>CM062296.1:569350665-570011379 GCA_031216915.1 Pictodentalium vernedei
AACACAGATAGGCGTTCTAGGATATGGAGAAGACCAGGAGAGCCATTCCATGCAGCCAACATTGCTGAGCATGACCGCTACAGTGGAGGGTCAATAATGGTCTGGGGCGGCATCAGCTGGGATGGACGTACAGAGCTCTATGTCCTTGACTGTGGTACATTGACTGCACAGCGGTATATTGATGAGATCCTGGATGCCCACGTCAGATTGTATGCAGGTGCAGTGGGTGATAGATTCATTCTGATGGACAATAATGCCCGTCCTCATGTTACCCATGCTGTCTGGGAGTACTGACAGAGGGAGGGGATTGAGCGTATGGACAAGCCAGCAAGACCCCCTGACCTCAATCCAATCGAACATGTCTGGAATGAGTTGCAGCTTGCAATTTCAGTCCGTCCAGTCCAACCAAGAACTGTTCAGGAGCTTGTTGGCATGCTGGTCCAAGAATGGAACAACATCCCACAAAGGACCATCTGGAACCTGATTGGGAGCATAAGAAGGCATTGTCAAGCTGTAATTAACAATAATGGGTCTCATACTCGACACTGAACCCATATCAGTTCGCTCTGTCAACTTTTTGGCAAATTTGAAAAATTTCCTCTTTTACCAATAATATATGCTTTCCATGGTTATCGTATTCAAAAGCTAAATGAAAGTGTCAATGACACTGTAGCTCAACTTGTTAAGACATGTACATGCATAGTATGTGACACAGCAATGACAAACATCTAGGTAATGACCTGATAACAAAGGTACATATAAAGTATTGTAACGGTCTGTACATAAATACTGACCATAGCCTGTAACAAATGTATAGGTAAAGTATTGTAAAGGTGGGTAACAGTCAAATTCTAAACTAGAAAAGAAATCTTTGAGTCTCAGAGTGGGTCTCACTGAACCCCAAAATATTTGTTCTCATAGCACAGTGATAACAAAGGCACCCCAAAACACACTCGTTCCTGTCCCAAGGTGAAAACAAAGGTACCCAAGAAGTTTCGTGAAGACCAGTTCATAAATACGAGCTGTATAGAAGTTGTGACAAAAAACTGATTGGACCTAATTTCGGTACAAAATGGCCATTGGCAGCCATCTTGAATTTTGGACCGCACCCAGAGACACTCGTTCTCATCCCAAGGTGATAACAAAGGAACCCAAGAAGTTTCATGAAGATCGGTTGATAAATACAGTCTCTAGCTCGAGCCGTATTGACATGTGCACTTACAGTGTATAAGTAGCACTGAATAAATCAAAGTTCATCTAATTTGCATAATTTCTGCACGAGAAAAAAACCTGTACTATATGTGATGTATTCCATGTTACTAAACATTCATACAAAAATTTATTCAAATCAGAACTTTCATACAGAAGTTCTGTACAAAAGACTGATTGCACTAATTTTGGTACAAAATGGCTGCTGGTGGCCATCTTGAATTTTGGACCACACCCAAAAACACTCATTCTCATCCCACTGTGATAACAAAGGTACCCAAGAAGTTTCGTAAAGATCGGTTCATAAATATGGCCTCTAGCCTGAGCCGTATAGAAGTTGTGTACAAAAAACTGATTAGACCTAATTTCGGTACAAAATGGCCACTGGCAGCCATCTTGAATTTTGGACCGCACCCAGAAACACTCATTCTCGTCCCACGGTGATACCAAAGGTACCCAAGAAGTTTCGTAAAGATTGGTTCATAAATACGGCCTCTAGCCTGAGCCGTATTGGCATTTGCACTTACAGTGCTGAAAGTAACACTAAATACATCAATGTTAGTCTAATTTGCATAATTTACGCACGAGAAAAAAAAACGTATTATATGTGATGTATCCCATGGCACACAAAAAATTATTCAAAAAAGCGCGTTCATATGGAGGTTCTGTGCAAAAATCTGATTGCACCTAATTTTGTACAAAATGGCTGCCATTGGCCATCTTGAATTTTGGACCGGACCCAAAAACACTCGTTCTCGTCCCACGGTGATACCAAAGGTACCCAAGCAGTTTCGTAAAGATTGGTTCATAAATACGACCTCTAGCCCGAGCCGTATTGGCATTTGCACTTACAGTGCTGAAAGTAACACTAAATACATCAAAGTTGGTCTAATTTGCATAATTTACGCACAAGAAAAAAACCTGTATTATATGTGATGTATCCGATGGTACTAAACATTCGTACAAAAAATTATTCAAATCAGCACTTTCATATGGAAGTTCTGCGCAAAAATCTGATTGCACCTAATTTTGTACAAAATGGCCGCCAACAGCCAACTTGAATTACGGATTGGACCCAAAAATACTCGTTCTCGTCCCACGGTCTTATATAACAAAGGTATCCAAGAAGTTTTGTAAAGATCGATTCATAAATACGGCCTCTAGCCCGAGCCGTATTGAATTGTTGACGGCCAGACGGACGACTGGCCATGGCATAAGCTCAAATTTCCAAAGTTGAGCTAAAAATAATGTCAAACACAAACAAAATCCTAATTTCTGTACTTAAATCATTAAAGATATAATTAAATAAAAAATATATACACTTTTCATAACAATATTTCAACTAAAACATAAAACAGGTAGTTGGATATACTGGTGCTTAGCAAACTTTGAGTAGTATATATACAAAAATGGCTGAAAAAAACTCAAGTTTGTCTAATTTGCATAATTTATGCACGAGAAAAAAACCTGTATGATGTGCTAGTTATCTTATGCTGCTACACCTCCATACCAAATCTTATTGAAATCAGAAAGGTGGTTTAGAAGTTCTAGGCATAAAACAAATTACATGCAATTTCCAACAAAAATGGCCATCAGTCGGCCATCTTGAATTTTTTTCTGAAAACAAATTTACGTGCATCAATTTTACATAATGTCTGATCATTGCAGAAAATTTGAAACAAAAGCGTCAAAGCGTCTCTGAGATACAGGTGGTAACAGGACACACCAACATAATATATACAAAAATGGCTGAAAAAAAAAGCTTAAGTTCATCTCATTTGCATAATTTATGAACAAGAAAAAAACCTGTATGATATGTTATTTATCTTATGCTGCTACACGTACATACCAAAAATGATTGAAATCGGAAAGGGCCTTTAGAAATTCTAGGCAGAAAACTAATTATGCCCATTTTCCAATAAAAATGGCTACCAGTCAGCATCTTGAAATTTTTTTGGAAAACAATTGACGTGCATCATCTTTACATAATGTCTGATTAATGATGAAAATTTGAAATGCCAACATTCAACAATCTCAGAGATACAGGTGGTAACAGGTAAGAGGGACGGAAGGACGCATGGATGGATGGATGGATGGATGGATGGATGGACGGATGGATGGACAGATGGATGGACAGACAGACAGACAGACAGACAGACAAAGTGTAATCCATAAGTCCCTTTCATGGTGAAACCGTGGGGGACTAATAATAGGAGCAGCTGGTGCCTGATTCTAAACTAGAAATCCTACTCGAGTAGTAAGGGTAATAGAATTACCCATACTATGATAATGTAAATCCTCAATAGACAGAGCATGAAGTTCACTGATTCTTCCTGATGAAGCAAAAGCAAGCAAGAATACTGTTTTAAATGTCAAAAACTTACTCCACAGAATCTAAAGGTCCAAACGGAGCTTTTTGGAGTTTTAACAAGACCCAGGCTAGATTCCACTTTGGAATTAGCTTTAAAGTTTTTGACCTTTTAACCCTTTATCTCACATGAAAGACAGACAACACTTGCAAACAAAATTCTTGAATAGCTAATTTTTTTTTCATTTTTGCTTCAAAAACATAGCTTATGACCCCTCATTAAAACGAGCATGATGAGCTCATTCCGATGAGGGTCATAAGCTATGTTTTAGAGACAAAAAATCGAAAAAATAACGAAAATTGAATGGTAATCTTTGTGAATAGCACGGGTAGGTAAGGTAAAGGGTTAAAGGAAAAATTCTTTAGTAACTTTGACAAGGATTGATCTGAACCTATATTAATGCCTTCATGAGCATAAGTATCCAACAACACAGAACAAAATCCTTTTATTGTAATAGGCTGAAGTTTCTTTACATCAAAAAGAAACACCAGAAAAGCTGCAATGTTAGGAATTGAAGGATGCAGATAATTTACACCTTTGTCTTGGCACCAAGCAAAGAAAACTCTCCACTTCACAGCATAGTTTAGAGAAGAAGAGGAGGTCCTCCTTGAAGCAGAAATGCAGACCATTGCTCTTCTGGCAAATGTTCATGTCTGAGGAAGGACCTAACAACAAAAAGACATGAAGATTGAGAACCACTGGACTGCTGTTAAGTTTGTAAGTTTTGCTTTGAAACAGAAGGTGTCCCACAGAGGCAAATGACGTGGATTGTCAAGTAACAGAGGTTTGAGCAGGTTGACCCATGATCTCTGAGGAGACAAAAGGGCTAACAGAATGATTTTTCAAGTTGCTTGTTTAATTTTTGAAGCACCTGAATTATTAATGGAGTTGGAGGAAAGCAATAGGCTGATGACTCCATTCCGCAAGATTGACAGAGCATCTGCTGCAAAGGCTAATGGATCTGGGCACAGGGAGACGAACATCTGGAGCTGTTTGTTCCATCTTGTAAAAAAAAAATCTATCATCAAATGTTCCCACAGGTTGCTGATAGCAAGAAAGACTTTCTTGTTAAGAGTCCTTTCTGTTGGAAGAATACATCCACGCCTGATCAGAGAGTCCACGATAACATTTGAGCCGAACTGGAATTTGGCAGATTAAAAGAGATGTTTTGGTCCTGAGTGAACAAAAAAATCTTTTCTGTTAGACTGAACATTGGAAAGGAGTGGGTCTCACCGATAAGCTTCTACTATTCAGTTGTCTGAAATAATTTGAAGCTGAAAGTTGCAAGGTAATTTTTCCGGTGAAAAAGACTTAGGTGAATAGCCAACATCTCCTTCTGATTGATATGTAGAAGGGACTGTTGATGATTCCACTGACCATGGCAATTTGGATTGGCAAGTGTCTACGACGACCTTGTTTATCTGCAGCTGAGTAAGGAAGCATGGGTTTGCATTTCCTCTGGATGGAGTGCCATAGAAGACGTGGTGGTGAAGGTGCTTCTAGTAATTCCAGTTGATCCACTTATTTTTGGTCAACAAAATCTGTTCAAATATCTTTGCCTTGTTTGCCTATAGGCACTCTCCCATAAACTGTAACAATGTAAATCTACATAGACATAGTAATATCTCTTTGAAGTTAATATGAAACACATACACAGAGTATGAAGTCTTTGAGTTGCAGTACCTGAACTTCAGAATAAAGAGCACTGTACCAGTTAATGGCAATACCTGAGAATTGCCAGGAGGGCTCTCCCTCCCTCTTGCTTGAATGTATTACGGGTTGCTGTAGCCAAACCTATGCAGGATGCCCCCCCCCCCCCCCACACACTCCCCCCTGTGAACTGGCATCAGTTAAAGTAACAGCAGTCCTTGACCCCAAAGCTGCTGTCAAAGACTTATTGTTCATGAGCACCTATGATGCCAGGTTTCCTTCAAATGACACTGCCCCTGAGGAACCAAAGTTCGCCGAAGAAGGATGAACATTGAAGATCATTTATGCACCGTTGATTCTCCTAACAAAAGTTCCTGGAATGGAAGAAGCAAACTGAGAGACATTCTTGGGAGAAATTTTAGGTGTGTTCAAATGTGAGCCTAAAACAAACAGCTGAACTTCAGTTCAACGTTTCTTCTCCCATATTTCATTAATGTCAGAAGTATTTTGTGAGTTACATCTGGTGCAAATCAAGCATGATGAATGGTTATCACTGCTTGACCTCTTAGTGAAACAATTTGAGAAAAATGTTTTCATTTTTCCTAAAATTTGGATGAACAAATTCTGGGAACAAGAAAAACTAGAGGCTCTAAAGAGCCTGTAATCACTCACCTGGAACGACATATAAAAATGTGATTTCCCATCTAGGCTTTCCATGGTAATTATGACCTGCACTTGAGGCCATGTTAGCAACGTTACATCAACATTACATGAGGATCATTGGTAGAAGGTGTCCCAGTCCTCAATCATGTGAAGTTTCAAAACATTTGACTTTGTAGTTTCAAAGGGGAAGATTTTTGAAAAATCCATCAATCAGGAACAGAGAATGTCTCTGGTGGCCATATTTTCCAACCAATGGGAACAAAAAGAGGATCGTTTGTAGAGGGACTCCTATAGACCATTCCTGCGAAGTTTTGTTCACGTCAGCTCAGTAGTTCTAGAGAAGAAGATGAAAATGGGATATCCCATAGGGTTTCTATAGTAACTTTAAGCTGCAACTGCGGCCATGTTTGAAACATGACCAACATTAAATGAGGATTATTGGTAGAGGGTGTCTCAGTCATCAACCATGCAAAGTTTCAAAACATTTGGCCCTGTGGTTTCTGGCATCCATATTTTTCAATGCATGGTAACAAAAATGGGGAGCATTTGTAGTAGACCTCCCATAGATTATCTCTGCCAGGCTTGGTTCACAGCGGCTGAGTAGTTCCAGAGAAGAAGATGAAAATGTGATTTCCCATAGGGTTTCTATAGTAACTGTAAGCCACAATTGTTTACATCCCGATCAACATTAAATGAGGATCGCTGGAAGAGGGGGTCCCAGTCATCATTTATATGAAGTATCAATACATTTGGCCTGGTAGTTTCAGAGGAGGAAATTTTAGAAAATCCACCAATCAGAATCAAAGAATGCCTCTGGCGGCCATGTTTTTCAATCCACGGGAACAAAATGAGGATCGTTTGTAGAGGACCTCCCATAGATCATTCCTGCCAAGTTTGGTTCACGTCAGCTCAGTAGTTCCAGAGAAGATGAAAATGTGATTTCCCATGGGGTTTCTATAGAAATTATAAGCCGCAATTGACGCCATGTTTGCACTCTGATCAACATTAAATGAGGATAGTTGGTAGAGGGGGTCCCAGTCATCAACCATGCAAAGTTTCAAAACATTTGGTCCTGTGGTTTCAGAGGAGAAGATTTTTCAAAATCCACCAATCAGAATCAAAGAATACCTCTGGCGACCATGTTTTCAAACCCATGGTAACAAAATGAAGATCATTTATAGAGGACCTCCCATAGACTATCTCTGCCAGGTTTGGTTCACACCGGCTCAGTAGTTCCAGAGAAGATGAAAATGTGATTTCCCATAGGATTTCTATAGTAACGGTAAGCTGCAATTGCAACCATGTTTGTGACCCAATCAACATTAAATGAGGATCGTTGGTAGAGGGGGTCCCAGTCATGATTTATATGAAGTTTCAAAACATTTGGCCAGGCGGTTTCAGAGGAGAAGATTTTTGAAAATCCACCAACCAGAATCAAAGAATGCCTCTGGAAGCCATGTTTTGCATCCGATGGGAACAATATGAGGATCGTTTGTACAGGACCTCCCATAGACCATTCCTGCTAAGTTTGGTTCACACCGGCTCAGTGGTTACAGAGAAGAAGATGAACATGTGAAAAGTTTACGGACGCCGGATGACGACGGACGCCAAGTGATGAGAAAAGCTTTTTACTCAACACTCAATACATGAATACCAGTTAGTTCCAGGAATATAAAAATGAAAGTGTCAATGACACTGTAGCTTAACTTGATTGTGTGTAGTGTTTGATGAAAAGGATAATGTTCAATGTTTATGAAAGGATTATGAAATACAAGAATTGTGATTATTGAGAATATGTTAATTTCTGTTCCCTGCATACTATGTTTTCAATAAAAAGAATTTGAGATGTAGACTGTACTAAAGAAGTGAGGGGTGGGTTAATGTGGCTCTCACAGTTAATGTTTGTCAACCAAAGTTACCAAGTTACAGTGAAATTATTCCAAAACAAGTCATCCTGTCAAGTTACAATGAAATCCCTTCATAAATATGGCCTGTAGACTGTTCTCTAAAGGTGTTTGGGCTTCGGGCATGTGTAGCCATCACGATTGACCCATCCCAACCAAAAGGGGACGTCCTCATCTAGACATTATACTGAGTCAACCTACAAAATTACAATGAAATCCCTTCATAAATCCGACCTGTAGTCTGAGCTAAATGTTTTCGGCTTTTGGGCTCGGGCAGCCGTCATGGCTGAATGATCGTGACCAAAAGGGGACGTTCTCATCTAGTTATTATCTGGCATTATCCTACCCAGTTACAATGAAATCCCTTCATAAATACAACATGTAGACTGAGCTAAATATTTCGGACTTCGAGTCCCTGTAGCCGTCACAGCTGACCGATCGTGACCCAAAGGGGAAGTTCTCATCTAGACATTATATAGAGTCATCCTACCAAGTTACAATGAAATCCCTCCATAAATATGACCTGTAGACTGTGCTAAAGGTTTTTGGGTTTTGGGCTCGGGCAGTCATCATGGCTGACAGATTGCGATAAAATGGGGAAGTTCTCATCTTGACATCATATGAAGTCATCCTACTAAGTTACAATGAAATCTTTCCATATTAAATATGACCTGTAGACTGTGCAAAAAGTCTTTCGGTTTTGGGCTTGGGCAGCTGTCATGGTTGACAGATCATGACCAAAAGGAGACGTTCTCATCTAGATATTATACAGAGTCATCCTACCAAGTTACCATGAAATCCCTTCATAAATACAACCTGCAGACTGTGCTGAAGGTTTTCGGGTTTTGGGCTTGTGCGGCCATCATGGTTGACTGATCGCGACCAAAAGGGGATGTTCTCATCTTGACATGGCCCCAAACCTGCATATGAAATTTCGATTGGACAAGAACTACGGGGTGTAGCCTGTGCTAAAGGAAAATGTGAACAGACTATAAGACTATAAGACTTCCGCACACGTGATGGCAATAGTTAAGTTAAGCTAAATGAAAGTGTCAATGACACTGTAGCTCAACTTGTCAAGACAAAGACATGTACATGCATAGTATGTGACACAGCAATGACAACCATCTAGGTAATGACCTGATAACAAAGGTACATATAAAGTATTGTAACGGTCTGTACATAAATACTTACCATTGCCTGTAACAAATGTATAGGTAAAGTATTGTAAAGGTGGGTGACAGTCAGATGCTAAACTAGAAAAAAATCTTTGAGTCCCAGAGTGGGTCTGACTGAACCCCAAAATATTTGTTCTCATAGCACAGTGATAACAAAGGCACCCCAAAACACACTCATTCCTGTCCCAAGGTGAAAACAAAGGTACCCAAGAAGTTTCGTGAAGATCAGTTCACAAATATGAGCTGTGTAGAAGTTGTGACAAAAAACTGATTGGACCTAATTTCGGTACAAAATGGCCACTGGCAGCCATCTTGAATTCTGGACTGCACCCAGAAAGACTCATTCTCGTCCCAAGGAGATAACAAAGGTACCCAAGAAGTTTTGTGAAGATCGGTTCATAAATACAGCCTCTAGCCCGAGCCGTATTGACATGTGCACTTACAGTGTATAAGTAGCACTGAATAAATCAAAGTTCATCTAATTTGCATAATTTCTGCACAAGAAAAAAACCTGTACTATATGTGATGTATTCCATGTTACTAAACATTCATACAAAAATATATTCAAATCAGAACTTTCATACAGAAGTTCTGCACAAAAGACTCATTGCACTAATTTTGGTACAAAATGGCTGCTGGTGGCCATCTTGAATTTTGGACCACACCCAAAAATACTCGTTCTCATCCCACGGTGATAACAAAGGTACCCAAGAAGTTTCGTAAAGATCGGTTCATAAATACGGCCTCTAGCCTGAGCCGTATATAGAAGTTGTGTACAAAAAACTGATTAGACCAAATTTCGCTACAAAATGGGCACTGGCAGCCATCTTGAATTTTGAACCGCACCCAGAAACACTCGTTCTCGTCCCAAGGTGATAACAAAGGTACCCAAGACGTTTCGTGAAGATCGGTTCATAAATACAGACTCTAGCCCGAGCCGTATTGACATGTGTACTTACTGTGTGTAAGTAGCACTGAAAAAATCAAAGTTCATCTAATTTGCATAATTTCTGCACGAGAAAAAAACCCGTATTATATGTGATGTATCCCATGGTACTAAACATTCACACAAAAAATTATTCAAATCAGCGCTTTCATATGGAAGTTCTGTGCAAAAATCTGATTGCACCAAATTTTGTACAAAATGGCTGCCATCGGCCATCTTGAATTTCGGACCGGACCCAAAAACACTCGTTCTCGTCCCACGGTGATAACAAAGGTACCCAAGGAATTTCGTAAAGATCGGTTCATAAATACGGCCTCTAGCCCGAGCCGTATTGGCATTTGTACTTACAGTGCTGAAAGTAACACCAAAAAACATCAAAGTTAGTCTAATTTGCATAATTTACGCACGAGAAAAAAACCTGTATTATATGTGATGTATCCCATGATACTAAACATTCATACAAAAAATTATTCAAATCATAGCTTTCATATAGAAGTTCTTTACAAAAAACAGATTTCTGCATCGTCGGTACAAAATGGCGACTGGCAGCCATCTTGAATTTCAGACTGCACCCAAAAACACTCGTTCTCATCCCACGGTCATAACAAAGGTACCCAAGAAGTTTCGTAAAGATTGGTTCATAAATACGGCCTCTAGCCCGAGCCATAGCAGCTTGGCACTTACAGCTCTGAAAGTAACACTAAATAAATCAAAGTCAGTCTAATTTGCATAATTTACGTACGAGAAAAAAACCCGTATTATATGTGATGTATCCCATGGTACTAAACATTTATACAAAACTTTATTCAAATCAGAACTTTCATACAGAAGTTCTGTACAAAAAACTGATTTTTGCATCATCGGTACAAAATGGCCGCTGGCAGCCATCTTGAATTTCGGACCACACCTAACACTCGTTCCCGTCCCAGGGTCATAACAAAGGTACACAAGAAGTTTCGTAAAGATCGGTTCATAAATACGACCTCTAGCCCGAGCCATAGCCAATTGTTGACGTACGGACAGATGGACGACGGGCCATGACAATAGCTCAAGTTTACTTCGTCAAAGTTGAGCTAAAAATTAATTTCAGTTATTTATTTATTTATTTATTTATTTATTGGTGTTTAAGGTCACATACTTATGCACAATGGCTAATCGTGACCGTGACAGTTTGACGGGTGGAGGAAGCCGGAGTACCCGGAGAGAACCACCGAGCAACGACGAGCAGCTGTCAGCTCTCCAACATCGTAACTCTGAACTCTGCACCGCAGCACAGGCAGGGTTAGAGTGGTTGAAGACATGCGCACCATCGACGTGCAGTACGCCTCAGTACACAGCGTCATCGTGCCCCCATGTAGGCATTCGGGGTGAAGTGTCTTGCCCAAGGACACAACGCGGTTGCCGCAGGTGGGATTCGAACCGAGGACCTCTCGGCTTGCAGCCTGCACCTCTACCAACTGAGCCACCGTGCCCCCCATTAATTTCAGTACCTATGAAGTTCTTTGAACATTAAATGACTATAAACTGCAGGAAATCTGGATATAGCCTATGATGCTGAATGTGGTCAAAACCTTATTAAAAGCATAATTAATTTAGGCAAGGCATAATATGTAGAAGATACATTGGAATATGATGCCCAAGGAACAATCAATGGCTACAGATGCGACACAAAACACATCTAAAACCGGGTGGTATTTAAAACAATGTTGGCAAAAATACCGAAAGTTGAAAAAATACCCAACATAATAATACACAGCTACTATATTAACAAACAATGAAGCAAGACAGTTTGGTAGTAAATAAAGGATAAGAGAAATTAATCTTTATTAAGGCCGAACTGCAGTGAAGTATGGACCATTAATTTGCAATTCTGTAATAACAAAACTTATCAGTTACGAAGTTAGCAGGACTGTAAGTGCTAAATGTATATATTATAAGCCCATTTCAGAGTTTATAACATCTAAAACATATCAGAATTATAGACAAGTATACAGACTATAATTACCTAGTAAGCCTGCAAATAAAAATAACATTTGGAAGCGTATCAGTCCCATTAAAATGTGCTATAGCAAAGATAACTGGAATAATATCCATAAATATAACCAAACTGGCAGAAGCCTATACACACTACAGCATGGCTCAATCTGTGAGGGTATCCAAAGATGGTGTCCTTGGGTAGCTGTTTCAATTGTAAGCAAATGGGCATAATTTGTGGAAAAAAAATTCTTAAAAAGCCAAAATACGTCAAAACGGCTAGGGAATAGAAAGGAAGGATATATTAAGCAGACATTAATAAAGCATAATATATTTGGTGATGAATGGTGATCATTCAGGGATTGACCTGAAGTTGGGGGACACAAGATTTAATCAATTAAATCATAATTTTTAAAGCATAGCCCTGATCAAATCACAGTCTGCCTCCTTCCTGATGGTGTCACATCTTCTTATAACATGATCCTTCTCCTTGATCCAATGTTTGAAGCCAGGAAAACACAGAAATTTCGGGGAGATCAGAAACAGGACTGTTTACACCAGGCCCAACAGAAGAATGGTTATTGGTGGGAATTGAGGACACTTCCTTGGCTCTGCACATACTTTGAAGCCATCTATGGAGGACTGTACAGGACTCTAGTTTTTTTATATTGACTTGGCTTAATTTTTGGGGTAGAGATGGTTCAAAATTAAGTGTTCAGCCTGAATTTTGATGAATCGAGTGCCAGCATGTCTGGGCAAGTGGTAATGGTGGATAAATACTGTATTTAACTTTTTTTCTACTTTCAGCTCATGTGGTGCCTCAATGGGGAATTATTTTCAGTCACATAAAGCCTAAATATAACCCAAGAGGCTTCACATGAACAAACTGTAACGTATCTTGCCACAGATATGAATATGAAAGAATATGAGCCAGTGGTTCATGAGAAGAAACTTCTTTAGAGTATTTCCAATTTTTAAAAGAGTTATTTATTTATTTATTCATTCATTGGTGTTTAACCCTTTACCCAACGAATCGCCCGCATCCGCCCGCGTAATATGCAAATTCAGCAGTTGAAAAAATATTATTTTTCAAAAATTTCAACCAAACCATATCATGTGACCCCTCGTTGGAACGAGCTCGTCGAGCTCGTTCCAACGAGGGGTCACATGATATGGTTTGGTTGAAATTTTTTGAAAAATTTGAAAAACTGATATTTAAAATAATAAATTTTGATATCGTCTGCGTTGGGTAAAGGGTTAAGGTCACATATTCTTGCACAATGGATAATCATGACCACAACATGAGTATCAACTCAAGACCAGGGGTGAGCGTTAATAAGCCATGTTGCCCATTTTAGAGAGGGTTTGCACCTCCCAAGCATTGGTGACTGGGTCGTATTTTACCAGTAAAACAGAGCCTGTTTACCGCAGTGAACAGGTTCAGAAGAGTTAAAACGGGGGTCACCATATGTGGTCCCATCAAGCTACTGATAGCATTTTCAGCCAGTTTGGAATTACTACTCATTAGGATACTTCAGGTCAAACAGAAAATACATTTGGTTCACTGGCAATTAATTTTTCAAATCAATAAGGAGGGAGGTTTTTATATTTATTTTGTTGGTTGGTTTGTTTGTTATATTTATGCACCTTGTTTGAAAAATAAATACTGCTCACATAATACTTGAGTTATTTTCTGCAGAACAGAGCCAACTGAATGTTCATAAAACAAATATAATAGGCGGAGTATTTTAAACAACAATGTTGAAATAACAAAATTTCAAGCAACAAATTTTGCCCATAAAGCAGCTAGGAATTGAATCAATTCAGTCTTGTCCACAAAGCTCATTGACCTCTGTCAAACAGGATTGAAATGGTTAAATTCCAAGTGCATTGCCAAGGGAGGCTATGCCCCTGCCCCACAACTGCCAAGCATGAGTTTCTCGTCATTTATCTTTGTTGATACTGAATTAATAAATATGCTATCTTATCTCCATTAACTGGTAGAGTGCTGCAAGCCCATATTTGGGCTCTATTCTCAAGTGCAGGTTCCACCACTTAAAGGCTTCAATTGTAGTTGCTATGCTTCATATTATCTATGACATGATATTATTTAGTCTATTAGGATTTGCCTTGTTACAATTTATGGGAGTGTGCCTACAGGCACTCTCCCATAAATTATAACAAGGCAAAGACAATTGAACAAATTTTGATGGTCAAAAATAATTTAGCACTCTCCCAGTTAAACCAAAGTACCAATACAGCAGGCCACCAAATGTGTCAGTTGGGCATTAATGCCCCTGCTTTACGATAAATCTTTTTAAATATAAACTTTGTTTCAGGTTAATCTTAAATTAAACAAGCCAAAACCAATACCGGGTCTGGACCTGCATCGGTGCATGCAATTGATTGCAGAGATTGACAGACTTCAAAGTATCGGCAAACAGGAAGTGGCTGCACGGCAGATCTGAAAATTAGATACACGATACAACTCATCATTATGAAGCAGCAGACCAAATATAAAATCATTCCCTTTCATAGAAGCCAAGAAAACTTTGACGGCAGAAGTGTTTCAGACGGACTGACGGACAGACGAAGTCGAGCGGTTACTAGACCTGCTCTGCCGCTGGCGACGCAGGTAAAAAACAGTATGAAAATAACATTTTGTTCAGTCAAACTAAAGTTATCGTCTGGAAACCACATTCGAGACGAACGTATGGATGGAGTCAGTGACCTTGACATTAGGGTCCATGGCCACAAAATAAATAGTTTCTTCCTCTCATGGTACACAAGCCACAAATTAAGTTTGGTTAAAATTGGTCACGCAGAACTCTAGTTACAGCACGGAAACCACTTCTAACTATATTAAAAGTTGAACAAAGTCTAAAAAGGGCCATAACTCAGACAAAAATTATCGCACCACACTCAAAATTAAATACATCTGGTATTTTGTCTACAGTAAGCTATATTCCATGTTTGATTAAAATCGGACACATATAACTCAAGTTACCATCTGGAAACCAATAGCAACATGTCTTCTAAGTTGGAGAAGGGACATAACTCTGCAAAAAATATTGGACCCAAGCCCACTATCAATCACAACCTGTATTATGTGGTTATAAACCTATGTATAAAAGTTTGTTTCCTTTCGTTCGGTCAAAACTAAGGTTATCGTCTTGAAACCATATTCGAGATGGACATACAGACTTACTTTGAACGCCCCTTCGCCAAACTGGTGAGAGCATAAAAATTTGCTGCGTGAAGTTTAGGTATTCTGACCATCTGTCAGACATGTTAACCTCCAGAATAATTTTTCAGGAAACCTGAGGGTGATTTTCAGGGAAATGGGATGGATTTCAGGGAAAAGTTCGAGCGGGGACAAAAGAAAAGAAAAAACTTACGAATTTTCAGCTCATGGACCACCATTAACACCAGGTTATATCCAGATCTAGTTGTCAATTGTGCTGATGCATTTATACCATGTTTAAAAATCATAAAATAATTGTTGATTTGCCCCCCCCCCCCGCATCTTCTTCTTCATCCCCCCCCCCCCTCCCCACAGAGCACCACAACCTGTGGTTTGCTTTTATCAAAGTCTAAAAGCTAATAATTTACCAACTCTGGAAATGTTGACGGGAAAGGATGTCCTAATGTTCAGTTACTGCCAGAAGATGAGTACTTGGAAAGTATCTCAATCAAAATCCTTCTTGCATGTGTGGACGCTTGTGTCCCACATAAAGCTTTTCTTTTCAACATTGAAGCATATGTTTTTTATTTTTTAATTTAATTCCATTCAAAATTATGTGTACAGATGGCCAACATTTAACAGTTCTGTAGTCAGCACAACGGAATAAATGTAGTGTTAGAAAATAAGTCCACTGTGTATAAATATGCAGTCATAATTTTCTGGCGTCCTAAGCGACTTTAACCTATTTTTAAACTGTGTTAAGTGGTTGAGGTCATGACAGGTGTTGTTTACGTTTTGATTTGGAAAAGGGATGAGGGATTAAATCTATTCTATGAATAAATAAATATATATTATTTAATTCTTTTTCATATATTTTATTTACCAAAAAACTGCATTGAAGGTGGAGTTTTCAATTTTTTTAAAGTAAGTCACCTATTTTCACTTCGACATTCGCACATTGATCACGAATCTCCGATTACGAAGAAAAAAAAAGAAATAAACATGAACACAGTTGAAATATATATCGTAAAATACCCTTTTCTCAAATAAATTTAACTTAAATCCATATTTTACTGCTTCGTGAGTTTTTACCAGAGTTTGAAATGCATGTGATTTGACTCTGAATGTTTTTCATAAGTCACAACGGGAAAGAAATATTCAACTGTTGTTTTCCGGGATTTTTGGTCCAAAACTGATTCCCGTCCGGGAGGCCGGGAACTACACTGAATTTTCAGGATTTTCCCAGGCATTCCGGGAGAGTTAACATGTCTGCAATAAGCATACAGAGGGTTAAGCATGCTTTTGTTGCAATCACATGCAAATAAATATATATCAATTAAAAAATATAAAATTTTAAAGTCTCAAATAAAACACAGCAAGGAAATAAAAATATTCACTGAGGGGGTTCAATTTCAGTGAGGGATTGCCCATGAACCAAAACCTTTATTTTGTTTAGCCTTACAGCAAACAACAAATATATGTAGCATTTGAAATTCATTTCTGCTTTTAGTTTTAGGGTTCCCAACTGGACATGTGGAAAACTTTTTGGAACAAGCAAGTAAATGTCATCCAATAGCATTGCGTTCCAAATTTTGAGCAAACTTGCCAATTGATACCAAAATTGAATGAAAGTGTCAGTGACATTGTAGCTTAACTTGACTGTGTGTTATGTTTGATGAAAAGGATAATGATCAATGTTTATGATTATGAAATACGATAAGAACTGCGATAATTGAGAATATGTTAATTTCTGTTCCCTGTATGTTATGTTTTCAGTAAAAATAATGTGTGGTGTGGACTGTACTAAAGAATTTAGGGGTGAGTTAACGTGGCCCTCACAGTTAATGTATGTCAACCAAAGTTACCCAGTTACAGTGAAATTATTCCAAAACGAGTCATCCTATCAAGTTACAATAAAATCCCTTCATAAATACGCCCTGTAGACTGTGCTAAAGGTTTTTGGACTTTGGGCCTGCGTAGCCATCATGGCTGACCCATCACAACCTAAAAAGGAGACGTTCCCATCTAGATATTATACTGAGTCATCCTACAAAGTTACCATGAAATTCCTTCAAATATATGACCTGTAGTCTGTGTTAAAGGTCTTGGGTTTTGGGCTCCGGCAGCCGTCACGGTTGACTGATCGCAACTAAAAGAGGACATTCTCATGCAGACATTATCTGGAGTCATCTTACCAAGTTACAATGAAATCCCTTCCCAAATATGGCCTGTAGACTGTGTTAAAGGTTTTTAGGGTTCGGGCTTGTGCAGCCATCACAGTTGACCCATCACAACCAAAATGGTATGTCCTCATCTAGACATTATAGTGAGTCATCCTACAAACTTACAATGACATTTCTTCATAAATACGATCTGTAGTCTGTGCAAAAGGTTTTCGGGTTTTGGGCTTGGGCAACCGTCCAGGCTCACAGATCGCGACCAAAAGAGGACATTCCCATCTAAACATTATACAGACTCCTCCTACCAAGTTACAATGAAATCCCTCTATATTAAATATGACCTATTTATTTATTTATTGGTGTTTAAGGTCACATACTTATGCACAATGGCTAATCATGACCGTGACAGTTTTACGGGTGGAGGAAGCCGGAGTACCCGGAGAGAACCACCGAGCAATGACGAGCAGCTGCCAGCTCCCCAACATCGTAACTCTGCACTGCAGCACAGGTAGGGTTAGATTGGTTGAAGACATGTGCACCATCGACGTGCAGTACGCCTTAGTACACAGTGTTATCATGCCCCCATGTGGACAATCAGGGTTAAGTGCCTTGCCCAAGGACACAATGCGAGAATGCGACCTGTAGACGGTGCTAAAAGTTTTGGGTTTCGGGCTTGGGCAGCCGTCACAGATGACAGATCATGACCAAAAGAGGACGTTCTCATCTAGACATTATACAGAGTCATCCTGCCAAGTTACAATGAAATCCCTTCATAAATACGACCTGTAGACTGTGCTAAAGGTTTTTGGGTTTTAGGCTCGGGCACCCATCACGGTTGACCAATCGCTACCAAAAGGGGACATTCTCATCTAGACATGACCTCAAACCTGCATATGAAATTTCGTGACGAACGGACAAGAACTTCAGGGTGTAGCCTGTGCTAAATGAAAATGTGAACAGACTCACAGGTGAACAGACTCACAGACTTCCGCACACGTGATGGCAATAGCGTATCTTGACTTTGTCAAGTTAAGCTAAAAATTGAGGTGGGATGTGAATGCTTCCCCTCCATGTGAAGTCCAAATATTTCCCAGGAAACTTTCTTTGAACACACTTCAATCTATATCATCAAAAGAGGCTGCATACATAGTATCATATCAATGCAGCCAGTAGTTTGCAAGAAGAAGTTTGTTTAGTGTTTTTTTCCCATTGTCAAATATGGAAGAATGACATACACTGTAGGAATTTTGTTTTCACCTATGTCAAAGCTATGCTAAAGCCAGGAAGACAAAACTGACAAACACACTTTCAACATTTACTAGAAGCAGAGGCCCTAAGAAGCCAAAAGCACTCACCTGATGAAACCCCATAAATTCTTTACAAAAAGATTTAAAGAGTTTACAAAAAAAAAATTAATCACGCTTTATGCACCGGATATGATATGCCAAAGTGCTGGGGTATGGGAGAAAATTTTATTTTTCTTAAGTATTCTCCATTACCAACATTGCCAGAAGGGTTGGGGAAAGAACTAACACCAATCAAAATGACCCCCCTGCCCCTCCACTCACCCCCCCCACCCCGGCTTAATTTATACAAACTAGAAAATGGCGATCATGAAGATGAAATACTAATTATTCAGATCAGTGAGTTTTGAAACATTTCCTGAATCACCCTGATGATATATATCAAATATGGAAGTACTTGGTGCAGTAGTTTCTTTGGAGAAGTTTTCTTACAGCAGAACCCTGTTCAATTGAATAGCCACTTCTTCCAGTGTACTCTAGACATAAAGTGGGCATTTATTCTTTTATATCTTCTTTGGAAGAGCTCATTAAGCTCTGTCAAATAAGATATAATAAATTAAATGCCTGTATTGCAAGTTCTGGGGCCAAGTAGGTCTCTGAACCTAGGGAATTCAGTGCTTGTCTGAGTAATCCTTTGATATGTTGCAAGATTTTTCATTAAAATTACAGGAGTTTAGTCTTTAACATATTTGCCGGTAACTCGTCAAATTTGTAAATGGATTGGTATTTGAAAATTGCATTTAATTAACAGGGTTATTCATTTCAAAGATATCCAATTAAGAAGGCTCCTTTGTAATTATTTATTTTCCTCACTGACCACAATGCCAAAACATGAGGCCATTAACCTAAATATGTTCCAAAAACTGGCTTTGAATCAATCGATAACTCTTTAATTACTAAGATGTAATATTCCACACACAAAAACACATGGCACAGTAGTTTGTATGAAGAAGATTTTTTAATGTTTTCCCCCTTATCCACGTGGTTAATATCTAGAACTCCCATGACACTTTTAAATATGACACCATGGCTTTAATTTGAACAAATTTAAATCATCCTTATGTTATATTATATATCAAATATGGACCCACTTGAGGTAGTGGTTTGGTAGAAGAAAACTTCAAAAATATATGCTCCATTATCCACAGAGTTAGAATATAGGCTCCCATAACACTCCTAAATATGGCCTCAGTGTCTTGATTCAAACAAATATGCAACTCATCCTTAACCCTTTACCTAACGTAACGGCCAAAACCGGCCAGCGCTATTCTAAAAAATCGCCAATTAATCTTATTTTTTTCATTTTTTGTCTCAAAAACATAGGTTATGACCCCTCGTTGGAACGAGCTCGTCGAGCTCGTTCCAACGAGGGGTCATAACCTATGTTTTTGAGACAAAAAATGAAAAAAATTAGTTATTCAAGAATTATTTTTGCAAGTGTCGTCTGCTTTTCAGGTTAGGTAAAGGGTTAAAAGGATGTTATGTATCAAATATCAGAGCTTAACGAGCAGTGGCTAGAGAGCAGAGTATTTTTTTAATGTTTTATCATAACCAAAAGTTTTAAAATGGGGGAACCCCATATGGACCCCACCCAAAGAAATCGCCAGGGTTAATTTTACCAGTCTGATTATACTGCACCTAAGGATGCTCCATACCAAATATTTTTGTTCTACCTTTCACCCATGTGGGTTCACATGGGGATGCAGGCTAATTTTTTTCTTTTTTTGCAGAAATCAAGTACACAACATTATACTTATACTGAGTTCCAAATTTTATTCACATCGGCTAAAGGCATGAAAATCTGGTTGGGGACACAAATCTTTCCCAGCCCATAACAGCTGAAATATTGTCCCACCTTCTTCCTGTAAACAAATTTCAGTGTCCTCCTCAAAAACAAGCTGAATTCTAAACATCAACTAATTGCATCCATCGATTCAGAAGATCTTTTTTACAACTGAGATGGTTTTCTTCCCACCCACACAGCCCCTAGGAGAGCACATTTATTTTAAGAAAACTGAAATGTCCATCCCCAATCAACCCTTACATAAAATGTCACTGGAAACATGCAAGTAATTTGGTAGAAGACTTACATACCACACGGATGACAGACAGGGGACGACCGACAGCAAGTATTAAATAATGTCCACACTGGATTTAAATCAGGTGAGCTAATAATATGAAACAGACCTTGCATTCTGCTTAGGAGATGGTTAAAAGATTTTACTACATAAGAATTTAATAAAAGAAATATAAAATAATTAAATACCTTGATAATAAGCTGTTCTTCTCTTTTTACAGGTTCATCAATAAAATATTTTATTTCTGGATCAGGGTAATACAGAATTGGTCCCAAGTCAGGATATCTAGATAAATTGGCGAGTGTTGGTATTCCATCAAGAATAAAACCATAATGAACTTCCTGTGGGTTTGTTTCTGTGATAATGGCATTGTGAACTGGATATGGAGGTGTGGGACACTTCCAGAGAAATTTGTTATCTGCCAATCCAAGACTGCATGTCTGGGAAAAAATAATAAAGAATTATCTTCTGTCTAAAAGTTTGCCATTAATATAAAATTTAATAAATTTTACATTTCTGTCTCAGAAATAGTCACGTAAAAGTTGCGATGATCCATATGGAGGCAACATATTAATTGATTAAGTCACTTTTTGAAAAACTGAAAGAATCCACACTTCGATATTACAAGACACAGATTTATTTATTTATTGGTGTTTAAGGTCACATACTTGTGCACAATGGCTAATCATGACCACAACATGAAGATAAAGTCAAGATCAGTCAATCGTTTATGACCCACGTTGTCTGTTTTAAAGGGCTTGCACCGCAAGCATTAGTGATTGGGTCCTATTTTATCAGTAAGACCATGGCTGTTTACAAGTTTACGTGCCTTGCCCAAGGATACAATGCGGGAGTCTGAATCGATCGCTCAGACGGTCACCCATCCAAGGACTAACCGGGCTCAACGTTGCTGAACTTCGGTGATCTGACGAGAACCAATGCCACCACAACCCCAGAATACTGAGGTAAACTAGACTTTATGATTCTGGAGAATCATGGCTTTTCCAGATGAGATTCCATGATTTTCCATTACCCCAGATTGTCTGAAGAATTTTTAAACTAGTTTGATAAAAAAATGTTTAAGTTAAAACCATCATTATTGTTGGAGAGGGTTAATATCAATACCATCGTTCC
Organism: Pictodentalium vernedei; assembly: GCA_031216915.1. NCBI lineage: Eukaryota > Metazoa > Mollusca > Scaphopoda > Dentaliida > Dentaliidae > Pictodentalium > Pictodentalium vernedei. Next base: position 569,372,439 of record CM062296.1, read on the forward strand.
ACAAGTCTATGCCTGACAAAAGGAGTTATGTTTATTTGACACATACCCACTGAGTGCTGTGACTATTTGAAAATAGTCCATTTTATCACAAATGTATCTAAAATTTTGATGTTAGGCATATTGTTATGAGTTAACAAACGTTAACAGAAATATTTTTTCCATGCAACTTGTAATGTCACACCATGACCTGCGAATGACCATTTTGTCTTGAAAATCTACAAAATGTTTTCAGAGAAATCCAGGGAAAACATTAATTTTAAGCTTTTGATGAATATCATTATTTAGCCAGCATAAAAGGGTTAAGGATTGTTTTTTTGAATACCCTTATCAAAACTAATCATCGGTGAATTCCACTTCCAATGGATGTTGGATGCTGTGGGTACCTAACATAGATTTTATCAAAATTTCAATGTCTGAGAGCCTGCGGAGGGTTAACAAACACTTACTGGAATATTTTGTCCATGCACCTTGTGATGTCAGACCAAGACCTGTGAATGGACTATTTTTATTGAAAATCTAAAAGATGTTTTTAAAGAAATCCTTGGAAAACCTGAATTTTTAAGCTTTTGTGGGGTATCGCTCTTTAACCAGCCCAAAACGGGTTAACACTTGGTTTTTAGAATACCCTTATTACTTACAAAAATAATCCTTGGTAATTCCACTTCCAATAAAGGAGGTTATGTTTATCTGTCAGGTACATGTTGGGTGCTGTGTGTGCCGGAAAACAGGCCATTTTCTCAAAATTTTGATGTTTAAGAGCCTGTGTAGGGTTAACAAAAGCTTAGAGGAATATTTTGTCGATGCAACTTGTAATGTCACACCAAGACCTGCGAATGGCCAATTTTTCTTGAAAATCTACAAGACTCATTTAGAGAAATCCACAGAAAGCATGTATTCTTAAGCTTTTGCAGGGTATCGCTGTTTAATCAGCCCAAAATGGGTTAACGCTTAGTTTTTTAAATACCCTAATGACTTACAAAAATGATCCACAGTGAATTCCACTTCCAATAAATGAAATTATGTTTATCTCTCCTGCACCCGTTTAGTCCGGCCGCTGAGGCACTGAACCTGGTTATTAATTTTTTTTCTCGGCGGATTATTATTCTATAGGGTCTCGTTGATGAGATTTTTCTTAATGGACAGCTGACAGTGTTGAGCAATTTCTTTTATTCAACAAAATCCAAGATGGCCACCAAGGTGGCTGCTATGAAAAAATACAATATCACCATATAACTTGGATCGGAATTTTTGGTAAGATAATATGGAATTTTGAAGATTTTTCTTCTTGATTCATCGTACACATATATAATTGTTACTTATTGGCCAAAATAAGATTACCAAAATCCAATATGGCAGCCAAGATGGCCGCCAATGTGTCACACTTTTCTCATTTTTTTGAGATTTCACCACGTATCCTTCATATTGTTGCTAAGATGTTGACAAATATACAAGCTTATATAATTCTATCTACCAGAGGGGCCATTTCTGCATACACTGGTACTCTAATATCCACCAGAAGTGGATTGTTGCTCACTGTATCACGTTATTTATAAACGCCGGTATAGCCTAGTCAATCCGAAAAAAGTTGCGAATTATGTTATGTCCGTCGGAATTAACCGATATATGTATAAACAATGTAAGGTATATACACATATCGGCACATTTTCATGAACCTACTGTTACTCTCATGTGTTATATGAAATATATTCTCTCAAAACCCAAGATGGCGTCCAAAATGGCCGCAAATATGGCAAAAAATCATCATTTCTTACAAATATAGGTGGCTATTAGGCGCTATTATTTTGAAATGTCCAACCACGATTACCGATATGAATTAACCATATGGGGAGATGCTCTTTTGTTATATATGATCAAAGGAATTGTTTGAGAAACCCAATATGGCGTCCAAAATGCCCCCAAAATTGGAAAAGTAACAAAGCAATTACAGTCTACACTCATCTGCCCATAGTCCAGTTGCCAATACCCATAACCTGGTTTTTTCTCGGTGTATTATCGTATTACTATATGGTTTCCTCATGCGATTCCTTTTACTGGGCAGCTGACAGGGTTGATCAATTTCCTTGTAACCGCCAAAACCTTAGATGGCCCCAAATTCAAGTTTCCGCCGATACCACTGAAAATATTGAAACTGAAAGTCAAAAATCTTCACTAAATAATTCAGTACAGCACTCCATTTCCAACTGATTGTGTTGGTCACAAAGCGGGTCAGCTTATCCCCAGATTTTCCAGAAAAAATCAAAATGTCTACCAAAATTAGTAACATTTGCTATTTTCAGCAGTAGTGTTCAAGACTCCAAAACGGAGGTGGGAACTGAAATGTACGAGAAATTGTAACAAGAGAGATGTTTGCAAATATCATTGGTGAAGTACTTTATAAGGACCACAAAAGATGCAGTGAATATCAAGTTGAATGACTGTGTAGTTCCTTAGATTGACTCATCACTACGCATTACTGCCAGTGATGTCTGTTCATTACAGCAGTCGTCTGAAACACTGCACGCACAGAAAATGGTACACGCCATGTTTGCTACATTACACTTACACCTTGAATATTTGCATGGCGTTTTACTCGAACATGTGCGCCTAATCATCTTCAGTATTTCATCAGGTGCTAGCTTGACGTTGGACGCGACTGTCACAGGGTTGAAAGATTTGTATTTACGTCTTTCTCGAATTCAAATACAGTTGGGTCCATCTGCGGTGGGTTAGGTTGAAGGGCATGCTTCCATATACAAGTTTGCAAGAGGGCCCATTTGACATTCTCAGTAAAAGCCTGTGTTGTGGGTGGTAGGCTGCACAGTTTAGGAGCAGATGTTGCAGTCAGATTCCCAATTCGTGTTCTCCATATGCACAAACAAGCATCGGACATTGATGTTGATTTAGGAGATCTATAGCATAATGCTATGAACTTGGTGGCTTGTTCTAGAACATCCGATATCTCCACGTTATTCTCACCAAGTGATTCCAGTGTCCCACCAGTTTGCAGAACCTTCAGTACACGCCCTTTGCCGATACCAAAGTATCCCCCTACAGTATCCCACACGGAAAGTGCGTGAGCAGCGAGCAATTGAGGAACAATTTTCTTGTGTGTATCAACTGCGGCAGGTATATCTATCACCACCCGTCCATGGATTGGTGACTCCACAGTCAGTGCAACCGTCAAGTGTTGTTCAAGGTAGTGATGCAGTAACAACAAATAGACGTCAGTGTCGTCAGCAACAACCACAACGTTATTACATTCAGCTGCAGAAAACAATATTGCTTGTTGAATGATAATGTTGTCAGTTTCCTCGTGACTAGTTGCCATATCTAGTCTATCTGTCACCGATCCACAACTAACCTCAACCGGAACATCATGTTGGCCAGTAATTATAAGTTTGTGAGTTCATGTGTTTTGCTCAGCAAAACTTTTGTCCGTGGGGAGTTGATCACATACAATGGAGATCAGTTGCTTTTTGTTCTCCACTATGGTCAGCACATGTTTTTGTGGTGGTAGCAGGGAGGTGGGTAAAAGTTGAAACACCCGGCAGCTATCGGCCTTTCTGTGTGCCCGTGTCACGCACTTGTTGCTGTAGTCAACATATCTGTCAAATACCAAATACACATCACTCGATCGCAACTTCTGTTTGATGTTGTCTTTAGACGCTGTAATGAAGTCTAGAACAGTTGCCGGTCTGGTTTTGGTAGACACGGGCCAATGAGGTATCCAGAGCAGTGCACAACCATCGACAACAATTGCAGATTTCTTATCCACACCAGACATTCTTTTTGGTTTCTCAACAACTGTTTTATTTTTCAATACTGATTTTGATGTGCACACGCGCATATCCCCGGATTCATCAAGTATGGCGGTTGGTAGTGGTGACAGTTGAAAGGAAAGGATATGTTTGATATCTAATTCACGTGAACTACATAAAAGTCTGATAACTCTGGAATAAATGAGATTAGTGTCATATATTTTGACCTCCCCAACCTTCAGCAACTTTTTCAAGATTGCCATAGTTTGTACTGGTTTCGAAATTGACTCATAAAATCCACTCGGGAAGGCCTCTTCAAATTCCGTCATTTTCTGAACTCCGAGGCTGACAATCTTATTGACATTGACAGACGTTGGACCTATCCTACCAGTTGCGATGTTAATTATGGTCTTGGGGTGTCCGTTTGGATCCAATGGGTCGATACACATTCCTAGTTTAGTTCTCAGACCCATACGGTCGACAGAATCACTTGCAATTCTAGACTTGGCCTCTTCCTTATGTGCGATCTGTAATTTGTCATTATCTCGATCTTCTCGCAAAATTTAATATACCGGTAGCTAACTTCCCACATGCATGCAAACTCAATGCCCAGGTTTTTAGTGTTTCTGGCTTTAATGTGATCCCTATTATACTAGATTTGCCATGGCCATATCGCATGAAAGTAGTTTTGATATACATATCGCTCCATATGCCATTCCATAGACCAGGTATGTGTATCATCACATGTTCACGCTTCAAGAAATGAGATAACATATCCGGTGGCATATTTTGCATCTGCCGCAGATAGTAAAGCCCATATCTTGCGTAATTTGCATGACCAGAAGCAAAGAAATAAGGAAGCATGCTTTTCACAGCTTCGATGTGCAAAAGTCAGTCACCTTCTCTCTCCGCTCGTATGTACAACATCATGAGGAAGCATGGTTTCAAAAAAACATCAACCCACATTTTTGTCGTGCGACTTTTGCACGTGTTCTCTTCAAGCAATGCAAATAAATCTTCTGCACATTGCAAATCATTATTCTCGAAAGCTGTTCGCAAAAGTTCTTCTGATAACAAACGCATGGCTCTCATATTCATTGGAAACTTTTTCCCAGTCAACATCTTTTCAACCCCACCGAATACTGTCTCAAGTATATCTGAAAGTCCAGTATTGGCCATGAGTGTTCCAACTGAACCAATGAAACTCATGAGCAAATGCATACCACCCAATCGAGGAACAAATGCCGCAAATTTGTCTGGATAAGACCATAACACCTGAACTGCTATCTTGTATAACTGCTGATCAGCAGTAAATAAAGTGAACGGCTGTCCTGCATCTGACGATAGTTGCTCTGCCTTTTCCATAGCTGTCATGATAGTGTCTGGATCAGCAGGTGTCATGTCTATTAGAGGGAGGTATGCTGCATTCGTTTTTGGGTTCGTTGCTTGACCCGAGTCTCTCGTCATGCGGGTATTATACCCATTGAACTCTGGACAGTTCTGGTCATTGACCATATCTTTCAAAAATGCAAAGTCAAGTTCTATCGCTCTGCGTAATGACACTTCACTGCGACACAATGTTGAAAGAAGGGGAACAGTGTTTCGTACATGTGATGCAGGCATGTCGGGTCGTTTGGGTCCATTGAAACGCACAACATCCAATTTGTACTCTGTTGGTTTTGCCATATCCGACTTTTTCAATCTTGGGATCGTCTGAGACTCAACGGAATCATTATTGTCCTTTTGAGCCATCATGATTGCCAATGAATGGGTGCTTAGCTTCCCATCTTGAGAAGCAATTTCAGCATCAAAGTTGTCAACAACCACTTGTATGAGGCCATTGTTGGCATCCGAAATCGCTGTATCATTTGCTTTCTTTGCAGGCAGAGCTGCCGCAGATTTTTTGAATCTCAATAGCTCGTCATATGAGCATGTAACACCAAAATCATGCATGGTTTTTATCAACTCTTTAGAATCTCTTAACAGTGTTGCCAACGAAATTTGAAGCGGTGTGTATTTTCCACACAATGCTGATGTCACTATGTTTCCTATCATCAGAGCAGGTAATGTGTGATCCAACTGTGGAGCTAAACGACTTAGTAATGTGAGATGTGTACCACTTACAAACGAGGATGTGCTCTCGCTATTAACATCAGTGGCGTAGTTATCTTTGTCATGATCCATATCTTTGATTTCTTTGCCAATTGCTTTACTGAGAATCTTTATGGAACTGTCAATATTGTCATCATCCGAGTCTTTAACGTGCCTAAGTAAGGTGCCAGCTGTGGATTTGTCTGCTAAAATGGTGGCGATTCCCGGGGAAGACAACACCAAAATGTCATCTCCGCAGCTATCGACTAGATCAGACACAAATGATCGACGGGAATTGTAAGTCCCACCAGATTGCAGATAAAGATCAAATAATTCGACAGAACTCCACGTGGGGGATGTGTCATTTTTCATGTAAGATATGACAGATTGTATGGCCTGACTATGTGGTGACGAAAGATCAATTTTCTGTTTTGCAGCTGATTCTACCGATTTTGGATTCGTAAATTTTGACCTACAGTCAACATGGTACTGAGCATCGGCAGCATGTAAGTCACTAACAGCACCACACACTCTAAGCTTTACTTCTTCGGACCATTTATCGTTCCTACGACAACAAATGCCAATTATTTCATCACTAACTGACATATGCGGTGTATGTGTGCCTATCTGGAGAAACAGGTAGGCAGACCTCCACCCCGAAGGATTCTTCGTATCCCGGTCAACTATGCAGTCATCACCACAAAATAGGCAATGATGCCTGAAAGTAAATTCGTTATGTGAACGTTTGGGTCATTTTTCGGGCGGAGAATCAGAATCTAGGGATGTGCTATGAGCAATGCTTGCTTGCTTCACATTCTTCGGGTGCAAATACTTCTCAACACAGTATTTATGGCAACTCAGAGTTAAATCTGAGTCAGCATCGTACCCATGTTGCAAAGCTATATGTAAGTCATCGTTATAAATCCTGCTACACCTGAGTATATTCTCAAGTCGCTTTGTTTTCATGTTCATTAGAGGATCTTTGCTCCTCGATTCAGCACAACTGAACATGGTTGAGAAAAAACAAGCATCTGACATGATGGAGTTAGTCTATGTCGTTTCAAAGCAAAGGTCGAACGAACCTGATGCTATATCGAGTGAAGTTGAAGAAATAGAAACGCTAGTGATGAAAGGCGAGACAAAATTGTCAGTTTATGAGGTGTGTAGTGAGACACAATTGCGCAGTTGCAATAATGAGTCCTCGCTCTAAGAAATCAAAGAGAAAGAACAGTTATATGACGTAATCTCCAATTTCTACCAAATACCCAATGCAGATGTAGTTACTATATCGAAACACCATTACATCACGTTTTGTGCTTATGTAGTGAGTTAAGATGAAATAATCATTCGGATCTGTAATTTCCACATTAATTTTCGACCCCTTCAACAGGACCTCACATTAAGGTCCAATTAAAAAAAATGCTCAATGCTGTCAGCTGTCGAGTAAGAAAAATTAGTAAGAGGGGTGTCTGAACTAATAAAAACCGTTGAGAAAAAAACTTAATACAACAAAACATGGTTTGGTGAAAAAATGGCATTTGGCGGCCGGACTAGTTGGGTGCTGTAGATGCTCGAAAACAGATCATTTTATCAAAATTGTTATTTTTTACAGCCTGTGTGGGGTTAACAAATGCTTAGCCCAATATCTCTTGTAAATCAATTGTAGTGTCACAGTCAGGTCCAACGGTGATGAATGTTAAAAAAAGAATCTACAAGATGCGTTTTGAGAAAGTGCTGATAAACCTTAATATTAACAAATTTTTGCCAATTCTGGTGAAAGATAGGTTAAAAAGAAAATTCTGCTTTTGGTACATTTTTAGATTTTGTTCCCCTCTATGCGTGTACAAAACTGTGTGAACATCGGTTCGAAAATGGCTTCAGAATCGCACAGACAAAATGTGTGGGAAAAAAGTCCCTCAAAAACTAGACGATTGATTCTGTACAATCACAGGCTTTTCCTGGCATACAAAAACATCAAGACCTTTGAAGAAATTATACAAAATTTCAGCCCCCATATCTCTGAACATGTTGGTGTGCATTTATTTATTTATTGGAGTTTAATGACACTTTCAACAGCCAGAGTCACCTCCTTTCGGACAATTTACGGGTGAAGGAAGCCAGAGTACCCAGAGAGAACCACCGAGCAACAGCGAGCAACTGTCAGGCTCCCCAACATACTAACTCCACACAAGCAAGGTTAATATTGGTTGAAGACAAGTGCACCACTGACATGTAGTACACCTTAGAACACAATGCAACCATGCCCCCACATTGGGCAATGGGGGTGAACTGTCTTACCCCAGGACACAAGGTGGTTACCACAGGTGGGTCTCGAACAGAGGACCTCTCAGTTTGCAGCCTTCACCTCTACCTAGTGAGCCACTACGACCCCTGTAGGTGTGCCCCAGTTGAAGAGTTAACAAAATATTGAATGAAAAATCCATCCGCATAAAATCGCTTGAAATCCTTCAAAACTAAATGTGCCGACCCTAAAAATTTTATCAGTAAAAGTCGCTCATTTAGAACTTCAACTGTAATTTGAAACCGATTGAGCTCAAGCTTTCAAAATTACTTGTAGAAATAAATATATCAAACAGTATAAATGTGGAGCAAATGGCAAGTAGCAGTTCAGAAAATGAAACCACATTTGATAAATAGATGAAATTTTACAATGCATTACCGTTATTTTTCCGTTAATTCCTTTGGAAATGACAATTCACATCTCTGAATGCCATTGCTAAATGAAATTCCATCAGGTACAGTAAGGCCGTCTTTTATAAGAACACTTAACAGATCGAAAGAAGTGTGGTGTTTTTATGTGCTAAGTACTGTCTTATAGAGAGAAAACGTTGGTTAGCTTTCTAAAGTGAAGGAGTGCATTCTCTGCTCTGCCAAGAGCCGCACTGGGCTGGTTTGGGGTTCCAGCTTAAACGTCCCTCGGAGAGCTTAACTAGAGGCTATAAAGAGCCTGTAATCACTCACCTGGCAGAACTACATTTAAAAATGTGATTTCCCAAAGGGTTTCCATGGTAACTGTTTCAGAGGAGAAGAGTTTTCAAAACTGACCAATCAGAATCAAAGAATGCCTTTGGCGGCCACGTTTCATCCAACAGGAATAAAATGAGTAACAGTTGTAGAAAACCTCTCATAGACCATGCCTGCCAAGTTTGGTTCACATTGGCTCAATAGTTCCAGAGAAGAAGATGAAAATGTGATTTCAAAGGGTTTTTATAGTAACTATAAGCTGCAATTGCAGCCATATTTGCAACCCGGTCAAGATTAAAAGAGGATCATTGGTAGGGGTGTTCCAATCATCAGTCACATTAATTTTCAAAAACATTTGGCCTTGTAGTTTCACAGGATAAGATTTCTTAAAAATTCTGTTTCAATAAACTAGAGGCTCTAAAGAGCCTGCAATCGCTCACCTGGAGCTACATATAAAAATGTGATTTCCCATAGGCTTTCCATGGTAAATATGAGCTGCAATTGTGGCCATGTTTGCAACATTACATCAACATTACATGAGGATCATTGGCAGATGAGGGTCCCAGTCCTCAATAATGTGAAGTTTCAAAACATTTGACTTTGTAGTTTCAGAGGGGAAGATTTTAGCAAAATCCATCAATCAGGATCAGAGAATGTCTCTGGTGGCCATATTTTCCAACCAACGGGAACAAAAAGAGGATCGTTTGTAGAGGGCCTCCTTAGACCATTCCTGCAAAGTTTGGTTTACGTCAGCTCAGTAGTTCAAAAGAAGAAGATGAAAATGTGATTTCCCATAGGGTTTCTATAGTAACTATAAGCTGCAATTGTGGACATGTTTGCAACACGATCAACATTAAATGACGATCGTTGGTAGAGGGTGTCCCAGTCATCAACCTTGCAAAGTTTCAAAACCATTTGGCCATGCGGTTTCAGAGAAGATTTTTCAAAATCCACCAATCAGAATCAAAAAATGCTTCTGGCAGCCATGTTTTTCGATGCACGGTACCAAAAACTAGAGGCTCTAAAGAGCCTGTAATCGCTCACCTGGAACAACAGATAATATAAGTGTCAATGACACTGTAGCTCAACTTGTTTAAGACATGTACATGTGTGTGACACAGGAATGACAAACATATAGGTAATGACCTGATAACAAAGGTACATGTAAAGTATTGTAACGGTCTGTACATAAATGCTGACCTTAGACTGTAACAAATATATAGGTAAAGTATTGTAAAAGTGGGGTGACAGTTAAATGCTAAACTAGAATAGAAATCTTTGTGTCCCAGAGTGGGTCTGACTGAACCCTAAAATATTTGTTCTCATAGCACAGTGATAACAAAGGCACCCCAAAACACTCGTTTCTGTCACAAGGTGATAACAAAGGTACCCCAAGAAATTTCGTGAAGATCAGTTCATAAATACAGACTCTAGCCTGAGCCATATTGACATGTGTACTTACTGTGTATAAGTAGTACTGAGCCATATTGACATGTGTACTTACTGTGTATAAGTAGTACTGAACAAATCAAAGTTCATCTAATTTGCATAATTTCTGCACGAGAAATAAACCTGTATAAAATGTGATGTATTCCATGTTACTAAACATTCCTACAAAAATTTATTCAAATCAGAACTTTCATACAGAAGTTCTGTACAAAAAATTGATTGCACTAATTTTGGTGGCCATCTTGAATTTTGGACTGCACCCAAAAAGATACGTTCTCGTCTCACAGTGATAACAAAGGTGCCCAAGAAGTTTTGTAAAGATCGGTTCATAAATACAGCCTCTAGCCTGAGCCGTATGTTGTGTACAAAAACTGATTGGACCTAATTTCGGTACAAAATGGCCACTGGAAGCCATCTTGAATTTTGGTCCGCACCCAGATACACTTGTTCTCATCCCAACGTGATAACAAATGTACCCAAGAAGTTTTGTGAAGATCAGTTCATAAATACAGCCTCTAGCCCAAGCCGTATTGACACATGCACATACTGTGTATAAGTAGCACTGAATAAATCAAAGTTCATCTAATTTGCTTAATTTCTGCTCAATAAAAAAACCTGTATTATATGTGATGTATTCCATGTTACTAAACATTCATACAGAAATTTATTCAAATCAGAACTTTCATACAGAAGTTCTGTACAAAAAACTGATTGCACTAATTTTGGTACAAAATGGCCGCCAGCAGCTATCTTGAATTTCGGATCGCACCCCAAAACACTCGTTCTCGTCCCATGGTGATAACAAAGGTACCCAAGAAGTTCGGTACAAAATGGCCGCCAGCAGCTATCTTGAATTTCGGATCGCACCCCAAAACACTCGTTCTCGTCCCATGGTGATAACAAAGGTACCCAAGAAGTTTCGTAAAGATCGGTTCATAAATACGGCCTCTAGCCCGAGCCGTATTGGCATCTGCAGTTACAGTGCTGAAAGTAACATTAAATAGATCAAAGTTAGTCTAACTGGCATAATTTATGCTCGAGAAAAAACCCCATATTATATGTGATGTAACCCTTGGTATTAAACATTCACACAAAAAATTATTCAAATCAGCACTTTCATATGGAAGTTCTGCGCAAAAATCTGATTGCACCTAATTTTGTACAAAATGGCTGCCAGTGGCCATCTTGAATTTCAGACCGGATCCAAAAACACTTGTTCTCGTCCCACGGTGATAACAAAGGTACCCAAGAAGTTTCGTAAAGATCGGTTCATAAATACAGCCTCTAGCCCGAGCCGTATTGGCATTTGCAGTTACAGTGCTGAAAGTAACACTAAATAAATCAAAGTTAGTCTAATTTGCATAATTTACAAATGAGAAAAAAACCTGTATTATATGTGATGTATCCCATGGTGCTAAACATTCATACAAAAAATTATTCAAATCAGAGCTTTCAAATGGAAGTTCTGCGCAAAAATCGGATTGCACCTAATTTTGTACAAAAAGGCTGCCAGCAGCCGTCTTGAATTTCGGTCCGGACCCAAAAACACTCGTTCTTGTCTCACAATGATAACAAAGGTACCCAAGAAGTTTCGTAAAGATCCATTCATAAATACAGCCTCTAGTCCGGCCTCTGGTGCGACGGATGGACAGACGGCCAGACAGACGACGGGCCATGACAATACCTGAAATTTGGCTTTGCCAAAGTTGAGCTAAAAATGTGATTTCCCATAGGCTTTTCCATGGTAACTATGGGCTGCAATTGTGGCCATGTTTGCAACATTATATCAACATTACATGAGGATCATAGGTAAGTGTCCCAATCTACCAATCAGAATCAAAGAATGCCTCTGGCGGCCATGTTTTCAAACCCAAAATGAGGATCGTTTTGTAGAGGACAAAATGAGGATCGTTTGTAGAGGACCTCCCATAGACTATCCCTGCCAGGTTTGGTTCACGTCAGCTCAGTAGTTCCAGAGAAGATGAAAATGTAAACCAGAATCAAAGAATGCCTCTGGAAGCCATGTTTTTCATCAGACAGGAACAAAATGAGGATCATTTGTACAGGACCTCTTATATAGACCATTCCTGCCAAGTTTGGTTCACACCAGCTCAGCGGGTACAGAAAAGAAGATGAAAATGTGAAAAGTTTACGGACACTGGACGACGACGGACACCAAGTGATGAGAAAAGCTCATATGGCCTTTTAGTCCAGGGGAGCTAATAAAAAGCATTTGTAGGAGACCTCCCACAGACTATCCCTGCCAGGTTTGGTTCACGCCGGGTCAGAAGTTCCAGAGAAGATGAAAATGAAGATGAAAATGTGATTTCCCATAGGGTTTCTATAGTAACTATAAGCAGCAATTGCAGCCATGTTTGTAACACGATCAACATTAAATGAGGATAGTTGATAGAGGGCATATCAGTCATCAGTTATGTGAAGGATCAAAACATTTGGCCTGGCAGTTTCTGCGAAGAGTTTTGAAAATCCACGAACCAAAATCAAAGAATGCCTCTGGCAGCCAAGTGTTTCTCGACCCACGGGAAGAAAATGAGGATCGTTTGTAGACGACCTCCTATAAACAATTCCTGCCAAGTATGGTTCACATCGGCTCAGCGAGAAGAAGATGAAAATGTGATTTCCCATAGTGTTTCTATAGTACCTATAAGCCACAATAGCAGCCATGTTTGCAACCCGGTCAACACTATATGAGGATCGTTGGTAGAGGGTGTCTCAGTCATCAGCCATGCAAAGTTTCAAAACATTTGGCCCTGTGATTTCAGAGAAGAAGATTTTTTCAAAATCCACCATTCAGACTAAAAAACTGATTCTGGCAGCCATGTTTTTCGATGCACAGGAACAAAAATAAAAAGCATTTGCAGAAGATCTCCCATAGACTATTCCTGCGAAGTTTGGTTCACATCAGCTCAGTAGTTCCAGAGAAGAAGATGAAAATGTGATTTCCCATTGGTTTTTTTATAGTAACTATAAGCTGCAATTGAAGCCATGTTTGCGACCCGATCAACATTAAATGAGGACCATTGGTAGAGGGTGTCCCAGTCATCAACCATGCAAAGTTTCAAAACATTTGGCCCTGTGGTTTCAGAGGAGAAGATTTTTCAAAATCCACCAATCAGAATTAAAACTAGATGGTGTCACTTGTGTGCAAAGCACACTATAGTGTATCCCCGCATTTGCATCCATGACTTTGTATGAATGCTTGATACAAAGATGAAATGTATTATATGACACACTAAAATCATATTGAGTGGCACAGGTGACACAGCTTCATGTGCACCTACAGACTCCACTGCAACATTTGGGCATGGTTTTAGCGTTTCGAATTACATACATGTACCCTGGGAGCCTTTCGCCGGAAACGGTCTAAGAAAACATGAAAGTGGCAACGGTGGCACCCCAAAAATCCGAAACCTTCGTGCACATCTACAGACCCTACTGCAACTTTTGAGCATAGTTTTAGCATTTCAAATTACATACTCTGGGAGCTTTTCGCCGGAAATGATCTAAGAAAACACGAAAGAAAAACGGTGGCACGGCCACGTGGCATCTGAAAAATCTGAAACCTTTGTACGCATCTACAGACCTTACTACAACATTTAAGCATGCGTTTAGCATTTCGAATTACATACCCTAGGAGCCTTTCGCCGGAAACGGTCTAAGAAAACACAAAAGTGGCAACGGTGACACAGCCACTTAGCACCCAAAAAATCCAAAACCTTCCTATGCATTTACAGACTCTACTGCAACATCTCAGCATGGTTTTAGCGTTTCGAATTACATACTCTAGGAGCCTTTCGCCAGAAACGGTCTAAGAAAACCCGAAAGTGGCAATGGTGGCACAGCCATGTGGCACCTGAAAAATCCAAAATCTTTGTGCACATCTACAGACCCTCCTGCAGCATTTGAGCATGGTTTTACCATTTCAAAATACATACTGTAGGAGCCTTTCGCCAGAAATGGTCTAAGAGAACATGAAAGAGGCAACGGTAGCACAGCCACGTGGCTACCCAAAAATCTAAAACCTTCGTGCGCATCTACAGACCCCACTGCAACATTTGAGCATGGTTTTAGGATTTTGAATTACATACCCTAGGAGCCTTTCGCCGGAAACGGTCTAGGAAAACATGAAAGTGGCAACAGCACAGCCACGTGGCACCTGAAAAATCCGAAACCTTCGTGCGCATCTACAGACCCCAATGCAACATTTGAGCATGGTTTTAGTGTTTCAAATTACATACTCAAGGAGCCTTTCGCCGGAAACGGTCTAAGAAAACACAAAAGTGGCAACGGTGGCACAGCCACGTGGCACCTGAAAAATCCGAAACCTTCATGCACATCTACAGACCCTACTGCAACATTTGAGCATGGTTTTAGCATTTCGAATTACATACCCTAGGAGCCTTTTGCCGGAAACGGTCTAAGAAAACACAAAAGTGGCAACGGTGGCACAGCCATATGGCACCTAAAAAATCTGAAACCTTCGTGCACATCTAGAGACCCTACTGCAACATTTGAGCATGGTTTTAGCGTTTCGAATTACATACCCTAGGAGCCTTTCGCCGGAAACGGTCTAAGAAAACATTAAAGTGGCAATGGTGGCACAGCCACGTTGCACCTGAAAAATCGGAAACCTTCGTGCGCATCTACAGACCCCACTGCAACATTTGAGCATGGTTTTAGTGTTTCGAATTACATACCCTAGGAGCCTTTCGACGGAAATGGTCTAAAAAAACACGAAAGTGGCAATGGTGGCGCAGCCACATGGCAGCTGAAAAATCCGAAACCTTCGTGCGCATCTACAGACCCCACTGCAACATTTGAGCATGGTTTTGGCATTTCGAATTACATACCCTAGGAGCCTTTCGTCGGAAACGGTCTAAGAAAACACAAAAGTGGCAACGGTGGCACAGCCACATGGCACCTGAAAAATCCGAAACCTTTGTGCGCATCTGCAGACCCCACTGCAACATTTGAGCATGGTTTTAGCGTTTCGAATTACATACCCCAGGAGCCTTTCGCCGGAAACGGTCTAAGAAAACACAAAAGTGGCAACGGTGGCACAGCCACGTGGCACCTGAAAAATCCGAAACCTTCGTGCTCATCTACAGACCCTACTGCAACATTTGAGCATGGTTTTAGCATTTCGAATTACATACCCTAGGAGCCTTTCGCTGGAAATGGTCTAAGAAAACACGAAAGTGGCAATGGTGGCGCAGCCACGTGGCAGCTGAAAAATCCAAAACCTTCGTGCACATCTACAGACCCCACTGCAACATTTGAGCATGGTTTTAGCGTTTCGAATTACATACCCTAGGAGCCTTTCGTCGGAAACGGTCTAAGAAAACACAAAAGTGGCAACGGTGGCACAGCCACGTGGCACCCGAAAAATCCGAATCTATAGTCCCTACTGCAACATATGAGCATGGTTTGAGCATTTCAAATTACATTCCCTACGAGCCTTTCGCCGGAAAGGATCTAAGAAAACACGAAAGTGGCTACGGTGGCACAGCCACGTGGCATCCGAAAAATCCGAAACCTTTGTGTGCATCTATAGACCCTACTGCAACATATGAGCATGGTTTTAGCATTTCGAATTACATACCCTACGAGCCTTTCGCCGGAAACGGTTCAAGAAAACACAAAAGTGGCTACGTTGGCACAGCCACGTGGCACCCGAAAAATCCAAAACCTTCCTGCGCATCTATAGCCCCTATTGCAACATCTGAGCATGGATTTAGCGTTTCGAATTACATATGCTACGAGCCTTTTGCCAGAAACGGTCTAAGAAAACACAAAAGTGGCTACGGTGGCACAGCCACGAGGCACCCGAAAAATCCGAAACCTTTGTGCGCATCTATAGTCCCTACTGCAAGATATGAGCATGGTTTTAGCATTTCGAATTACATTCCCTACGAGCCTTTCGCCGGAAACGATCTAAGAAAACACGAAAGTGGCTACGGTGGCACAGCCACGTGGCACCCAAAAAATCTGAAACCTTCGTGAGCATCTATAGACCCTACTGCAACATCTGAGCATGGATTTAGCATTTCGAATTACATATCCTTCGAGCCTTTTGCCGGAAACGGTCTAAGAAAACACAAAAGTGGCTACGGTGGCACAGCCACGTGGCACCCGAAAAATCCGAAACCTTCCTACATATCATTTAGCAACACCCTAGTGTAATTTTAGAACTCCGAATTACATAGGTTGGGACTATTCAGCAAAAAAGTGAAAAAATAACGCATTTTTTAAGTGGCTCCACAGAAGCCACCTGGTGGCACAAAAATTTAAAAGTTGTATTTTTGGGTTGCACAGACCCTATCGAACAACTGTAGAAAGTTACAGCGTTTCGAATTACAAAACCGGACGTACGGAAGTACGGACGTACAGACATACAGCCGTACGGACGGAGATCATGACAAATAAATATGCTTCTGGCAGCCATGTTTTTTGATGCACGGTAACAAAATGAGGAGCATTTGTATAGGACATCCCATAGACTATCCCCGCCAGATTTGTTTCACGTTGGCTCAGTAGCTCAGTAGTTCCAGAGAAGATGAAAATGTGATTTCCCATAGGGTTTCTATAGTAACTATAAGCCAAAATTGTGGCCATGATTGCAACCCGATCAACATTAAATGAGGATTGTTGGTAGAGGGGGGTCCCAGTTATCATTTATGTGAAGTATCAAAACATTTGGCCTGGCAGTTTCAGAGAAGATTTTTGAAAATCCACCAACCAGAATCAAAGAATGCCTCAGGCGGCCATGTTTTTCATCCGACGGGAAAAATATGAGGATCGTTTGTAGAGGACCTACCATTGACCATTCCTGCCAAGTTTGGTTCACCCCGGCTCAGCGGTTCCAGAGAAGATGAAAATGTGAAAAGTTTACAGACGACGATGGACGCCAAGTGATAGCAAATGCTCACATGGCCTTTTACGCCAGGTGAGCTAACAAAAAACTTCTTTCTTATTACCCTAAATCTGAGTTTGGGATATCATTATTATTAAACACCACAGGCGCCGCTGGTTAGTGCAGTATATTGTATGATCATGACATGATGACTGTTGCACAAGCTTGAAGTGTTGTTCTTAGGAACGATGGTTGCTTGTCGAGCGTAAAATGAAGTGAGCATCAGTTGATAGTGCTCAGGGACGATTGTCCACCTCAGAATGTCAGGCCTAAATTTTCTTCTTTTTTTTTTGGGGGGGGGGGGGGGGAAGTAAAGAGTAAATACCTTCTTACCCCTGGTTCCCACACCAATTCTTCTGCTGTCATCTGGATTTTTTTTTAGCCCATTCAGACCGAGAGATATTGGTCAATGAAAATTTAAGCATTTTTACCAAGTTTGGTGGCCATTTTGGGACTCATTATAAATAAAATCTCGAATTTTTTTTTGCATTTATGAGAATGATACATTATATTCTTACTATTCAGTCCATTACATGTCTTTTGCTAATTTACAGTGCCGAGATTGTAGGCCAAAATGTCCGATTGTCAGGCCTATTTTTGATATCTTGGAAACTTTTGGCAGAAAAAATGTTTTTAGTCGACTTATTTTACCAGTTATTTATGGAATAGTGTATTTATGATAAATCTGTGAAAATTTCTGGTCATTAGCCTATTAGGACCAGGAGATATTGGTCAATGAAAGTTTGGGCATTTTAGGCATTCAGGGTGCTTAGTTGAAGGTGAAAAGCTTAACACAATTATAACTTATATGTGTCTATGAATGAGCAAAATTTCAGAAAAATCTGTAAAAGAGCCTTCAAGAAATCGTCTCCTCCAAAGTGTAGGAACCCCCCCCCCCCCCCCCCCCCCCCAAAAAAAAAACAAAAAAAAAAACAAATAATTTTTTCCAAGAAGAACAAGTGTTTGACCACCGAGGTGGTATTAGTCCCTTACGGCGCTTTTGAGACATAAGGTGTTTTTGTCACAGAAGACACAAGAGTATATAAGCATCTTGGATTTTGAAAAAAAATATTGAGCATGCATAATCCCCCCACAACCCTTTATCCATGTACCATATATGAAAGGCGTAGCTTGAACCATGTTGGAGGGAGGGGTGGTAACATAAAATAGAGAAAAAAGCTTAAAAAACACAACAAAAATGGCAGCCATTCTGCCATCTTGGATTTTGAAAAATAAATATTGAATGTGCATCATCCCCTCAGAACCATTTATCCATGTACCAAATATGAAAGGTGTAGCTTGAAGTATATTAGAGGGAGAGGTGGTAACATAAAAACAGACAGACAGACGGACAGACAGACAGATGTTAGATTTTGAAAAAAAAATATTGAGCGTGCATAATCCCCTCACAACCCCTTTATCCATGTACCATATATGAAAAGTGCAGCTTGAACCATGTTGGAGGGAGCAGTGGTAACATAAAATAGAGAAAAAAGCTTAAAAAACACAACAGAAATGGTTGCCATGCCGCCATCTTGGATTCTGAAGACAAAATATTGAATGTGCATCATCCCCTCCCAACCCTCTATCCATGTGCCAAATATGCAAAGTGTAGCTTGAACCATATTGGTGGGAGGGGTGGTAACATGAAAATAGAGAAAAAAAGCTTAAAAAACACAACAAAAATGGCTGCCATTCCGCCATCTTGGATTTTGAAAAAACAATTTTGAGCATGCATCATCCCCTCAGAACCATTTATCCATGTACCAAATATGAAAGGTGTAGCTTAAAGCATGTTGGAGGGAGAGGTGGTAACAAAAAACAGACAGACGGACGGACAGACGGACGGACGGACAGACGGACGGACTGCAATCCTATAGTCCCCTTACGGTTCCCGTAGGGGACTAATAACAAATGTCTTTTCCTTTTAGGAAAAGCCAGTCTTTTCCTTTTAGGAAAAGCCAAACTAGACTTAATGATTCTTTCCAGATGAGATTCCATGATTTTCCATGACCCCAGAGTGTCTGAAGAATTGTTTTCAACTGTATCACTGAAAACCTAATTGATGTCCTGAGAAAAGTGAGTATAGTTGCCTCAAATGACTCAGTTTGATAAAAAAAATTTTTTAAGTTTAAACCATCATTATTGGTGGAAGGGTTAATATCAATATCATCGTCCGACAAGTCTAATTCCAACGAAAGTTGTATGTTTGTTTGACACATACCCACTGAGTGCTGTGGCTATTTGAAAATAGCCATTTTTATCTCAAATGTATCTAAAATTTGGATGTTTGGCATACTGTAGAGGGTTAACAGACGCTAACAGAAATAATTTTTCCATGCACCTTGTAATGGCACACCAGGACCTGAAAATTGCAAATTTTTCTTGAAAATCTACAAGATGTTTTCAGAGAAATCCAGGGAAATTGTTAGTTTTAAGCTTTTGATAGGTATGATTGTTTAACCAGCCCAAAACTGGTTCAGGATTGGTCTTTTGAATACCCTTATCACTTACAAAAATAATCATCGGTGAATTCCATTTCCAACTAGAGGTACTGTGAGCAAACTCACAAAGTGATACCCCACGTGCCTGAAATGTATAAGTTAGATTATCTCCCCTAGGAAATGTCATTACGGAATTATATTGCTTCATGCACATCTTCATATGGAGTTCTTCCATTGTGTAAAGTTTCATGAAAATTCTTCAAACGGTTTAGGAGTTGCGCTTACAAGGATGGACAGACAGACAGATGGATGGACAGATGGATGGACAGACGGATGGACAGGGTGATTCCTATATACCCCCCCCCCCCCCAAACTTTGTTTGCAGGGGGTATCTCACTGGAATATTTTGTCCATGCAACTTGTAATGTCACACCAAGACCTGCGAATGGCCAATTTTATTTGAAAATTTATAAGATGTTTTTAGAAAAATCCACAGAAAACATGAATTTTTAAACTGTTGATAGGTATCGCTCTTTAACCAGCCCAAAACGGGTTAATGCTTCATTTTTTGAATACCTCTATTACTTACAAAAATGTTCCTCGGTGAATTCCACTTCCAATAAAGTAGGTTATATTCATCTCCCAGATACATGTTGGGTGCTGCGGGTGCCCCAAAACAGCCCATTTTTCTGAAAATTACAATGCTTGGCAGTCTGAGGAGGGTTAACAAACACTTACCAGAATATTTTGTCCATGCAACTTGTAATATCACACCAAGACCTGCAAATGGCAAATTTTTCTTCAGAACCTATATGAGTCCGATAAAAGAAGTTATGTTTCTGTGTGGCCTACCCATTGGGTGCTGCTGATATCCGAAAACAGCTCATTTTATCAAAATTTTGACGTTTAGCAGACCGCGGAGAGTTAACAAATGCTTACCAGAATATTTTGTCCATGCAACTTGTAATATCACACTATGACCTGTGAATGGCCAATTTTTCTTTAAAATTAACAAGATGTTTTTAAGAGAAATCCTTGGAAAACTACAAGCTTTTGATGGGTATCGCTCCGTAACCGGCCCAAAACGGGTTAATGATTGGTTTTAGTATACCCTTATTACTTAAAAAAAAATGATCCTCCGTGAATTCTATGTGCGGTAAAAGAAGTTATGTTTATCTGTTAGATACCCACTGGGTGCTGTTGGTTCCTGAACACAGTCAAATTTATCAAAATTTTGATGTTTAGCAGTCTGTGGAGGGTTAAAAAGTTAAAAAATTTATAGTAATTTATATATTTTTTATACTTACCAATGACCCAGACTTAGCTGGTGCTAACTCTAACAAAACCAGGGCCAAACACAAATTTTGCCCCCCAATCCCCAAAATTTGCATCCAAAACAAAAAGAAATCATGTCCTAAAGGACCTCCATACTACGCCTCTACTGCGCATGCACAGTGACGCAGACGTCCTGAAATTGGTGCCAATTATCATTCTTACTGGCAGTGCCTGGTCAGCACTATGTACTCAGCGGGGAGGCAAGAGTTCCCAACTCCAGGGAGGGCCATCCCCGTCTGGGTCATTGGTAAGTATAAAAAATATATAAATTACTATAAATTTTTTAATATTTTTATACTGTACCAATGACCCAGACTTAGCTGAATAGTAAACAGGCTGGAGGGCCTAGGACATAGAGGAAAATCCAATAAGCTCAACTATATAGTAAAGAGGTAACCCCTTAAGGAGAAAAGGAGTATTAGGCTTTACATGTATCTTTCTTATTTAATATTAAATTAGAAAGATACACTACCCTTAATAATTGAGCACAATAACATTCATGTTCTCTATTAACATCCAGTATATCCCTTATACTAATTATTTTTAAAGCAAGCCAATAAATAAAGTAGTCCAGAGAATTGAGACTCTTTATAGTCATTTAAAAGTGTCCGAGTATTGTATATTAAAGCCCGTTTGACACTTGACATATACAAATGCTTCACACCGAGCTACACTTTAAAAATAAGACATGAATGAAATTAACATTAATATTACACTTTAAAACCATCCCGGAAGCGACTCAGAAATACTGACTTGGAGGAGGCATTCCCTTGCTTTTCACTATAAAGCAGGTGACCTAAGGGAACCCCCCCCCCCCCCCCCCCCTTCCCCTTGCCCTGGGTCAAATAGCCCAGAGCGAAGAGGGCAGCCGGACAGAGTCACTGCCGGAACAGAAAGCCTGCATAACTATAGTTGCAACTGTTTAGTGGACGACATTCTGAGCAACAGATAACGGACCTAAACAATGCAGGTCTCCAGAATTGGACTCAATATTTCTGAGATAAAAATTCGTAAATGTGGATGGCTGAGACCAATAAGCAGCCTTCATTAAATCTGTAATAGCAACACTATTAGCATAAGCCCAGGAAGTAGAAAGAGCTCTTACTTCATGAGCAGAAATCTTAAGCACAGACTGCTGAGAAGAAGATAAATCTTCATAAGCAGTACGGATGGTTAATTGAATCCATCTAGCAATAGAATGGACCGAAATGTCCTTTCTATTAGGCATCAAAGACAGAAAGAAACGTTTCCGTCCCTTTCTGATAAACTGAGATCTCTGTTAATAGATACGTAACGCTCTAACAGGACAGAGTAAAGGCCTACGCCCGTCTGAAGACGGAAGAGCCTTAATAACAATAGGTTCCGGATATTTATTAGGAGCCTGATTCTTAGCTAAAAAACCCACATTAGTAGTGAAGGTGATAGTGTTCCCAACACTACGATAATGAGAATCATCCACCGACAGTGCATGAAGCTCACTAACTCTTCTAGCAGAAGAGAAAGCTAAGAGAAAAGCTGTCTTATAAGATAAGAATTTGAAATCTACTGTCCCAAGAGGTTCAAATGGCTTTTCCTTCAATTTAAGAAGAATCCAAGCTAAATTCCACTTAGGAATTAATCTAAGAGTTCTGGGTCTATTTATCGAAAAGTTTCTAACCAACTTAGATAAAGAGACATTAGATCCAATTTGTAAACTATCATGATGTGCATAGGTATCAGATAACATAGATCTATAACCCTTTATAGTAACAGGCTGCAGTTTGATTTCGTCAAACAAGTATACTAGAAAGTTTGCAATGTCTGGTATAGAGGGATCGAATATATCTACAGAATGATCCCTACACCAACGACGAAAAACCTTCCACTTAGCCGCATAGTTTAGCGAAGAGGAGGTCCTCCTACAGTTAGAAATCGCGTCCACTGCTCGTCCTGTAAAGTGTTTGCCATGCAAGAAGGACCGCACAACGGAAAAACGTGAAGGTTGAGACCTTGCAGATTGTGATGGAGTTGGCGCGATTTCCCCTGCGAAAGAAGATCCTCTCGTGGAGGAAGCTTTCGCGGTAGGTCCCACAACAGACACCTGAGTAGATTTATCCACGGTCTCTGTGGCGACAGAGATGCTACCAACAGAATCTTGCATTGAGATTGTTTTATCTTTAGCAATACTTGTTGAATTAACGGCGCTGGAGGATACGCATATCCTATCATTCCGTCCCAAGGGATCGTTGGCCGTTCCCATTGGTAGCAAATCTGATTGAATACTTGTTTGTTGAGAGTCCACTCCGACGGCAACAAGCGACCCTTTCGTGAAAGGGAGTCTGCTAGCACATTCAGACGACCTGGTATGTGACGGACCGAAAGAAGAACGTGATGTTCTAGCGCAAACAGAAGGATTCTTTCCGTTAGATTGAACAACGGAACTGAATGAGTGCCTCCGTGATTCCGTATATACGCCAGTACTGTCGTATTGTCGGATAGGATTTGGACATGAGCATTGTGAATAATGTCCATCCAGTGACGTAACGCAAGCCAAATTGACATCATTTCCTTGATGTTTATGTGCTTGCACAGGAATTGCGGATCCCAAAGACCCTGGCATCGCGAATCCATTGGGATTAATGATGCACCCCAACCTGTTTGACTGGCATCCGTCATAATGGTAAAACTCGGATCCGGCAACTGCAGCGGAACTCCCTGAGTTAACCACTGAATGTTTGCCCAAGTCTGAATCTCTTGTTTCACTTGATCTGACAAGAGAACGTCTACATCGAGCGAATGAATTTTCACACTCCAATTCTGAGTCAAGAAAATTTGAAGAGGATGTGTGCGTAACCGCCCCATCGGAATGAGATCCGCGGCGGCTCCGCACAGACCTATCAGTCTCATAAATTCTCTCGCCGTGACTTTGTCTGCGTGCAGACAATAGCGAGCGTAACAACTGACTAATTTCGCTCTGGTTAACGGCAGACGAACGAGATTGTTGTGCGTCTCGAAGCTCATTCCCAGATGAGTGAATGACTTGGACGGCACCAGATCCGACTTCTCCTCGTTTACTATAAAACCGAGACGTCGGAGCAATAGAAGAAGATTCTGAACATCGTTCTGAAGCGTTAACTCGTTGCCGTACCTCTGAAGAATGTCGTCCAGGTAGGCCGACGTTACCGCAGACGAATGAGCTCGGAAATAGATCATTACCGAGTTCAATACCCGAGTGAAAGCCCAGGGTGCTAGATTCAATCCGAAGCACATCGCCCGGAATTGATACACCACTCCTAGGACTGCGAAGCGTAGGTACTTTCGGAATATCGGATGTACCATGGGTGAAAACGTAACTATGGGGAAAATAACAGAAAACATTCTGTAACCAAGCAACTCTCCCAGGAAATTTTAGAAATGAAATTTCTCAAAAATATGCCAAAAGCATGGGAGAATTGCAAGGGGGGACTTTAGAAGGCTAGGGGAGAGGAAACACTGAATAAGCAGTGCAACATTTAGCAAGAATGACAACAAGAGGCCCATGCCTCGAAAATAGGCAACTTAACATAATTTCATCAAAAAATTTTAAGTACAGCCCTGATTATTTTTTGTCACTTCTTTTTCCTCTCCTCCTTCTATCCTCCTTAGAATCACATTTTCTCCAAAAATTACGTGTCTGGCATCCTTTAAACTGAGATTTACAAGCACAAAGATCAGTGAGATGTTGACTGATGAAGGGCCAAACAGAGAATGATAATTGGCGCCAATTTCGGGACGTCTGCGTCACTGCGCATGCGCAGTAGAGGCGTAGTATGGAGGTCCTTTAGGACATGATTTCTTTTTGTTTTGGATGCAAATTTTGGGGATTGGGGGGCAAAATTTGTGTTTGGCCCTGGTTTTGTTA
Source organism: Pictodentalium vernedei (assembly GCA_031216915.1). Taxonomy (NCBI): domain Eukaryota; kingdom Metazoa; phylum Mollusca; class Scaphopoda; order Dentaliida; family Dentaliidae; genus Pictodentalium; species Pictodentalium vernedei. The sequence goes on from CM062296.1 coordinate 569,397,315, forward strand.
GAGTTAGCACCAGCTAAGTCTGGGTCATTGGTACAGTATAAAAATATGCTTCCTGGAATATTTTGTCTATGCAACATGTCAGACAAAGACCTGCTAATGGTAATTTTTTCTTGAAAGTCTGCAAGACATGTTTGGAGAAATCCACAGAAAACGGGAATTTTAAGCTTTTGAGGGGTGTCTCTCTTCAACCAGCCCAAAATGGGTTAAGACTTGGATTCTTAAATACCCTTACTGCTTACAAAACTTTTTCCCTTTAAATTTTGCATCTGATAAAAGAAGGTATCTTTCTCTGGGGCATACCCATTGGGTGCTGTTGGTTCCCAAAAACAGCCCATTTTGTAAAAAATGAAAGTGTCAATGACACTGTAGCTTAACTTGTGTGTTGTATTTGATGAAAAGGATAATGTTCAATGTTTATGAAAGGATTATGAAATAAGACAAGAATTGTGATAATTGGGAATATGTTCATTTCTGTTCCCTGTATGCTATGTTTTTGATAAAAATAATATGAGGTGTACACTGTACTAAAGAGCTGAGGGGTGGGTTAATATGGCCTCACAGTTAATGTATGTGGCCCTCACAGTTAACGTATAAAGTTACCAAGTTACAGAGAAATTATTCCAAAATGAGTCATCCTATCAAGTTACATTGAAATCTCTTCATAAATATGGCCTGCAGACTGTGCTAAAGGTTTTCGGGCTTCAGGCCCCTGTAGCCATCAGTTTCCCAATTGCGTCCAAAGGGGACGTTCTCATCTAGACATTATATGAAGTCAACCTACCAAGTTACAATGAAATCCCTTCATAAATATGACCTGTAGACTGTGCTAAAGGTTTTTGGGCTTTGGGCTCGGGCAGCCATCATGGCTGAATGATCGCAACCAAAAGGGGACATTCTCATCTAGACATTATTTGGAGTCATCCTACCAAGGTACAATGAAATCCCTTCATAAATATGACCTGCAGACTGTGCTAAAGGTTTTTGGGATTTTGGACCCTGTAGTCGTCACAGTTGCCCAATCACGACCAAAAGGGGACGTTCTCATCTAGACATTATATGACGTCAAACTACCAGGTTACAATGAAATTCCTTCAAAAATATGACCTGTAGACTGTGCTAAAGGTTTTTGGGGCTTGGGCAAACATCATGGTTGAATGATCGCAACCAAAAGGGGACATTCTCATCGGGGCATCATCTGGAGTGATCCTATGAAGTTAAAATGAAATCCCTTCATAAATATGACCTGTAGACTGTGCTCAAGGTTTTTGGGCTTCAGGCCCCTGCAGCCGTCACAGTTGACCAATCATGACCAAAAGGGGATGTCATCATCTAGGCATTATATGGAGTCAACCTAACAAGTTACAGTGAAATTCTTCCATAAGTACGACCTACAGAATATGCTAAAGGTTTTTGGGCTCTGGCAGCCATCAAGGCTGAATGATCGCGACCAAAAGGGGAGGTTCTCATCTAGACATTATTTGGAGTCATCCTACCAAGTTACAATGAAATCCCTTCATAAATATGACCTGTAGACTGTGCTAAAGGCTTTCAGGCTTCAGGCCCCTGTAGCCATCACAGTTCCCCAATCAGGAACAAAAGGAGACTTCCTCATGTAGACATTGTATGATGTCAACCCACCAAGTTACAATGAAATTCCTCAATAAATATGACCTGTAGACTGTGCTAAAGGTCTCCGGGTTTCAGGTGCGGGCAGCCAATATGGTTGAATGATCGCAACCAAAAGGGGACATTCTCATCTGGGCATCATCTGGAGTGATCCTACGAAGTAACAATGAAATCCCTTCATAAATATGACCTGTATAATGTGCTCAAGGTTTTCGGGCTTCGGGCACCTGTAACCATCACAGTTGACCAATCATGACCAAAATGGGAGGTCATCATCTAGGCATTATATGGAGTCAACCCAACAAGTTAGAATGAAATCCTTCCAGAAATATGACCTATAGACTACTCTAAACGTTTTTGGGCTCGGGCAGCCATCAAGACTAAATGATCGTGACCAAAAGGGGACGTTCTCATCTAGACATTATTTGGAGTCATCCTACCAAGTTACAATGAAATCCCTTCATAAATATGACCTGTAGACTGTGCTAAAGGTTTTCGGGCTTCGGGCCCCTGTAGCCATCACATTTGCCCAATCACGTCCAAAAGGGGACTTTCTCATCTAGACATTATATGAAATCAACCTACCAAGTTAAAATTAAATCCCTCCATAAATATGACCTGTAGACTGTGCTAAAGGTTTTTTGGTTTTGGGCTCGGGCAGTCGTCACAGTTGACAGATCGTGACCAAATGGGGAAATTCTCCTCTAGACATCATACAGAGTCATCCTACCAAGTTACAATGAAATCCCTCTATATTAAACATGACCTGCAGACTGTGCTAAAAGTTTTTGGGTTTCGGGCTTGGGCAGCTATCATGGTTGCCAGATCATGACCAAAAGGGGACGTTCTCATCTAGGCATTATACAGAGGCATCCTACCAAGTTACAATAAAATCCCTTCATAAATACGACCTGTAGACTGTGCTAATGGTTTTAAGGTTTTGAGCTCGGGCAGCCATACCGGTTGACCGATCACGACCAAAAGGGGACGTTCTCATCTAGACATGACCCCAAATCTGCATATGAAATTTCATGATGATCAGACAAGAACTTTGGGCTGTAGCCTGTGCTAAAGGAAAATATGAACAGAATCACAGACTCCAAGACTAACAAACTTCCGCACGCGTGATGGCAATAGCTTATCTTGACTTCGTCAAGTTAAGCTAAAAATGATCCTTGGTGAATACCACTTCCAATGAAGGAGGTTATGTTTATCTCGCAGGTACACATTGGGTGTTATGGGTGCCCAAGAACAGCCCATTTTCTCAAAAGGTCTATGCTTGACAGCCTCTGGAGGGTTAACAAATGCTTACCGGAATATTTTGTCCATGCATCTTGTTAAGTCACAAAGACCTAAAATAGTCAATTTTCCTTGAAAACCTACAAGATGTTTTTAGAGAAATCCACATAAAACGGGAAATTTAAGCTTTTAAGGGGTATTTCTATTTAACCAGCTCAAAATGGGTTAAAACTTCAACTTCTGAATACCCGTACTACTTACAAAAACCTTTTCTTATAAATCTTGCATCTGACAAAAGAAGGTACCTTTCTCTGTGGCTTACCCATTGGGTGCTGTTGGTGTCCAATTTATCACAATTTTGATGTTTAGCAGCCCGTGGAAGGTTAACAATTGCTGACCGGAATATGTTGTCCATGCAACTTGTAATGTCACACTAAGGTGCTGTGAGTATGCGAACACAGCCCATTTTATCAAAATTTTTATGTTTGAGAGCCTACGGAGGGTTAACAAATGCTTACTGGAATATTTTGTCTATGCAAATTGTAATGTCACACCAAGACCTGCTAGTAGTCAATCTTATTTGAAAATCCACAGAAAACATGAATTTTTAAACTTTTGATGGGTATCGCTCTTTAACCAGCCCAAAACGAGTTAACACTTCATTTTTGAACACTTCTATTACTTACAAAAAAGATCCTCGGTGAATTCCACTTTCAATAAAGTAGGTTATATTCATCTCCTAGGTACATGTTGGGTGCTGTGGGTGCCCCAAAACAGCCCATTTTTCTGAAAAGTACAATGCTTGGCAGCCTGAGGAAGGTTAACAAACACTTACCAGAATATTTTATCAATGCAACTTGTAATGTCACACCAAGACCTGCAAATGGCCAATTTTTCTTCAAAACCAACATGATATTTTTAGAGAAATCCACAAAAAACAATAATTTTAAGCTTTTAAAGGGTACCTCTCTTTAACCAGCCCAAAATGGGTTTAGACTTCTATTTTTGAATACCCTTACTACTGACAAAAATTTTTCCCTATAAATTGTTCGTTCGATAAAAGAAGTTATGTTTCTCTGTGGCCTACCCATTGGGTGCTGCTGGTGTCTGAAAACAGCCCATTTTGTCAACATTTTTAGCACACCATGGAGGGGTTAACAAATGCTTACCAGACTATTTTGTTCATGCAACTTGTAATATCACACTATGACCTGCGAAGGGCCAATTTTTCTTGAAAACGTTTACCGGAATATTTTGAATTATCCTTGGTGAATCCCACTTCCAAAAAAGGAAGTTATATTCATCTCTTGTGTTCCCTTTGGGTGCTGTGGGTGCCTGAAAACTGCACATATCATCCAAATTTCAATGTTTGGGAGCCTGCGGAGAGTTAACAAATGTGCTGCCTAATATCTTTTGTATATCAATAGTCGTGTCACATTCAGGCCTAACAATGATGAATGTAAAAAAAAATCTACAAGTCGCGTTTTGAGAAAGAACCGATAAAACCTAATTTTGACAAGTTTTTTTCCAATTCTGGCGAAATGAGGGTTAAATTCAAAATTCCGCTTTGAAACATTTTGAGATTTTGTGCCCTTATGCATGTGCAAAATTGTGTGAAAATCGGTTCGAAAATGGCCTCTGAATCGTACATACAAAATGTGTGGAAGCCTCTCCCCCCCCCCCCCCCCCCCAAGAAAAAAAAAAATAATCCATAGAAAAACAGAGGTAAAAGCCTACCTAGACTTTATGATTCTGGAGAATCATGGCTTTTCCAGATGAGATTCCATGATTTTTTATAACCCTAGAGAGTCTGAAGAATTGTTTTTAACTGTATCACTAAAGTATCTTTATTGATGCCTTGACAAAAGTGGGTATAATAGTCTTAAATGGCCCAGTTTGATAAATGAAAGTTTTAGGTTACAATCATCATTATTTGTGGACAGGGTTAATATCGATATCAGCATCTGAAAAGTCTGTGTCTGACAAAAGAAGTTACGTGTGTTTGCCGCATACCCACTAAGTGCTGTGGCTATTTGCAAACAGCCCATTATATCTCAAATTTATCTAAAATTTTGATGTTTGGCAGTTTGTGGGGGGTTGATGAATGCTTGTGAGATAAAGTCTTCTCAAGGGTCTATTTGTTCTTGAAAATCTGTAAGAACCACTTGGAGGGCATTGCAGTAACTGGTTCTCGTCAGATCACTGAAGTTAAGCAACGTCGAGCCCGGTTAGTCGTCGGATGGGTGACCGTCTGAGCGATCGATTCGGACTCCCGCGTTGTGTCCTTGGGCAAGGCACTTAACCCTGATTGTCCACATGGGGGCACTATGACGCCGTGTACTAAGGCATACTTCACGTCGATGGTGCGCATGTCTTCAACCAATCTAACCCTGCCTGTGCTGCAGTGTGGAGTTATGATGTTGGGGAGCTGGCAGCTGCTCGTCGTTGCTCGGTGGTTCTCTCCGGGTACTCCGGCTTCCTCCACCTGTAAGACTGTCACGGTCATGATTAGCCATTGTGCATAAGTATGTGACCTTAAACACCAATAAATAAATAAATAAATAAATAAATAAATAAATAATATGAACCACAAATCCACTGAAAATGTGAACTTTTAAGTTCTTAAGGGCTGTCTGTCTTTGATCTGGCAAAACAGGGTTAAGGCTTGGTTTTTATAATACGCTTACTACTTTCAAACATTATCCCCTGTGAATTCTGCATCCAATAAAAGAGGTTATGATTATCTGTTACATACCCATTAGGTGCTGTTGGTGTCCGAAAACCGACAATTTTATCAAAGTTTTGATGTTTAGCTGCCTGTAGAGAGGTTAACAAATGTTTAGCAGAATATTCTATCCATGCAACTTGTAATACCACACCAAGACCTGTCAGTGTCCAATTGTTCTTGAAAATCGCCAACAGGCAGTTAGCGAAATGCACCAAAAATGTAAAATTTAAACTTTTAAGGGGCATCTCTCCATAACCAGTCCTAAATGGGTGAAGCTTCATTCTTTTAAATACCCTTACTACTTACAACTGGAGTGATGTCATGCATACAGCCAGACTGTCCCATGAAATTAAAAAATCTGATGTTTCAGAAAAATAATTTGTACTGTTGGCTTCAACATGTGTTAGGTAAAAGGTTAAAGATGCAGTACATAAAACATTGTTGGTCTATAGGAGTCAATTTTATTTTTTTTTTTGCATGTAATAACTCCCAATCCTTCAAAATGCATGTTGGGAATAATTGCCTAAACTGGAGTTATCAGTCAGAAACCAATTGTTGACGGACGGATCGACGGACGTTCTTATAAATGGCTACTTATGTGGCTATTTTATGGACATGTTAGGCGGCTAACCTTAAAACACGTGTCCAACATAATAAAAGATCACTCCAGATGATGCCCAGATGAGAATGTTCCCATTTGGTTGTGATCATTCAACCATGATGGCTGCCCGAGCCCAAAGCTCGAAAACCTTTAGCACCATCTGCAGGCCATATTTATGAAGGGATTTCAATGTAACTTGATAGGATGACTCGTTTTGGAATAATTTCTCTCTCTCAGCTCTTTAGTACAGTTTACACCTCATATTATTTTTATTAAAAATATAGCATACATGGAACAGAAATTAACATATTCCCAATTATCACAATTCTTGTCTTATTTCATAATCCTTTCATAAACATTGAACATTATCCTTTTCATCAAACACAACACACAGACAAGTTAAGCTACAGTGTCATTGACACTTTCATTCATATGAGCTATTGTATTTTAAGTGTTGATAGATATGTCCAGTAGTATGTGGTGTTAGTTATTAATGCCCATGTAAGCAGTCCTTATTAATTCCTAATGGATTATTGTTGTGCAAACTTCTCTTTCTCTTTGTTTCTGTTTGTGTGCCATGTGTACACACTTGCCCCACAACAGTACCTTATATGATGCATTAATAACGCAATTTTTAGAGGGTTAAGATATAAATATTATGTTTATTTCAAATCATTATTAATTTCTGGGATATCATCAGTCCAAAAATATTCAAAGTGTTGAAAAATAAGTTCAGTTTGAGATTGCTAGAATAATTTTATTACCTACACACAAAAACATGAGGTGAAGAAACAGAAATGTGTCAAATTATACATTCCCTGAATTCATTGCATTCCCATAATTTTTAGCTCGCCTGACTTTCAGTCAGGGGAGCTATAGTGATCACTCACCGACCATCGTCCGTGAATATGGTGTTTGCGTCTTCTCCTCCAAAACCACTGAATCGACTTAAGTGGAATTTGAGATAATAGTTTGTTATGACATCGCATTTTGATTTTGTTAAAATCAAGTTGACTCACCCCTCGGTAGGGCCACGCCCAAAAAGTGTGCTTAAATCTTTAAAAATCTTCTTCTCATGAACCAGCAGTAGAAGAGACTTGATATGTGGGGTGCAGCTTCCTTTTGAGGTGTAAACTCAGATTTGTTCAAGAGAAGTTCGAGGAGCTATATTTGCAGCCTTTATGGAAGGAGCAAGAATTTTTGCCCTGCCCAAAATTTCTATTTTCCAAACAGGGAGGCTGATTTGAACCAAATTTGATATGAGGGCTTATTGGGTTATAAGTACTTAATTTATGCAAAAAAAAAAATATTCCTGTCGCCCCATGGGAACCACAGGAGCTAAAAATCGAAAAAATTTAAAACACCCATATCTCCAAAACTAAACAGCACTGAGAATTCTTATTTGGTGTGAAGCTTCTTTAGGACCAACAGAATGGAATTGCTCGGTTTTATCATGGGGTACTTTTTCGGGATTTTGAAAAAGTGCTGAGTCAGCATTTTTTAACACGGTGTAATAGGAAAAACCTTTAAGACTCGTCTTCTCCCAAACCACTGCTCCAAAAGCTTTCAAATTTCGCATTTAACATCTTTGGAAGATTGTTTCGCATGTTTATTGAAATCAAATCCCTGGGTCCATATTTGGGCTCTGTATGGGAGCCCAAATGTTTAAATTAGTGCAGTGTGAGGAATATTCTTTAAAAATCTTCTTCAGATCCAGCAGTCGGAATGTTTTGTTATTTGGTATGCAGCATCCTTAGGGGGTGAGATTCAAGTTAGTTCAAGCCAAGTCCCTAGGTTCATATTTGGGCTCCCTGTGGGATCCCAAATTATAACTTAGTTCAATATGAGGAATTTTCTTTAAAAATCTTTTTCTTCAGATCCAGCGGTTGAAATGTTTTGAAATTTGGTATGCAGCATCCTTAGGGGTGAGATTCAAGTTTGTTCAAGCCAAGTCCCTGGGTTGATATTTGGCTCCCTGTTGAAACAAAGAGAAAGAGAAGTTTGCACAACAATAATCCATTAGGAATTAATAAGGACTGCTTACGTGGGCATTAATAACTAACACCACATACTACTGGACATATCTATCAACACTTAAAATACAATAGCTCATATGAATGAAAGTGTCAATGACACTGTAGCTTAACTTGTCTGTGTGTTGTGTTTGATGAAAAGGATAATGTTCAATGTTTATGAAAGGATTATGAAATAAGACAAGAATTGTGATAATTTATGATAATTGGGAATATGTTAATTTCTGTTCCATGTATGCTATATTTTTAATAAAAATAATATGAGGTGTAACTAACTGTACTAAAGAGCTGAGAGAGAGAAATTATTCCAAAACGAGTCATCCTATCAAGTTACATTGAAATCCCTTCATAAATATGGCCTGCAGATGGTGCTAAAGGTTTTCGAGCTTTGGGCTCGAGCAGCCATCATGGTTGAACGATCACAACCAAATGGGAACATTCTCATCTGGGCATCATCTTACAAAGTTACAATGAAATCCCTTCATAAATATGACCTGTAGACTGTGCTCAAGGTTTTCGGGCTTTGGGCCCCTGTATCTGTCACAGTTGAACAATCACGATCAAAAGGGGATGTCATCATCTAGGCATTATATGGAGTCAACCTAACAAGTTACAATGACTTCCTTCCATAAATACGACCTATAGACTATGCTAAAGGTTTTTGGGCTCGGGCAGCCATTAAGGCTAAATGATCGCGACCAAAATGGGACATTCTCATCTAGACATTATTTGGAGTCATCCGACCAAGGTACAATGAAATCCCTTCATAAATATGACCTGTAGACTGTGCTCAAGGTTTTCGGGCTTCGGGCACCTGTAGCCATCACAGTTGACCAATCACGACCAAAAGGGATGTCATCATCTAGGCATTATATGGAGTCAACCTAACACTTTACAATGAAATCCTTCCATAAATACACCCTATAGTCTATGCTAAAGGTTTTTGGGCTCGGGCAGCCATCAAGGCTGAATGATCGTGACCAAAAGGGGACGTTCTCACCTAGTCATTATTTGGAGTCATGCTACCAAGTTATAATGAAATCCCTCCATAAATATGACCTGTAGACTGTGCTAAAGGTTTTCGGCACGGGCAGTCATCATGGTTGACAGATCACGACCAAATGGGGAAGTTCTCATCTAGACATCATATAGAGTCATCCTACCAAGTTACAATCAAATCCCTCCATATTAAATATGACCTGCAGACTGTGCTAAAAGTTTTTGGGTTTTGGGTTCGGGCAGCCATGACAGGTTGACAGATCATGACCAAAAGGGACATTCTCATCTAGACATGACCCCAAACCTGCATATGAAATCTTGTGATGATCAGACAAGAACTACGGGGTGTAGCCTGTGCTAAAGGAAAATGTGAACAGACTCACAGACTAACAGACTTCTGCACGCGTGATGGCAATAGCTTATCTTGACTTTGTCAAATTAAGCTAAAAATTCAAACAATGTAGAACAAAACACAGTATATGAAGTGCCCAACTGTATTAGTTAATATTCATGAATAAATGAGCCTGAAGTCTGTATTGACAAACTGAGTGATCCTGTTTTCAAAGGAAAGGTCCTGGCACTTAATTGTTTCCTCTCATGTATGAGCTGTTCATATATTGTGATTTCAAATAAGAATGAAAGTGTCAATGACACTGTAGCTCAACTTGTCAAGACATGTACATGTATAGTATGTGACACAGCAATGACAAACATCTAGGTAATGACCTGATAACAAAGGTACATATAAAGTATTGTAATGGTCTGTACATAAATACTGACCGTAGCCTGTAACAAATGTATAAGTAAAGTATTGTAAAGGTGGGTGACAGTCAGATGCTAAACTAGAAAAGAAATCTTTGAGTCCCAGAGTGGGTCTGACTAAACTCCAAAATATTTGTTCTCATAGCACAGTGATAACAAAGGCACCCCAAAACACACTCATTCCTGTCCCAAGGTGAAAACAAAGGTACCCAAGAAGTTTCGTGAAGATCAGTTCATAAATACGAGCTGTATAGAAGTTGTGACAAAAACTGACTGTACCTGATTTCGGTACAAAATGGCCACTGGCAGCCATCTTGAATTTTGGACCGCACCCAGAAACACTCGTTCTCGTCCCAAGGTGATAACAAAGGTACCAAAGAAGTTTCGTGAAGATCGGTTGATAAATACAGCCTCTAGCCCGAGCCTTATTGACATGTGCACTTACAGTGTATAAGTAGCACTAAATAAATCAAAATTCATCTAATTTGCATAATTTCTGCACGAGAAAAAAACCCGTACTGTATGTGATGTATTCCATTTTACTAAACATCCATACAAAAATTTATTCAAATCAGAACTTTCATACAGAAGTTCTGTACAAAAGACTGATTGCACTAATTTTGGTACAAAATGGCTGCTGGTGGCCATCTTGAATTTCGGACCACACCCAAAAACACTCGTTCTCATCCCACTGTGATAACAAAGGTACCCAAGAAGTTTTGTAAAAGTCGGATCATAAATACAGCCTCTAGCCTGAGCCATATAGAAGTTGTGTACAAAAAACTGATTAGACCTAATTTTGGTACAAAACGGCCACTGGAAGCCATCTTGAATTTTGGACCGCACTCAGAATAACTCGTTCTCGTCCCAAGGTGATAACAGAGGTACCCAAGAAGTTTCGTGAAGATCGGTTGATAAATACAGCCTGTAGCCCGAGCCATATTGACATGTGTACTTACTATACTGTGTGTAAGTAGCACTGAAAAAATCAAAGTTCATCTAATTTGCATAATTTCTGCACAAGAAAAAAACCTGTATTATATGTGATGTATCCCATGGTACTAAGCATTTACACTAAAAATTTTTCAAATCAGCGCTTTCATATGGAAGTTCTGTGCAAAAATCTGATTGTACCTAATTTTGTACAAAATGGCTGCCATCGGCCATCTTGAATTTCAGACCGGACCCCAAAACACTCATTCTCGTCCCACGGTGATACCAAAGGTACCCAAGAAGTTTCGTAAAGATCAGTTCATAAATACGGCCTCTAGCCCAAGCCGTATTGGCATTTGCACTTACAGTGCTGAAAGTAACACTAAATACATCAAAGTTAGTCAAATTTGCATAATTTACGAACGAGACAAAAAAACGTATTATATGTGATGTATCCCATGGTACTAAACATTCATACAAAAAATTATTCAAATCAGCGCTTTCATATGGAAGTTTTGTGCAAAAACTGATTTCACCTAAGTCTGTACAAAATGGCCACCAGCGGCCAACTTGAATTTTGGATTGGACCCCAAAACACTCGTTCTCGTCCCACGGTCATAACAAAGGTAACCAAGAAGTTTCGTAAAGATCGGTTCATAAATGCGGCCTCTAGCCTGAGCCATATTGAACTGTTGACGGACAGCGGACGACTGGCCATCGCATAAGCTCAAATTTGGCTTTGCCAAAGTTGAGCTAAAAATCAAATAACACTGTGTATGTTTGCAAAAAATGCTTTATTAACAATACTGATTTCAGCTGAACATGAGTTCAGTACTGTGTTATTCAGTTGTCAATTGCCAAAAATATAACAGCATTGTCAACTGTTGATGAGCTGCTCAGGACCTCGGCCAGATAGTTAAAAAAAAATCTGATAATCTATCCTATCGATAAATAAGATGCACACTTAATTTTTGGAACATTTTTTAGGGTAAAAAGTGTGATAAACTTGACTTTATACATGTATTGTAGAAATGACTATGATGTGACTTACACATCGTAAACGGCTGGATAAACTTGACTTTATACATGTATTGTAGAAATGATATTATCATCATACAAAAAGTAATAAGTGTTCCAGAATAGAATTACCAATCAAAATTGTATTTTTTACATGAATCTACTAAGATTCACATACTTCGAGATTTGGGCAAATCTTTACACGAATTGATTTGACAACACTGTTACCACCATATTGATATTTAAAACAAAGTTGGGGTAAACAAAATTATGTAATTGCTTTAGATGTGTTTATCAAAACATAGATGCTAACTCCTTAGTTGCAAAACTAGTCTGCCAGTAAACATCTTTCAAGTCATAACTTACCGAATATATCTCTTTGTTCTTGTATTCAATAAAGAATTCTGGCTGTTGAATTATGTCTAATCTATCACCTGTCACTGTCAATATGGTTCCTCCACTGAAATCAAAATGAAAGTGTCAATGACACTGTAGCTCAACTTGTGTAAGACATGTACATGTATAGTATGTGACACAGCAATGACACACATCTAGGTAATGTCCTGATAACAAAGGTACATGTAAAGTATTCTAAAGGTCTATACATAAATACTGACCATAGCCTGTAACAAATGTATAGGTAAAGTATTGTAAAGGTGGGTGACAGTTAGATGCTAAACTAGAAATATTTATTTATTATTGGTGTTTAATGTCACATTCTTATGCACAATGGCTAATCGTGACTGTGACAGTTTTACGGGTGGAGGAAGCCGGAGTACCCGGAGAGAACCACCGAGCAACAACGAGCAGCTGTCAGCTCTCCAACATCGTAACTCTGAACTCTGCACCGCAGCACAGGCAGGATTAGATTGGTTGAAGACATGCGCACCATCGACGTGCAGTACGCCTCAGTACACAGCGTCATCGTGCCCCCATGTAGGCAATCGGGGTGAAGTGTCTTGCCCAAGGACACAACATGGTTGCCGCAGGTGGGATTCGAACCGAGGACCTCTCGGCTTGCAGCCTGCACCTCTACCAACTGAGCCACCGCGCCCCCTCTAAACTAGAAAAGAAATCTCCATGGGGTTAATGTTACAATGGGGATCCTTGTATGGTGCATCATAAGCCAAATGTTAGCAACTGTTTTGGCCTGTTTGATTCAAACCTTTCTACGGTTGATTCCTACTGATTAATAAATATTTGTCCAGTCCTTCTTAAAATATAGGTATTTGAATTTTTTATCTTTAGCTCATAGGGTTCCCACAGGTGAGGAGGTTTTATTTTTCTCATTGGAAACAGAAAACTGTGTTGTGCTAATAATGTTTACCCTCCCCAAACAACACCAAATATTAACACAGTCGAGCCCAAAAGCACATAGTCCTAGAAGTTCTGTACAAAAAACTGATTGCACCTAATTTTGGTATAAAATGGCCACTGGCAGCCATCTTGAATTTCAGACTGCACCCAAAAACACTCGTTCTTGTCCCAAGGTGATAACAAAGGTACCCAAGAAGTTTCGTAAAGATCGGTTCATAAATATGGGCTCTAGCCCAAGCCGTATATAAGTTCTGTACAAAAAACTGATTGTACCTAATTTCGGTACAAAATGGCCACTGGCAGCCATCTTGAATTTTGAACCGCACCCAAAAACACTCGTTCTCATCCCAAGGTGATAACAAAGGTACCCAAGAAGTTTCGTAAAGATTGGTTCATAAATACGGCCTCTAGCCCGAGCCATAGCAGCTTGGCACTTACAGCTCTGAAAGTAACACTAAATAAATCAAAGTCAGTCTAATTTGCATAATTTACGTACGAGAAAAAAACCCGTATTATATGTGATGTATCCCATGGTACTAAACATTTATACAAAACTTTATTCAAATCAGAACATTCATACAGAAGTTCTGTACAAAAAACTGATTGCACTAATTTCGGTACAAAATGGCTGCTGGTGGCCATCTTGAATTTTGGACCACACCCAAAAACACTCGTTCTTGTCCCACGGTGATAGCAAAGGTACCCAAGAAGTTTCGTAACGATCGGTTCATTAATACAGCCTCTAGCCCGAGCCGTATTGAATTGTTGACACCGGACAGATGGACGACGGGCCATGGCATAACCTCAAATTTGACTTCGTCAAAGTTGAGCTAAAAATGAAAAAATAAAATTCCTACAATTTTCCAACATATTATATTAAAATTGAGGGCAAGGAATTCTCCAAAATATTATATTAAAATTGAGTGCAAGGAATTTTAACTGATTAATTTGCCAGATCAAACTGACTAGCCCAAAAAAACAAAGTTCCTTTCCAGCGGTTCTTCAGTCTTTCAGTAAGCTAGTGCAATCTTGTCATGTGACATGCTGTAGGACAGAGATCAGTGTTTGAACAGAGAAGGTAGAGATACAACAAGTTGTTCATTTTGTTGTTCACATGTATGGTTAACAGCAATAAAATCCTTAGAAGCCATCTGAACCAAAGTTTGACGGAAAAACAAATATAAAGAAATTTCAGCATGCTAAAAACCACAGATGCGACAAATCCAAACTAAGTCTGCAAATGATCTCTTTCAACTACAACAGTGCAGTAGGCCACATGATACTAATCTGGCATGAAAAGCAAAGAGCTAGTAAAATGTCAAAAAGTTTCTACAGCTGAATTTGTAAATCAAAACAAAATGACTGAAATTGCGACGAACTACACAAGAAAGTTTGGTCTTTCAGACTTTTTAGAAAGTAAAATTGGTAAACTGTTACATTTACCATCTGTGGACAATTAAAAAACAGCATACTGTTCTTGCTCCTACATCCTTTCTATAACATCAAGACCACAATATATATATTTTATATATTTTTTATGTTTATTAATCCTTTATGTAATGGATCGGCTCCATCTACCCATGTAATTTACAAACTGAATAGTTGCAAAAATATTATTGTTCCAAAAATGTCAATAAAACCATATCATGTGACCCCTTACTGGAAGGAACCCATTCCAATGAGGGGTGATATTATATGGTTTTATTGACATCTTTTTTAAAATTTGAAAATCAAGAATTAAAACAAAGGGCTAATCGCTCACCTGATAAAATTGTTTAAAGAAGAAGTTAAGGTCACATTCAGCATCTACATGTTAATATAAATCAATTTTAGCTGGGGTCTGTGGGGTGAATTGTTTTTCTTATGTAAAATCACTCAAACACCTTCAAAACATATTTTGAAGCAAAGAGAAAAAACTCTCCAGTGCACTGCTCTCACACTGTCCCCACACACACAGGGAGAATTTCATAAAATAAGTCCCCCCCCCCCCCCCCCCCCCCCACATCTTCTCAAGCAAAAAATTTTTTTTGTCCAATGGACCCTCTGACATCATCCTCCACCCCCACCCACCATCCCAAGGGCATCAAGAGGAGTGGTAGGCCCCATTTGAGCAAACATTAATCTTATATACTCACATCTAACTAAAATTTTCCACAATCAGCTCTGTCAGAATCTGACTCGTAGAAGTGAAGAAGATTTTTTAAAAAATATCTTTATACTGCACTAAGTTAAAATGTGGGATCCCACAGGGAGACCAAGGCACTTGCTTTGAACAAACTGGAATCTGAACCTCCTAAGGAGGTTGGATATAAAATATCAAATGATTCTGACTGGTGGATCTGAAGAAGATTTTTTAAAGAAATTTCCCCATACTGCATTAAGTTAAAATTTAGGTTGCCATAGGAAGCCCAAATATAAACCAAAGGACTTCATTTGAACAAAATTGAATTTGACCCCACGAAGGATACTGCAAACTAAATATCAAAAGATTCTGACTGAGGGATCTGAAGAAGATTTTAAAAAAAGTTTCCTCATTCTGCATTAAGGTAAACTTCAGATCCCTATAGTGAGCCCAAATATGAACCCAGGGATTCGGTGTGAACAGACTTGAATCTCACCCCACTAAGGATGCTGCATACCAAATATCAAAAGATTCTGACTGATGGATCTGAAGAAGATTTTAAAAAAATAATCAAGCTATACTTAAGTCAAAATTTGGGCTCTCACAGTGAGCTCAAATATGACTCCAGGGACTTAATTTGGACAAACTTCATGCTGACACCCGTAAAGATGCAGTATACCAAATATTAAGAGATTTTGACAGGTAGATCTGAAGAAGACTTTTAAATAAATCTCTTCATATTGTACCAAGTTCAAATTCAAGTTTCCATAGGGAGCACAAATATGAACCTAGGGACTTGATTTGAACAAACCTGAATCTCACCTCACTGAGGATGCTACACACTAAATATGAAAAGATTCTGACTGATGGGTCTGAAGAAGATGTCCCACAGTGAGATCATATGACTCCAGGGACTTATTTTGGACAAACTTCATGCTGACCCCATAAAGATGCAGTATACCAAATATAAAGAGATTCTGACTGGTAGATGTGAAGAAGGAGATTTTTTAATAAATCGCTTCATAGTGCACTAAGTTACAATTCAGGTTCCCACAGGGAGCCCAAATATGAACCCAGGGACTTGATTTGAACAAACTAAAATATCACACCACTAAGGCTGCTACATGCCAAATATCAAGATTCTGACTTATGGATCTGAAGATGATATTAAAAAAAAATATTCCTTATGTTACTTTAAGTAAAAAATTTAGGCTCCCACAGTGAGCCCAAATATGACATCAGGGACTTAACTTGAACAAACTTAAAGCTGATCCCCATAAAGATGCAGTATATCATATCAAGAGATTTTGACCGCTAGATCTGAAGATGATGATTTTAAAATAAATTTTAAAGTTAAAATTCGGGTTTCCATTGGGAGCTCAAATATGAACACAAGGACTTGGTTTGAACAAACTTGAATCTCACCCTCCTTAGGATGCTACAAATCCAATATCAAAAGATTCTGCCTGATGGATCTGAAGAAGAAAATTTTTATACAATATTCCTCAGGTTACTTCAAGTAAAAATTTTGGCTTCCACAGTGAGCCCAAATATAACTCCTTTTTAATTTGAACAAACTTAAATCTGATCCCCCTAAAGATGCAGCATATCATATCAAGAGATTTTGACTGGTAGATATGAAGAAAACATTTTTTAAATAAATCTCTTCACATTGCACTAAGTTCAAATTGGGTTCCCACAGGGTGCCCAAAAATGAACCCAGGCACTTGATTTGAACAAATTTTAATTTAACTCCACTAAGGATGCTGCATACCAAATATCAAAAGATTCTGCCTGATGGATCTGAAGAAGACTTTTAAACAATATTCATCAGGTTACACTAAGTTAAAATTTGGGCTCCCATAGTGAGCGAACATACGACTCAAGGGACTTAATTTGGACGAATTTCATGCTGACCACCTAAAGATACAGTATACCAAATATCAAGAGATTCTGACTTGTAGATTTGAAGAATATGATTTTTAAATAAATTTCTTCGTATTGCACAAAGTTAAAATTAGGGTTCCCATTGAGAGCA
Source organism: Pictodentalium vernedei (assembly GCA_031216915.1). Lineage (NCBI taxonomy): Eukaryota > Metazoa > Mollusca > Scaphopoda > Dentaliida > Dentaliidae > Pictodentalium > Pictodentalium vernedei. The sequence goes on from CM062296.1 coordinate 569,414,730, forward strand.
CAAATATGAACCCAGGGACTTGGTTTAAACAAACTTGAATCTCACCTCACTAAGCATAGACAGATAAATAGATATATTCTTTATTAACGTGACATGTTCTATCTTTACATAAATTTAAAAGAGATGTTATGCAAAAGCACCCGGCCAGCTTTACCTATATGTCATGGATACTCCTTCAACTTTCACAATATCACATGCTCCAAGTACACACACACACACACACAGATACACTGCCACACGCACCCATGACCCCGACCCCATCCCCACACACACCCACAAATCCTTTTCATATAATGCTACCTATCCAATATCACAAGAGTCTGAAAAAAGGATCTGAAGAAGATTTTTAAAGAATATTCCCCACATTACACCAATTTAAATTTTTGGCTCCAACACAGAGCCTAAATGTGACTCTAGGATCTTATTTTGAACAAATTTCAAGCTGACCCACCTAAAGATGCAGTATACCAAATATCAAGAAATTCTGACTGATAGATCTGAGGAAGATTACATTTTCTCATACTGCACAAAGTTAAAATTTGGGCTTCTATAGGGAGCCCAAATATTAACCCAGGGACTCGATTTGAACAAACTTGAATCTGAGCCTCCTAGAGATGTTGTATACCATATATGAAAGGATTCTTACTGGTGGATCTGAAGAAGAAGATTTTTAAAGAAATTCCGTCATATTGCACTAAGTGAAAACTTTGGGCTCCAACAGAGAGCCCAAATATTAACCCAGGGACCCGATTAGAACAAACTTGAATCTTAACCTGATAGAGATGTTGTATACCAAATATGGAAGCATTCTGACTGGAGAATCTGAAGAAGACGATTTTTACCTCATACTGCAATCACTAAGTTAAAATATTATCCTAGAGACGCAATTTGAACAACATGAATCTGCCACCCACCCAGATATTGTATACCAAATATCAAAAGATTCTAACTGATGGTTCTGGAGAAGAAAATTTCTAAAGAAATTCCTTCATCTTGCACAAAGGGGTCCCAAATAGTAATCCTGCCACTCGATTTGAACAAACTTAAATCTGACCCCCAGAGATGTTGTATACCAAATATAAAAGCATTCAGACTGGTGGATCTGAAGAAGAAGATTTTTGAAGAAATTTCCTCATGTTGCAGAGTGACAATTCAGGCTCCCATAGAGATCCCAAATACCAACCCAGGAACTCGATAAGAACAAACTTGAATTTGACCTGCCGAGAGATGTTGTTTCCCAAATATGAAAGGATTCTGACCGGTGAATGTGAAGATTTTTAAAGAAACTCCTTCATACTGCACCAAGTTAAAATTCGGGCTCCAATAGAGAGCCTAAATATTAACCCAGGGACTAAATTTGAATAAATTTGAATTTGAATTTGACCCCCCAGAGATGTTACAGACCAAATATCAAAAGATTCTAATTGATGGTTCTGGAGAAGAAGGTTTTTTAATTTTGTTAAACAATTTATGGGTGCTATCAGAGTAATGCCCCTTGTGGTGCCCCCTGTGGGCATGGCAACTTTATTTGAATTAACATATGATAAGAAACATGCACATCAGTGGTTTATGAGAAGTCGATAATGTGAAGTTCATGCCAGAAGGATGTACAGACGATGGACGGACAGAAAGTGATCACTTAAGCTCCCCTGACCTTCAAGAAGCTAATACAAGAGACCCCAGGGGGCCTGAGGTGCTCACCTGACATAGTAGCCTAAATATCAACCCAGAGAATTGATTTCAACAAGTTGCATTTGCTCCTCCTAAGAAAAGCTTATACCAAATATCCAAAGATTCTGACCAGTGGATCTAAAAAAAAGAAGATTTTTAAAGAATATTCCTCATATTGAACTAAGTTATAATTCGGGCTCCCACAGGGAGCCCATATATGATCTCAGGGACTTGGCTTTAACAAACTTGAATCTCACCCCCCTAAGGATGTTGCACACCAAATATCAAAACATTCCGACTGCTGGATCTGAAGAAGATTTTTAAAGAAAATTCCTCATTTTGAACTAAGTTACAATTTGAGCTCCCACAGTGAGCCCAAATATGGACCTAGGGACATGGCTTGAACAAACTTGAATCTTACCCCACTAAGGATGCTGCATAAAAAATATCAAAAGCATTCATCTGCTGGATCTGAAGAAGATTTTTAAAGAAAATTCCTCATTTGAACTAAGTTGTCATTCGGGCTCCCATAGTGAGCCCAAATATGAACCAAGGGACTTGGTTTGAACAAACTTGAATCTCACCCCCCCCCCCCCCCCTAAGGTTGCTGCATGCCAAATATCAAAACATTCCCACTGCTGAATCTGAAGAAGAAGATTTTTAAAGAAAAATTTCTCATGTTGACTAAGTTATAATTCGGGCTCCCACAGGGAGCCCAAAAATGGATCCAGGGACTTGGCTTTAACAAACTTGAATCTCCCCCCCCCCAACCCCATCCCCCCCCCCTCCACACACACACCCCTAAGGATGCTACACACCACATATCAAAACATTCCGACTGCTGGATCTAAAGAAGAAGGTTTTTAAAGAAAATTCCTCATTTTGAACTAAGTAATATTTCGGGCTACCACAGTGAGCCCAAATATGAACCCAGGCAAATGGCTTGAACAAACTTGAATCTCACCCCCATAAGCATGCTGCATACCTAATATCAAAAGTTTCTGCCTGCTGGATCTTGAGAAGAAGATCTTGGTTCAGGAGGAGGAGATTTTCCAAAAATTTGGCCATTTTTTCCCCACATTCTGCTCAATATGAGCTGAAACTTAATTTGCATAAAAATCAAAATGCCCCTATACAACCACTACTTACATGAAATTTCATTAAAATGTGGCAAGTGGTTTAGGAGAAAGTGGCTCAAACATCACCTTCACGCGGGACGACGGACGGATGGATGGACAACAGACAAAGAGTGATCAGAAAAGCTCACCCTGACTTTCAGTCAGGTGAGCTAAAAAACAAAAGGCCCCAGGGTGCCTGAGAGTGCTCACCTAAATATCAACCCAGGGAATTGATTTGAACAAGTTGCATCTGCCCCTCCTAAGAAAAACTTATACCAAATATCCAAAGATTCTGACTGGTGAATCTGAAAAAAAAATTTTGTAAAGAATATTCCTCATTTTGAATTAAGTTATAATTTGGACTCCAACAGGGAGCCCAAGTATGAACCCAGGGACTTGGCTTGAACAAACTTGAATCTCACCCCCGTAAGGATGCTGTATACCAAATATCAAAAGATTCTGACTACTGGATCTGAAGAATAATGTTTTTAAAGAATTTTCCTCATATTGAACTAAGTTTAGAGCTGGGTCGGTAACGGTATTTTAGGTGCGGTTTCGGCTTTGGACCACCACCGAAAAACCGCATTGCATTCATTTGACAACACTGACATTTTCGGTGGCAGGTAAAATCCATTCTCCATTTTTATAGTTTCGATATTTAACAAATGCGGAACAAGCTAAAAGTCTGAGGGTTACTGTTTGGGATTGTTTCCAATAACTCCATGAAAACAATTTCACCGGATTTCCGACTCTGAGACGTTTGGGTTTAACGAGAGGCCAAAACGTCTGCGAAACATTATTGGGCACATTTTTATCTTCTCCCGCCCCATATTGTAATAGGACAATGCTTTGTGGGTATTTTCAGTCTAAATTTAAAAGTATATTTAGTCAGGAGAAAAAACCCCAGATTGTTAAAGAAATTCATTTCGTACACAGCAGAATACTTTTTCCCATAACTGACACTTTCCAAATTCACTTTGAATAATATTAAATATGCCAGTGTTTTATAACTTCTTCCATTTTTCCAAGCAGAAAGACGCTCAAAGGAAAGTCCGCATTTTTGCCAAACGGAAAGTTAAAACACAACCTGAACTCTACAAATTTGTCTTTACAGTATACATCAAAAAGCAAAACATTCTTTTCAGTTCAATTAATTTATCTTTGTCAAAGACTGGCGATGTTACGACATTGTTCACACACTGCACTGGGTAAGCAAGTTTTCAAAATCAACATAAATTCGATGAATGAACTTGGCCTGTTCCACCAAAATAACCGCATGCAACTGCGGTTTTACTTCTTTAAAAACACTGTCACCAACTTGAAAATTCACCACTGACCCACCTCTAACTAAGTTATAATTCCCCACAGGGAGCCCAAAAATGAACCCAGAGATTTGGCTTGAACAAATTTGAATCCCCCCCCCCCCCCACCCTCTCCCCCAAGGGTGCTGCATACCAAATATCAAAAGATTCTGATGGGTGGATCGGAAGAGGAAGATTTTTAAAGAATACTCCTCATATTGCACTAATCTGCACATTTGGGCTCCCATAGCGAGTCCAAATATGGATCCTGGGATTTGATTTCAACAAACATGTGAATGAATCTTCCAAAGATGTAAAATGTGAAAAATGCCGCTCAGGATCACAGATCCAATGTCGAGTTGTGACCTTGACCTTTGACCTGGCAAGTCCAAGGTCAATAGGGTTCTTCCTCGCACCAAGGCCAACACACCTATGAAGTTTCATGACTCTAGGTTGAACCACTATCAAGTTCTCATCCGGAAACCAATTGTTGCGATATACTATGTTCAAGGTCACTGTGACCTTGACCGTTGACCTGGTGAGTCCAACATCAATAGGGTTCTTCCTCGCACCAAGGCCAACACGCCTGTAAAGTTTCATGGCTCTAGGTTGAACCACTATCAAGTTATCATCCAGAAACCAATTGTTGCGATATACTATGTTCAAGGTCACTGTGACCTTGACCTTTGACCTGGTGAGTCCAAGATCAATAGGGTTCTTCCTCGCACCAAGGCCAACACACCTATAAAGTTTCATGACTCTAGGTTGAACCACTATCAAGTTATCATCCGGAAACCAATTGTTGCGATATACTATGTTCAAGGTCACTGTGACCTTGACCTTTGACCTGGTGAGTCCAAGATCAATAGGGTTCTTCCTCGCACCAAGGCCAACACACCTATGAAGTTTCATGACTCTAGGTTGAACCACTATCAAGTTATCATCCGGAAACCAATTGTTGCGATATACTATGTTAAAGGTCACTGTGACCTTGACCTTTGACGTAGCAAGTCCAAAATCAATAGGGTTCTTCCCCTCACCAAGGCCAATCTACCTATGAAGTTTCATGAATGTGAGTTGAACCATTATCAAGTTATCATCCGGAAACCAATTGTTTAAGATTTACTATGTTCAAGGTCACTGTGACCTTGACCTTCGACGTAGCATGTCCAAAATCAATAGGGTTCTTCCTCCCACCAAGACCAACCTACGTATGAAGTTTAATGAATGTGAGTTGAACCACTATCAAGTTATCATCCGGAAACCAATTGTTTACGATAGAAGGTTCAAATTGGCCTCTCAGTTCGGAAAATAGACATTTTGGTACAAATCGGGCTTCCACAGGAAGCTAAAATATGAACCCAGGGACTTGGCTTTAACAAACTTATATCTCACCTCCCTAATGATACTATATATCAAATATCAAAAGATTTTGACTGGTGGATGTGAAGAAGAAGATTTTTGAAGAATATTCCTCATATTGAACTAAGTTATAATTTGGGCTCCCACAGGGAGCCAAAATATGAATCCAGGGACTTGGCTTGAACAAACTTGAATCTCACCTCCTAAGGATGCTGCATACCAAATATCAAAACATTACATGGACCCAGGGATTTGATTTCAATAAACATGTGAAACAATCTTCCAAAGATGTTATATGTGAAATTTGAAAGCTTTTGGAGCAGTGGTTTGAGAGAAGAAGAGTTTTAAATGTTTTCCTATTACCCAGTGTTAAAAAATGCTAACTCAGCACTTTTTCAAAAGTCCCGAAAAAATACCCTATGATAAAACCGATAGAAATTTGTTTGGACCATTCCATTCTGTTGGTCCTAAGGAAGCTTTTTCACCAAATAAGAATTCTCAGTGCTGTGTAGTTTTGGAGATATGGGTGTTTTAAATTTATTCTATTTTTAGCTCCTGCGGTTCCCACAGGGCAATTTTTTTGACATAAATTAAGTACTTATGACCCAATAAGCCCTCATATAAAATTTGGTTCAAATCAGCCACCGCAATTGTTTACTAACTCGGATAAAATACTCTCTATTTTAATCTTTCCGAAGAGATTTGGGAAAGAAAAGTGGTGTAAAAACACCACGAAAAAATAAGCCAAACTGGGTCGAGCGCCATCGGCGCACACCAAGTTGGGGACGCTCTTCTCTTAGTACAATTCCACGACTTCCATTAACCAGTGCGCAAACAGTCATCAAACCATTCTTTTCAGTCCGCCAACATAGGAGGTATGTGATCAACGGGGAGGAAGGATTCTTACCCGAATAAGAAGACGGTAGGGCCTCCATGTAAACAATTGCGGTAGGTATAATAAGAAAGGAAATTTACTATAAAATTTATATTTCTTATCAACCTACCTTACAATTGTTTACTACAGGCTGAATAGACAATAGGATGGAGGGAATCACATAACCAACCCTACACATAACCCAAGTGCACTGGAAGCGTGGACAGAGGAAGAGGTCCCTAGGCCTAACAAACCATAGCATCATAAACATTAGTAAATGACAATGAGAGATGAGGCGTATGGTTCTGTGAGATGCAGACAGAAAGGGCAGTAACAGCACAGAGCTGGAACTGACCTTGTAAGCAGCCGAATGGCTGGGATAGACAACAGCCTGAGCAGAAGAAAGAGGGCTCGTAGAACAAAGGTCCTCTGCCTGCACCTGCAACTGTCGCAGATAAGTGGAGAAAGTAGTATTTCTCAAGTATGCTGTCAGCATAACATTCGGCAACATGACAGGGTTAGTATAAGCCCCAAGAGGTAGACAATGCACGCACCTCGTGGCAGAAAAATGATTGGTAATACAATCGCCAGTCACTAGACGAGCGGAAGCTGCACCAATAGCAAGACAAATCCATTGAGAAATGGATTCAGGAGAGGTCTTCTGTCGACCAGGAATAAAGACAGAAAATCGATCCTACCCTTCCAAATGAACAGAGCAAAGGGTGTTTACCCTCAACAGAAGGAAGAGTCTCGATACAGATAGGAGGTGGAGTAGTTTCCGGTATCTGATTCTTGGCCAGAAAGGAGCAACCACTGGTAAACATAACACTGGTGGGAGAGCTCCAGAAAAAGGCTGGGTCTACCGAGAGGGCGTGAAGCTCACTAACCCGTCTGGCTGAGGCAAAAGCCATCAGAAAAGCCGTCTTGTATGTGGGAAAACGCATATCCACCTGGGATAAAGGCTCGAACGTGCCCCCCCCCCCCCCCCACACCAAGCAAAACAGTATCCAAGAGAGATTCCATCTTGGGGTAAGCTGCAAAGTCCTAGGCCTTTTCAAGGAAAAGTGCCGAACAAGCTTGGAGAGGCATGGAGTAGTGCCGATACGATGCTGTCCCACATACGAAAAGGTCTCCGAAGCACGGACCTGTATCCATTGATGGAAACAGGCTGGAGACCCCCAGACTCAAACATATACCAGAAACTCCGCAATCTGTGTGATCAAAGGAGTGACAGAAGCAACAGAGTGATCCGCACACCATCGACAGAAGACTTTCCACTTAGCTGCATAGGCTAAACCAGTGGAGTGCCTCCTTGAAGAAGAAAAGCAACTGCACTGAACGTCTCGAAAAAAACACTATGGAGGAGACAGGACCTGACAAAAGACATGCACTAAGGCACAATGAGGTCGGGTCGATGTGAAACCGCCTCAGGCGACCTTGGCAAAGAAGGTCGCTATGTGGAGGGAGATGTACCGGAACCGCCGCTAACAGAGAGCGGAGCAGATTGATCCACACCCACTGAGGCGACAGGGGTGCGATCGAAATGATTCGACAACTGCAGGTTCATATCTGGGCTAGAACCTGAGGCAGAATTAGAACCGGCAGGAAGGCGTAGCCGACAAGACCGTTCCAAAGGAGGGACAGAGCGCCCACAGCTAAAGCCAGAGCATCTGGACACGGGGACACGGAAGTATCCACCTGATGGTTACAACGAGTCGCAAAGAGACTGATGTGGGGAAGACCCCAGAGATCGCAAAGAGACTGGAACACCGCCATGTGGAGCATCCACTCGGAAGAAAAGAACTTGCCCCCGTCGGAACAGGGAGTCGGCTAGGACATTCAGACGACTGGGAAAGTGATGAACCACCACCCCGGCGTTGACATCCTGAGCGAGCAGTAGAAGATCCCAAACCAATTCGTACATGGGAACATAGTACGTGCCACCCTGGTTCCGAACGTAAACAACCACTGTCGAATTGTCGGACAATAGAAGGACCTGACAATTCGAAAGGGATCCACTGCCGGAAACGCAGAAGAAGAGCAAGAAGCTCCTTCTGACTGATGTGAAGAGCTGCTAGATCCTGGTCCCATGACCCGTGAAGAAAAAGACCTAGAGGATCCAACGTCACACCCCATCCGAGATCGCTGGCGACTGCCATCAGAACACGATCGGACGTGGGAAATCCAACGGAACTCCCTGCATAATCCACTGAACATCTGTCAGGGGAGACGATGACGAGGAAGAGACTCCGGTAACTGAAGCATCAGATCCAGAGGATCGACATTCGGCCTCCAACAACTGAGCAGAAATTGTTGGAGAGGTCAGACATGCAGCCGACCTAGAGGAATGAGATCCGTCACCGAACCACAGAGACTGAGCAGCCGGGAAGACTCTGAGCTGTTGCGGACGTGGACTGGGACAGAGTCAGGGCAAAAGGCTGAGAAAAGCACAGCCCTTGTCTGGGAAACCGCCACCGTATCCAGCTGAGTACGGAAGTCCATCCCAGATGACAAAATGACAGAGAAGGGACCAGGTCCGACTTCTCCCCGTTGACTCTGAACCCTAGTGACGTGAGCAGGCTCAACAGTGTGACGACATCTGATTCCAGAAAGGCAGCATTAGAACGCCTCTAGAGGATATCGACTAGATATGCCGAAGAAGACACCCTGGACTGTGTGCGATGTAAGACTAACACATGCGACATCAGACAGGTGAAGGCCCAAGGACCCAGGTCAAGGCCAAAGGGCATGGCCTTGAACTGGAAAGCATCCTGGGGAATGGAGTGGCGAACCAACCTGAAAGCCTCCATGCTGAACTGAGGAGCAATGATAGACTGGGTCAGGATACTCAGATCGATAACCTGTCTGAGTCTGCCGTCGAATGTTTTTGATAACCTCGATCGCCCACTTTGACAGGAGATTGCCCATCTTCGTGATCGAAAGTTCCCAACGTGTAACATTGAAAGGGACTTGTGTTGGAAGAGGCACTCTCGACTGAGTGGAATACCTCAACCTGGGACCAATTCGAGGTGTCTACTACTCTTATTCTGTGAGTGAGTAGAAGTGGCGGCAGGAGGATCAGCCCTTAGCTTCGAAGAGGAAGCAGAAAGGTACTTGTTAGGCTTTGGACGGCCCTGCCTTCAACAGAAGGCTGATCGAGCTGACGAAGCAGCAGCTGATCTATGGAATGATATAGGGAGTCATCCTGGACCGTCGCCACGGAACCATGGAATAATTGCGGATCCGGTAATAGAGGCAGATCGAAGAGCAGCGCACTGTCCCTCAAGAAGGGAACGGCATGTGTCCAGCACAGCGTCCATGTGAACTAATTCCAAGTTTGCTGTGTTACAGGCATGTGTGTGAGAAGATGCACGAGCGCCTTGGACAACACACAAAAAACCTGTTCATCATCAAACTTATCTGGGAGCAGATAAGCAGCAAAGCAGAGACGATGTGATCGAAGAGAGAAAGCATTCCAGCATCTCTCCTGAGCCCAACATGGACTCCAGAATCTCCATATGAAAAATGGCCAGCTTGGGAGTTGGAGTCCCGATCCAAGACCGTCAAAGTCTGGCAAACTGATGGATTGGCGGAATCGTAGGAACGATAACGCACCAGAGGCAAAAAAGTGTCAACCCTGATGAAAAACGACGTCTTCATAGCCTTGGAACTCAGCTTAAGAGTCCAAAGCTGTAAAAGCTTCAACCACCTGTACCGACAGGCACAGTCGAAGGCACCTAGAAGCAGGTTGCTCCACAGGCTGTAGGCGCGCGACCGATGATCGTGGCTGGGCTGACACTGTTGGCTGGTTTGACAGTTTGAGATCTGGAAGGAACCTAAACACAAAGTCAAGAGCTGCCCCCAAGTCAGAAGACTGTTGGCTCTCGACGTCAGGTATGTCGGACTCATCCCATGAGTTGGAAGACACATAGCCCATCATGGGCAAACCAGCCGATGCCTCCCATGGTGTAGGCACACCAGGGGGATCAGAAAGCGGCCTGTTTCCAATCCCGGGAGGCAGTGCCACAGGGGGGCGCCCGGAAAACACTTGTAGCCTCGCTCGAAGCAACGGAAACAGCTCTTGGACAGAACATAAGTGAGCAAAGAGAGGGCCTCGCTAACCTCACTGACTGTGTCGGAACGGTTCGACGTGGGAACGAACTGACAAAGTGGCTTCACTCCTGACCCATTTTACAAGTGAAGGGTCACGATTCTCAAATACACCCAATGCAGGGCAACGGGCTGCAGCCAAAACATCTGAAGGCAGATGTGCATTGGGGTATGACATACACAGAGGATCTACAGAGCGGAAACTCAGGAGAGTTGCCACGGACCTCTGCGGGACAGAAGGTCCACGCTGCACAAAAAGCGTTGGTTCCACAAAACTGGCCATGGGACCAGAGTGCGTGGACAGAAACGCCACAGAGCTCATGATGACCCCACCATGAACATCCGAATCCAATGAGAAAAACTGAGGTATTCGATGGCTGTGAGACCACAGTGTAGAGGGTTTGGCCAGCAGCCCCTTCCAACTTTGCCAAGTTGAAGTCAGGGAAGGCTGAGGCCAATACCCCACATCTACACTACCAGACATCTCTGCAGACCCCTGCAGGATAAAACTGCTGTGCTCAACGGCAGAGAAGACACAACAGGGGGTTCGGTCAGCAGCCACTTCCGACTTCGCCGAGTTGAAGTCATGGAAGGCTGAGGCCGATACCCCACGTCTACACTACCAGACACCTCTGCTGACCCCTGCAGGGATAAAATGGCTGTGCTCAACGGCTGAGATGACACAGCAGGTGGTTCGGTTGGCAGCCACTTCCGACTTCGCTGAGTTGAAGTCAGGGAAGGCTGAGGCCGATACCCCACATCCACACTACAGACATCACTGCAGACCCCTGCAGGGATAAGCCGAGGCTGGCTAAAATGGTGACCGATGACGTAGACGGAACAGCAGTAGCAGCAGATACGACGGGAGCTGTTGAAACTAGTGGAAAAAGGGGAGAGAGCAACCTAGCTCGGCCTCCAAAGGAGGAGTCACAACCCTAATGACAGCCTCAGATGTCGACTGGGGGGGGCGCACAGTCCCGGAACCAGGCATCTCTTCACCAGACATCCAACAGCTCCCGCAGTATCCATCACGGTAAAAAAAACTGCACATCCCCCACGGAGGAGGTATAACTCTCACCAGATGTGGTCGTGTCGGGAGGCTCTGAAACAACAGCGTTCCCCCCCCCCCCCCCCACACACACACACACGGGTGCAGGAGGAACAGTCACGAGAACGCACCAAAGGTGAGGGCAAAAGGCATTGCCCTAAAGGAACTGAACTGGACATAACAGAGTTGAGAGCAGTAGAAGAAAAAGGTGAACTCAACAGATACATAAAGTAGAAGAACAACCCAAACTACGAGAGAAAGGTGGCAGAAAAAAAAAAACCAGCGGGAACACAACAGAACCCAGACGGCCGTCAGGGACCTAAAAAACAGAAATTCAGCCCTCAACAGAGTGAAGAAATTCTGTCCATACAGTCCCTCATTGACTCCTAACTCCAATAATAATAATAAAATTTATCAACCGAAAAATTTTATGTCCGAACCACACGGAACACGAAAATTGCACGCGACATCGGAAAATAGATATAAAATTTAATGAAAAGGTGGTTGAAAATATTAACGAGAATATATAAAACACAGTCCTGTTATTGTACGATCCTCAGATCCATAATTCCAGTCACAGGAAACCATTATCGACGAGTCGAATTATCACTGTTTTGTAATGCAAATGGCAGCACGTCCTTCACGTGCTGCGGACAATAAAAGAATGGTTTGATGACTGATTGCGCACTGGTTAATGGAAGTCGTGGAATTGTATTAAGAGAAGAGCATCCCCTACTGGGTGTGAGCCGATGGCGCTCGACCCAGTTTTGGCGTATTTTTTCGTGGTGTTTTTACACCACTTTTCTTTCCCAAATCTCTTGGGAAAGATTAAAATAGAGAGAATTTTATCTGAGTTAGGGTCTGTAAGGTAGGTTGATAAGACGGAAAATATAGCCCCCTCAAACTTCTCTTGAACAAATCTGAGTTTACACCTCAAAAGGAAGCTGCACACCAAATTTCAAGTCTCTGCTACTGGTGGTTCATGAGAAGAAGATTTTTTAAGATTTAAGCACACTTTGGGGCGTGGCCCTACCGTGGGGTGGGAAACTTGATTTTAACAAAATCAAAATGCGATGTCATAACAAACAATTATTTCAAATTTCACTTAAATTGGTTCAGTGGTTTTGGAGGAGAAGACGCAAACACTATGTTTAGGGTCGACAGATGACGAACGCCAGACGTTGAGTGATCACTATAGCTCACCTGACTGAAAGTCAGGCGAGCTAACAAATGCTTCAAATCAGTTCTGAAACAACAGAAATCTCAATCTAAAAACATTCTTTTGAATTTTATGATACTTTTAGCCTTTACCTAATGAATCGGCTGAATCTGGCTGTGTAATTTACAAACTGAGCAGTTGAAAATTTTTTTTTTTTTTAAATTTCAATAAAACCATAGCATGTGTCCCTCTCATTAGAATGAGCTTAAAATAACCAGAAACAAGAAATAAAATAACAAATTTTGATTTCATGTACATTGCGTAAAGAGTTAAAGAGATTGAGTAATATCAGGTAATAGAGTTTTACTGAAACTTTTGATCTACAAGAAGTTACCCTCAAACCTTTCCTATATATAAACCAAAAACTTTTGTGATTCAGTTAAATCAATTAACAGACTGTGTATCATTACTGATTTGTCACATTGACACACACACCTTCACTAAATGGAAGTACAGCAGAACCCTGTTAATAGAATAGCCACTTCAACAGCGAAAAATATTCAATTGTCAGAAATTTGATCATTTTTCTGTATGCTAGAGTTAAACTTAGCATTTATTCTACTATACCTTGTTTGACAGAGCTCATGGAGCTCTGTCAAACAAGGTATAATAGATAAATGCCTATAGTGGCTGTACTGAGGCCACATAGGTCTATAAACAGGAGGAATTCAGTGGCTGTCAGAGTAAATCTTTGAAATATCAAGAGATTTTTTTATTCAATTATCAGGGATTTATTCTATAACCTATATGTAACTGATAGGCCGAATTATACTCAGGGTATGGTTTGGAAATTATTTTAAATTAACTGGGTTATTGAACTAAGAGATATCCAATTAAATGGGATTCACTGTTTTAAACACTGCAACATGCCCAAACAGAGAAGCTCACCTGACAATGCTCCTCTTGGGTTCAATCATATTAATGACTGGATCATCAAGAAACTGGAATTTGTCTCCAAGAGCTTTAACATCACCTCCAAAACTAACTTCAACACTAACGACATCATTTCCACCAATAAATGCTGTAGTTCTACAAGACAAACCTGTTGAATTTTGCCTGTAATAATACCACAAAAGTATGTTAATATAAAACTTTTTGATGATTGATCAAATTTTGTTATCAAATACTGGATAAACTAGAAAACTGGCATGTCAGCAAGGGTCCTGTTGGGGAATATACTATGAGAGAAAACATACTATGAAATAAAGTCCAATAAAGACCAAGAAAATGTAGCTCCAAGTAGACAAATATTTGAATGGAAACACGTCAAAGAAAACTTGTGTTATTGTACTAACCGTTTATTCTCTTCTCAGTTTCTCAAAACAGCATGTCATGTCATAGAACATGTTAAAGCAAACTTGCATTATTGTACATTTTGAAAATATCCATTCTTCTTCTAAGTCCTAGCTTGAACACATCTGCTTCACCCTCACCAAAACTTTGTTAACCAGTGGTTGCCTGCATTCATGTACGAGTATAGCAAAACAGGTTAGATGGCTTGTCCATCCCCATGAGCTCACCAAAAGTATCCCACACAATATCTTCAGGTTTATTATGAATGGAATACATCAGCTTCACCCTCACCAAAACTTTGTTAACCAGTGGTTGCCTGCATTCATGTATGAGTATAGCAAAACAGGTCAGAATTTTTCTTATGTCTAAACTTAGAAAAAAAAGTTGAACAGTGTGTTAAAAATCCCCACAATCTATAAAAACTGCCTGGGCAAGGGTTAATGTTAACTTATATTGAAGCAATTAACACACATATGAAATTTGAAAGCCCTAGGATACCAGTGGTTGCCTGCAATCATGTATAGCAAAGCAGGTCAGACACAACACCTTCAACATTGATGACCAAAAAATTGCTATTTTTGACAATTCAAGTCCCAGAATTCTGGAACGACAAATCTGAAAATTATCAAAAAATGAAAAGGAGCTTCGTTTGATCAATCTCAATAGTGTGTATAGAAATTATGAGAATCGGTCAAAACAAACTTGAGTAATGATATGACATGTGAAAAATTGTCACTTTTTATGATTAAAGTCCCATAACTTCAAAATGACAAACCTGAAAATCATAAAAAATTGAAAGGGGTGTTGCATTTACTGATTGCAACATTGCTACAAAATTTCAAGAGATTTGGTGAAGGCATTATTGAGTTATCATACAACATGTAAAAAATAGCCAATTTTTGGAAGAATCAAGTCCAAGTGCTCACAAACGCATGCCATACAATAATCCTAGGCTTATTACAAATCAAGCACATCAGGTTCTCACTCACCAAAAGTAGTCTGCATCACATCAAACTTTCAAAATATACAAATCTTTTTTATTCACTTAATGGGTAAATGTATATTTTTAATGGTGAATAAGCTCCATAGTTCATCAGCATGAAATCATTCAACAGGATGTTTGTATTTCTCAACCTGAACTTACCGGGAGAAACAGCCACAACATACCAGTGGGAGCCTCAACTTGTGTGCATGAAGAGCAAAGCAGGTCAGAAATTTTCAGAAGTCCTCACTTACAAAAAAGTCAAACATCGCATTAAAACAGTTCAAAATCTGCAAAAAATGTCCAGTCAAGGGTTAATGTCGACTTTAATTTATGCATGTAACACATATAAGAAATATAAAAGTCACTGCATACTAGTGATAGCCTCCACTCATGTACATGCATAGCATAACAGGTCAGAATTTTTCTAAGTCCACACTTACAAAAAAGTCTAATGTCACATTAAAAAACTCCAAAATCTTCAAAAATATGTCATGTGAAGGGTTAATGTCATCTTATATTGATGCATGCAACACATGAAATATAAAAGCTACAGCATACTGATGGTAGCCTCCCAAAGCCCATACTTACAAAGAAGTCTAACATTGCAAAAACACTCTAAAAATCAAAGAAATATCACTGGGTAAGGGTCTGTGGGTAATTGTAATGTTGCAAGTAAGCCATAGAAACATTATGAGGTGCATAGTAAGAAGTGGGAAAGTCAAAGTGGATTCTTACAATCACTTTAATACAAGTGTTGATGCTGACTTGCCTCGGGCAATGACATAAGCTCACACACCTTCGTTGGTGAGCTAAAAAACAGAAAACCGTCAAAAACGAAAGGGAGCTTCGTTTGATCAATTTCAATAGGGGGCTCGGTATAATTCTGATGGGCGACTTTAATGGACACATAGGTGATAAGGAAGAAGGCATAGAGGGTGGGGACAAGAAAGTCAACAGGAATGGAAGGAAGCTGTTGAACTTCACAAATGTGCTCGGTCTGAAGATTCTGAACAGGGACGCTAAATGTAAGGGGAAATGGACCTGGGACAGAAATGACAGAAAATCAATAATTGACTCACTTCTCACAGATATGAATTTATGGAGGGAGGTGATAGGGGTAGAAGTGGATGATGAGGGCAAAATGGAGTTGGATAGTGGTCACAACTTGATTATAGTGACGATGAGGGCCAAAAACCTAGAGAAAAGGAAAGGAAGCTTCAAGGAGGTTTGGGAACTCAAAAAGGATGCCGACTGGGCGAAGTTCGAAGAAAAACTGAAACGAAAGCTTGCAGCCATACACAAGGGGGGCAGTGTCCAGAAGATGGCTGACGCCATAGTTGCGAGCCTAGTGGAGGCAGGGAAGGAAAGTGTAGGAAAGATTAGGGTGCCAACACGGGAACTTGGGTACAGAGTGAACGAAGAACTGAAAAGGGCCATAAAGGTTAAAAAAGCTAAATGTGCTGCATACAGGAGAAGTAGAAAACTTAAGGGGGTGGAAAGCAATGAGGCCATGGTAGCAAAGGAAGAATACCAACAAGCACGAAATAAAGTAAACAAGATTAAAGATGACAACGACGATAAGAATGACAGGGAGGTCGAGTTTGAGCGTATTTTGGAAATGGGTGAACAAACGTAACAAAGGGAATAACCCACAGAGCATTGAAGTAGATGGCAGAGTTACAGAAGAGAGAGATCAAATCGCATTAGAACTAGTCAAGCACTGCGAAAAGGTAAACGATAAGCGATGGGGCATGGGGAACCCACCAGAGTGTCCGAACCAGGTCGAGGAAAATCTATCGGACTTCGTGTGCAGCGAAATCAAAACTGAGGAGGTGCGAAGGGTGATCTCAAAATTGAGGAATGGAAAAGCGGGAGGGGGTGGACGAAATTCCTAACAAGTTTATCAAAAAAGGGGGGAGGAACTCTTGGAAAGCCTAACTGCCCTATTCAATTTAGCAATAGAAAAACAAGAGGTCCCAAAGGAGTGGAGGGAAAGTAAAGTGACATTTATTCACAAAAAGGGGGAAAAAGACGTCTTGGATAACTATCGAGGGATCTCTGTCAGCAGCAACATTGGAAAAGTCTTTTGTAAAGTCCTGTATGGGAGATTAGAGGAGGTGATTGAAGAGAAGGGTTTTTTGGGAGAAATCCAGAATGGCTTCAGGAAGGGAAGGAGAGTCACTGACCATCTTTTCACGCTATCCCAAATGATAGAATCCGCGAAAGCAAAAAAGAAAAAGATGTTCATGGCCTTTTTGGATGTTAAAAAGGCATACGATAGAGTATGGAGGGAGGGTATGTGGCGCAAGCTGGAGGCTCTGGGCTTGGGGGGCGAGTTTTGGGGGATTATGAAAGCATTATATAAAGATGTACAGAGTGAACTTAGCCTGGGAAACATTACAACAAAACGTGTGCCTATGAAGATAGGCCTAAAACAGGGGTGTATCCTTTCGTCAATTCTTTTTGCATTGTACATCAAAGGTTTAGGAGATGAACTCCTGCATAGCGACGAGGGGGTTGCAGTTGGTGACTTGAAGATCCCAGGGCTATTTTTTGCAGACGATATGGTGCTAATGTCAGAAAGCGAAGAGGGGCTAGCGAAGATGCTGGGAATTATTGGGAAATATGGGAGCAAATGGAGACTCGAACTTAATGAAAGCAAGAGCAAAGTTATACCTGTGGGCCGCAAAGTGGAACCCACTCGAAGGCAGAGAGTGGGGGAGTTCTGCATTCCGGAAGGTAGCAGTAGACTTCTTAGTGTAGGAGAGATTAGTGACTATGAATACCTGGGGGTAAATATAAACATCACAGGAAGAGGCATCTACCGAAACCACACAAATAAACTGATTCTGAAGGGGAAGCAAATCCTTAACCAAATGAAACTTATAGGGAGAAACAGTTTCAATAAGGTTTTCGTGGGGAAAACCATTTGGGAAATGGTGGGTCTGCCAAGTATAACATACGGTACGGAAGTTGTACCCCTAAACCAGACAGCTGTTAAGAGCTTGGAAATCCTGCAGAACGATGCAGGCCAATGGATAACAGGCTCGAGTAATGCCGCAGCACTAGAAGCAATCAGGTGTGAGCTTGGGTGGATGAGGATCAAGGACAGGATAGACCTATTGAAACTCAGTTATCTTAATTATTTGGTAAATCTCCCCGATAGCCGATGGTGTAAAGTAATGTTCCTGAGAACTTTCAACTCAAATATCAAGACGGGGCAGATGGTCCAAGTGAGGGAGCTAGTAGAAAACTACTCATTGGAGATCTCGGACCTTGACGTTAGGGCAAATCAGGGCAAAAAGATCGTCAGAGAAAGGGTCATGGAGGATTGTAACCGTAATTGGCGGGAGGGGGTCAAATCAAAGAGATCTTTGGGTGGCCTTCGTGATAAAGAGAAGCCTGGTTTTGAAGAGTACCTTGATGGCACCTTTGGGGGGTCACTGTTGTTCAAACTGAGGTCGCGGTCCCTGGAGCTGAGGGAAAAAATTGGGAAAAACAGTGAAAAGGAGTGCCAGATGTGTAACTTGGGCATGGTGGAGACCCTGGAACACTTTCTTATAGAATGCCCAAAATACCAGTCTAAAAGAACAAGATTCACAGGGAGTATAATGGAGAAGTGGGATGAAAGAATGAAGGACATGTGGTTAGGGGGCGACTCAAAGGAGAGGGTTAATATACTAATCAGAGAGATTGGGAAGAATGGGGCAAGGGATGTCATCAAACAGTTGGTCTCCGAGTGTTGGGAGGAGAGAAGAAGCGCGGGAATAGGGAGGCAGTTGGTAGAACATGGGTAACCAAGGCCTCATACGAGAACCGCGACAAATCAGCGGCCGGCCGAAGTGTTATTTATTATTATTATTATTATTATTAAGTATAAATATTATCAGAATTGGTCAAAGGAAACTTGAGTTATTGTACGACATAAGAATATGCTGATGGACAGATGGACAGACAGACAGAATGATTACTATCTGACTTCCGCTGAAAAAAAATTATACTGAATGTGTTTCCCTAATGGATATTTACTTGACACATTTATTGTGAAAACATTCAACCGCAATTATTAACTCAATGGACAGTAATACTGCAAGAAAAATAATGAGAAATGAATAAATTTATATGTCTGCACAAGGTGATGTTTGTTGGTTTTACTGAAGTTTAATGATGATTTCAACAGGCACAGTCATAATTTTACAGCAGAAGGAAGCCAGAGTACCCATAGAGAACCACTGAGCAGTGGCGACCAACTGTCAGACTCCCCAATGTACTAACTCTGAGCAGTTGAAAGCAACTGTACTTTAGCACACAGTGCCACCATGCCTCCCACATGGGCAGTCAGGGCCGAGTGTTTTGCCCAAGGATACAACACAGTTACCGCTGGTCAGGACTGAAATGCTGACATTTTGTTTTGAAGGTCAAAGCACTATTCACTATGCCAATGTGTTCCTCACACAAGGTGATGAAAGTATCATCAGCAAGAGTGTAGAGGTGGTTTTTAAGTCAAACATATAGAACATAATGAAGTTACAATCATTGGAAAACTGAAGTCAGACCAAACCCAAACAGAAGTTTCCTTGTAATTAAAGAAGATCCACCAAGTGCACAACATGATAATATAACTGCATATAGTTCTTGACATTCTCAAAATAATTTTTTTCATATTATCTGAAAATGTTCTGCAGTGTAAGAAGATATTTCTATTATTTAGACATTTGTAGCTTTCACATCTCTTGTCACCAGTGTAAACAAACACAAAAGCTGCTGAAATTATTTTTAGATTTTGATTCATGATAAAAAATTACCCTCAACAAGCGATCAATTTTTCTCCAGTTTTTCAAAATATTTTGTATCACAATAAAAGATGGATGCACATCTGACATAGGTAGTCATTGCGAAAATTCAAGGAATTACCATCTAGAACTACGTATGACTTGATGGCAGGTGTTTTGACACAAGTTTGATGAAGAAACAGGAACTGAAGAGGGCAAATCTTGTATTCTTTTAAGAATTTTAATAAACTCTAAACAGTTATTACCAACAACATAATGTGCAGTAACTAGTGACATGTTATTTAAGTGGACTGAAGATGAGGCGAGAACTGATATGTATCCAAGCCACTAATAATGACATACTTAATTATGATACAAGGACTCCTTCCCACTGATACTTTGGTTTCACTTCCAGCATCTAAATTCTCTCCTGATATGATGATAACAGTTCCACCAGATTTGGGACCTCGTCTTGGCATCAAACCTTGTAGTTTGGGTTCCTGTTCAAACAAAAAACTATAATAAACTTCAAGAGGATTTGTGTTGACCCTTGTGTCCACATTCAGCCACAAACTGCCACATTTATATTGAATTGAAAAAGTTGCCCTCAAGTGTATTCTTCCTTGAGAACTCTACAGGTAGACGGCATTTATCTTGACAATGTTTTACATCATTGCTGGCTGCCTGTACAGACATCCAACAATAATGTAAAAACATTGTTAAGTCACTTGCAGCTGTGTACATACATATATGCTAGTTATTATTGTAAATTTAATCTGATGATTTAAGGTTAAAGGTTAATTTAGCCTGTACTAAGAAAATTAAATTTTATAATTTTTTTATGATACCTAGCATATCTTAACTGCAAAGCACGATACTGAACACTGGTTGCAGTCAAGGCAGTGAATGCCTCTATACATGGCTGGAACTTGACAAAATGCCACTTCCAAGACTCGACTTTTATCCCCAAAAGTGGATTACCCATTGACCTAACTTAACTTGCATTTCATATCTGCTATATTTTCTCCTTAATGTGAAATTTTCATTTATTGACCTCCAAAACATATCTTATGACTCCTCAATGGGATGAGATCATTCCAATAAGAGGGTCATGAAATATGTTTTAAAAACCAAAACAAAGTTTGATAACAGTAATGGGGAATTCAGACAATTTGTCAGATAAGGAGTTAAGTGTCTATGAGATGACACGTTTTGAATGATGTTCAACTGCTTTCACTTTGAAGGCCTACCTCTCAAAAAATCAATGAACTTGATTTGCCTTAATTGCCTCATTAATTTAAATCAATGCATATCTATCAATCAAAAGTGAGCTGGTTTCTAAATTTTAATGAAGATAACAAGCAACACACATGAACCAACTACCTCAACAACAGATAGTATTGTGAAGTTTTTTTTTCCACAAAAATATTTGTTCATTTAATTGGAAAAAACACTCATATAATTATGGCGCACTAAATGCCAGACCATGAAGTAAAAAGTCCAATGAGATGATTAAGTTGAGTTGTGATATATAACAAATCCTGAACTATTTCACAACACTACAGAATTCAAAATCGATAGGTTTTTCTCCTTCCACCATATGGAGCCACTGATAGCTGTTCCAGCGAGTCTCATCGACCAACTCTGTTAAAGTGGCTATATAGAAGTATTGGAGGATATGCACCCTTCCCCACCCCCCTCTACATGATTAATCAGTCAAGGTGACATATAGAGGTATTAACCCTTTAAATAACAAATGGGACACATCCACAAATTTACAAATTGATAAGCTGAAAAAAAAAGAATTTTTTCAAACACTTCAACAGTACCATATCATGTGACACCTCATTGTTGGAACAACTTTCGTTGAAATTGTTTGAAAAATAAACAAAAATATTTAAAATAACAAATGCTGACATACTGTGCATTAGGTAAAAGGTTAAGGGATGTGGATGGAACCCCTTTGTTGATCTGTAAAGTGGCAAAGAGAGCTTGCGTTCAATTACCAAGCCATTTTGCTTTAGAAAATTATTAGTTTGATATGTTGATGTTGCACATCCCAACATTTACCATAATTAGAGCATCCCAAAATTTACCATAATTAGAGCACTGAGCAAAGCAGGAAAAGTACCCCTGTACCCCACCCACACCCCCACCAAAAAAAAAAATCAAATAAAAACAACAGGAAAAATGCATACTCAATTGATGAAATGAGATGACAAAATAATTGTCATGAGCTTCAGTTCTTGTCAAAATACAACCAGATTATTTCATAAACATTCAATAATCATTGTATTCATATACACCAAGTTTTATCAAAATCTGTGGCTGCATAAATTTCTACCTTGAGATTTTCTGACTTTACAGAATGGCTAATAACTTCACAGATTGGGAATGGTAAGGATAACCCAAAGTAAGGTGATGTGGCATAAAGAGTGGAATACTCCAAAGGATCCTTATTGATACCGTTTGAATGATGTATAAATTTGCTAGAACCTATGACAAGGTGCTTTGCAACTATAGGTTTTAACAGAAAAAGTGTAATTCTCCAAATGATTCCTTGTTTTCCATTGTCAAAATTGGATCCAGATTTAGTGAGTACAGGGTAACTCCTTGCACCATCAGCAGAGAAAACAAGAAGGACGCCAACGCCCTATAGCTCACCAACATTCCTCTTTGATAGTAACTTTGGCAAACACAAGAACTGTATCAAACAGGGTCATAACATGCGACAAAGCTTACCTAAACACAACCTCGTAAAAGTAAAACACAGAAACTGACATAAACACTACGTTAAACATGAAATTCCGAGCTAAACAGAAAACTAAACGCAACTAAAAATGTCAAGAAAAATGTTTAAAATGCAGGGTATGAGGGTTTAATCATGCAACAATGATACTGAGGAACATGTATGATGAATATAAGTGCCATGGGAAGAGAAGGAGCACAGCAGCTGACCTAAACACTTAGTTAAACATGAAATTCTGAGCTAAACAGAAAACTAAACGCAACTAAAAATGTGAAGAAAAATGTTTAAAATGCAGGGTATGAGGGGTTAATCATGGAACAATGATACTGAGGAACATGTATAATGAATATAAGTGCAATGGGAAGAGAAGGAGCACAGCAGCTGACCTAAACACTAAGTTAAACATGAAATTCCGAGCTAAACAGAAAACTAAACGCAACTAAAAATGTCAAGAAAAATGTTTAAAATGCAGGGTATGAGGGGTTAATCATGGAACAATGATACTGAGGAACATGTATGATGAATATAAGTGCCATGGGAAGAGAAGGAACACAGCAGCTGACCTAAACACTAAGTTAAACATGAAATTCCGAGCTAAACAGAAAACTAAACGCAACTAAAAATGTCAATAAAAATGTTTAAAATGCAGGGTATGAGGGGTTAATCATGGAACAATGATACTGAGGAACATGTATGATGAATATAAGTGCCATGGGAAGAGAAGGAGCACAGCAGCTGACCTAAACACTTAGTTAAACATGAAATTCTGAGCTAAACAGAAAACTAAACGCAACTAAAAATGTCAAGAAAAACGTTTAAAATGCAGGGTATGAGGGGTTAATCATGGAACAATGATACTGAGGAACATGTATAATGAATATAAGTGCAATGGGAAGAGAAGGAGCACAGCAGCTGACCTAAACACTAAGTTAAACATGAAATTCCGAGCTAAACAGAAAACTAAACGCAACTAAAAATGTCAAGAAAAATGTTTAAAATGCAGGGTATGAGGGGTTAATCATGGAACAATGATACTGAGGAACATGTATGATGAATATAAGTGCCATTGGAAGAGAAGGAGCACAGCAGCTGACCTAAACACTTAGTTAAACATGAAATTCTGAGCTAAACAGAAAACTAAACGCAACTAAAAATGTCAAGAAAAATGGCTAAACTGTTGGGTATGAGGGGTTAAATCATGGTAAAATGATAATAATCATCATATAGCAGCATTATAAAAGCCATGATATGGAAATAGGGCGAATAAGTGACCTAAACAGAAACTTTAACATTATTGGACACGTACACTGACGCCGACCGATCGAGCCATGCCATAAGCTCACACAACTAAAGTTGGTGAGCTAAAGAGAACTAATCCATTAGGAAACACAAAACACAATTGACTTGTAGCCCAAGAACATTAGGTTTCACTAGGGAAAAAAATCGGAGAAAGCTGATTTTTTCAGGGAATGTCGAGTACATGTCACTGAACGATTAGACAAAAGTCCCCTAAAATCCCAGTTGAGCTTTTTTTTCTACAGCCTTTTTTCGAAAACGCGTTTGAAAAAAATAAAAAAAAATCGCACAAACTTTGTAACCTCGAATTGATCCAACTGTATTTTTTGTTTACGCGTATTTCGAGCTACATAATGTCTAATATACATTTACCTAGAGGAAAATGTGCATTCTGTGACAATTTCTGCGAAAAATTATTGAAAATTCACAAAAAAGTATCGGATTTACGCAAAAAATGACGATTTTCCTAACGGATTTGCCCAAAGGGTCGTAGTACACAACGGGATGTTAGTTGGACAGACGATAAAAAATCCACCACCATTTGAAGACTTTTATCATTGCTTACAAAATAGACATTATGGAAGACCCCCTCTGCTTCTGGCCGAGTTCCCCTTTTGGCATAAAATTCGTCAGCATGAGAACTCAACTATTTTCGGGCTTGGGACCGAACAGACACGTCTGTGTCTGGCAGCATTAGATCAATAAATAATATTTACAGAATGTACAAAAATCAATAAATAATATTTACAGAATGTACAAATCAATCAACATGGATTAAGTTACATTGACTATTATCAACGCTATATACAGAAATGACATGACCTATATACATATTATTCATCGAACTCAGAAATTTCCGACAGGACAGTGTTTCTGTGGTTGTTACAAGAATCCGAACTGCAATTACACAAACCTGAGCAAGAGAGTCCTGCCTTCTTACACCCACACCTTTTTGTACAAGCACTCTTGCAACCACAACTGATCAGATTCAGTAGTTTATCGGGGGCACATGGCTTTGTGGCTGCAGTCGGTACAAGAAGTCCATTGTCTAGCGACCACCCCCAATCTGTCGGAGGAAGCGAAGTGCCCAGCCATTGTTGGACCTGGAGATAACATCTGTAGACATGTTGTGCAGCATCGCTGCTTGGTGGGAGTGAGGCTAGGTCGATGGGTTTATTCAGTTTAGATTTTGCTACATAACGCTTGTAAGTGACATATCTATATTGGTCGAGAGAGGAAACAGTTTTACTCCCGTATAAGATCAGGAGAAGTTGTTCCCCGGCAGCGGCTACTGCACTTGGTGTACTGTCATCCGCCAAAATTGTGTTGACATACTGTTGTGAGTCGCTAGTAACATCGGAGACAATTGTACTGAATACTTTCTTCTTACCAACTCGAAAGAGTGCAGAAGTAGTGTCACAACCACTTATAGAATGTGCTACAAGGAGGTTGCTTCTATGGTCACCCATTTTGGTTGCTATTTCACTAACTGAAACTAGTAAGTTTGGGGTAATGGAATACATCATGTGAATATTACATCCCGGTTGAACTCGAGAGGTAAGAATGACTAATAAGTCTGTGTCTGTTCCCACAACGACAACATTGTTGTCATCTTGAGCGATGTCAAGTGCAGTTTCGGCTATCAGTACATCAGCATCAGCCTCGGCCTGCTTGGACTGAATATTGATAGCAGATAGCTCCTGCATTAGAAGATCGATCAGTTGGGTTTTGTTCTTGGCATTTGCAAGGAAATCGGATTGGGGTGTGGTGGCTGGTAACTCGGGTGAGATATTGATATCAATGGAATACCTGTCTTTAGATCTACGGGCTTGTTCCATGCCCTTTGTCGACATTGTACAAGCATAACCATCAAAAACAACCACGACGTTCGCCCCAAAATGTCTCACTAGATAATTGGAATATGATGTACCTATGTCCTTATATGACGACTGTTTAGGCCAAACAACTGCCCTCAATAAAAATCCACCATCTACAACAAACAGAGAATGTTCTGGGATTTTAGTTTGCTCGGAACCGTATGTTTTGAGGATCTTACCGAGCGTGCTTTTCTGTGTCTTCCTCATTCCAGCAGAATCAAACAATGCTGGTGGTTTCGGGACGAGTTCATATTTGAGATACTCTTCCATCTCTGCTTGTGACTGAATAACACATGTGATGCGGTTGAACAGAATTGTGGGGTCAATCACTACCTTACTTCCACGGACTTTGATGCTATTTGCCATCGATGCGAAAGACTTCACAGTGTCAACACGTCGTAGTTTGATGCTGTTGAACGTTTTGCTTACAACATTCGATACGCAACATTCACCAATTTTGCGAACTTGGTCACAGTTCACAGTTTCGTCGGCCACAAGCCCGGTCGCTATAGAGACTAATTGTAGTGGATCTCTATTCTGAAAGGGGGAATGCACTCTGAGCCAGTTCAATAATTTGGTGATATCATTGGCATCAGTCAATTGTGAACTTTGACGGAGATCCCGATGTTGTTCGCCATGACCAGTGTGAACATGAACAAAATTTTCGAGAGCATTACATATCGGAAGGCAAAGAGGTAGTCCATGTACCCATTTCGCAACAGTGCTATCGGTTATTCCCCTGCCATGTGTGAGACCACCAGGGAGCTTGAACATTCTAATTAAACACTGCTCTATGGTCTGATCAGAATATATCCCGTCCCAGAATTTATCTGAGCGCCTTATGGTAAAGTAACCTTTCTCAGTGAACAACTTCAAATCATCCTGTTGCATTATTTCTGTTAGCTCATTCATCTGCTGCAAATAGAGATGAGAACTTTTTGCGTATGCAAAATGACCACCTGCGTGAAATACTGGAATCATATTGCGAACACAATATGTGTGGAGTTCCCAGTCGCCTGTGCGCTCTGCTCTCAAGAACAACTGGAGAAGACCTATTTGCTCGTAGTATTGTACCCAAAGCATTCCTGTGCGTCCTACGGACGCATTCTGGAGCAGTTCGTGTAATTTTGACAGTAGATGGTTGACACTTTCTTTATTGACAGCGTCAGCTGTTGTACAGTCACCTCTGGCAAGTCCACAGAATATTTCATTGACTTCTGTGCAGTCTATGTTATCTAGTGTTCGGCTTTCTTCAAACACAAGTTTTGTAATGGCAATTTGTGTTAGCAAATGGGCACGAACTGCTCTTGAATATGCATGACCACTGATCAAATGATGGATTGACCCACCAGCATAAACAGTCCCCCAAAGTTCATCCAAGCCGCTACCAGCCATGATCGAACCAATTGCCCCTAAATATGACATAATCATATGGAAGCCGCCGAGTCGAACGAAAACTTTTGTCAACTTATCTGACGAAGACACAATCTCCACTGCTTTGATATAAAGTGGTTGGTCAAACGTCACTGGACAAACGTTCAGTCCCTGTTTCTCACATTCAGTTTGTGCAAACATGAGAGCAGTGTAAATTGTGCTCGGGTTGGATGGATCAACATTAATAAAGGGAAGTATCTCGACATCACTTGTTTCATAATCATCTGATGATGTGACAATGTGCATATATCCAGCCCAAGATGGGCAAGGTACTCTCAGTACATGCGTCAAAGACCAAAGACTGTCGACTGTTTTTGCGAGTTTCAAATTTTTCGGATCAGATTCACCCAAAGTTGATAAATCCTTCATCACAATTTCGTCAAGACCCGATTTGCTTGGTTTACTGTAACCTTTCAAAGGGATGTACCCGAATTCACCAGAGCCAATATTCGAATGATCACCAGTTAGTCGTTTTATCGGAGACTCTTCTGTGTGATCTCTGCTTGGAGTTATACAGGCGATGCCTCCCATACTATGGAAAGTATTCTTGCCATCTAGCGTGCGCACATTACAATCGGCATTATTGAAAACGAATTGTGTGAAGTTCGCAAGTCTAGGCGACGGACCTTTGCTTATCATGACAGAATGAACGTATTGTTGAACTTTCCGGTAGCTAGAAGAGAACATTAGTCCATTCAGAATGTCGATCAATTCCCGAGATGCGAATTTCCTATGTATGTAAACTGCTACCGATAATAATACTGGTGACAAGAATGAACGGGGCCGACAAGAACTTATTAGAGACTGACCTATGGCTGTCACGAGTCTCTGGTTGGCTTGGATGTTTTGCCCACGCTGCGACGGAGCAACAATCCCTTGTAACAAGGTTTGGAGTGTATCGGGTAGTAGATCACTAGATACAGATAACGAATCAGGTTTGGGATAAACGTCACTCGTAAATGGCTGACCGAATATCATCGCGGACTATAGCCGATGCTTTCTTGACGATGCGCATACGTTCATCAGTTTCATTGGTACATTTGTCTGAGTACCACAAATCATATAGTATTTTGTCTGATGAATCTCTGAATGTGACAACATTTTTTAGGGACCTTAGTGTTGTAATAGAGATTCTACTACCGAAATGCTCAAGCAGTTTGGTTTTAAGATGTTTAATTGTGTAACCGACTTCGTCACCAAGATACGATTCAAACGTCTCTGCCAATTCGCTCAAGGAAAACTGACACTCATCGCTGTTCTCCATAAAGGTACACAATTCATGGAATGCAAGTGCTTTCTTGTCTGCAACAGGCCTACCCCGTGAAAGAGTTCGCTCAGGCTTATCTCTGACAAATCCTGTCCAGCAATCATGGTGATACCGACCTTCCTCGGCCACTAGATCAATAGCACGACCGATCCGAGTAAGTACAGACTCAACCCATTCATCACTACGTTTCAAACAACGGGTTCTGATACTATCAACAAAAGTCAATGTTTCAACGGTGTGGACTTCTCTTCTACGTTGAACGGGTATATGAGTTTGTTTGTCGGTGGATTCTCCACAGAACAGACAATGGAGTTTAAAATTGAAAGCATCTTGATCAGAGCGCAATTTTTTTGTCATAGATGGACCAGCTTCGTCAGATTCAGCTGCATCTAGAGACATTCTCTTACTTTTTCTTACAGAACTTTCCCGTGTATAATTCTTGTAGAAGAATTTGTGAATTTTCTCACCAACTGTGGGTTTCTTCGAACCGGCAAAAAGATTATCGCCAAGCTCGACGCTTACAGCAACCAACTTTTCTATACCCCACTCACCAAGTGTAGTTATTCCGGACGAGCCGGTCAACTCATCGTTACATTTGATACATTTATCCATTGCCAAAGTCACAACAGAAAAAAGATGATAGACACAATAAACTCAAGTACAATACCACAGAACAGATATCAATGTG
Organism: Pictodentalium vernedei; assembly: GCA_031216915.1. Lineage (NCBI taxonomy): Eukaryota > Metazoa > Mollusca > Scaphopoda > Dentaliida > Dentaliidae > Pictodentalium > Pictodentalium vernedei. The sequence goes on from CM062296.1 coordinate 569,443,794, forward strand.
CGGACCTGCTTCGTTGTCACCGTAAGGTATCAACAGGTAACGCTAAGTGATATGCCAACAACATAACTGATCAGTTCTACAAATAACACAAGACTCTAATAATCAACAACAGGCAAAATTACATATATCTATCAAGGGATCATTGGTTTCAATATCTAGGCATCAAATGCGGAGTGTCCAATACTGAACAGAGCAAACTGTGCAATGGACAGACCTGGAATGCGGAATTAAACAGCGTTTCCTGCTGAAAGTCGTTCAAGGCTATTTTGCATCAAATTAAAGAGCGTTGTCTGTACAATACAAATTTGTTTATGAGTACACATCAAGGGCGTGCACACATTACATGCCAATGCATCTTGAGTGTAGGCGAACACCACATTATGTGATTTAATCGAACATGGAAATTGAAACAATGATGCTATAATACGGTATTTGAATGAGAAAAGTCGATGCCGTTTGAATTTGAGTTTAGGGGGTATGGTTAATATTTCACACGTTTCACCAGTTCATTATGGAATAAATGACTATTGTTATATATCATTATAAAGCCACTGCTTTTCTGCAATTTTTGATATATAATTTAACTCCCAAAGTAGTCGTAGATTTGATTTAATGGACGTTGTGTAAATAAATTTTTTTTCGTAATTTTGTACATTTTCGTGAATATTTCACCATTGAGTGTGAGGATTGGTACAAAGTTGGCATTTTCTGTTGGGGATATGTATTCTCAATATAATTCAGCACGATATTTATGATTCTCACCCTACTAAGGCGAATAAGAATGAGAAATATGGAGCTGGGTCGAATTTTTTTTTATATTTTTTTTTTCATCAAAAAAACGCTATAACTAAAAAAGCTCAACTCGGATTCGCGGGGACTTTTCACACTTTATCCGCAATGTGTTTCCCGGAAACATATAAAAAAATCGGCTTTCTCCGATTTTTTTCCTTACTTTCTCATTTTTATGTCTAATGTGCCTGGACTATTGTACATAGTGATGAGATCATCAGTCACAAGAACAGAAACAACAGTCAAAAACTTGTGTACAGTCTGGTACTGGAATGTGATCAGTTGCTAATTCATTGAACTGTAATTCAACTGGTTTAGTTTCAAGACAGGGAAAACCTGATCAGGCTGTATACGCTTTCATTTTTAAAGTCTCTTTTAGCTGATAAGATGTTATGTTGCAATGTGTAAGAAAATGCTCAGAGGCCCTTCTAATTGTATTTTTACTCTGTGACTTTAAGCAGAGCTGCTGACTATTTGAGAATAGATTCGGGAACTAAAATAAAAAATTTACAGGGACAAAAGGTAACTAATTTGAAAAAATATTGACTCTGATTTTGCTTACATGTGAAAGAACATGAATACAAACCAATGTATGCAAAGAGTAAGACATCAGAAGAAGCAATGCAAAATTACTTAAATCTGTTACTAAAAAACTTTACTGCAGGCAAATATTCAGAAGTTTCCCAAAGTAATTGCAAGTAACAAAGCACTGTGACATAATTTCTGAATACATGTGGTTTCTAACATTGCCGCTGTTCAAATGAATGACCATCACATAATAACATTGCATAATTTTAGCAATAGTTGGGATTATTAGATCAAAAACTTATTATCTTAAATAAATTGTAATTATATTAAAAAAAACCCCACAGCACATGTATCGACAACGGCAATCTGAAATAGATTGCATGGATGTGTACGCCAAAGAAACACATGTGCACTGACTTCACCTTTGTCCTTCTAAGAAAGCTATTTTTGATGAATATGGAATATGACACTGCACAGAATTTTCTGTGACAGGTCAGCAAACTAGATGTGAGGTTGAAAAATGCTGCCTGCCATTTTTGAGAAAAATAATAATTTATCATCTTCATGTTAATTTATTTAATCAACACAAACACTTTCTAATGAATGTAATACGAATCATAAGGGTATTTTTGCCCAACCAAAATTGTGGGTTTTTTAAATAGTCAACTTATTTTTTTCAAATTTGTGGCCTATTGTCTCTTTAATAAATTTGTGATCTTTCATGGGTGTCAGGCAAATGTGACAAATGACTGTTTTGTTTGCTTCCAAAAAAGAGGATGATCAATTTTTCATTTGCCAAATACCAATAAAACTTACTCCAAAGTCCCTTGGTTTTCATTTGTTATTTTTTCCCTAGCTATGATCTATGTTTTATTGATTATAATACTGAGTGTTCTTTGACTTTGGCAATGAAATGCTGTCATTAATGTAAAACACTCTTGAAAAGTGCTGCTTGAGTCTTTTCTTAACCCTTTACCAAACGTAACGGCCAAAGCGCTATTCACAAAAATCGCCAATTAATTTTCTTTTTTTCCTTTTTTGTCTCATAAAATAGGTTATGATCCCTCTTTGGAACAAGCTTGTCGAGCTCGTTCCAATGAGGGGGTCATAACCTATGTTTTTGAGACAAAATATGAAAATAATTCGTTATTCAGGAATTTTGTTTCCAAGTGTCGTCTGCTTTTCATGTTAGGTAAAGAGTTATAGAGTGTTCCTCAAGGCATATCACCAGCTTATTAATAGAAAGTAATGAAATATGCTGCAGAATTCTAGGTTACTCAATATCAAACTCTGTACTAACACTGATAAATTTATCAATATTACTTTGGCTGTTCCTATTAATTCTTTTCCTAACACGACTAGAACACAACACTAAAAAATTTCATTTTTTGCCTCAAAAGATCAAAACATAGTTTGTGATCCCTCCTCTCTGACAAAACTTAGAGGGGTTTTAAGGTTGGTTTTGGAGACAAAAATTGAAGAAAAAAATTTGAATGACAATTTTCATGAATAGTGCTGGGGAAGTATGGCTATTAGATCACCTTGCTTTCTAATTTGTAAGGTCTTTAGCTGGACTGCAAAACTACTTTTTTAGATGCCTTTGGTAAATTCAAAGTTGTGTGTTGAAAATTGTAATGTATAGAGATATTTATATGAGATTTATCAGATAAGGGTTAGGAAGATGCAGTTCCATTTTTGTCTAACTTTGTTTGCCCTGCCGATGGGATAGAGATACGAAGAGAACAGTTTGATGCTTTTATAAACCTTAAGACATTCCTTATAGTTTTGGAAGATTGGTAGGCATTTTCTCCGGCTACAGGAATAGATATATTTTTTATAAATCATCAAATATGTATCAAAAAGTTCAGAAGCTTCTGATGCTGAGGTGGGCCCTAACATTTCATTTATTGTGAAGTCTAAATTGCATTTTTCCCTAATAGCGGGGGAGGAATTCGCTAGAATTGTGCACTTGGTGATACCTTCCTGAAATTTGGCATGATGTAAGGGTAGGCATCAGAGATTTCAAAATCGATCGGCTACAAGTTGGCACCATCCTCTAGCCACCACTAGCAGCGAAATCCAAAATGGCCGCCAAGCGGATCGAAAAAAAGCTATTTTCGCCGATCGCACAACTGAAGCTCCAAACCTAACACCATACATGTGCTGTAATTGATGTGAATGATGGAGTGAAGCCCTTGGAACAAGTTGGGGGGAAGATTAATGGATAATGGGATCAGAATTTCCGTCGATGTGTGCGTCTGTGTGTCTGACTGTCAGTATGATCGTCCGTCCGTAGATAAATTAGTGTTGAATGTTTCTCGGGAATGCAATGGTCAAATGAACATGGTATGAGAGATTCCTGTCAACACATGAACAAGGGTACTCGATAGTATGCAGCAGTGGGGATACTTGGACATTTGATAATCCAATTAAAGTGACAGTCTATTCTCAACTTCCGGCATTTTCGATAGATTTATTTTCTAAGAAAATAAAACTATCAAATTTCTAGAGGAGTTCTGGTTCAATCTCAACACCATAGCGACACGTCTGCCAGCAAGGGCAGTGCTGGAATGAACTCGGGATGCATTAGTTCCCGTTGTTAATTATACAATGTTATCTTGCCAGTATAGAACATTGGCAAAATGGGACTAGAAGGGGTGAGTGTATGTTTGCAGTCATTCGAGGTACAGGAATATTTTTTGACTACAAGTAGTATTCTTCATTTTCGGCCAGTTAAGATGTGGTGTGTTCCAAGTCAGGATTAATGTTGCCGACACTTAATGCCCATCCCTCATGGTATGCTACTTTACCAGGGATATAGAGATATAGCCACCACTGGGAGCCAAAACATGACCTTTGATGTCGATGAGTGGTCGAAATGTTTTAGCGAATAACTTATCGAAATATGATCCGGTATGGCAATTTGATACCTTACGTTAGATTTATTAGATCAACTCAGGTATGGATTCATTGAGACATGAGTGCGCTACAAGATGAAGGATTTCCAAGTTGATTTGCTATGGAGTAGGAACTGACTAGTCACATGTGGCCTATGGCCAGAGAAAGACAAGGATACCATAGATGAACACACGGGTGAACGAAGGTATCAACTGTTGTACAGAGGCAAAATAGTTGGGGATATTGTATCATGCTATGCATGAATTAACACCGTCTTGTGCAGTAAATAACAGACTATTTTCCGAAATCTAAAACTGTATTCCTATACCCCGGACAATGTAGCAAGCCACATGGGATGAACATTTGTTAGCAAAATCAACTCAACTAGAAACATGACATGTGTTAACTGGCCGAAAATGGAAAAAAAAATACCAGAATAGGAGATGACTGGTCCTAACATGACAGTATACTACTCAATATTGTTACAACAGCCACCTTCACACTTACACAAAGGTGTGCACCTTAATCCAGCTTTCAAGCATTTGCAATTGCCCTTGCAGGCCTTGGCACAACTACAGTGGAGCATCAGTGCACATGCAGCACTTGCGTCTCCTAGGTGAGTCCAAAATGGGACCAGAATATTGAGACGTGGATTCCACTCCCATCCGTACTGTGATGGGTCTGGCACACATAAGTGTTTCTGCAGAGCACGATGCCAAATGAAAGATGACACAAGAATTACCCTTTTTACATGTTGATACAGAGCTGCTTTGGTGGGCGGGATGTTTTCCATAGACTTAAGGCCATGTGTGAACATATGCCGTCTCGCATCATTGACACGTGTACTGACACAACTGTTACTGTACATCTGTATGGTGAGTTTTTCGATATGCTGCATATGAGGGGAATCCTCTGAAAAGACTTGCGGATTCTCAGTCAATTCTATCATCATTTCAGTTGATGCGGGAAAATTCATCCATGCATTCCATCCTGTCTTCTTCCCAATGCCGAGCATGCTGGATGTTACATCACAACCTGTGAAGGCGTGGAAGAAAGTCAGGGCCTTACAGTAATCAGGTCCAAGTTGTGAAGCTATCTCATGAATTGGCATATCTTTATATGCCTTTCCAATTCCAAACCCAATCCACAGCTCACTGAGTCCAAGGTCACGGAATGTTGCGAAATGGTGCAAAGACAGAATGACGACATCAGAATCAACCGTGCGAAGAAAAGCTATTTTGTGACCTTGTGAGACTGCATGGTTGAGATGAAGCATCATGCGCGTGTCTGCTTCCTCGTGGTTCGATGGAGATATGTCACATAAGCTAACATCCTTATTGCATAGTACATATTCTCCTGATGTCGTTAACAACTGGTACTCGGATGTTGATGTTAATTTCAGCAGTTCAGCAGACAGGAACTTGAAAAATTCGTCTTTATTCTCACTAACTTTCAAGAATGCCTGCCAATTCTTCCCTTTAGGTAAAGGGACGTTCTCGGACACCCGTATCAACCTAACTGCTGTCTCACCGAGGCGTTTTGCTCGCGTCTGATTCTTCAAACTGCCTTCGGGGTAACAGTCATAGATCGCATCAACCCTTGTGGTGTTCGTGTTAATCAGAGATTCGATGTATGGCAATAATTGCAATCGAGCATATTCTCCAAACAGATCCGCTTTCTGTGGTTTGATTACATGGACTACAGCAGGCATATCCAAGATGACAACTGAAGCTTGTCTAGCTGCTGAATTCTTCCCTTGTGCAGGAATAGCTGGTAAACAATTGAGAATTTGAGATTTTGTCCCACTCCGTAGCTTACCTCTATCGGATAATGCTGGCGGATCACGTGCATTCTCGTGCATGAAAAACTCATCCATGTTTGAATCAGGCCGGGCTTGCAGTGAAACGAACATCTGGGTAACTATTGCGGCAGTTGCTTTACTTGACATGAGTTTGTCTCGGCCTTTGTCCAGGTTGGCTGGGGGTGGGTTAAGGAAGGTATATATATTTGCCTTGGGAATAACATCATTCAGGGGTACGGTGCATTCCACAAGCCTTTCCTTCAAGAAAGTGGAATATAAATGCTTGCCCCTTTCGGGTAATGACCGTAAACTCTTACTAACTTCGGGGTCCATATATTCACCAGTATCTAATGTCACCAGCTGACCACTAGTTTCATCATAAGGGTTGATAATGAGTCCCTGATTCACCAGATCGAGGAGAGATTTCAATTGATTCAGAAATTTTTTCTGCTCTGATACCGAACTTTCCGGGTGTTCCGTGTTATCTGATGATGTTGTGTGGAAACTTGCATATTCATACTCATCTATAACACGCAGAACTTCTGACCTTGAAAGCTCAATAACGACTTTCTCTTCAGCCTGGCCATAGAGACCTTTTGGACCACTGTCTTCTTTGAGTAGTTGGATACTATGTTCTTGGCTCTGATCTAAACCCATCATACTGAACTTCCTCTCACTACGCTGGACCACAAAATGGCCTTCCATGAATTTGTTGTGGATTGAAGGATGCCGCCTGGGTAGCTGAGACATGTCTCTCAGAAATACGGGGACCCACCGACAATAATTTGTATGTCCTAGGGCAAAAAAGTAACTGCACAACTCATCGATAGAACACAGTGTACCAGGCCAGTTACCGATTCGTTGGTTCCGAACGAATTGACAGCTTGTCAAGAGAAAGTTCCGAACGATTTCACCCCAATAGCGCGCAGTTGGAGATTGTGAAAGAATCCTCTGTTCCCACATTTCAAATGACTCATGGGGCCCAGTCTGCTGACAGTAAATCTCATAAGCATTCTTTCTGAGGATCTCAAGCCAAGCTAGAGTGAGAAGATATGCCTGTCGCGTCCTCTTGACATGTTTCCCACCAAGTAGGGATGATGCTACACCGGGTGTGAATATCTTTGCGAGGTGAAACATTCGCTCCCAACCAGAACCACCCATAAGCTTACCACCAGCTTCTTGGGTGCACATTTCAAGATGCAGGAATCCAATCATACACACCATTCGATCCTCACCTATCTCCTCTGGGAACAGCCATTGACATTTTTTCTGCCTGGCATACAACGGACAGTCACCTTCAATGACAGGTATCTGGCCGGGGTTTACGAAAGCAGTAGCTTCCCTGACCACATACATAGCATGCTTCTGCATACTGAGTGAGTCCGCTTTCTGCTCACTGAAAACAGGGAATACCCCAATAACTGCACGAGGTTTGACATTGTCTTGATCTTCATGTTTTGAAAAGAAGCCTGAAAAGGTCACAGGGACTTCATCAAGCTGCCAGCTGCCATCAACCTTCCCTTTATTGCTGATCTGTGACACATGAGACAACCAGTCATTCTCTCCCACGTTCAAATCTGCATATTCATTGGGCCGTACATTACATTCATCTGGAGATTCAAGCCTGATGTCCCCACCAAAGTCTTCAACGAAAGGAACAAATGCATAGTCGTCTGGGAGTTCAATTTGTGTGTCTTCTGGAACATCTAAACTCAGTGGTGGGGGATCAGTACCCACATTGTCCCTGCTCAGTTGACCAATGAGTGTGATGGACGTACCATGCATATCAGATCTACCAGATACATCAATGTTATCAGTGGTTCCTATCGAGAAAACATTACGTTTGCAGTTAGCTGGGACTACAACACCTTCGTTCTTGAACCGCAGTGAAACAGCTCTCGCGAAACTCCTGCGAACATCCATTACGCGATCATAAGAGACAGAGAGTCCCATTTGATGAAAATCTCTGATAAGATTTTTCATACGATCATGGGCATGCAACTTCAAACCCACATAAAGAGGCATTGGAGTTTCTCTGTCACGTCTCTGGTGAACATTTTGTGCATGTTCGGAGCGTTTCGCTGAATTGCTGATCAACATCTGTGAAATAGTACAAGCCATTCGAGTCTTGGCATTAACAGTCTCATCATCGCCTAAGTTCTGTATACTACATGTGCCCTCAAGTAGAACTCTAAGAAGAGTCAGGAGTGAGTTGGGTACAGGCTCGCTCAAGCAATAAGATGAAAATGATCCCGTGAAAGGAGCTTGAGATATGAGTATGTGTTTACGCAGAAGAAGACCCACATCAACTATCTTTTTTGCCTCTTCCTCAGACACTATACGAGTTAAAGATTCGGACAACAAGGAGCCAACTCGAAACCTACTTGAAATAAACACATCTCTACCCTGTGTGAAGGCGTCCCAGCCATCGCCCAATTTCTGCAACAAATGTTCTTTGAATCGAGTGGAATGTATTTCTTCACTAAGCCAATCAGAACCGACTTGCTTCAACCTCCGACTGTACAGATTCTTGAGATCGACAAGCTTCATCGCGGAATCGTTGTGTTCAACAAATGTTATGAGCTCTGCCATAACGAGAGGGTCATAGGGCAGGCCTGACGCGGAATGTTCGGCGTTCTTCGACTTTTTAGATTTAGCCGCTCGTGCTTCATTGGCAAGCTTACAATAACAGGTTTTGTGATAGTAAAGATCACTAGCAGCGGAATCAAATGCTGCATTGACCCGAGAAAAAACAACCCAGTTCTCGGCTTCCTTTGCCATAATTTTGAGTTTATTGTTATCAGACATTGATCTGCAAATAGGCTCACTGCTGTCACCTTCGCGTTTGTGACAATAAACACACTGGGGCAGTTTCCTGTCACAGCCAGATTCAAAACTTGTCCGTGTTCTTTTAGGACTCAGCGTGGAGCAGGATGCCACTGCCTCATTTCGCTCTCGCTTGTGTAGCACGCGCTGTACGATGTGAGTCCGAATACTGTCACGGCATGTCTTATGATATATTGCCTTATTCGTCAACAGTGACATCGACATACACTCATCACTCTCTCTCATCAAACAATCAATGGTCAAATTATATGGAAGCTCAACGCCATTATCTAGGAAGCGCGTTATGTCTTCCTCAATAGCTTTATAGGCGTCATGAAAACGAGATTCTCTATACGGACGCATCAATTTCTTGGAACTGTCTTGCTGGCAAAAGCAACAACGTTCCCAGTCAGTACTAGTCCGTACACGAAGAGGATTCTCACTCATTCTGTGAATGATTTTTGTGAACAATCGCGTTCTCGAATTAATTTCGACAGACAAATCAGAATTGCTTGCGGAATTACGCCAAACAAGAGATTGTATGGCAAAGAGACTGCTTCATAAAGAGCGTTGTTTCTCCGGGATCAGCGTCATTCAGGTTTGCCTGAATGACGCTGATCCCGGAGAAACAACGCTCTTTTCAAGTTCCAAGAAATTGATGCGTCCGTATAGAGAATCTCGTTTTATTCTACATCATCTCCCACGTCTGTTTCCAACACGTGCGTGGATCAGAGTTCACTTTCGCGCCCTTACAATCGGATGTATAGTCGGTAGACCGTCGAAAAGGAGGTTCCCTTCAGCCGCTGGCGGCCATTTTGGATTGTGCCGCTACTGGTCGCCACCGGTCGGTGTCAACTTGTAGCCGATCGTTTTTGAGAACCTCATAGCCTACACTAACAGTGTGCCAAATTTCAAGAAGGTATCACCAAGTGCACAATTCACCTGTATGTGACGAATTCCTCCCCCGCTATAAGATTTTGTAGAAGTAGTAGTAGAACAGTTTTGGATACAGAACATTCGAAAAACAAGTGGCATATAGTTTCCTTAAAATTGCCACAAAAAGAGCATAATTCTGTTTCGGATAGACCAGCCTTAAAGAGTTTTGCGTTTGTAAAGAGAATACAGTGATTAATTTTAAATTGTAAGGATTGTAGATAGGTGTCATCTGTGAACATGAAAGTATGATGATGTATGTATTTCCATTCTTCTTCATTTATAGACTACACCAAAGAAGCATTCCACTTTGTTTGTGCAAATATGGCTAGTTTCAAAACCTTATTCAAAAACTTACTATAAAAGTATTTGTTGACTTTAGTACATGAATTTAGGTTGGATATCAAACAGTTCTGAACTGTTGACATTTTCATATGATTTTTGATTAACTTTTTCCATTCAGTGGGTATCACCCTGATAACTCTGTAGTAAGTGGTGATTGTCACGTCTAGGCTATATTTATTTGTAAAAATACTGTAGTCCAAGAAATTACAGTTTCCATCAACAATGTCATGTATAAAGAAAACACCTCCTTAGCACCAGTTTTTGTAAAAAACGGGGACGTTTTGTATTTTGATATGTTTGTTAAACAAGTAAAAAGTTGGCACAGTCAACAAATGCTCCCCAAATGCCAAGGATGTCTATGTTCCTGCCCACTAAACCTATGTATAAAATTCTGTTTCATTTCGTTCACTCAAACTAAAGTTATCGTCTGGAAACTGCTATCAACATGCTTTCTAAATCAGAAAAGGGCCATAAGTCTGCCAAAAAATATTGCACGAACTCACTATCAATCCCATCCTGTATTATGCTGTTGTATAAAATTTTGTTTCATTTCGTACACTCAAACTAAAGTTATCGTTCGGAAACCAATATCAACATGTCTTCTAAGTCAGAAAGGGGCCATAAGCCTGCCAGAAAAATGAAAAATTTATACCAATTTTAATATTTTTAATACTTACCAATGGCCCAGACTAGCTGGTGCAACCCAATTTATTACCAGGGCCAAACACAAATTTTGAATCCCCTAAACCCCCAAAATTTGCCAAAAAACTTAAAAACGAGAAGACCAGTATAGTCCTTCATACTTTTGCGCAATGCGCAACTTGTTGTCAACGACAACAATAGGCTACCGCCATCTTCTCATTCTTATTGTTGTGCCTGTTAAATGTTAATAAGAACTGTAATAAAACTCAGCAGGGAGGAAGGCGTGTCTACTCCAGGGAGGGTCATCCCCGTCTGGGCCATTGGTAAGTATTAAAAATATTAAAATTGGTATAAATTTTTCATATTTTTCCACTATACCAATGGCCCAGACTAGCTGAGAATAGTAAACAGGCAGGCGGGCCTAGTACTTAACATTCATTGCTCCTATTTCAGAAAAACAATGAAAATATAGGTGTAACTCTATTTAAGGCCTAGCATAACCCATTATGCTAATTTGATAAAGGAAGCCAAAATATAAAGAAGTCCAGAGAAATGAGACTCTTTATACATCATTAAAAATGTCCGAGTATTGGATAGAAAAGCTCGTCTTGACACATGACATAGACAATAACGCTTCACATCGAGCTACACATTAAAAGCATATAATATATTTAAAATTGCTTCATATCTAGCTACACATTAAAACTACCATAGCCCGACCCCAGGATACTATAGCCCGACCCCAGGATACTATCACTGAAGGAGGTAAATCCATGTTTCCACTCAAAGCCAGATGACTATTTGGAAATACCACCCCCCCCCCTTCCCCTTGTTTTGAAAGTAACTACATGTACACTTCAAAATGAAGAAGGGAGCAGACTGGAGACAGTGCTAGAGCAGATCAAACAGAAGATTGAATAAAAGTCCTAATTAGAATGGACGACCTTCTGAGCTACCGATAACAGTCCTAAAAATCTGAGATCATCAGAAATTTATTCTAAATCTCGAAGATAAAATTTGGTAGAAGTCATCTGTTGTGTCCAATAAGCAGCTTGCAACAAAACCTTCAAATAATTACTACTAGCATAAGCCTAAGAAGAAGCTAAAGCTCTAACTTCGTGAGCTAAATCTTATAAGCTATTCTCTGATTCACAGACAAAGCATTATAAGCTGACCGAATAGTTAACTAAATCCATCTAGATATTGAATGAACAGAAATATCATTTCTGTTAAGAAGAGAAAGAAATAACCTTTTCCTACCTCTTCTAATAAAACTAGAACGCTCCTTATAAATCTTAAGCGCTCTTACTGGACACAACAAAGGTCTCTGACCATCTGAAGATGGTAATGCTTTAATAAGAATAGGGCTAGGCTGTTTGTACGGAACCTGATTCTTAGCTAAGAATCCCACTTTCGTAGTGTGAGTAATAGAATTACCAACACTAAGATAATGAGTCTTCAACAGACAAAGCATGAAGCTCACTAACTCTTCTAGCTGACGCAAAACGCTAAAAAAAAAACGTGTAATAAGTAAGAAATTTAAACTCAACAGTAATTAATGGTTCAAAAGCTGCTTTCTGAAGTTTCAGAAGAACCCCAGCTAAATTCCACTGAGGGACTAGTCTCAAGGTACGAGGTCTATTCACAGAAAAATTCCTCATTAAGTATTTATAGATACATCTGACCCAATGTTTAATTTCCCTTGGTGTGCATAGGTGTCAGAGAGCATAGACCTTTTGCCCTAAATAGTGACTGGCTGTAACTTAACTTCATCAAAAAGATAAATAAAAAAGTTAGTTAATTGAGGAATAGATGGGTTAAAAAAATCAATCAATTGTGATTCACACCAACGAACAAAAACCTTCCACTTCACTTCATAATTAACGAAGAGGAGGTCCTCATACAGTTAGAAATTATATCCATTGCTCGTCAGGAAAACTGTTATCGTGCAGGAAGCCGACAGAGTTTCCCCTGTGTCAGAAGAACCCGGAGAAATGGTAACTTCCGTGGAAGGTCCCAAAGAAGTTCCCGGAGAAGAATTATACACTGTCTGTGAGCCGACAGACTTGCAACCAGTAGAATCTTGCAAGAAGACTGTTTTATCTTTAGCAAGATCTGTTGAATGAGGGGAGCTGGAGGGTAAGCATACCCTATTATCCCGTTCCATGAAATTGACAGAGCATCTACTGCATAAGCTTGAGGGTCCGGGCATGGAGACACAAAAGTCTGTAACTGATTGTTCAGACTCGTGGCAAAAAGATCGATCATTGGACGTTCCCACTGGAAACAAATCTGATTGAAGACAGATTTTTTCAACATCCATACAGAAGGTAGCAGGCAATCCTTCTCGATAGAGAGTCTGCTGTTACATTGAGACGACCTGGAATATGACGAATCGATATCAGAATCTGATTCTTTTGAAAGAAAAGAAGAATCTTTTCGGTGAGATTCAACAGCTGAACGGAATGAGTACCTCCCTGATTCCGAAAATAGGCTACTACTGTTGAATTGTCCAACAGAATTTGAACATGTGAGTGTATTACTCAACTGAGCCAATGATTTTAGAGCTAACCAAATTGCCCTCATTTCTTTGTAGTTAATATAGCCCTTATGGGACCCAAGAAACTGACTCTCCCATAAGCCGTAACATACTTGATCGCCCGGAATCAGAGAAGCACCCCAACCCTCCTGACTGGCGTCCGTCATGATTATGAATGACGGCTCCTGAATCTGAAGCGGTATTCCCTGGGAAAACCACTGGATATCCGCCAAAATTTGAAGATGTTTTACTGACTGTGTTAAAACAATCGGACTGTCCAACAACTGACGTTTTACGCTCCAATTTTGAATTAGATAAATTTGAAGTGGACGAGTGCGTAAACGACCTAGCGGAATTAACTCCGCGGCGGCGCCGCAAAGTCGAAACAGCCACATAAACTCTCTTGCAGAAATGACTTGTGCGTTTATGCAATATTTGCGTAAATAGAAACTAATTTTGCTCTTGCTACCGGCTAACAGACCCGATTGTTGAGAGTATCGAAACTCATTCCAGATGAACAAAATGACCTCGTCGGTATTAAATCCGACTTGTCGACAATGATTATATAAAACCTACTATAGCAGGCATCATAGCAGCGATAGCAGACTCTGAACGTCGCTTTGAAGAGCATGAAAATTTTCGTACCTTTGAAGAATGACATCCAAATATGCAGACGTCATTGAAGGCGAGTGAGCTCTAAAATGGCTCAACACCGCATTCACCACCCGAGTGAATGCCCACAGAGCAGGATTCAAGCCAACACACATTGCTCTGAACTGGTATACTTCTCCTTGAACTGCGAAACGGAAGTCTATACTTGCGGCCTAATCGTTCACTCGGATGATGCCTCTCACCGATCGAATTGACTCATTTACAATTTGGAGCAATTATCAGCTTGTTATCCAACTGAGATCAATGACTGGCATGTACGAGCCGTCTGGCTTCGGCACAAGAAGAAAGATGTCTGTAGAATCCCTTTGAATTTGGAATCTCTACGACCTCTACTGCCTCCATGTAGGAGAGAGTCTACTGCTGAAATCAAAGCCTCTCTCTTGTTATATTCTGTGAAAGGTTCACAAAACGCGGAATCCGCGTTAATGGAGGTTTTCTCCGGAACGAAAGACGTAGACCATTTTTACAACGTCTCGAACCCCAAAATCCTGAGTTATTTGTTCCAGTTGCTTGCGAATATTGAAAGCCTTCCGCCAACTGAAGAACAGAGCTCGAAATCTTCAATGTAGGACTTACGAGGCGTATACGAGAAACCACGTGAAGCTCTCGCACCCCTCTATGACGTCGGTGTGGGGTTACGCGTTTCGTTATTTCCCGACTGCGTCATCCCCGTTTTGAAATCGCTCCCCTGTTTCGAGCCACCACGACCACGATTAGCGTTAAAAGCAGCATGGGCCGAGTCTCTCTTGGAGAAAAATTTACCTCTCCGAGGAGTACCACTTCTGGAAGGCTGAGTTGCGAAGCTGAGCGCAACAAAAGCTTTCTTAGAAGCATCTTCACATACAGCTTTTAACTGATCATTGAATAATGAAGAGCCCGAAACGGGAGCGGCCCTTAGAGAGCTCTTAACACTGTCGTCAATAAATGACGTAGATTAAGGGTAGCATCGTGCCTGACCAAATCTAAATTCGCTACTGAAAGAGCAGAGTGGGATGCTGTATACATGATGGTGCGAGAGAGCACTCTCAAGGAGATAACAACTCCTGTAAGCTCTCAGATTCCAAATTGCCGGCCAATGCCCTGCAGAAATGATCTGCATATGACAGCGTCCAAAATACTTCTGCTAGATTCAATGCAAGTGACTATAACAAAAGAACTAACGCTACACGATGACGGAAGAGACATACCTAAGTCCCTAGCTCCATCATCCAATTGCAGATGAGCTCTTGGAATCTTATTCTCGCTTACCGTATTTAAGAAGGTATTGCCTCTAAACGGTAGGTCAAGCTTCCTTTCCGAAAGGAAAGAACTTTTTCTAGCCTGAGCCAGGTCAGCAAAAGCTTCGTCACAACAATCAAACGCATCTAACGCTTGGACTGATTGAGACGGATACAGAAGGATACTTTCCTTTGACTCAATGACCTCCCTGTCCAAAGAAGACAGGCGCTTGGCTCGAGAAGGCGCAGAACTAGACCAGAAGGAATTAATTCAGGTGAAAAATCCTGCAGGAACCTCATAGTTTCCATATGTTGCTCAGCCAAAGATGTAGTGTCAGTCTCGTCTTCATCAAACTCCCTAACACTACCAGCTAGAGGTTCCTGGTCTGGTCTATTATCGGCATACTGATTATTGAGGAAACCCTTCTTTCTGCTAATCCAGCACCGTCCGAATCATCCAAATCGGAGATCGATGACGGCCGCATATTATGCTGCTGGAAGTCTGCAATTAGCTGGGCAATTTGCTCCAGCAATTCCGTATTCGAGGCTATGTTCACCCCCGGTCTATGCCTTTTGGCTCCAGAATGTGATCTGACACAGAGCCCTGTGTCCGTCTTTTAGAAAAAGACATTTGCCTCGAAATGCTAGCCTTAGAGAGAGCCAGATCCTGGCTCTGACTCTCTACCTCTGGATCTTGCCAACTAGCATGCAGTCTACTGTGCTGAGTCCTGGAAACGGACGAAGAAGAGGCTCTTATATCAAAATTACTGCCAGCCGCACTAGCAGAGAAAGGTACATCAGAAACAACTGGTTCCGAAGCATTTTCTACCGGACTACCAGCAGAACTGGCAATGAAAGTCGAATCTTTCTGTTTTGTCCCTAAAAAAGAAGAATGCTTCACTGCTGATGCACCTTTCAATTTGACTGGCCTCTTCCCCTTACGTGCCATCGTCTTAACAGAGGACTGTCTTCCATCCTCCGTATCCTGGACCGCTACGGATTTTCCCGGTACGGAAGCACTAATTAAAGGCTCCGTTACACCGGTCGAGCTAGTTGACCATCTGCTTGCCCGAGGTACCGAGTATTCTGTGATACCTCGTAAGTCAACATGCTCTGTATCTGAAGACGACGGCAGCACAGAACTTGATGTTATACCATAACCAATATAACTTCCCCAGAAGATTCCCCATAGAGAAGGGTAATGGCAAACAGACACGCACGACTATGTCAAAAATAACCGGTACGCGACAAAGGGGGTACGAATAATCCACATTCCGTAAATTATCTAAGATTTTTAAGAAGAATTTTAATTAATAACAAATTCGCAAACGGCAAATAGTTCTTAAAAATCTACTGAGAGGATTCAAGGGGGAAAAGGTGAACATTGAACACACACATAATGATAAACAAAAAATGAACAAATCAGGTGCATATCCCGAAAACGGGAAAGACAAGAAATATTATTTAATTTCAATAAAGTTATAGCCCTGAAGGTTCAAAAACTCAATGTCCACATTCAGCTAGATTCTGCTGCAATTATTCCACCATTCCACTTCAAAATCGTGTCTGGCTACATTATACTTTAGGATTTTATAGCACAAAAGTCAGGATACGTGTTGATCTGACATGGGCCAAACAACAGAATGACAAGATGGCGGTAGCCCATTGTTGTCGTTGACAACGAGTTGCGCATTGTGCAAAAGTATGGAGGACCATACTGGTCTTCTCGTTTTTAAGTTTTTTTGCAAATTTTGGGGGTTTAGGGGATTCAAAATTTGTGTTTAGCCCTGGTAATAAATTGGGTTGCACCAGCTAGTCTGGGCCATTGGTATAGTGGAAAAATATATCGGACCAGGCCCACTATCAACCCCAACCTGTATTATGTGGTTATAAACCTATGCATAAAATCTTGTTTCATTTCATTCACTTAAACTAAAGTTATCGTCCGGAAACCAATATCAACATGTTTTCAAGTCGAAAAGAGCCAAAACTCTGTCAAAAAATATCGGACGAAACCCACTATCAATCCCAACCTGTATTAAGTGGTTATAAACCAATGTATAAAATTTTGTTTCATTCCGTTCACTCGAACTCAAGTTATCGTCCGGAAACCAATATTAACATGTTTAAGTTGGAAAAGGGCCATAACTCTGTCAACAAATATCGCACCAAGCCCACTATCAATCAAATCCTGGATCATGTGGTTATAAACCCATGTATACAATTTTGTTTCATTTTGTTCAGTCAAACTAAAGTTATCGTCCAGAACCATTTGTTTCAGGGAGCATAAAAAGAGAGGCTGGGATCAACGGGGTCGTTTGTTAGATCTTCCATTATAAAGGCCTGGGCATACAAAACATTTTCCCAGAAAGGCTTCAGATTCTTTGATATTTCTAGAATTCCCATCCTTAGGAAAATACCAAACGTAACTGAAACCAAAACGTTCCAATTCATCAATGATTAAAGTTTTCCACTGTGAAAGATTTTCAGGGTCTAAGATCTTTTTTATCCAGGTTAGTTTCAGTGCGTGACACAAGCTCCTTAAGTGAGAAAGCTTTAGTCCACCAGATTCTGTTGTATTAATTATAACATCTCGTTTTATTTTATCATTTTTGGCTGACCACAGGAAACTAAGAATATGTTCTGTAGTTCTTTGATTATCCAGTCAGCAGGATTTGGGAGTACAGTAAGTATATGAATCAAAATGGGGAGGGCTAAGGTTTTAATTACAGTTGTTTTACCCACGATGGTAAAATTCCGAAGTGACAAATTATTCGGCAAGTTTCTTATTTTACTGATTTTATCTGTGAAGTTTTTTCTGGGGGGGGGGGGGGGGGGGGGGGGGGGGGGGGGGCAGGGTTGCAAGTTGTATTCAATGCCTAAGACCTTGAATGAACCACAGTGATTCCAGTGTATAGGGTTACTTGTTCTGAACTCTGCACTACACCTCCGTTTTGATCCGATCTGATCCACACTAATTGTGTTTTGCCCAAATTTACACAAAGTCCTGACACTTTTGAGAACTCTTCTTTTTCATTAAGGGCGGTATTTAGTGTTTGTTCATTGCCACTCAAAAACAGTGTACTGTCGTCTGCATATTGTTCACAAAGTATTCGGAATCATTTATCATTATTCCCTTTATTTGTGGATTATATTTTAGTTCCGCACTAAAAAATTCCGCACACAGAATAAATAGGTAAGGGCAGAGAGGATCGCCTTGTTCAACCCCAAGTTGTTTGGAAAAGAGATCCAAACAGTGACTGTTATTTAGCATGCAACTATAAATATCAGTATAGAAAGACTTGAACCAATGAATTATAGATTCTTCAAAACTGAAGGATTCTAGCGTGTCTTGGATAAACTTCCACTCAAGGGAATCAAATGCTTTTTCAAAATCAATCAAGCTAATAAACCTGGGATATCCTTTTCCTCACATTTTTCTATCAGTTTGGTTATTAGTCTTGTAGATTCACGTATGAATCTGCCTTTCATGAATCCTAAATGAGTTTCAGAAATGAGTTTTGGGAGAATTAATTTCAAGCAATTTGCTACTGCAGCTGAACCAATTTTATAATCAACATTTAGTAACAAGATAACATTCCTTGCATGTTAAAATTCCATCTACGGTCAAGCTATTTTCCGTATTTAGTTTGCTTAGGAAGGGGTTGCTTGGGTTGAAAAATGGATTTTGTGGGTAGGACAGGTGTGGGGATCACTTTGAGGAATATGGAGATTGGTAAAAATTCTTTTACTCTGCAATATATTTTATGTGTGTACATTCGGAATTTTCAGATCTAATCAATTTAGGGATAATTTTCTCAGTATATTGTCGGTTTCCAAATTACACAAATATTTTGTTGGTTTTTCACCTTCAACTTTCCATCTGCTTTTTGCCCATAAAATCATGCCTTGAATTTTTTTTCCCTTAAAATTTTAAGTTCTGAAGTTAAGGTCTCGATATTCGGTTAAACCGATTCGTTTCCGTTATCTAGATCTATATAGAAATGTTTCAACTTATTTTCTATCATAGTTTCGATTTTTAGGTCTGTTCGTTTTGTATAAGAAAAATATGAGATAGTTTTCCCTCGAATCATTACCTTTAAAGTTTCCCCAAAAAGCTAATCATTTATGGTAAATGGACTATTTAAAGTATTATTACTAGAATATTGCTCTATTGTTTAACGGTCTTTTTAACTATATTTACATCAACTGGGTTGTTCAATAGACTATTGTTTAATTTCCAGAAGCCTTGACCCCATCTTGGTCTATGAATTTGAGAACAACTGAAACAGGGGAGTGGTCTCATTTGTACCTGATATCAATATTGTTTCGGTATTTGTAACTGATTGTGTAAACATTACAGTCTCGAGGACCATTCTAGTTACCTCTGATAAGAATATACGTGTTACCTATAGTCTCTACTTTTTCTAGAAACTTTTTGTAAAACACAGGCAAATCATTATTTGGTCCATACACCGTGGCTATTGTTAAGTTTCTGATTTTGAATTACAACGTCTAGAATTATATAGTTTCTGGTTGCATCAAGAATTTGTTTTTTAATTTCGTAGCTGAAGGTGTTCTTAAATAATACCACGATGCCCATCTGATTATTAGAGTGGGAACAAAACATTGCATCAAACCCCCATTCATGTTTCCAGACATTCTCGGTTTCTTTCGTGGAGGGTGTATCATCGATTAAGAAAGTGATGTCATATCTGTCCCTGCATCTGGAGAAAATGTCCTTCCATTTTTTAGTGTCAGAGGTGAGACCATGACAATTTAAACTGCAAAACCTGATACTATCCATATCAATGTAAAAAGCTAGAGCTACATGCTCCAACCCATTGGCAAAACGGAATTTATTCATCTCTCTTGGGGAAATGGAATTGTGAGTAATGTTTAAAAAGTATACTATTGGATTTTACTGATTTTCTCAACACAAAAACCCCCAAAACAACAAATACAGAAACTCATATATGCTTTTAATATTTGAGTTCTCATTTTCTGGTCTGAGGATTAGGGTGCAGACTACGTGGGTGGGTAAGGGGGGTGGGAGTTACAAATGTTATTGGCTATTTGAAAAGTTATGAATAAAGTTGTTTCAGGAAAAAGAAACAGGAAAAAGAAAAAGTGAAATATAATGTGATTAGGCCACACAAAGTAGATCTTCTGTTTCTCAGGCCATTATTTGTGAAATTGCATGCGGGCGAGCGGTTTTTTATTTTATTTTTTATTTCAGTAATTACTTTTTTGCCATCAAAAGTTCATGTTCTTGGTTCAAGTTTTAGGCCTCATAATCTACAGAATAGCATGGGTGGTGGTGTATTTCATCCCTTG
Source organism: Pictodentalium vernedei (assembly GCA_031216915.1). Taxonomy (NCBI): domain Eukaryota; kingdom Metazoa; phylum Mollusca; class Scaphopoda; order Dentaliida; family Dentaliidae; genus Pictodentalium; species Pictodentalium vernedei. The sequence continues at coordinate 569,464,321 of CM062296.1, forward strand.
AGTGCAAGAAGACTTTGCAATGCAAAGCCTTCTTGCACTCAAGGGACAAATTCATCAATTTTTTTAACTTGGGTAAAATATCAGACATAAACCATTTAATTTTTATTTTTTTTTAAGTTTAAATTGGTTATAAAAAGAGAGCATGCTGCAGCCAAAAGGACCATGCGTGAGGGCCTGAGAAACAGATTTTTAATTTTTTTAGGCCTTACACCTTAATGTGTGTGTGTGTGTTGTGTGTTGTGTGTTGTGTGTGTGTGTTGTTTGTGTGTATTGGTTTAACCAACATATCGAGGTAAATTATAGAAGTACAGTCACGTACCGAGGTGCTAAAAAATACCGAGGTACATTTCCCGTTACCTCGGTGAGTCAACCTCACTAAGTTACTCCACTTTCAGTGCTGGATCCTATAAACATAATTTGAGAAGTACCTCGCTTCTTCAGTACGGAATTTGTGAGTGTGCATCTGTGTGTAACACACTCCGTAAGCAGAAATCCGACATGACTAATTTTTGCAGCTGATGCATGCATATACTAGTTGAATATTCATTATCTTCAACGAATGTCCGTACGCTTCACGAAATGAATAAAAAAGGGACACTACCTGGGAAAGACATTACCATCATAGGAACGCCACCTTGGAACATTACCTTATTATATACCTCGGAAAGACACTGCCATATAAGGTGCGCCTCGGTATGTATGTCGCATACCTAACACTTAGCCCTTCATGCTAGACAAAAACGTGGATGGTCTTTCGATAGTCCATGTTATGACATGATAAAATACGAAATATCTCCTTTCTGGGAGCCTTAGAAAGCGATTACCTCGTTCAGCTGGTATGAAACAGATACCTCCTCACAATGTAGGGAAAACCAGTATATGTGTGTGTGTGTGTGCATGCATGTGTGTGTGCATGCGTGTGTTTGAAGTTAAAAATTCGCACTGGCACAGACATTTCCTACTGAAACATTTTTTTCTTGTAATATGCCGCCGAAAAATTGTTTTCATTTACTGAACCTTGATGGGTTTCAAACTAGTGATGAGCCGATTATCAGAACAGGTTATCGGTATCGGCCAATAAGTGGCATATCGGTACAGTATTGGTATCGGAGAAAAATAGCAATTCTGACGATACTGACAGCCGATATGTGCATACCATTTTCAAATCAAGTTTTCACGTCAGTCGCAAGTAATCTCAACTAAATAGCACTATTTACTCATTTGGGTGCATGGTTTTAAGCAGATACATAACAGTTACCACCGGGTTTACCTGAATGTTAAGACTACTGCCAGAAACGAAATCGTGAAACACTTGACCATATACACATGGGGCATTCAGTCGAGGGGAAAGTCGATCACAACTGGAGTAATCGATTACATGACAATGAGCTGAACACAATCTGACCAACACCTTTCGGCCCATCTTTAGGACTATTCAAACTAAAATAGAGACAAGTCGGACTTACAATGAAAGCAAGCCGGATTACTCATCTGACTTGTCTTCCTGTAGGTCCGAGTTGTCCTGATTCTGAGTAAATCGTATGATTGCACTGAAAGTGAAAGTAACTGCTGAATATGGAAAATGAGATTTAGCGGTTCCAGAAAAAAGAAACGAAACTAGAATTGGATGATTTACTCATGTTCTACCATTTCTTGAATTTTCTTCAAACTTATCAGTATGCCTCGTATAAGCAAAATATGGAATTATTTTACGGTCAAGATTGATGATAACACAAAAGCCCAATGCACGATTTGTCAGGCTTTGGTATCTCGTGGTGGCACATCTGCCAAGTCTTTCACAAATACTAACTTGAAGAGCCACCTTAGGCATAACCACACTGTCATTTACAAGCAGTTTGAAGATGCCCAGTCCATTGCAGACTCAGAAAAACGTAAAACAAATCTTGAAAAGCTACAAGCTGGAACATCAACAACTGCAGCAGTAAAGTGGGTACACCAAATGCAACTGACGGAAATGATTGAAAAAAAATCTCTCTGGCCTGACTCATATGCCCGATCAGTGAATGTAACTCAGAAGCTGGCAGAAATGATTGCCCTCGACTTACAGCCTTTCTCTATTGTAGATGATACTGGATTTCAGCGATTTTGTTCAGCCCTTGAACCCTGTTACAAACTGCCATCTCGGTCTCACATTAGCCAGACTTTAATACCACACATATATGGACTTATCGTCAGATGTGTACCCATATGCGTAACTAGTAGAAAGGTGTATGACGGAGGGCCGCTACGGATGCCGACATTATGAACACCATACAGGGTATGGGTACATATAGAAATGGATTGGAGGAGTGCCTAATTTGATGGATAAAAGGTTAATATCTTCGAATCAAATTATTAGATTTACATAAAAAACTATACAGCACTGCACATCAGTAACCTGAATACATATATAAAGTAACCTGATAATCGGATTAATATTTTTTGAGTTATCGCATGCCGAAGAAATGGATTGGAGGAGTTCTCAATTTGAAGGATAAAGGGTTAATATCACAGGATCAAATTATCAGGTTTACACCAAAAACTATACAGCTCAGCACATCAGTAACCTGAACACATATATCAAGTAACATGACAATCAGACTGATATTTTTTGAGTTATCTCATGCCAAAGGGATTGGAGGAATTTTCAATTTGAAGAAGAAAGAGTTAATATCTCCGGATCAAAATAATAGATTTACACCAAAAACTATACAGCTCGGCACATCAGTAACCTGAACATAAATATAAAGTAACTTGACAATCCAAGCAATATTTTTCAAGTTATCAAATGCCAAAAGGATTGGAGGAATTTTCAATTTGAAGGATAAAGGGTTAATATCTCCGGATCAAAATAACAGATTTACACCAAAAACTATACAGCTCAGCACATCAGTAACCTGAACAAAAATATAAAGTAACTTGACAATCCAAGCAATATTTTTCAAGTTATTGAATGCCAAAGGGATTGGAGAAATTTACAATTTGAAGGATAAAGGGTTAATATCTCAGGATCAAATTATCAGATTTACACCAAAAACTATACAGCTTGGCACATCAGTAACCTGAACACAAATATAAAGTAACTTGACAATCCAAGCAATAGTTTTCAAGTTATCGAATGCCAAAGGGATTGGAGGAATTTTCAATTTGAAGGATAAAGGGTTAATATCTCAGGATCAAAATAACAGATTTACACCAAAAACTATACAGCTCGGCACATCAGTAACCTGAACACAAATATAAAGTAACTTGACAATGCAAGCAATATTTTTCAAGTTATCGAATGCCAAAGGGATTGAAGGAATTATCAATTTGAAGGATAAAGGGTTAATATCTCAGGATCAAAATACAGATTTACACCACAAACTATACAGCTCAGAACATCAGTAACCCGAAGATACATATAAAGTAACATGACAATTGGAATTATATTTTTTGAGTTATCTCATGCCAAAGGGATTGGAGGAATTTTCAATTTGAAGAAGAAAGAGTTAATATCTCCGGATCAAAATAATAGATTTACACCAAAAACTATACAGCTCGGCACATCAGTAACCTGAACATAAATATAAAGTAACTTGACAATCCAAGCAATATTTTTCAAGTTATCAAATGCCAAAGGGATTGGAGGAATTTTCAATTTGAAGGATAAAGGGTTAATATCTCCGGATCAAAATAACAGATTTACACCAAAAACTATACAGCTCAGCACATCAGTAACCTGAACAAAAATATAAAGTAACTTGACAATCCAAGCAATATTTTTCAAGTTATTGAATGCCAAAGGGATTGGAGAAATTTACAATTTGAAGGATAAAGGGTTAATATCTCAGGATCAAATCATCAGATTTACACCAAAAACTATACAGCTTGGCACATCAGTAACCTGAACACAAATATAAAGTAACTTGACAATCCAAGCAATAGTTTTCAAGTTATTGAATGCCAAAGGGATTGGAGGAATTTTCAATTTGAAGGATAAAGGGTTAATATCTCAGGATCAAAATAACAGATTTACACCAAAAACTATACAGCTCGGCACATCAGTAACCTGAACACAAATATAAAGTAACTTGACAATGCAAGCAATATTTTTCAAGTTATCGAATGCCAAAGGGATTGAAGGAATTATCAATTTGAAGGATAAAGGGTTAATATCTCAGGATCAAAATACAGATTTACACCACAAACTATACAGCTCAGAACATCAGTAACCCGAAGATACATATAAAGTAACATGACAATTGGAATTATATTTTTTGAGTTATCTCATGCCAAAGGGATTGGAAGAATTCTCAATTTGAAGGATAAAGAGTTAATATCTCAGGATCAAATTATCAGATTTACACCAAAAACTATACAGCTCGGCACATCAGTAACCTGAACACAAATATAAAGTAACTTGACAATACAAGCAATATTTTTCAAGTTATTGAATGCCAAAGAAATGGATACGAATGCCGGATGGACAGCCATTTATTCTTACACGTTCTTACTTGTGGGGTTTTTCCCATGTTAAACCCTAACCCCACAAGGTCAAAAAATTAACCCCACAGAGCAAAAAATAACCTCACAAGTGGCCACTGTACTTACCCAACCCTACAACTACCACTGACCCTAAATTGTAAACCCCACAATGTACCTCTGCTAAGCCCAGATGGACAGACGGATGGATGGACAGACAAAGGATGGACGAACGACGGAAGGCCACCCCGGATGCCGGCATTATGTGTACCATACATAGTATGGGTACACATAAAAAAAAATTGAAAAGTCAGTTGCAAAACATGTCTTGCATTGCATTTACAACTGACATATGGTCGTCACAGATGCCTGTAATTATTTGATGAGTCTAACAGGACACTGGATAACGGACGATTTTGAAAGACGACAGTGCATTTTGAACGCTTCCTCGTTCATTGGTCGACATACAGGTGAAGCTATTTGTGCAGAGGTGGAACGAATGATGGCCTTGTGGGATATTAATCGCCAGAAAGTTTTGACAATATTACGTGATAATGCAGCCAATGCTGTGTCGGGGTTGGAACGCACTGGATTAAAACAAAGCCTGTTTTATTCATACTCTGCAACAGGTGATCCACGATGGTATCAATACACAACGTGCTGTTAATGACATGCTTGCCATTGGTCGGAAAGTTGCCAGCCACTTTAATCACTCACCCCTTGCACACCATAGGTTACAAGAATTGCAGAAGAAGCATGGCATGAAACTGCACCATATCATACAGGAACAGCACATTCTACATGTTGGAGAGGCTGGTGGAACAAAAACCTGCTTTAGTGGAATACGCAAAGCTGTTTGACATTCCAGTTATGACAGCAAATCAATGGACATTGGCAGAAACTCTTGTAACATCATTGAGGCGATTCGAGGAACTAACCAGAAAAAGCTTCTGAAGCTGAAGCCAGCCTGTCAATTCTAATTCCTTCCGTTTCGTTGCTCCAGCACTCCCTGGCAAAACACAGCGACGATCGTGGCATTCAAACTTTGACAACTTCAATGCTTGACTCCCTGAATCATAGATTTGTTGACATGGAGAAGAACAAACTGTTGGTATTAGCAACATTTCTCGACCCCCGATAGCCCAAGAACATTAGGTTTCACTAGGGAAAAAAATCGGAGAAAGCTGATTTTTTCAGGGAATGTCGAGTACATGTCACTGAACGATTAGACAAAATTCCCCTAAAATCCCAGTTGAGCTTTTTTTTCTACAGCCTTTTTTCGAAAACGCGTTTGAAAAAAATAATAAAAAATCGCACGAACTTTGTAACCTCGAATTGATCCAAATGTATTTTTTGTTTACGCATATTTCGAGCTACATAATGTCTAATATACATTTACCTAGAGGAAAATGTGCATTCTGTGACAATTTCTGCGAAAAATTATTGAAAATTCACAAAAAAGTATCGGATTTACGCAAAAAATGACGATTTTCCTAACGGATTTGCCCAAAGGGTCGTAGTACAGAACGGGATGTTAGTTGGACAGACGATAAAAAATCCACCACCATTTGAAGACTTTTATCATTGCTTACAAAATAGACATTATGGAAGACCCCCTCTGCTTCTGGCCGAGTTCCCCTTTTGGCATAAAATTCGTCAGCATGAGAACTCAACTATTTTCGGGCTTGGGACCGAACAGACACGTCTGTGTCTGGCAGCATTAGATCAATAAATAATATTTACAGAATGTACAAAAATCAATAAATAAAATTTACAGAATGTACAAATCAATCAACATGGATTAAGTTACATTGACTATTATCAATGCTATATACAGAAATGACATGACCTATATACATATTATTCATTGAACTCAGAAATTTCCGACAGGACAGTGTTTCTGTGGTTGTTACAAGAATCCGAACTGCAATTACACAAACCTGAGCAAGAGAGTCCTGCCTTCTTACACCCACACCTTTTTGTACAAGCACTCTTGCAACCACAACTGATCAGATTCAGTAGTTTATCGGGGGCACATGGCTTTGTGGCTGCAGTCGGTACAAGAAGTCCATTGTCTAGCGACCACCCCCAATCCGTCGGAGGAAGCGAAGTGCCCAGCCATCGTTGGACCTGGAGATAACATCTGTAGACATGTTGTTGTGCAGCATCGCTGCTTGGTGGGAGTGAGGCTAGGTCGATGGGTTTATTCAGTTTAGATTTTGCTACATAACGCTTGTAAGTGACATATCTATATTGGTCGAGAGAGGAAACAGTTTTACTCCCGTATAAGATCAGGAGAAGTTGTTCCCCGGCAGCGGCTACTGCACTTGGTGTACTGTCATCCGCCAAAATTGTGTTGACACACTGTTGTGAGTCGCTAGTAACATCGGAGACAATTGTACTGAATACTTTCTTCTTACCAACTCGAAAGAGTGCAGAAGTAGTGTCACAACCACTTATAGAATGTGCTACAAGGAGGTTGCTTCTATGGTCACCCATTTTGGTTGCTATTTCACTAACTGAAACTAGTAAGTTTGGGGTAATGGAATACATCATGTGAATATTACATCCCGGTTGAACTCGAGAGGTAAGAATGACTAACAAGTCTGTGTCTGTTCCCACAACGACAACATTGTTGTCATCTTGAGCGATGTCAAGTGCAGTTTTGGCTATCAGTACATCAGCATCAGCCTCGGCCTGCTTGGACTGAATATTGATAGCAGATAGCTCCTGCATTAGAAGATCGATCAGTTGGGTTTGGTTCTTGGCATTTGCAAGGAAATTGGATTGGGGTGTGGTGGCTGGTAACTCGGGTGAGATATTGATATCAATGGAATACCTGTCTTTAGATCTACGGGCTTGTTCCATGCCCTTTGTCGACATTGTACAAGCATAACCATCAAAAACAACCACGACGTTCGCCCCAAAATGTCTCACTAGATAATTGGAATATGATGTACATATGTCCTTATATGACGACTGTTTAGGCCATACAACTGCCCTCAATAAAAATCCACCATCTACAACAAACAGAGAATGTTCTGGGATTTTAGTTTGCTCGGAACCGTATGTTTTGAGGATCTTACCGAGCGTGCTTTTCTGTGTCTTCCTCGTTCCAGCAGAATCAAACAATGCTGGTGGTTTCGGGGCGAGTTCATATTTGAGGTACTCTTCCATCTCTGCTTGTGACTGAATAAAACATGTGATGCGGTTGAACAGAATTGTGGGGGTCAATCACTACCTTACTTCCACGGACTTTGATGCTATTTGCCATCGATGCGAAAGACTTCACAGTGTCAACACGTCGTAGTTTGATGCTGTTGAACGTTTTGCTTACAACATTCGATACGCAACATTCACCAATTTTGCGAACTTGGTCACAGTTCACAGTTTCGTCGGCCACAAGCCCGGTCGCTATAGAGACTAATTGTAGTGGATCTCTATTCTGAAAGGTGGAATGCACTCTGAGCCAGTTCAATAATTTGGTGATATCATTGGCATCAGTCAATTGTGAACTTTGACGGAGATCCCGATGTTGTTCGCCATGACCAGTGTGAACATGAACAAAATTTTCGAGAGCATTTCATATCGGAAGGCAGAGAGGTAGTCCATGTACCCATTTCACAACAGTGCTATCGGTTATTCCCCTGCCATGTGTGAGACCACCAGGGAGCTTGAACATTCTCATTAAACACTGCTCTATGGTCTGATCAGAATATATCCCATCCCAGAATTTATCTGAGCGCCTTATGGTAAAGTAACCTTTCTCAGTGAACAACTTCAAATCATCCTGTTGCATTATTTCTGTTAGCTCATTCATCTGCTGCAAATAGAGATGAGAACTTTTTGCGTATGCAAAATGACCACCTGCGTGAAATACTGGAATCATATTGCGAACACAATATGTGTGGAGTTCCCAGTCGCCTGTGCGCTCTTCTCTCAAGAACAACTGGAGAAGACCTATTTGCTCGTAGTATTGTACCCAAAGCTTTCCTGTGCGTCCTACGGACGCATTCTGGAGCAGTTCGTGTAATTTTGACAGTAGATGGTTGACACTTTCTTGATTGACAGCGTCAGCTGTTGTACAGTCACCTCTGGCAAGTCCACAGAATATTTCATTGACTTCTGTGCAGTCTATGTTATCTAGTGTTCGGCTTTCTTCAAACACAAGTTTTGTAATGGCAATTTGTGTTAGCAAATGGGCACGAACTGCTCTTAAATATGCATGACCACTGATCAAATGATGGATTGACCCACCAGCATAAACAGTCCCCCAAAGTTCATCCAAGCCACTACCAGCCATGATCGAACCAATTGCCCCTAAATATGACATAATCATATGGAAGCCGCCGAGTCTAACGAAAACTTTTGTCAACTTATCTGACGAAGACACAATCTCCACTGCACACATTACATGCCAATGCATCTTGAGTGTAGGCGAACACCACATTATGTGATTTAATCGAACATGGAAATTGAAACAATGATGCTATAATACGGTATTTGAATGAGAAAAGTCGATGCCGTTTGAATTTGAGTTTAGGGGGTATGGTTAATATTTCACACGTTTCACCAGTTCATTATGGAATAAATGACTATTGTTATATATCATTATAAAGCCACTGCTTTTCTGCAATTTTTGATATATAATTTAACTCCCAAAGTAGTCGTAGATTTGATTTAATGGACGTTGTGTACCGTTGTGTGTATGAAAACAATAAATTTTTTTTCGTAATTTTGTACATTTTCGTGAATATTTCACCATTGAGTGTGAGGATTGGTACAAAGTTGGCATTTTCTGTTGGGGATATGTATTCTCAATATAATTCAGCATGATATTTATGATTCTCACCCTACTAAGGCGAATAAGAATGAGAAATATGGAGCTGGGTCGAATTTTTTTAAAAATTTTTTTTTTCATCAAAAAAACGCTATAACTAAAAAAGCTCAACTCGGATTCGCGGGGACTTTTCACACTTTATCCGCAATGTGTGTCCCGGAAACATATAAAAAAAATCAGCTTTCTCCGATTTTTTTCCTTACTTTCTCATTTTTATGTCTAATGTGCTTGGACTACAATAGGACAACCATAATTTATAACAAACGTACATTACGTACTGCATGTTTGTTATGTATTATAATTGTCCTTTAAACTCCTTTTCAATTTTCATTGGAATTCCCAAGATGGGACTGCTTTAGTAAAGGACACTGACAGCCAAAATACAGGGATTTGACATTTTGATAGATAGTAGTACCACTATCATGGTACAAGTAGTACTCAACTTCTTTTAAATCAGTGGCCAGAGACTCAATAAATAAATCATTTTGAATCTGAATCAACCAGTTTAGTTTCTGTCACTACAACTCACTATGACCAGCGAATGCCATCCTCACATATGATTTGCAGCCCTAAAGTGTATGGTATTAACGCTTTGTCTTCTCATGCAGCCTAACTTAACTCCTTCTCAAAGTTCTAACCCCTCAGCACCAAACTTCATTCCCAACCTCAGCTTGCACAACTTCTCTTTTAATAGGCTAGGTTGTTGGCTTTAACAGAACACAGAGACGGTATTGAACCTTTACACCATATAATGGAAAATGACACAGGAAAGGACAACAATATTAAAGTCGAAACCACATACTATGCCTCCTCATTTGGAACGAACTGAACAGGCTCGTTACAACTAGGGATGGAGGTTCTGGTGGGTTCTGGTATTCAGGAGGACCCACACAGAATTGTAAATGGCCATCATTTTCATGAGCACGGGATGACATGTTTCCAAGTTTTACTTCAGTCTTCGCCAATCCGCGACTCCTCATTTTATTTCTAACTTCTCGATATCTACGTCCGGAAGTTGGAACTGAAATCGTACGTGTTTGTACTTGTTATTTTTTTTTTTGATTCATTGTTTCTCGCAGTTCAATTTTATTTTAAAAGGAAATATTCCCAGTGAATTGAAGAGATGTTGAACTGTTTTGTTATTGCCCATCGTCGTGTAACTCGGAGTTTACCGCTGAACAACAACTTCACGGTTTGTTTAACGTGTTCATATGAATCATGTCAGTGAATATCAGTGTACAATAGTATCACCGTGAAAACTAATATCGGTATCGGTCCGATATTGAATCAAAATATTGGATATCGGCAAATACCAATAACACTGATATTGGCTCATCACTATTTCAAACATGACAAAAATTACACAAAATTGATTTAAACTAAGTGATGAGCTTAGGAACTGGTTAAACTGACTGGAAATAATTGATGTTATTCATTGATGGGCTCTAATTTAGTCCTTACAAGGATGTTACGCAACCTTTTGTTTTTCTTATAGGTGATGACAGGTCAAAGATTCAAAGGTTTATTTAATTTAGAGCTGGTTAAATTAAATTCATCTTTTAATATTTTTGCTATTTCCATATTCATTCTGTTGTATGTTAAAGTGAAAGGAATGATGGACCTCCTTTCGCATTCTCCCTCTGATATGTTCATACGAAATGGCTAGAGGGTTTGAAGCACATTGATCCAAAAAGCTTTGAGTTTTTTTCTAAATTCATCTGTTTCTTCTAATGTGTTTTTAATTGGTGGTTGTTCGATAGGATGGATTTCGAAATCATCCAAAGAATGGCCAGAAAGGTTAAAATGTTGTGCTACTGGGGCATCAGCATGATGTTTAATATCCTGTTTGTGCACGTTCTCGGAATGGATTTTGCCTCTGACCAACATACTGCTTCCGACAGTGTTTGCAAGTTATAAGATAAAATAATATTTGGTGAATCACAATGGAGGGAGTTACGGATCTGATAATGATTTTTCATTTGTTCGGAAGAAAATTCCTCCTTCTGATCAGGCATAAAAATATGTAATCTACAACAAGGCTTTCTGCAATTAAATACCTCACCACTAACATTCTGCAACGGTCTGTTGTGTTAAATTTTCAGGCGTTCGAAATCAGTAGTTTCTGCTCGACTTTCGAGCTTTTTTAGAGTTTAGGATTTCAGACTACGCAAAAAGCGCAGTGAGAGTCCCCTCGATCTGAGGGTGCCAAATAGAATAGAACAAGCCTTGTTAAAATTTACCTTATCACTTGAATTGCAGTGGAAACGAATGAACTGTGATTTGATGATACCTTTAAATGTATGTTGAGGATGAAATGATTTTGTGTGTAACAATTGATGTGAATCAGTTGGTTTAAAATATCCTTCATAATCTAAATGACTGGATGCCTGGAATTACTTGCCTTTATACACGGTCACATCGAGAAAATCAACAGAATTTTCACTGATAGTAGCTTTTAATTTAATGTTTGGATCATGATTGTTTAAAAATTTTAAAAATTCATCAAAATCTTCTTTTGAATGTTCCCAAACAATAAAAATGTCATCTAAATATCTGAGATATACGAGAAGATGCTTTGAACATTCGCTTAAGGCATTTTCCTCCCATTCCGGTACATAAATGCTTGCAAAGTTAGGACTAAATCTTTTGCCCATAGGACACCCCATTATTTGTAGAAAATATTCTCCATTGAATTGAAAGTCATTACCTTTTAAGCTCAGCTCTAAAAGATCCAAATTTCTTCGAAGTTTTGTGAGGACTCTTCATTCACCAGCTGTTAAATTGTCTTTATCGGAGAGTATGTTCATGCTGAACACCTTTTGGAGGATTCGTTTGTTAGCCTCAATAATTTCGAGATCTACTTCACTATCTAGAGGTGACCAACCAGATGATTCTGTAAAAGGAAGTTTCCAACCACTGGAGTTTCTAAAGCGGTCTGCTAATTTCATTTGCCTAAGAAAATTACAGTTATACGATGGTATATTTACTTGATTACTTGATTACCAGTTTTAGGCTTCGCGTCGGCGCTGGTACAAAAGTTAAACTGTGATTATTTATTTGTTTATTTACTGGTGTTTAAAGTCACATATTTTTGCACAATGGCTAATCATGACCACAACATGAGTATCAACTCAAGACGGTGAGCGTTAATAAGCCATGTTGCCAATTTTAAAGAGGGTTTGCACCTCCCAAGCATTGGTGACTGGGTCCTATTTTACCAGTAAAACAGAGCCTGTTTACTGCAGTGAACAGGCACTGCTTCACTTCCCGGGGTTCCCACAGGGAGTTAAATCACGATCTAAAAGAGACTTCTCTTGGGCTGTTAGGTTATTGGTGACAGACAGGTTAACCACATTAGTTCCTAATCCCACATCTGTTAGGCAGTTGGTACCTTTGCCTTTACTTAGTTTAAATTTAGATGATTGAACCAGTGATCGTACATAATATTGATGGTTCTCGTGGTCCAATGTATTAAATCCTGAGCAACATCAAACTTTGCGTCATCAATTTCTGGTATCATGTTAAAGTCCTTCACTTTTCGAATGTTTTCATTCATGATGCTGAAGGTTCTCCTCTCATCCAAAGGGAGTTTTTGCGAAAAAGTTTAGTTCAGCGAAATAAATTTTTGCTGATCAAAACTTGACCCTGATATTGCTAAGCATATTCTGCAACTGCTTAACTATGAGATCAGTATTATCACTTAGAGAATTCACGGCAATATTTAATAACATCTTGTGTATACTATTGGTTTTTTATTGATTTTCTCAACACAAAAACCAAACAAGAGTCCCCAGGGGGTCTGAGGGCACTCACCTGACATGGTAGTCTAAATGTCAAACCAGGGACTTGACTTGAATAAGCTGCATATGCCCCTCCTAAGGAAAGCATATACCAACTAGATGAAGTGATTGTGCCCACACAATACACAGAATTTTCCTTCTATTTTCAGTTCCTGCACTTTTACATCCCAAAGTTGAGATAAACACATAAAAAACAGATTATTTCTTTTATTTCTGTTCGGAAATTTTCGAAGTCCCAAACAAAATATTTTCAGACTAAAATTTTTAAGAAACCAAAAAACTAATTTCTGGATTTCGGCCCAAATTTTTTAAGTCCCACCCGGACCCCAAATTTTTAGTGTAAAAAAAATTTTTTTTTTTGTCTTAAAATTGACCAAAATGCATAAAAACGGAAAAACTCATTTCCGGATTTTGGTCCAAAGTTTCTAAGTCCCACCTGGATCCCAAATTTTCAGTGTAAAAAAATAAATAAAATTTTTTGTCTTAAAATTGACCAAAACGCATAAGAAACCAAAAAACTAATTTCTGGATTTCGGCCCAAATTTTTTAAGTCCCACCCGGATCCCAAATTTTCAGTGTAAAAAAATAAATAAAATTTTTTGCCTTAAAATTGAACAAAACGCATAAAAAACAAAAAAACTCATCTCCTTTGGTAAAAAATTTCTGAGTCTGGACCAGGACCCCAAATTTTCAGCCTAAATATGAACCCAGGGACTTGGCTTGAACAAACTTGAATCTCACCCCCTAAGCATGCTGCATACCAAATATCAAAAGATTCTTATTGGTAGATCTGAAGAAGATTTTTAAAGAATATTCCTCATACTGCACTAATTTAAACATTTGGGCTCCCATAGAGAGCCCAAATATGGACCCAGGGAACTGATTTCAATAAACATGTGAAATAATCTTCAAAAGATGTTATATGTGAAATTTGAAAGCTTTTGGAGCAGTGGTTTGGGAGAAAAGTAGTCTTAAATGTTTTTCCCATTACTCACAGTGTTAAAAAATGCTCGACTCAGCACTTTTTCAAAGTCCCAAAAAAAGTACCCCATGATAAAACCGTTAGCAATTTTTTTTACCATTTCATTCTGTTGGTCCTAAGGAAGCTTCACACCAAATAAGAATTCTCAGTGCCGTGTAGTTTTGGAGATATGGGCATTTTAATTTTTTTTCTATTTTTAGCTCCAGCGGTTCCCATGGGGCGACGCGAAAAAAATTGGGGCATAAATTAAGTACTTATGACCCAATAAGCCCTCATATCAAATTTGGTTCAAATCTGCCTCTTGGTTTGGAAAATAGAAAGTTTTGGAGGGGCAAAAATTCTTGCCCCTCCCATAACGATGGCAAATATAGCCCCACAAACTTCTCTTGAACAAATCTGAGTCTACACCTCAAAAGGAAGCTGCACACCTAATATCAAGTCTCTGCTACTGCTGGTTCATGAGAAGATTTTTTAAGATTTAGGCACACTTTTTGGGTGTGGCCCTACCAAGGGGCGAGGCAACTTGATTTGAACAAAATCAAATTGCTATGTCATAACAAACTATTATCTCAAATATCAATTAAATTGGTTAGGCGGTTTGGGAGAAGACCCAAACACCATGTTCATGGACGACGGTCAGTGAGTGATCAGTGTAGCTCTCCTGACTGAAAGTCAGGTGAGCTAAAAAACAACAAATACAGAAACTCATATATGCTTTAAATATATGAGCTCTCTTTTTCTGGACCGAGGATTAGGGTGCGGACTCCGTGGGTGGGTAATGGGGGTGGGTGTTACAAACGTTATTAGCTATTTGAAAAGTCAGGAATAAAGTTGTTTCGGGTAAAAGAAGGAGGGAAACATAATGTGATTACAGCTGTAGCTGGTGTGTGTGTGTGTGTGTGTGTGTGTGTGTGTGTGTGTGTGTGTGTGTGTGTGTGTGTGTGTGTGTGTGTGTGTGCACTATGTGCGTGCGTGCATGTGTGCACATGTACATGTACTTGTGGGCATGTAGTCGAGGGCATGTACTCGTGGGAATGTGTTTGGATGTGTGTGTGCGAACTCCTTTGTACATCAAACTGGACTGCAAGACTTATGTGTACAAAGGGTTAATATAGTTTTAAAATGATACATAAACACTTACCACAAATTTGAAAATACTGTCTGACAATGCTTGATATTTGCCACCAACGGTAACATTTATATAACCGCTTGTAGTTTTACCTGATGCCTCAGTTTCACATATGAATCTTGAATAAAAAAAAAAATCAATCTAAGAATTTTCAGCAAAAATCCTTTGGATCATGACAGATTTTACAAAATATTTGCTTTGAAAACACTATCTGCAAGTCTATTATAAATATATGAACAGAGAAAGTTAACTCTGAATAAACTAATGTGTATATACACCAATAGGTTGTAATTTAGTCTTTAGCGAAGGATATATTATAACGGAGGTAGCCTAAGTTCAAAGGTTATTGTGTTGCCAAGTCGAGCTTTTCTGAGCCGAACTAGTTTCAAGCTGTTGCGTTCTTCTTCAGTGGCATGAAAGCCAGAGGTCACTGTTGCTCGCTCCCTTTTATACCCATGAGAGGGTGTCATGTCCTGGTCAAGTAAGGGGGTGGGGGGGTGTTGAACTTTTGACCTCTGTCAGAGGTCATGTGAGGCATGTGCCCACATTGGGGCATTTAATCTGGTCTTGTGACCAAGACTGTTTTGGTCGGGGCATGCTTTTTGCAAGAGGGGGAATAGAAATATTTGTATACTAAGAAACCTCCCCTGTTAGCCCAGAGGTTCCTCGGCACATCTCTGTAGAATGTTGGGCGTGAGGGCTTCCATGGACGGTGATGTTATCAGGTCATTTGGAGGGCAACCGAGTCACAACTTAGACTTTGGCAACAGGGAATGCACCCAGTCAACCAACCAAATCTCCACAAGCTGCGATAAACACTATCGAATGCAGGTGAAGTAAAACAACTACACTATGCAGTAATCATACCCCAAGTACTTCAAATGAAGTCACTGATACCTAAAAAAAATGCACCCTTTTAAATTCACTCTTGCGAGGGACAGTGTGTTCCTGGCAACCTGTATACATCAGCAGGGGCGACAACCACGCAACACACTCCTTATTACAATAGGAGGAGAGACAACTCTTCCCACACTTGGCCAAGGGTATCCATTATATTTATTTATTTATTTATTGTTGTTTAAGGTCATATATTTATGCACAATGGCTAATCATGACCGTGACAGTTTTACGGGTGGAGGAAGCCGGAGTACCCGGAGAGAACCACCGAGCAACGACGAGCAGCTGCCAGCTCCCCAACATCGTAACTCTGCACTGCAGCACAGGCAGGGTTAGATTGGTTGAAGACATGCGTACCATCGATGTGCAGTATGCCGTAGTACACAGAGTCATAGTGCCCCCACGCGGGCAATGGAGATGAAGTGTCTTGCCCAAGGACACAATGCGGTTGCCGCAGGTGGGATTCGAACCGAGGACCTCTCGGCTTGCAGCCTGCACCTCTACCTACTGAGCCACCGCGCTCTCCAGGGTATCCATTAACCCTGGATATGACCTTGAGGGGAACAACAGTAGCAAGTGAGGCAATCCCTTCTATAACATCACTATCTACATTTAAAGCACACACACATTCCAAATGATGGGGTTTGTATGCAAACTATGTTTCAAGTCTTATGCACACCAGAAAAGGCATATATGTATAACCCATACAGAGGCGGTACAGTTGTTCTGCTCTAATTGCCACAAACAATTTGCATGCAAGGAATACCTGAAAAAAACATCTGGCTTCTTGCACCACGACCTTAGTGGACTCCTGCACTCAGACTACTGTGAGAGCCTCCACAACTGACGTTAAGGATGGGATTGCCTCCTTTGCTACTGTTATTCCCATCAAAGGTCATATCTGGGGTTAATGTATACCCTTCGCCAAGTGTGAGAAGAGTTGTCTCCCATCCTATTGTAACCAGGAGTGTGTTGTGTAGTTGCATCCGAATGTAACCGAAATGTTCACATCTGTGCGGGAAGGAAAAATATTGATGCCTACCAGTAATCACTAGCCAATAAATCACATTGGTGTAATGGAACAGGCTAAAAGTTTACAAACTGCTTACAATATAAACACTAAAAGTCAAGCTTGTTCAAACCATAAGGATGTATGGTTTTCAGGATAAAGATCCAATGTAGTTCCCGATTCGTGTATTTTGGTCGAGGTCAGGGTCACTCGGAAGTATGTCAATAATATGGAATTCCATGTTGTCAGACGAGTGGTCCGGTTCATTGTAGTGTTTTCTGATGGGTTTATAAAATTTGTTTCTGATATCCCTTAAATGTTCCAAGATGCGGGTGCTGAATGAATGCGCATTTTGTTTCACCGACATAATGTATTTTGCATTTATTGCAGGTTAAAAGGTAAATCACATTTCTGCTTTGGCAGTTTTGTCTACCCTTTGACTTGAACTTCTGCTTGGTGTTTGAACCATGGAACCAATTGCTTTTGGGTAACCTGGGGAAAATTAAGCAGTTGGTGATGTTGCAAGGTTGGAAAGGATTGAGAATGCTCCGTCTACTGATTTGTGGTCGAGAGGGCAGATACTCTATTTCTGCCCACACTAAAATGTAGCATAAATACAGATTTCTACGGAATGCCAATAGTGGCATGTCTGGAAAAGTTCACTGCACGTGTCTGAGAGTTGGAAAATGGGCCAAAGTTTCCTTATTTCAATAAGGTAGAACTGTCAGGGTGATAGTTGATGCCAAACAGTATTCTATTATTCTATTGTTGTCCTTCTTGGCACGGGGTATGAACAGAGTGTTCCTGTCCTGACCCTCTGCCTTAATGAAGGCTTCCTGAAGTATGGCTTGTGGGTAATGCCTGCCCTTATAGTATTGGATCACACTGAGGGCATTTTTGTCAAAGTCATCCTCATAGGTACATATCTGCCAGACCCACAGGAGTTGTCCATAGGGTCCACCCACCTTACAAGGGTACGAGTGGCAGAAGTTGAAATCCAAATAACTGTGAGTGTCAGTTTCTTTGGTGTGTAGGCCCGTACGGAGCCTTTTTCCATTACAGATGACCTTTGTGTCCCGAAATGTGACAGAAAGGTCAGAATATTCCACTGTGAATTTTATGGAGTGGTGGGTCTCATTACAGTATTTTAGAAACATTTTAAGGGCCACTTCTCCATGTGACCATGCCATAAAAATGAACCTGAGGTACATGTCTGGTTTGAGGGGTCCTGTTTAGGAGCTTCTCCTCAAATTTGCCCATGAATATATTGGAGAAGGATGGGGCTTGGAGGATGCCCATAGCCATACCTGAGATTTGAAGGTAATGTTCTCCACTGAAGTCAAAACTGTTATTGTGTAGGACAATTTTGAGAAGGTTAAGTAAGCCGACATTGCTGGGCTTAAAGTCTGGTTTATGACACTCACTTTTCAGATGTTCAGAAGAATAACCCCTGTTTTCTGCTCCACCTCAGGACTGGAAATGGCAATGAGAAGCTAGACTCAACAGGAACCGGAAGCCCAACCTAGGCAGCAGTCTGGGTGGTCCCATATAGAACACAAACAAAAACAAAAAGGACTCGGATAAGGATAAGGTTTTAGCAAACATCCTTGATTTAGCCAGAAGATTAAACAAGCTGTAATCTAATGGAACACGTCAATGCTGAAACCAAGAAAAGAATTATTGTAAACGTCTCAAATTATCGACTTTCCGAATTTTGCCACAAGCAATACTGAGTAAGGGCTTAACATTTAGCCACATGCCCCTGAAAAACGACCAAACCAATCTTGATCTTGACAGGTTCATACGCAGCTTATGCCTTAAAGTCTTCTTCAACGACAAGCAATGTGGCCATGGACATCGACAGAAAATTGGATATCAAAATTTGCACATAAAAGCACCTGGACCTCCAAACCAGGTGATGATGCCTGCCTTAATGTTTTTGCCCAAAAATTACCTGGAATGCATTACAATGCACCAGATTCCAGTAATGCAAAACTAGGGAGTCCAAATATCAACCTAGGAACTTGACTTGAACAAACTTGAGTTTGAGCCCTTCCCTTCCACCACCAGGATGCTGTATACCAATGTGAAAGGATTCTGATTGGTGAAACTGAAAAAAGAAGATTTTTGAAGAAAACCACAGGGAGCCCAAATATTAACCCAGGGAGTCGATCTGAACAAATTTGAAACTGGGCCCCCAAGAGATATTGTATACCAAATATGAAAGCATTCTGATGGGTGGATTTGAAGCAGATTTTTAAAGATTATTCCCCATGTTGCCCTAAGTTAAAAATTTGGGCTCCTGTATTGAGCCCAAATATGAACCAAGGGGATTCATTTTAACAAACTTGTATCTGATCCCCCCCCCCCCCCCCCCCCCCCCCCCCCCTATGGATTCTGTATACCAAATATCAAAAGATTCTGACAAGTGGTTCTGGAGAAAACATTTTTTTTAATTTTTGCAATTATGCTGACTCAGCATTTTTAGATGCCTTCTTTACAGAACTCCCTGACACAACTGATGGCAGTTTTTTTAACCATTCAATTCTACTGGTCCTAAAAATGCTTCATACCAATATTTCTATTTTTAGCTCCTGGGGTTCCCATGTGGACACAGGAAAATTCTTTTTGCATGAATCAAGTACTTATGACCCAGTAATACCACATACCAAATTTGGTTCAAATCAGACCATTGGTTCAGAAAGTTAAAAAATTTATAGTAATTTATATATTTTTTATACTTACCAATGACCCAGACATAGCTGGTGCTAACTCTTAAAATATAGGGCCAAACACAAATTTTGCCCCCCAATCCCCAAAATTTGCATCTAAAACCAAAGAAAACATGTCCTGAATGGCCCTCCACACTTCACCTCTACTGCGCATGCGCAGTGTCAAGGACGTTCCAAAATTGGCGCCATTATTCATTCTTATAACCAGTGCCTGGTAAGCGCTATGTACTCAGCGGGGAGGTAAGAGTTCCCAACTCCTGGGAGGGCCATCCCCGTCTGGGTCATTGGTAAGTATAAAAAATATATAAATTACTATAAATTTTTTAACATTTTTATACTGTACCAATGACCCAGACATAGCTGAATAGTAAAAAGGCTGGAGGGCCAAGGACATAGAGCAAGATGGAATACGCTCAATTATATAAAATAGAGTCATCCCCTCTAGGGAAAAAGAAGTATTAGGCCTTACATGTATCTTTCTTATTTATGATAAATTAGAAAGATACAACACCTTCCAAAATTGAGCATCATAAATCCATGTACTCTATTAATATCTAGTATAATCCTTATACTAATAATTTTTAAAGTAAGCCAATAAATAAAGTAAGTCTAGAGAATAGAGACTTTTAATACTCCTTAAAAGTGACTGAGGATTGTATAATAATGTCCGTTGACACATGCTATATTCAAAAGCTATACTTTAGAAACTAAGACCTGAATGAATTTTTAAAACATAAACTTCTCACTAAACAACCATCCCAATAACAGCTCAGAATTACTAACTCCGGAGGAGGTATCCCCTTGTTTTCATAGTAAAACAGGTGACCCAAGGGAACACCCTCCCCCCCCCCCCCCCCCTTTTTCTTGCCCTGGGTCAAATAGCCCAGAGCGAAGAGGGCAGCAGAACGGAGTCACTGCCGAAACAGACAGCCTACCTAGCTATAGTAGCAACTGTTAAGTGAATGACATTCTGAGCAGTAGATAATAGACCTAACAATAGAGGCCTCCAGAAATGGACTCGATATTTCTGAGATAAAAATTCATGAATGTGGATGGCTGAGCGCAATGAGCAGCCTTCAAAAATCTATAATAGCGACACTATTAATGTAAGCCCAAGATGTAGAAGAACTCTTACTTCATGAGCCGAAATCTCAAACACAACTGCTGAGTGAATGATATACCATAAGCAGTATCGATAGTTAATTGAATCCATTAGCAATAGAATGGAGCGTAACGTCCTTCTATTAGGCATCAAAGACAGAAGAAGCTTACGCCCGTAGTAATAAAGAGATATCTGTTTATAAATACATAAACTCTAACCGGACAGAGTAAAGGCCTATGCCCGTACGAAGACGGAAGGACCTTAATAACAATAGGTTCCGGATATTAATTAGGAGCCTGACTCTTATGCGAAAATCCAACCTAAATAGTAAAGGAAGTAGTGATTCCGAAACTATGAAAGTGAAAATCATCCACCGATAGTGCATGAAACTCACTGACTCTTCAGTAAAAGAGAAGCCAACAGAATTACTGTCTAAAAGGTCAGAATTTGAAAACTACTGTTTCCAGAGGCTCAAATGAATATAGCTAAATAAGAACCGAAGTTAAATTCCGTATAGGAATTTAATCTAATGATTCTAAGTCTATTTATCGAAAGTTACTAACTGACTTAGATAAAGAGACATAAGACTCAATTGTAAACTATCATAGAGTGCATAGGTATGAGGTAACATAAACCTATAACCTTAATAATAACAGGCTGCAGTAGATCTTGTCAAACAAGTATACTAAAAAGTTGCAATGACTAGTATGGAGGAATCAACAATATCAACATAGTGATCCCTACACCAACGACGAAAGAGCCTCCACTTTAGCCGCATAATATAGAGAAGAAGAGGTTCTCCTATAGTAAGAAATCGCGTCCAAAGCTCGTCCAGTACAATGTTTACAATGCAATAAGGACCACACAACGGAATACATGAAGGTTGAGACCTTGCGGGTTGTGATAAAGATGACACGATTTTACCCAGCGAAAAAAGATCCTCTCATGGAGGAAGAATTCGCGTTAAGTCCCACAGTAGACATCAGAGTAAATTTACCCACGGTCTCTGTGAAGACAGAGATGCTATCAACAGAAATGTATTGTGGTTGTTTATCTTAGCAATACTTGCTGAAACAACAGCGCAGGAGGATACGCATATCCTATCATTCCGTCCTATTAGATCAATAGAGCGTTAACAACATAAGCTCAGAGATCCGGACAAGCAAACACATACGTCTGCAATTGATTAGCAAGTTGTGTCGTAAATAAATTATCATTGGGCGCTCCCATTGATAGCAAATCTGATTGAATACTTGTTTGTTGAGAGTCCATTCTGACGGCAACAAGCGACCCATAAGTGAACGGGAGTCTGGTAATACAATCAGACGACCCGGAATATGACGGACCGAAGCAGAACTTGGTGTACTATAACAAACAGAAGGATTCTTTCCATTAAATTGAATAACGGAAACGAATGAGTGCCTCCCTGGTTCCGGAGATATGCCACTACTGTCGAATTAACGGACAGGATTTGGACATGCGTTTCTGAATAATGTTCATCCAATGACATAAAGCAAGCCTAAAAAAACATTATTCAGTGGAAGATAAGTACTTGCTTAGAGACTGCGGAACCCAAAGACCCTGGCACTTCGAATCCGTTGGGATCAATATTATATCCCAACCTGTTTGACTGGCAACCGTCATAATTATAAAACTCGGATCCGGCAACTGCAGTGGCACTCTCTGAGTCAACCACCGAATGTTTGCCCCAGTCTGAATCTCTTGCTACACTAGATAGACAAGAGAACGTGTAAATCGAGCAATTCATGGATTGCTGAAAAGTTGCCATCGAAGAGAAGCTTCTCCGAGAACGAAGCGACTCTGAGAGAGTTCTTCACCTTACTATCCACGCGCGTGGATGTAGCTAGGGCTGCGTCACGTCTAACCAACTCCAAGCAGCCACTGAAGGGCGGAGTTATACGTGAACAAACTACTGCCCTCAAAAGAAATCACATTGAGGATCATATCCCGGAAATCTTTCTCTTGAAGACGTAATGATAACGCCTCAGTAAGGTGGATTACGTATGATAAAGCGTCTAAGTTAAGTCTATTAGACATCATTGTCGTTTCCAACATTGTGGTTGGAAAAGACATAGATGGCGAAAAAGATTATTTCCAGTCTTTAACCACGCCGTCTAGACGCATATGAACTCTCGCCACGCCCTGTTCTGCCAAAATAAATTATTCGTATAAATGATAAAAGGCAGAAATGAGCATTGCGGACAAGAAACTAAACTATCATGCTTGGTAGCAGGCTTATATATATATAGCGTCGATAAATAATACACATGTTGTAATGACATTATTGGACTGTGTCGGTAAGTCAGGGACAATGTCCCTGAACCGATCCAAAATTCCGTGTCCAATGACGCTATAAGTCTCTTATCCAACATCGCAGCAATGTAGTCCGAAATACAATCACTGGAAGATAATGCCGGAAGATATGTATGGCAGCTTCCGATGCTACGAAAGGGAAAACTCGAAATCTTTCGAATCCCTTTCGCCATCCTGTCGGACCCTATAAAGCGTTCGGTCGTCCGTACCTGATGCAACCGCGGACCGCACCGACCCAGCGCCGTCGGATAATTCCTGATTCGACCAAGAAACTGTCGGTTGCTGGGATGCTGCGAAAAAACTGTGCTAACTTGGATAGCACGTCCGTCACTGAGGCCTGTGGAGAAGTGGTCCTACGATGCATTGCCGCTGGAAGCTCCGTAATCGTTACCCCGTGCATACTACTAATATGCGAGCGAACGGAGTGCATAGGCCTCGTGTCCCTTGGCTACCGGATGGCGTGACCTGTTCGCCGTGGAATCACTGAATGACGAAACTGATCGGATACTCGAGGTCACGTAGCCAATGTGCGGTCGTGTGCACTGCTGTGAGGATGAGGAAGCATTATCTACAGTCTCTCGGACTGTCAATATAACGGAGCGTCCCGAGCGACGGACATATGCTCCGAATGTAAAATATCTGAACCACAACATGCGATCCCCTATGTTGTTGGACGAGAGAGGGACCTCTCTCGCTCACAGCCCGGACGGACCTGGACAAGCCAGGAACCGGACTAACAGGCTTCCTCCGATCTGTCCTCAATCCGCCGTCACTGGGTGAGTACTAAAGTAATTATAGTGCTCGCATCACCCAAAACTCCTTCCTAGACCGCAACGGACGAACCCGGCAGCCGAACCATTCGATGAATGTATGCTACACCGGGTGAGCTAGCGAATGTCACTCCGTCGATCCTACAAGGGACCTCTTAGGCGATAGACATATTCCATGAGCACTTATTGCCGCTAGCTCTTCATTAACTATGACGACAGAGGCACACTTTTGAAAGACATCTCCGTAGCTTTGCGAACAAGAAACCAGAAATGCTTGGTAATAGCAAGCATATAATAATAAATATATAGCGTCGTTCAATAATTCGAAAGTTTGTGTGACATTATTGGACTATGTCGGAACTGAGGGACGATGTCCCTGAACCGAACCAAAAATTTCTAAGTCCACCGACGCTATCAGTTTCTTATCGGGCATCGCAGCATTCTGGTCCGACGAAAGAACCTGTAGAAGATCAAGTCAGATGACATACACAACAGCATATGTTGTTCCGAAAGGGAAAGCTCGAAATCCTCCGAATCCCTTTCGGTATCCCGTCGGACCGGATGAAATTTTCGGACGTCCGTACCCGCTTCCGCGGAGCGTCCCGACCCAGCATCGTCGGATAAAACATTATGAGACAGATTCAGTTGTTGCTGGGATGCTGCGATAAGCTGTGCTAATTAGGATAGCACATCCGTCCCCGAGGCCTGTGCAGTAGCGGTCTTACGATGCATTGCCGCCGGAAGCTCCGTGTACGTTGACTCCCGCACACTTTCCTATGCGAACGTCCGGAGTCTGCAGGCCTCGTGTCCCTGGCTACCGGATGGTGTGACCTGGTCGCTGATGATTCTCTGACTGGATATCCGAGGTCACGTAGCCAAGAGCGGTCGTGTGCGCTACCATGAGAATGAGGAAGCCTTATTGACAGTCTCTCCGGACTGACTATATGTCGGAGTGTCCCGAGCGGCGGACGTATGCTCCGAATGCGAAACATTTTGTACCACAACATCTGGGGCCAGATGTTGTTGTACGAGAGAGGGGCCTCTCTCGCTCGCCGTCCGGATGGACCAGAACGAGCTATGAACCGGACTAAAAGGCTTCCTCCGTTCTCCCTCTAATCCGCCGTCACTGGGTGTGCATTTGGTTGATTTATAGTGCTCGCATCACCCCAAAACTCCTTCTAGAATGCAACGGACGAACCCGGCCGCCGAACCATTCGATGAATGGACGCTACACTGGGCGAGCTAGCAGACGTCAAAGGCCGTCGAACCTACTAGGGTCCTCTTAGGCAATTGGCGTATTTACATGAGCACTTTTTCCGCTAGCCCTTCATTAATTGTGACGACGGAGGCACACTGTTGGAAGACATCACAGATACATCACCCTAATCTTGATCG
Organism: Pictodentalium vernedei; assembly: GCA_031216915.1. Taxonomy (NCBI): domain Eukaryota; kingdom Metazoa; phylum Mollusca; class Scaphopoda; order Dentaliida; family Dentaliidae; genus Pictodentalium; species Pictodentalium vernedei. The sequence goes on from CM062296.1 coordinate 569,489,775, forward strand.
TCTGAAATAGAAATTGATAAAGTAGAGTGACCCTGCGGGGAAAGGACCGGAATGTCCAATTCCCCACTAACATACCGTGACATACGCTTCCCATGTTGTCATCGAAATCATCAGATACAGAACAGGAGTTAATGCGAGTACACTGACTACATATAGAATGATTATAAAAGTCAGAGGAAGACTTCCTCTTATTACAATTGATCAAAATCCTTTCAATGTGAAAAGAAAACAAAGTCCTGGTACTCGCACCAACCCCTGACAATCAAAATACATAATAATAATATGATCCATTAACATAGAAAAAATAATTGAAATCAAAATATTTTGAAAAAAATATTTTTTCAGAACAGCCCAAGTTTCTGAAAAGTAACGTTGAGCCCCAATGGATCCCAAGCCTAAGTGTGGACAAAAAATTTAAAAATATTTTAAACAATTTATGCAACACTTACGAACAATAATAATATATCTAGTTATGATTAAATTAACATCAAGATATTATTTTCAAGAAATCCCCCCCTCACACAGAGGGCTGTTGTAAATGTAAACAATGAGTGTAAAAACACTAAAATAAGACTCCAGGCACCCAGGCCCGAAATCAGTTACCAAAAATACACTATCTGATGCAAAACAGAGACTTCCAGGGAAGAAACTGCAGAACATCAGATGGTAGATGCAGAACACAACGCCTAACCACCCATAGGTGAAGACGTAAACATGGGGAAAAGAACAGAATTCATTCTGTTATTCAGCTAAAACTCCCCAGAAATTTTAGTAATAATAATTACAGAAACTATGCCAAAAGCATGGGAGAATAGCAAGAGGGGACTTAAAGGAAAGGGAGAGAGGAAAACACTGAAAAATCAGTGTAACTAAATAACAAGAATGACAACAAAATCTGCTGCCTCGAAAATAGGTAACTTAACATAATTTCATTAAAAAATTTTAAGTTACAGCCCTGATAATATTCTGTCACACATTTTTCCTCTCCTCCTTCTATATCCTCCTTAGAATCACCATTTCACTAATATTTATGTGTCTGGCATCATTTAAACTGAGATTTACAAGCACAAAGATCAGTCAGATGTTAACTGATGAAGGGCCAAACTAAGAATGAATAATGGCGCCAATTTCGGAACGTCCTTGACACTGCGCATGCACAGTAGAGGTGAAGTGTGAAGGGCCATTCAGGACATGTTTTCTTTGGTTTTAGATGCAAATTTTGGGGATTGGGGGGCAAAATTTGTGTTTGGCCCTATATTTTAAGAGTTAGCACCAGCTATGTCTGGGTCATTGGTACAGTATAAAAATATATAAATTTTGGGCGAGCCTAAATCCAGCCTCTCCCATTATAAAGGCAAATATTGCTCCATGACCTTTGTTTGAACAAACTTGATTCTACGCCTCAAAAGGAAACTCCATACAACATTTGGAGCATTTTCCCCCAAACCCTCCCTAAGGGGCTGGGCACGCTGATTTGAACAAAAACAAAATGCACTGTCAGAACAAGCAATCACCTCAAATTGAACTAAAATTGGTTCAGCGGTATGCACGCACTCGTTCGACTTAAGGCAAACAAAGATTTTATTATCAAGAAGGCAGATAAAGGCTCCGCGGTTGTAATCCAGAACACAAGTGATTACATCCAAGAGGTACCGAGGCAAATAAGCAACACCACCTTCTACTGTAAGGTGAGTGAGGACTTATCGGACAAACATTTTACATCAGTCCTCAATGAGGTTAACAAACTACACCAAAAAGGTGAAATTAGTGATAAATGTGACACCTCAGCTGCATCTTCTATCAAAAATTCACAAGGGAAAAGAGCAAACTCCCAGGACAACCTATTGTAAGTAGGTCAGACGGCCCAACTGCAAATATCAGCAGCTTTGTGGATGCACCCATCAACAGGTTTGTCACTTCTTATCCAAGTTACATCAAAGACACAACTGACTTCATTGCCGAGATCAGCCAATCTGAAAGCAAGGAGGACACCCTTCTTCTTGTCACTATGGATGTCACCTCACTTTACACTAATATTCCAAACCAAGAGGGACTTGTAGCTGTAGCTGAATGCCTACAGAGACATAAACCAGACTTTAAGCTCAGCAATGTCGGCTTACTTAACCTTCTCAAAATTGTCCTACACAGTAACAATTTTGACTTCAATGGAGTGCATTAACTTCAAATTTCAGGTACGGCTATGGGCACCCCCACCCCCCCCCCCCTCCTAGCCCCATCCTTTGCCAATATATTCATGGGCAAATTTGAGGAGAAGCTCCTAAACAGGGCCCCCTCAAACCAAACATGTACCTCAGGTTCATTGACAGCATTTCTATGGTATGGTCATATGGAGAAGTGGCCCTCAAACAGTTTCTAAAATACTGCAATGAGACCCACCACTCCATAAAATTCACAGTGGAATATTCTGATCTTTCTGTTACATTTCTGGACACAAAGGTCATCCATAATGGAAAAAGACTCTGTATGGACCTGCACACCAAAGAAACTGACACTCAGAGTTATTTGTACTTCACCTCCTGTCACCATTACCCTTGTAAGGCGGGTGGACCCTATGGACAATTCCTGCGAGTCCACCAGATATGTACCAATGAGGATGACTTTGACAACTAGAGTGATGTCACACATAGAGAACGACTGTCCCAGCAATGACAATGCTTAGACACAAAATAGTCTGTGCTATTTTTTGTTAACCGTTTACCTGATGAATCTGCCATATCTGCAACCGTGATAAACAAAAATTGCTATTCAAATTTTTATTTTTTTCATTTTTCTACCCCAAAACTTACCTCATGACCCATTAATGGAACAAGCTTGATGAGCTTGTTCCAATAAGGACTAATAAGCAATGGTTAGAAGTAATGAAAGTGTCAATGACACTGTAGCTCAACTTGTCAAGACATGTACATGCACAGTACGTGACACAGCAATGACAAACAACTAGGTAATGAACTGATAACAAAGGTACATATAAAGTATTGTAACGGTCTGTACATAAATACTGACCGTAGCCTGTAACAAATGTATAGGTAAAGTATTGTAAAGGTGGGTGACAGTCAGATGCTAAACTAGAAAAGAAATCAGTCCCAGAGTGGGTCTGACTGAACCCCAAAATATTTGTTTTCATAGCACAGTGACAACAAAGGCACCCAAAAACACACTCATTCCTGTCCAAAGGTATTGTAAAGGTGGGTGACAGTCAGATGCTAAACTAGAAAAGAAATCAGTCCCAGAGTGGGTCTGACTGAACCCCAAAATATTTGTTTTCATAGCACAGTGACAACAAAGGCACCCCAAAACACACTCATTCCTGTCCAAAGGTGAAAACAAAGGTACCCAAGAGTTTCGTGAAGATCAGTTCATAAATACGAGCTGTATAGAAGTTGTGACAAAAAACTGATTGGACCTAATTTCAGTACAAAATGGCCACTGGCAGCCATCTTGAATTTTGGAAAGCTCTCAGAAACACTCGTTCTCGTCCCAAGGTGATAACAAAGGTATCCAAGAATTTTTGTGAAGATCGGTTGATAAATACAGCCTCTAGCCCGAGCCGTATTGACATGTGCACTTACAGTGTATAAGTAGCACTAAATAAATCAAAATTCATCTAATTTGCATAATTTCTGCACGAGGAAAAAAACCCATACTTTATGTGATGTATTCCATTTTACTAAACATTCATACAAAAATTTATTCAAATCAGAACTTTCATACAGAAGTTCTGTACAAAAGACTGATTGCACTAATTTTGGTACAAAATGGCTGCTGGTGGCCATCTTGAATTTCAGACCACACCCCAAAACACCCGTTCTCATCCCACGGTGATAACAAAGGTACCCAAGAAGTTTCGTAAAGATTGGTTCATAAATAAGGCCTCTAGCTTGAGCAGTATAGAAGTTGTGTACAAAAACCTGATTAGACCTAATTTCGGTACAAAATGGCCACTGGCAGCGATCTTGAATTTTGGACCGCACTCAAAATCACTCATTCTCATCCCAAGGTGATAACAGAGGTACCCAAGAAGTTTCGCGAAGATCAGTTGATAAATACAGCCTCTAGCCCGAGCCGTATTGACATGTGTACTTACTGTGTGTAAGTAGCACTGAAAAAAATCAAAGTTCATCTAATTTGCATAATTTCTGCATGAGAAAAAACCCTGTATTATATGTGATGTATCCCATGGTACTAAACATTCACACAAAAAATTTTTCAAATCAGCGCTTTCATATGGAAGTTCTGTGCAAAAATCTGATTGCACTTAATTTTGTACAAAATGGCTGCTATCGGCCATCTTGAATTTTGGACCGCACCCAAAAACACTTGTTCTCGTCCCACGGTGATACCAAAGGTACCCAAGAAGTTTCGTAAAGATCGGTTTATAAATACGGCGTCTTGCCCGAGCCGTATTGGCATTTGCACTTACAGTGCTGAAAGTAACACTAAATACATCAAAGTTAGTCTAATTTGCATAATTTACGTACGAGAAAAAAAACTGTATTATATGTGATGTATCCCATGGTACTAAACATTCATACAAAAAATTATTCAAATCAGCGCTTTCATATGGAAGTTCTGCGCAAAAATCTGATTTCACCTAAGTCTATACATAATGGCCGCCAGCAGCCAACTTGAATTTCGGATCGGACCCCAAAACACTCGTTCTCGTCCCACGGTCATAACAAAGGTACCCAAGAAGATTCGTAAAGATCGGTTCATAAATACGGCCTCTAGCCCGAGCCGTATTGAATTGTTGATGGACAGACGGACAGGCGCACAGACGGCCAGATGGACGACAGACGACTGGCCATGGCATAAGCTCAAATCTGGCTTCGCCAAAGTTGAGCTAAAACTGAAAGTGTCATTGACACTGTAGCTCAACTTGTGTATGACATGTACATGTATAGTATGTGACACAGCAATGACACACATCTAGGTAATGACCTGATAACAAAGGTACATGTAAAGTATTGTAAAGGTCTGTACATAAATACTGACCATAGGTATGTTACAATGGGGATCCTTGTATGGTGCATCATAAGCCAAATGTTAGCAATTGTTTTGGCCTGTTTGATTGAAACCCTTCTACGGTTGAGTCCTACAAACTAGTCCTTCTTAAAATATAGGTATTTGAATTTTTTATCTTTAGCTCATAGGGTTCCCATGGGTGAGGAGGTTTTATTTTTCTCATTGGAAACAGAAAACGGGGTGGTGCTAATAATGTTTACCCTCCCCAAACAACACCAAATATTAACACAGCTGAGCCCAAAAGCACTCGTTACCGTCCCATGATGATAACAAATGTAGTCCCAGAAGTTCTGTACAAAAAACTGATTGCACCTATTTTTAGTATAAAATGGCCACCTGCAGCCATCTTGCATTTCAGACCACACCCAAAAACACTCTTTCTCATCCCAAGGTGATAACAAAGGTACCCAAGAAGTTTCGTGAAGATCAGTTCATAAATACAGCCTCCAGCCCGAGCCGTATTGACATGTACACTTACTGTGTAGAAGTACTGTTGAATAAATCAAAGTTCATCTAATTTGCATAATTTCTGCAGGAGAAAAAAATCCGTATTATATGTAAAGTATTGCATGTTACTAAACATTCATACAAAAATTTATTCAAATCAGAACTTTCATACAGAAGTTCTGTACAAAAAACTGATTACACTAATTTTGGTACAAAATGGCTGCCAGCAGCCATCTTGAATTTTGGACCGCACCCAAAAACACTCGTTCTCGTACAAAGGTGATAACAAAGGTACCCAAGAAGTTTCGTGAAGATCGGTTCATAAATACGGCCTCTATCAAAGTTCACCTAATTTGCATAATTTCTGAACGAGAAAAAAAAAAGGTATTATATGTGATGTATTCCATGTTACTAAACATTCATACAAAATTTATTCAAATCAGAACTTTCATACAGAAGTTCTATACAAAAAACTGATTGCACTAATTTCAGTACAAAATGGCTGCTGGTGGCCATCCTGAATTTCGGACTGTACACAAAAACACTCGTTCTCCTTCCATGGTGATAACAAAGGTACCCAAGAAGTTTTGTAAAGATTGGTACATAAATACGGCCTCTAGCCCGAGCCGTATTGAATTGTTGATGGACAACGGGCCATGGCATAAGCTCAAATTTGACTTTGTCAAAGTTGAGCTAAAAATTTAAAAGAAAAAATCTGATATTTCATAAAAATAATTTGTATTGTTGGCTTCAACTTGTTTTAGGTAAAGGGTTAAAGATGCAGTACATAAAACATTCTCTTTCTAAAATCTATTATAATACTACTGAAAAATAATTTTGGTAAAAAGTGACAAGAAAAATGTCCTGCTTTCTTCATCTTTCTGAAAGAAAGTATAAAATCATGTGTTTTCTGAAAATGTCAACAATAGTTAGATCACCAGCTTAAATCCTATAACTAAAATCCTATAACAATAACAATGACTTTTCAGTATCCTGTAAAGAAAGAAATTATTATTAACGAAATAAGAACTTGCATATTTGTTTGTAGGTGACAAAAGAGAATAAAGAGCCTGTAATCGCTCACCTGGAACTACATATAAAAATGTGATTTCCCAAAGGCTTTCTTTCCATGGTGACTATGAGCTGCAATTGTGGCCATGTTTACAACATTACATCAACATTACATGAGGATCATTGGTAGAAGGTCTCCCAGTCCTGAATCATGTGAAGTTTCAAAACATTTGACTTTGTAGTTTCAGAGGGGAAGATTTTTGCAAAATCCATCAGTCAGAATCAGAGATGTCTCTGGTGGCCATATTTTTCAACCAATGGGAACAAAATGACGATTGTCTGTAGAGGGCCTCCAATAGACCATTCCTGCAAAGTTTGGTTCACGTCAGCTCAGTAGTTTCAGAGAAGAAGATGAAAATGAGATTTCCCATAGAGTTCCTAGAGTTACTATAAGCTGCAATTGTGGCCATGGTTGCAACACGATCAACATTAAATGAGGATCGTCGGTAGAGGGCATCCCAGTCATCAACCATGCAAAGTTTCAAAACATTTGGCCCTGTCGTTTCAGAGGAGAAGATTTTTCAAAATCCACCAATCGGAATAAAAATGCTTCTAGCAGCCATGTTTTTCAATGCACGGTAACAAAAATGAGGGGCATTTGTAGAAGACCTCCCATAGACTAACCCTGGCAGGTTTAGTTCACGTCGGCTCAGAAGTTCCAGAGAAGAAAATGAAAATGTGATTTCCCATAGGGTTTCTATAGTAACTATAAACCACAATTGTGGCCATGTTTACAACCCGATCAACATTAAATGAGGATCATTGGTAGATGGGGTCCCAGTCATCATTTATGTGAAGTATCTAAACATTTGGTCTGCCAATTTCAGAGGAGAACATTTTTTAAAATCCATCAATCAGAATCAAAGAATGCCTCTGGTGGCCATGTTTTTCAACCCACGGGAACAAAAATGAGGATCGTTTGTAGAGGACCTCCCATAGACTATCCCTGCCAGGTTTGTTTTCATGTTGCCTCAGTAGTTTCAGAGAAGATGAAAATGTGATTTCCCATAGGGTTTCTATAGTAACTATAAGCTGCATTTGTGGCCATGTTTACAACCCGATCAACATTAAATGAGGATCGTTGGTAGAGGGGGTCCCAGTCATCATTTATGTGAAGTATCGAAACATTTGGCCTGGCAGTTTCAGAGGAGAAGATTTTTGACAAGAGGCCCCAAGGGGCCTTAATCGCTCACCTGCCAAAGTGGTTGAAAGAAGTATTTGGGGTCACATTCAGTTAGACATGGTTCATCAACACTACAAAGGAATGAAGTCATGAGAGGCAAATTTTATGGAAAAACACTAAGGAATGGATTTGAACAAACCTGAACCTAACATGCCCCCCTGCCACCACCCCCCACCCAATCAGGGACTCAAACTGAATAAACATGAATCTGATCCTCCTTGAGATGTCATATACCAAATATGAAAGAATTCTGACAGGTGGATTTGAAGAATAAAATTTAAAAAAAAATTTCCTCATATTGCACTAAGTTAAAATTTGGGTTCAAATAGGGAGACAAAATATTAACCCAATTTGAACAAACTTAAATCTGACCCTCCTAGAGATGTTGTATTCCAAATATGAAAGAATTCTGATTGGTGGATCTGAAGAAGAAGATTTTAATTTTTATATTGCACTAAGTTAAAATTCGGGCTCCCATAGGTAGCCCAAATATTAAACAAGGAACTCAATTTGAACAAACTTGAATCTGGCCCACCCTAGAGATGATGTATACCAAATATGAGAGGATTCTGACAGGTGAATCTGAAGAAGATTTTTAAAGAATATTCCACGTTTTGCATAAAGCTAAAAAAATTTGGGCTCCCATAGGGAGCCCAAATATTAACCTAGCGATTCGATTTGAACAAACTTGAATCTGTCCTCCCTATAGATGTTGTATACCAAACATGAAAGGATTCTGACTGGTGGACCTGAAGAAGCAGATTTTTAAAGAAATTTCATCTAATTGCACCAAGTCAAACTTTTGGCACCAATAGAGGGCCCAAATACTACCCAACAACCCAATTTGAACAAACTTGAATCTGACCCACCCTAGAGATGTTTTATACCAAACATGAAAGCATTCTGACTGATGGATCTGAAGAAGAAGATTTTTAAAGAAATTTCCTCATATTTCACTGAGTTAAAATTTGGACTCCTACAGGGAGCCCAATTATTTACCCAGGGATTCAATTTGAACAAACTTGAATCTGACACCCCTACAGATGTTGTATACCAAATATGAAAGGATTCTGACTGGTGGATCTGAAGAAGAAGATTTTTAAAGAAATGTCCTCAAATTGCACAAAGTTAAACTTTGGGCTCCAATAGAGAGGCCAAATTCTAACTCAGGGACCCGATTCGAACAATCTTGAATCTGACCCCCCTAGAGATGTTCTATACCAAATATCAAAAGATTTCAACTGGTGGATCTGAAGAAGAAGATTTTTAAAGAATATTCCACAAATTGCACTAAGTTAAAATTCAGGCTCCAATAGAGAGCTCAAATCTTAACCCAGGGACTCAATTTGTACAAACTTGAATCTGAACCCCTAGAGATGTTGTATAACAAATATGAAAAGATTCTGACTGGTGGATCTAAAGAAGCTGATTTGTTGGAATTTAAAAAAAAATGTATGGGTGCTATCAGAGTTATGCCCCTTGTGGTGCCCCCTGTTGGTGCGGCAAGTTTATTTGAACAAACTTGAATTCACATATGATAAGGAACATGCACACCAAATTTGGTTCAATATGGTCCAGTAGTTTGTGAGAAGTCGATAATGTAAAGTTCACGACAGACGACGACGACGGACAGCAAGTGATAAGTTAAGCTCCCTTTCGGTGAGCTAAAAATCCACCAATCAGAATCAAAGAATGCCTCTGGCGGCCATGTTTTTCAACCCACGGGAATAAAATGAGGATCGTTTGTAGAGGACCTCCCATAGACCATCCCTGCCAAGTTTGGTTCACGTCGGCTCAGTAATTCCAGAGAAGATGAAAATGTGATTTCCCATAGGGTTTCTATAGTAACTGTAAGCCGCAATTGTGGCCATGTTTGTAACCCGATCAACATTAAATGAGGATCATTGGTAGAGGGGATCCCAGTCATCATTTAGATGAAGTTTCAAAACATTTGGCATATTGGGTCCCAGTCATCATTTATATGAAGTTTCAAAACATTTGGCCTGGCAGTTTCAGAGAAGATTTTTGAAAATCCACCAACCAGAATCAAAGAATGCCTCTGGAAGCCATGTTTTTCATCCAACAGGAACAAAATGAGGACCGTTTGTAGAGGACCTCCCATAGACCAATCCTGCCAAGTTTGGTTCACACCGGCTCAGCAGTTACAGAGAAGAAGATGAAAATGTGAAAAGTTTATGGACTTCGGACGACGATGGATGCCAAGTGATGAGAAAAGCTCACATGGCCTTTTAGGCCAGGTGAGCTAAAAAAAAACACCCAATCAAGACAAAATCCATTTATTTGGGTACATTTTAAAATAAAACCCTTTTACTAATATGCATAGTACAAGAAAATGAGGGATGTATATGCATGCAAAGCAAAGCAAAGGGATTTTTCTGTATTACATTTCCAAACTGCAGTCAATATAAGTTGGAATTTTTAACTTAAAATTTGTGGTTTAAATTTTAAAAGACTATAATTCAAATTTGAAGTGCACCTGTGTTTTCTTGTTGAAATAAAGTAATATCAAATTTAAAGAGAATCGTATAATTAGAACTGGATTTATCTCTGGATAACATGGGGAGGAAGAAGGGGTGGATTGATTCCACCCATCTCCCCCAAGTTTTGGAGACAATATCAAAGTCCCTCACTCCCATTTCCTTCTCATCTGTTTCGCTTTTTGTAAAACAACAGAAATATGCTGCGGAAGGCATTTCTTTATATTTCAAACCGGGAAGCTCAGATAATGAAAAAAATAGCTGCATACAAGTAAAAGAAATCATGTCTGCAAATGCAATTATTAAAGTTGTATTGATCATGCAAGAACAAAAAGAATGTGTAGAAGCCTAATTTCGAATTTAAAGAAACCAAGTTCGAAAACAGTTTTGAAAAGGGTTAAATTAATGCAAATATTATTTGAAACCACTGTATACAGCTTCAGTAGACCAGGGCTTGCATTTTAGAACTGTGGCCAGACTGATGGATAGTGGATAGGCCAGGTAACAAGAGGCCCCAGGGGGCCTGAGGGTGCTAACCTGACATGGTAGTCTAAATATCAAACCAGGGACTTGAATAAGCTGCATACGCTCCTCCTAAGAAAAGCATATACCAACTAGATGAAGTGATTGTGCCCACACAATACACAGGATTTTCCTTCTATTTTCAGTTCCTGCACTTTTACGTCCCAAAATTGAGATAAACACATAAAAAACTGATTTTTCTCCCAAACAAAATATTTTCAGCCTAAATTTTTTTTTTTTTCTTAAAACGCATAAAAAACCAAAAAACTAATTTCCGGATTTTGATCCAAAATTTTCTTAGTCCCACCTGGACCCCAAATTTGAATTCAGTGTAAAAAAAAAATTTTTTTTTTTTTGTCTTAAAATTGACCAAAAGGCATAAAAAAACCAAAAAAAATTCCGGATTTTGGTACAAAATTTTTTAAGTCACACCTGGACCCCAAATTTTCAGTGTAAAAAAAAATAATTTTTTTTTGTCTTAAAATTGACCGAAACGCATAAAAAACAAAAATTAAAATTTCCGGATTTTGGTACAAAATTTTCTAAGTCACACCGGGACCCCAAATTTTCAGTGAAAAAAAAAAAATTTGCATTGACCGAAACACATAAAAAACACAAAAAAATTTCTGGATTTTGGTCCAAAATTTCTAAGACCAGAACGGGGCCCCAAATTTTCAGCCTAAATATGAACTCAGGGACTTGCTTTCAATAAACATGTGAAACAATCTTCCAAAGATGTTATATGTGAAATTTGAAAGCTTTTGGAGCAGTGGTTTGGGAGAAAAGTAGTCTTACATGTTTTTCCCACTACCCACAGTGTTAAAAAATGCTGACTCAGCACTTTTTCAAAAAGTCCCCAAAAAGTACCCCATGATAAAACTGATAGCAATTTTTTTGACCATTCCATTCTGTTGGTCCTAAGGAAGCTTCACAACAAATAAGAATTCTCAGTGCCATGTAGTTTTGGAGATATAGGTGTTTTAATTTTTTTCTATTTTTAGCGCCTGCGGTTCCCATGGGGGCGACGGAAAGGTTTTTTTTTGCATAAATTAAGTACTTATGACCCAATAAGCCCTCATATCAAATTTGGTCCAAATCTGCCTCTCGGTTTGGAAAATAGAAATTTTGGGAGGGGCAAATATTCTTGCCCCGCCACATTGCGACGCCAAATATAGCCCCACAAACTTCTCTTGAACAAATCTGAGTCTACACCTCAAAAGGAAGCTGCACACCAAATATAAAATCTCTGCTACTGCTGGTTCATGAGAAGAAGATTTTTTAAGATTTCAGCACACTTTTTGGGTGTGGCCCTACCAATGGGCGAGGCAACTTGATTTGAACAAAATCAAATTGCAATGTCATAACAAACTTTCATCTCAAATATTAATTAAATTGGTTCAGTGGTTTGGGAGGAGAAGACGCAAACACCATGTTCACGGACGACGGACGGTGAGTGATCACTAAAGCTCTCTTGACTGAAAGTCAGGTGAGCTAAAAAGGGCCACCAGGCCTGATTTGTACTGTTCAGGGCTGATTTCGCAGATTACATAAACTGTTGCTTGATAGATTGTCGACCAGGCTGACTGATCAGCCTGGTGAGAAATGTTTTGAGGCTGATTACCAGGCCTGGGCTGACAGGCCTGGTGAAAATGCAAGCCCTGGTAGACGTTGCCCCCAAATGAATGAAAGTGTCAATGACACTGTAGCTCAACTTGTCAAGACAAAGACATGTACATGTATAGTATGTGACACAGCAATGACAAACATCTAGGTAATGACCTGATAACAAAGGTACATATAAAGTATTGTAACAGTCTGTACATAAATACTGACCGTTGCCTGTAACAAATGTATAGGTAAAGTATTGTAAAGGTGGGTGACAGTCAGATGCTAACCTAGAAAAGAAATCTTTTGAGTCCCAGAGTGGGTCTGACTGAACCCCAAAATATTTGTTCTCAAAGCACAGTGATAACAAAGGTAACCCAAAACACTGTTCCTGTCCCAAGGTGATAACAAAGGTACCCAAGAAGTTTCGTGAAGATCAGTTCATAAATACAGACTCTAGCCTGAGCCGTATTGACATGTGCACTTACTGTGTATAAGTTGCACTGAATAAATCAAATTCATCTAATTTGCATAATTTCTGCACGAGAAAAAAACTCATATTATATGTGATGTATTCCATGTTATTAAACATTCATACAAAAATTTATTCAAATCAGAATTTTCATACAGAAGTTTTGTACAAACTAGAGGTACTGTGAGCAAACTCACAAAGTGATACCCCCCGCACCTGAAATGTATAAGTTAGATTATCTCCCCTTGGAAATGTCAGAATGAAATTATATTGCTTCATGCACATCTTCATATGGAGTTCTTCCATTGTGTAAAGTTTCATGAAAATTCTTCAAACGGTTTAGGAGGAGTTGCACTTACAAGGATGGACAGACGGTATAAGTTAGATTATCTCCCCTTGGAAATGTCAGAACGGAATTATATTGCTTCATGCACATCTTCATATGGAGTTCTTCCATTGTGTGAAGTTTCAGGAAAATTCTTCAAACGGTTTAGGAGGAGTTGCGCTTACAAGGATGGACAGACGGAGAGGCGGACAGACGGACAGATGGACGGACGGACAGGGTGATTCCTATATACCCCCCAAACTTTGTTTGCGGGGGGTATAAAAACTGATTGCACTAATTTTGGTACAAAATGGCCACCGGCAGCCATCTTAAATTTTGGACCGCACCTAAAAACACTCGTTCTCGTCCCAAGGTGATAACAAAGGTACCCAAGAAGTTTCATAAAGATCGGTTCATAAATACGGCCTCTAGCTGTATAGAAGTGCACTTACTGTGTATAAGTAGCACTGAATAAATCAAAGTTCATCTAATTTGCAGGATTTCTGCTGGTGGCCATCTTGAACTTCGGACCGCACCCAAAAACACTCGTTCTCGTCCCACAGTGATAACAAAGGTACCCAAGAAGTTTCGTAAAGATCAGTTCATAAATACGGCCTCTAGCCTGAGCTGTATAGAAGTTGTGTACAAAAAACTGATTGGACCTAATTTTGGTACAAAATGGCCACTGGCAGCCATCTTGAATTTTGGACCGCACCTAGAAACACCCGTTCTCGTCCCAAGCTGATAACAAAGGTACCCAAGAAGTTTTGTGAAGACCGGTTCATAAATACAGCCTCTAGCCCGAGCCGTATTGACATGTGCACTTACTGTGTATAAGTAGTACAGAATAAATCAAAGTTCATCTAATTTGCAGGATTTCTGCACGAGAAAAAACCCTGTATTATATGTGATGTATTCCATGTTACTAAACATTCATTCAAAACTTTATTCAAATCAGAACCTTCATATACAAGTTCTGTACTAAAAACTGATTGTACCTAATTTCGGTACAAAATGGCCACCGGCAGCCATCTTAAATTTTGGACCGCACCCCAAAACACTCGTTCTCGTCCCAAGGTGATAACAAAGGTACCCAAGAAGTTTCGTAAAGATTGGCTCATAAATACAGCCTCTAGCCTGAGCCGTATAGAAGTGCACTTACTGTGTATAAGTACCACTGAATAAATCAAAGTTCATCTAATTTGCAGGATTTCTGCACGAGAAAAAAACTGTATTATATGTGATGTATTCCATGTTACTAAACATTCTTTCAAAAATTTATTCAAATCAGAACCTTCATATAGAAGTTCTGTACCCAAAACTAATTGTACCTAATTTTGGTACAAAATGGCTGCCGGCAGCCATCTTGAATTTTGGACCACACCCAAAAACACTCGTTCTCGTCCCAAGGTGATAGCAAAGGTACCCAAAAAGTTTCGTGAAGATCTGTTCATAAATACAGCCTCTAGCCCTAGCTGTAGCCGTATTGACATGTGCACTTACAGTGTATAAGTAGCACTGAATAAATCAAAGTTCATCTAATTTGCATAATTTCGGCACGAGAAAAAAACCCATATTATATGTGATGTATTCCATGTTACTAAACATTCACACAAAAATTTATCCAAATCAGAACTTTCATACAGAAGATCTGTACAAAAAAGGGATTGCACTAATTTTGGTACAAAATGGCTGCTGGCAGCCATCTTGAATTTCGGACTGCACCCAAAAACACTCATTCTCGTCCCATGGTGATAACAAAGGTACCCAAAAAGTTTCGTAAAGATCGGTTCAGAAATACAGCCTCTAGCCTGAGCCGTATAGAAGTTGTGTACAAAAAACTGATTGGATCTAATTTCGTGTGAACTCCACACAAGCAGGGTTAGCATTGGTTGAAGACAGGTGCACCATCGACATGCAGTATGCCTTAGTACACAACGTCACCGTGCCCCCACGTAGGCAATGGGGGTGAAGTGTCTTGCCCAAGGACACAACGTGGTTGCCGCAGGTGGGATTTGAACCGAGGACCTCTCGGCTTGCAGCCTGCACCTCTACCTACTGAGCCACCGCGCCCCTAAAATCAAAGTTCATCTAATTTGCAGAATTTCTGCACGAGAAAAAAACCTGTATTATATGTGATGTATTCCATGGTACTAAACATTCAGACAAAAATTTATTTGAATCAGAACTTTCATACAGAAGTTCTGTACAAATGAAAGTGTCAATGACACTGTAGCTCAACCTGGCAAGACATGTACATGTATAGTATGTGACACAGCAATGACAAACATCCAGGACCTGATAACAAAGGTACATATAAAGTATTGTAACGGTCTGTACATAAATACTGGCCGTAGCCTGTAACAAATGTATAGGTAAAGTATTTTAAAGGTGGGTGACAGTCAGATGCTAGACTAGAAAAGAAAACTTTGAGTCCCAGAGTGGGTCTGACTGAACCCCAAAATATTTGTTCTCATAGCACAGTGATAACAAAGGCACCCCAAAACACACTCATTCCTGTCCCAAGGTGAAAACAAAGGTACCCAAGAAGTTTCGTGAAGATTAGTTCATAAATACGAGCTGTATAGAAGTTGTGACAAAAAACTGATTGGACCTAATTTCGGTACAAAATGGCCACTGGCAGCCATCTTGAATTTTGGACCGCACTCAGAAACACTCGTTCTCGTCCCAAGGTGATAACAGAAGTTCCCAAGAAGGTTCGTGAAGATCGTTTCATAAATATAGACTCTAGCCCAAGCTGTATTGATATGTGCACTTACAGTGTATTAGTAGCACTAAATAAATCAAAATTCATCTAATTTGCATAATTTCTGTACGAGAAAAAAACCCGTACTATATATGATGTATTCCATGTTACTAAACATTCATACAAAAATTTATTCAAATCAGAACTTTCATACAGAAGTTCTGTACAAAAAACTGATTGCACTAATTTTGGTAGAAAATGGCTGCTGGTGGCCATCTTGAATTTCGGACCACACCCAAAAACACTCGTTTTCATCCCACGGTGATAACAAAGGTACCCAGAAAGTTTCGTAAAGATCAGTTCATAAATACGGCCTCTAGTCTGAGCCGTATAGAAGTTGTGTACAAATGAAAGTGTCAATGACACCGTAGCTCAACTTGACATTGAACTTGGTAAGTTATAAATGAAATGGCAAAATTGAAGATCATTGATGAAATTTCAACATAACAGCATTGTGTGTGCACAACGTCAGAGTAATCCATGCATTTTTAAATGTAAACCGTAAGACTGGCTAAAGGAAGAATGTTGATACACAAATGCAGCATGTTCAGAGGTTATTGTAAATGGCAACTTTTTTCACAGAAATGAATGCTTATCAATAGCTCTTATCTAAAGTTCTTGCCTAATGAGCACACCAAGTTCAAAAACAATCATTGCCAGTAGCAACATTTTTTGATGGAAATCGAAGAAAATCGATAGAGGTAACCCCAAACAAGCATGTCAGGTTTCAAAGCAATCCAATCATAAATGTGCCCTGCAGGTTGTGCCAAAGGGAAATATTGAGGTTGGACTAAACTAAGTTCTAAGAACGTTGGCCACAGTAACATTTTTGGACGGAAATGGAAGAAAATCGATAGCTCCCATCTAGAGGTTTCCCCAAAGAAGCATGCCAGGTTTCAAAGCAAAGCAATCCGATCATAAATGTGCCCTGTAGGGTGTGCCAAAGGGAAATATTGAGGTCTGACTAAACTAAATTCTAAGAACGTTGGCCGTGGCAACATTTTTTGATGGAAATGGAAGAAAATCGATAGCTGCCATCTGGAGGTCACCCCAAACAAGCATACCAGGTTTCAAAGCAATCCAACCATAAATGTGCCCTGTAGGGTGTGCCAAAGAGAAATATTGAGGTCTGACTAAACTAAGTTCTAAGAAGTTGGCCGCGGCAACACTTTTTGACTGAAATTGAAGAAAATTGATAGCTCCCTTCTAGAGGTCACCCCAAACAAGCATGCCAGGTTTCAAAGCAATCCGATCATAAATGTGCCCTGTACGGTGTGCCAAAGGGAAATATTGAGGTCTGACTAAACTAAGTTCTAAGAACATTGGCCGTGGCAACATGTTTTGACAGAAATGGAAGAAAATCGATAGCTCCCATCTAGAGGTCACCCCAAACAAGCATGCCAGGTATCAAAGCAATCCGATCATAAATGTGCCCTGTACGGTGTGCCAAAGGGAAATATTGAGGTCTTCTGACTAAACTAAGTTCTAAGAACGTTGGCCGCGGCAACATTTTTTGACAGAAATTGAAGAAAATTGATAGCACCCATCTAGTGGTCTCCCCAAACAAGCATACCAGGTTTCAAAGCAATCCGATCATAAATGTGCCCTGTAGGGTGTGCCAAAGGGAAATATTGTGGTTTGACTAAACTAAGTTCTAAGAACGTTGGCCGCAGCAACAATTTTTGACGGAAATTGAAGAAAATTGATAGCTCCCATCTAGAGGTCACCCCAAACAAGCATACCAAGTTTCAAAGTGATCTGATAATAAATGCGACCTGTGAGGTGTGCCAAATTTGTCAAGTTGAGCTAACAAGAGGCCCCAAGCGGCCTGAGGGCGCTCACCTGACATGGTAGCCAAAATATCAACCCAGAGAATTGATTTCAACAAGTTGCATCTGCTCCTCCTAAGAAAAGCTTATACCAAATATCCAAAGATTCTGACCAGTGGATCTAAAAAAAAAAGAAGATTTTTAAAGAATATTCCTCATATTGAACTAAGGAGCCCATATATGAACCCAGGGACTTGGATTTAACAAACTTGAATCTCACCCCCCTAAGGATGCTGCACACCAAATATCAAAACATTCCGACTGCTGGATCTGAAGAAGAAGATTTTTAAAGAAAATTCCTCATTTTGAACTAAGTTACAATTCAAGCTCCCACAGTGAGTCCAAATATGGACCTAGGGACATGGCTTGAACAAACTTGAATCTCACCCCCCTAAGGATGCTGCAGATCAAATATCAAAACATTCCAACTGCTGGATCTGAAGAAGATTTTTAAAGAAAATTTCTCATTTTGAACTAAGTCATAATTCGGGCTACCACAGTGAGCCCAAATATGAACCCAGGGACTTGGCTTGAAAAAACTTGAATCTCCCCCCCCCCCTCCTCTAAACATGGTGCATACCCAATATCAAAAGATTCTGCCTGCTGAATCTTGAGAAGAAGATTTTCGAAGAAATTTGCCTGAAATGCACTAAGTTTGAATTCGAGCTTCTATAGTGAGCCCAAATATGAATCTAGGGAGCCAATTTAAAGAAACTTGAATCAGATCCACCCCACAATGTCGCAAACCAAATATAAAAAGATTCTGCCTGCTGAATCTGGAGAAGAAGATTTTTTAAGAAATTTGCCTGAAATGCACTAAGTTCGAATTTGGGCTTCTATAGTGAGCCCAAATATGAATCCAGGGGGGGGGGGGGGGGGGCCGATTTGAACAAACTTGAATCAGATCCACCCCACAATGTTGAATACCAAATATCAAAAGATTCTGCCTTCTGGATCTGGAGAAGAAGATTTTTGAAGACATTTGCCTGAAATGCATTAAGTTCGAATTCGAGCTTCTATAGTGAGCCCAAATATGAATCTAGGGGGCCGATTTGAACAAACTTGAATCAGATCCACCCCACAATGTTGCATACCAAATATCAAAATATTCTGCCTGCTAGATCTGGAGAAGATTTTTGAAGAAATTTGCCTGAAATGCACTAAGTTCGAATTCGATCTTCTATACTGAGCCCAAATATAAACCCAGGGGGCCGATTTGAACAAACTTGAATCAGATCCACCCCACAATGTTGCATGCCAAATATC
Source organism: Pictodentalium vernedei (assembly GCA_031216915.1). Classification (NCBI taxonomy): domain Eukaryota; kingdom Metazoa; phylum Mollusca; class Scaphopoda; order Dentaliida; family Dentaliidae; genus Pictodentalium; species Pictodentalium vernedei. The sequence continues at coordinate 569,508,803 of CM062296.1, forward strand.
AAAAGATTCTGCCTGCTCGATCTGGAGAAGAAGATTTTTGAAGAAATTTGCCTGAAATGCACCAAGTTCGAATTCGGGCTTCTATAGTGAGCCCAAATATGAATCCAGGAAGCCGATTTGAACAAACTTGAATCAGATCCACCCCACAATGTTGAATACCAAATATCAAAAGATTCTGCCTGCTGGATCTGGAGAAAAAGATTTTTTAAGAAATTTGCCTGAAATGCACTAAGTTCAAATTCAAGCTTCTATAGTGAGCCCAAATATGAATCCAGAGGGCCGATTTGAACAAACTTGAATCAGATCCATCCCTCAATGTTGCATACCAAATATCAAAAGATTCTGCCTGCTGGATCTGGAGAAGAAGATTTTTTAAGAAATTTGCCTGAAATGAACTAAGTTCAAATTCGAGCTTCTATACTGAGCCCAAATATAAACCCAGGGGGCTGATTTGAACAAACTTGAATCAGATCCACCCCACAATGTTGCATACCAAATATCAAAAGATTCTGCCTGCTGGATCTAGAGAAGAAGATTTTTGAAGAAATTTGCCTGAAATGCATTAAGTTCGAATTCGGGCTTCTATAGTGAGCCCAAATATGAATACAGGGAGCCGATTTGAACAAACTTGAATCAGATCCACCCCACAATGTTGCATACCAAAAATCAAAAGATTCTGCCTGCTGGATCTGGAGAAGAAGATTTTTGAAGAAATTTGCCTGAAATGCACTAAGTTCGAATTCAAGCTTCTATACTGAGCCCAAATATAAACCCAGGGGGCCGATTTGAACAAACTTGAATCAGATCCACTCCACAGTGTTGCATACCAAATATCAAAAGATACTGCCTGCTGGATCTGGAGAAGAAGATTTTTGAAGACATTTGCCTGAAATGCATTAAGTTCGAATTCGGGCTTCTATAGTGAGCCCAAATATGAATCTAGGGGGCCAATTTGAACAAACTTGAATCAGATCCACCCCACAATGTTGCATACCAAATATCAAAATATTCTGCCTGCTAGATCTGGAGAAGAAGATTTTTGAAGAAATTTGCCTGAAATGCACTAAGTTCGAATTCGAGCTTCTATACTGAGCCCAAATATAAACCCAGGGGGCCGATTTGAACAAACTTGAATCAGATCCACCCCACAATGTTGCATGTCAAATATCAAAAGATTCTGCCTGCTCGATCTGGAGAAGAAGATTTTTGAAGAAATTTGCCTGAAATGCACCAAGTTCGAATTCGGGCTTCTATAGTGAGCCCAAATATGAATCCAGGAAGCCGATTTGAACAAACTTGAATCAGATCCACCCCACAATGTTGCATACGAAATATCAAAAGATTCTGCCTGCTTGATCTGGAGAAGAAGACTTTTTAAGAAATTTGCCTGAAATGCACTAAGTTCAAAATCGGGCTCCTATACTGAGCCCAAATATGAACCGAGGGGGCCGATTTGAACAAACTTGAATCAGATCCACCCTACAATGTTGCATACCAAATATCACAAGATTCTGCCTGCTGGATCTGGAGAAGAAGACTTTTTAAGAAATTTGCCTGAAATGCACTAAGTTCAAAATCGGGCTCCTATACTGAGCCCAAATATGAACCCAGGGGGTCGATTTGAACAAACTTGAATCAGATCCACCCTACAATGTTGCATACCAAATATCAAAAGATTCTGCCTGCTGGATCTGGAGAAGAAGATTTTTTAAGAAATTTGCCTGAAATGCACTAAGTTCGAAATTGGGCTCCTATACTGAGCCCAAATATGAACCCAGAGAGCCGATTTGAACAAACTTGAATCAGATCCACCCTACAATGTTGCATACCAAATATCAAAAGATTCTGCCTGCTGGATCTGGAGAAGAAGATTTTTTAATCTTTTTCCCACTGCCCACAGTGTTAAAAAGTGCTGACTCAGCACTTTTTCAAAGTCCTGAAAAATGTTCCTTCTGATCAAACCGATAGGGATTTTTTTAACCATTCTATTCTACTGGATAAAAGTAAGCTTTAAACAAAATAAGAATTCTCTATGCCGTGTAGTTTTGTAGATATGGCAGTTTTAAGGTTTTTCCTATTTTTAGCTCCCGAGGTTCCCAAGGGGCAATGAGAAAATTTTTTTTTGCATCAATCAACTACTTATGACCCATTATCATCTCATATCAAATTTGGTTCAAATTGACCTCACGGTTCAGAAAATAGAAATTTTAGGCGTGGCCAAAATTGTTGCCCCTCCCATAACGAAGGCAAATAATGCCTGACAAACTTCTCTTGAACAAACTTCATTCTAAACCTCAAAAGGACTCTGTGTACCACATATCAAGTCTCTGCTACTGGTGGTTCATTAGAAGAAGATTTTCAAAAAATTTGGCCATTTTTTCCCCACACCTCTGCTCAATATGAGCCGAAACCTATTTTGGATAAAAATCAAAATGCCCCTATATAACCACTACTTACATGAAATTTAATTAAAATGTGGCCAGTGGTTTAGGAGAAAGAGGCTCAAACACCACCTTCACGCAGGACGACGGACGACGGACGAAGAGTGATAAGAAAAGCTCACCCTGACTTTCAGTCAGGTGAGCTAAAAACTGATTAGACCTAATTTCGGTACAAAATGGCCTCTCTGAAACACTCGTTCTCGTCCCAAGGTGATAACAGAGGTACCCAAGAAGTTTCGTGAAGATCGGTTGATAAATACAGCCTCTAGCCCGAGCCGTATTGACATGTGTACTTACTGTGTGTAAGTAGCACTGAAAAAATCAAAGTTCATCTAATTTGCAGAATTTCTGCACGAGAAAAAACCCCGTATTATATGTGATGTATCCTATGGTACTAAACATTCACACAAAAAATTATTCAAATCAGCGCTTTCATATGGAAGTTCTGTGCAAAAATCTGATTGCACCTAATTTTGTACAAAATGGCTGCCATCGGCCATCTTGAATTTTGGACCGCACCCAAAAACACTCGTTCTCGTCCCATAGTGATACCAAAGGTACCCAAGAAGTTTCGTAAAGATCGGTTTATAAATACGGCCTCTAGCCCGACCCGTATTGGCATTTGCACTTACAGTGATGAAAGTAACACTAAATACATCAAAGTTACTCTAATTTGCATCATTTTCGTACGAGAAAAAAACCTGTATTATATGTGATGTATCCCATGGTACTAAACATTCATACAAAAAATTATTCAAATCAGCGCTTTCATATGGAAGTTCTGCGCAAAAATCTGATTGCACCTAAGTTTGTACAAAATGGCCGTCAGCGGCCAACTTGAATTTCGGATCGGACCCAAAACACTGGTTCTCGTCCCACAGTCATAACAAAGGTACCCAAGAAGTTTCGTAAAGATCGGTTCATAAATACGGCCTCTAGCCCAAGCCGTATTGAATTGTTGACGGACAGACGGACGACTGGCCATGGCATAAGCTCAAATTTGGCTTCGCCAAAGTTGAGCTAAAAACTGATTGTACTAACTAAAGTACAAAATGGCTGCTGGTGGCCATCTTGAATTTTGGACCGCACCCAAAAACACTTGTTTTCGTCCCACGGTGATAACAAAGGTACTCAAGAAGTTTCGTAAAGATCGGTTCATAAATACGGCTTCTAGCCCGAGCCGTATTGAATTGTTGACAGACAGACGGCCAGACAGACGACTGGCTATGGCATAACCTCAAATTTGACTTACATCAAAGTTGTGCTAACAAAACAAAAAAACAGTTGTCAGTTCTTTTTCGAAATCGGAGTTTACTCTTGAACTCCATTGAAAATATGATAGGGGAGGTTGGGGGACAGGGTGGTGCCTAATCCAATGTCTTCAACAAGTGGCAGACCCTATACATCCCCATCTTCCCAAAATACCAACCTTGCATTGCATTTAAAGAAAAAAAAAGAGATTTGTTTTATTATTTTTTCATAGACGTATGCTGAACAGTCGCCATCAAAATAAAGCAACGAGTGAATGGTTTTCTCACACGAAAGGATAAACTAAACGTGTACACACATGTATGTTGTTACATGCACGATAATAACGTTTGCTACAACCGAAACAATCAGCTTTTTCTGTGAGGTGAAATATTTATTGACATGAATCAAATTTAATCCCAAACAGCCAACGTCGCGGCGGATCACTCGTACAAAAGCGTTTTCCATTTATTAAAACTTGACCATTTTTCCAAAAAGCACTAATCCTCAACATTTGCGTTTGCAGTGAAAGATTATTAGTTTGATCGGTCTGCCGTGGATTTTAATCCTTTCCACCAGTTGTCGCTGCCATAGAAATCGAATATAAAAAGACTTTTTTCCTTGTGTTAAAACGCCTTGCTCATACTGTGTACCAAAAACAATGAAATGTTTAGCACAGAACCACCGAGAACCCTCCATACAGGCCACAGAGAATCTGCTGAACCACTTTTTGTTGCGCACCATACCCATTGACGTCTAAATTGTGCATATTTTAAAACGATTCATGGTGCCCAATTTAAATTGTTTTCATTCCCCATATATTTCGCTTCAAAACTATCACCTCAGATTCCTAAAGTTATGCCTACAAACTGGTTAAAAATCCACCTGATTCTCCATAAGATAGAAATTCTACCAGACCCCTCTAGGTTTGTGCAGCCTATTTTCCTGCTTAAAACATAAGTTATGTCTCCCCCAGATGAACTGAACCTCAGTCGATAATCCTGCTACTTGATAAATGCAAAGGGGTTGTAAATACCCCCTCCATCTTACTCGCGTGACTAGAAATCTGCTCTGTGACTGTATCTGTTGGGTGAAAAGATGCAATTTCAACAAAGAAACTTACCCTTGCAGAAATGAGTCTTAGCTTTTCTCAGAAAGCATAGAAATCCTTGGAAATCCAAAGATATCTGCACTTTGTCCTATCTTTGTTTGCTGAATAAATTTGTAATTCTCAGGTCCAAGAATTGACTTCAGTGAAAGCTGGGAATAGTTGGGATAAGCTTGAATTTCAAAACAGTGAAAACTCAAAGCTTTCATAAAACGTTGGGGAAAGCTCAGACTTTAGTTTTAGGATCATACAAAGCTGGGAATAGTTGGGAAAAGCTCAGTCTCTGATACAATAGTATTTTTTAAAGTCTCAGCTTTGCAACAAAGTTGGGAAAAACTCAGACTTTAGTTTTAGAATAATACGAAGCTGGGAAAATTTGGGAAAGGCTCAGACTTCAATACAGTAGTATTTTGCTAAAGTCTGAGCTTTGAGAAAAAGTTGGGAAAAGTTTAGACTTTACTTGTTGGTAAGGATAGAAGTATTTGTTAAAGTCAGCCTTCACATTTCTGCAGTGTATATTGCAGCTGGCAGTGGTACAGCAGTGCATCTGCAGAAGCACTTCACGCATGATAGTACATCTCAAGTGGAACAGTGTTGATTGTCTTTGTTTTACAGTGGGAAAATCCAACCCAGTTGAAATTGTGAGATTTGTGTACACCTGTTACCAATAATTTGTGTTGTCAATCAGACCATCGACATTGGGAGGTATGAAAAGTAGTGTCTTTGCTTTCACTCAAGAAATTAATCCTATCTCCCCCCCCCCCTCCCCTCCCCCCCCCAGGTAGTTGTGAAGGCCACAAACATCTGTTATTGAAGTCTAGTGACGATATAAATAGAACGAAGACAGAATGCCACATGTTGGGAGGTGATTTGCATGTATTTTCTTTGTTTGACTGCAGAGATAGGAAAGACACTCCCTCAATCACAATAGCAATGCCCACATAAAACCATGGGCTAAGTTGGTGATGATTGGACCATCCAGTGGGAAAAGATGTTGAACAAATGCACCCACAAACAAACCATTCTCAAACGAGCCAAACTGACAAAGATTGTCTATTTTGTACACTCTATGGGTCATAAATCATGGAAAAACTAGATCGAAAACAAAATGACACATGCTTCTGAAAGAGCTCATCACTCTGAACATCTGTATGAACCTTCAACAATATCCAAGCACTAATGATCAAGTTATGACCTGAACCGATATCGGACAGGCAAATTCAGAAAAGTTTTAATGCTGAAAAGGGGGATAACTCTAGAAAGTGAAATGCTATGAACATCATTAGAGACTTGTTTGAAAGCCTTTCCCATAAGTAAGCTTCCTGCCAAATTTCAATGATATCCGACAACCCAAACCTGAGACACATGACAAACCGATAAACAAGAGCAACGCAAAGAGTGGCATATGCCCCGAATGGTGTTATGAATGGGTAGGTAAACCTCTTAGGGCATAACCAAAATCAGAGGGAAGCTTCCTCTTGACTCCAACAATGCATCACAAAAAATAAAGCTGATTTGAATCAGCATTCATAAGTTACTGGAAGGAAACCAAATTCAAGATGGCAGCCATATTGAATTGGTTATCTGATCTAAAATCAAAAGGAAGCGTCCCCTAGCCAACAATAATGCATAACTCAAAATATAACTGATTCGAGTCAGTATTCAAGTTATCAGATGGAAACCAAATTCAAGATAGCGGCCACTGGCCAGGTAAGCCACCATGAATTGGCCACTGGCTGCCAACTTGATTCAGCTGACTGGTCCAACCTTGAAAGGAAGCTTCCTCTAAATAGAAACAATGCATAAATCAAATCAAAAACAAAAATGGTTCGAGTCAGCATTCATTAGTTATTGGTCAGAAACCAAATTCAATAAGGCCACCATTGCGGCCATATTGAATTGGCTAGCTCAACCAAAAACTAGTCCAACATTGAATGGAAACTTCCACTAGACACCAAAAATGCATAATTCAAAAATAACTAGAGGTCTGACTGTCCCAGATGGGCCTGTACCTAAATCTACGGACAAAATTCAGGCATGTTAAGATGAAAAGGGGCAATTCTAGGCCTGCTTTTTCAAGTTAACAAGGGGCATAATTCTGAAAAAAATAATCCAACCGGAACTATAATCGCAGGTGCACAGGTTCCCATGGAGGTGTACATTCATACCAAGTTTCGATCAGATTGGTCAATAAACATCTGAGAAAATCTCTGGTCAAAATTATGTCTACAGATGGGCAAACAGACAGGACGGACAGATGGACAGATGGACGGACGAGGTAATTCCAGTATATGGCTTATGTTTTTGGAAGCGCACATATTATACTGATTACCTTATAAAATTTCATCAAAATCTGAGCACATTAATCTTCAAAATGACATGAACAGACATCATGGACGGATGGACGGACGTGCGGAGGGACGGACGGATGAAAGATGGATGCACTGACAGATGCAATTCAGTATACCCAACTTGCTTTTAACGTAGTTGGTATAATGAGCTAATGCAACCCTCGCATAACACCGAACGCCATCGAAAAACAATAATAGTTCAGTTTTTGTGCAATGGTGCTTTGAATCCATATTTTCTTGTTCCTCTTGAAATGGTACTCTCGAAGCAGCCTGGTCAACAACAATTCAACTGACCCGCATTTAATCAGGACACACATTTCAACACATGCAGTCTAAGAACGTTTAATAATTTTGTTTGGTAATACAATAATTTATTTGAATCACTATGACTCACAAATAATGTGAAATTACTAACGAAAAAATAGGCTACAGGAAGTATTACGTCACATGCAACGAATTCCAAAATGGAATCACTCAGAAAGCAGATGTTTGCTTCTGAAAGTAACTCAATGTTTTGCTTTAACTGAACAAGAAATAAACATACTGTTATTTCTGCTTCATGGTATGGGGCTATATAAACACACGGGTGCAAAAAATTCCGACCTACTCATTGTTGATCAGACCTCCAAAACAAACTTTGACTCGAGTACTGGATACGGATGTTTCGTCTGCCAGCCAAATTGTCTGCTTCAGTGCTTGCAATTTACTTGAATCGTCTGCTTGTAATTTTACCCAAATCGTACGCCAAGAGTTTGAAAATCATTAAAACATTTGATGGAAAATAACTTTAATGATATTTATTCAGTATCAATTAGCACAAGAATAAATAGTTAGCATAGCATTTTACATAGCAATTAGCACATCTTTGAATCTTTCATTCAATTTCAAATGTTAATATTATATGTGTCGCACTACCGACGCATCAAATTCAAATAATTGAATTCAAGTCGACGCTGCAATGATGTTTTTTACCACTGAATGCGAGAAGATGGACTCTTCATGTCAGCCAAACCAATCCAGTTACCAAATTTTAAATACATCTGTGTAGTTTGTAGACATCGCATTACCATCGCCTCGAATTAAACGCAAATGAAATATGATAATTATATGTTATTAAGGAAAACGCTGAATGCCTTGACATATTTAACAATTTTTGTTAACATTCGCAGAGGAATTGAATTCGAGCTGACGGTGATGCATTGTCTGTAATCAACATGCAACATGGATCAAATTCAGGCTTGGGAATTGCTTTTCTTCCTTGGTTGGGGGGGGGGGGGGAGGCAACCAACTCAGCTATGCATGGCAGTTTCTTTTTAAAACATCATGCACCATGTTACTCCATTGAAGCAGTACAAATTGCCGAAAAATATGCTTGTATATGCAGGTCAAACTATCTAAACCTTATAATATGAAAGACAATCTCCAACTGAATTCAGAGCGACGATGTGGCGCCTGTATAAATAAAATGAAGCCATAGTATATCAGGCCTCAACAATTCAGGCAAACGGTCGTTCCGTTCACCTGGAGTTTATGATCAGTTAACCAAAAAGATCAATCGATTGACCAAATTTTTTTATGCTCGTTATATTAAGATATCTGTGGAGATAGTACACATTGAAATATTAAATTTGTACTTGTTATTCAACATGTCAAGGTTTATGGAAATTGAAATGCACTGTAGACTGATGTATGATGGGGCCACTGCCAAATCAATTCTGGACCTACTCACCGCTGCAGATTCTTATATACAAAACTGCCAATAGAAGAGGCACAACTCCATATTTCTAGTGATTGCATATTTCTGCTTCGCTGATATTTTTATCGTCGGAAGTCATCGCATGTCACCAACAGAAGAGGCATAACTGTACATTCCCCCTCCACCCTCCCCCAGCTCAGGCCTATGGCCTTTGGGATATACCTGTGGCATATCAAGTTTGGATTTTGGGTTAAACCAACAGGTTAATGAAACAAATTTATTAAACCATCAGAATAGGTTAATGAACAACTAAATGGGTAACCTGTTTATAGGTTTACCAAAATATAGAATTGTCAAGGCCTGGTATATTGTTTTCCTATGTGTACACAGCTAAAATACATGTATAGATATCACATAAGATTTGTGTGTAGACTCAAACATTGTGACTTTAGGTCGTGCTTCAACTGAATTGGATGTGATGGTAGAGTGACGTATATAAGAAGTCTTACGGTACTTAATATGATGCGCTTCTTAATACAATACTTATAACAAATATATTTGCTAGTTTGCTACCAATAGTTTTGCAATTATTCATTGTTAATCGGCAGTGGCCACTTTAAATGAATAACTGCAAAATTATAAGAATTTTTTTTACTGTTTTTCCATGTTGCATTCCAGTTGTAACCACCAGTGTGCACACTCAAACCAATAAGATGCTTGACCCTCACTCCAGTGCTGGAAATGAACAAAATTGACAGGTGTAGTTTTAAGCTCCCGCAAAATCAGAGACAAGAGTAATTTGCACTCGTAAAATGTTAGTATGTGAATTTTCGAGGTGATACTGTCACCAAACACCAGAAACTGTAATCCTTTGAACCCGAGCGACCGCTTTTCCAGCCAGGAACATGACCAATCAGTATTTTCAATGTGCAGCCTCGAGGCTGCACATTGAAAATATTGATTGGTCTCCCCCAAATAATGAATATGGACTCTTCTAATTGCTGCCACTGAATTGGCATGGCCAATACCACCAGTGTTCAACTTCTTAAATGTACACTACTGAGTTTGCTAAGCACCTAGTATATCCAACTACCTGTTTTACGTTTTAGTTGAAATATTGTAATGAAAAGTGTATATATTTTTTATTTAATTATACCCCCACTTTCGAAGAAAATGGGGGTATACTGGATTACGTGCGTCCGTCTGTGCATCCGAGTGCGAGTCCGTTTGAGAATATTCAAAACTTTCATAACTTAAGTAAATTATTATTTTCTATAATATTTGTTGGTCATAGGTAAGTCCACACTAGTTATTTTTTTTTTCATTACTTGTTCACTTAGTAATTATGTCCGTCCAAGTCAAATTTTGTCTGTTCAGCCTGTATCTCAGGCAGACATGTTAACTCTCCCGGAATGCCCAGGAAAATCCCGGAATTTCAGTGTAGTTCCCGGCCTCCTGGACGGGAATCAGTTTTGGACCAAAAATCCTGGAAAACAACAGTCAAATATTTCGTTCCCGTTGTAACTTATGAAAAACGTTCGGAGTCAAATCACATGCATTTCAAACTCTGGTAAAAACTCACGAAGCAGTAAAATATGGATTTAAGTTAAATTTATTTAAGAAAAGGTTATTTTATGATATATATTTCAACTGTGTTCATGTTTATTTCTGGGTTTTTCTTCGGAGATTCGTGATCAATGTGCAAGTGTCGAAGTGAAAATAGGTGACTTACTTTAAAAAAATTTAAAACTCCACCTTCATTTAAATGCAGTTTTTGGAAATTAAAATATATGAAAAGGAATTAAATAATATATATTTATTTATTCCTTCATAGGACAGCTTTAATTCTCATCCCTTTTCCAAAATCAAAACGTAAACAACTATTTAGCACAGTTTAAAAGTAGGTTAAAGTCGCTTAGGATGCCGAAAAATTATGACTGCATATTTAAACACAATGGACTTATTTTCTAACACTACATTTATTCTGTTGTGCTGACTACAGAGCTGTTAACTGTTGGCTATCTGTAAATTTTGAATAAAATTTAAAAAAAAATGCTACAATGATGAAAAGAAAAGTTTTGTGTAGGTCACAAACGTCCCACATGCATGAAGTTTGATAAAGATACTCTTTAAGTACGAATGTTCTTGAAGAAACTGAACATTAGGACATCTTTTCCTGTTAACATTTCCAGACTTGGGAAATTATTAGCCAAGCAGACTTTGATAAGAGCAAACCACACGTGGAGGTGCTCTGTGGGACAGTGTGGGAGGTGGTGGGGGTGGGGAGGGGGGGGGGCTTGTGAAGAAGAGGATCGGGGGTAGGGGGTGGGGTGTCAAATGAACAATTATTTTATGATTTTTCAACATAGCATAAATGCATCAGCATAGTTGACAACTAGCTCTGGATATAACCTGCTGTTAATAGTGGTCCATGAGCTGAAAATTCAGTTTTTTCTTTTATTTTGTGTCCGCGCGAACTTTTCCCTGAAATCCATCCCATTTCCCTGAAAATCACCCTCAGGTTCCCTGAAAAATTATTCTGGAGGTTAACATGTCTGATCTCGGGTATCGAATGTTCTATTGCAATGAAATTTGGTATAGGCTTTAAAAAAAAGAAAGGATTCAACGATATTTCTTACATTTTCCTTTTTAAGGTCATCCCCCTTTTTTGACTTAGATATTGTAGGAAATAGACCTTATTTGTCTGTTCAGCCTGTATCTCAGGTATGGGTTGTCGGATTTCAGTGAAATATGGCATGCAGTTTGCCTATGACAAAGGCTTCTGCCTCGTTGCTCATTGCATAAAATTTCCAAACACCAAACAATTTACCATACCTTTTGACTTAGAAATTGTTGAAAACTTTCGAAGAAAATGGGGGGGGGGGGGGGGAAATACTGGATTGGGGTTATCGGATTTCAGAGAAATATGGCATGCAGTTCGCCTATGACAAAGGCTTCTGCCTCATTGCATAAAACTTCCAAACACCAAACAATTTACCACAATTTACCATACTTTATGACTTAGAAATTATTGGAAATTGTTGAAAACTTTCGAAGATGAAAGTGTCAATGACACTGTAGCTTAACTTGTGTGTTGTGTTTGATGAAAAGGATAATGCTCAATGTTTATGAAAGGATTATGAAATAAGACAAGAATTGTGATAATTGGGAATATGTTCATTTCTGTTCCCTGTATGCTATGTTTATGATAAAAATAATATGAGGTATACACTGTACTAAAGAGCTGAGGGGTGGGTTAATATGACCTCACAGTTAATGTATGTGGCCCTCACAGTTAACGTATATCAACAAAAGTTACCAAGTTACAGTGAAATTTTTCAAAAACGAGTCATCCTATCAAGTTACATTAAAATCCCTTCATAAATATAGCCTGTAGACTGTGCTAAAGGTTTTCGGGCTCCTGTAGCCGTCAGTGTCCCAATTGCGTCCAAAGGGGACGTTCTCATCTAGACATTATATGAAGTCAACCTACCAAGTTACAATGAAATTCCTTAAAAAATATGACCTGTAGACTGTGCTAAATGTTTTTGGGCTTTGAGCTCTGGCAGCCATCATGGTTGAATGATTGCAAACAAAAGGGGACATTCTCATCTGGGCATCATCTGGGGTGATCCTACAAAGTTACAATGAAATCTCTGCATAAATATGACCTGTAGACTGTGCTCAAGGTTTTTGGGCTTTGGGCCCCTGAAGCCGTCACAGTTGACCAATCATGACCAAAAGGGGATGTCATCATCTAGGCATTATATGGATCAAACTTACAGGTTACAATGAAGTCCTTCCATAAATATGACCAATAGACTATGCTAAAGGTTTTGGGGTTTTGGGTTCGGGCAGCCATCAAGGCTGAATGATCGCGACCAAAAGGGGACGTTCTCATCTAGACATTATTTAGAGTCATCCTACCAAGGTACAATGAAATCCCTTCATAAATATCACCTGTAGACTGTGCTAAAGATTTTCGGGCTTTGGGCCCATGTAGCCAACACAGTTGCCTAATGGTGTCCAAAAGGGGCTGTTCTTATCTAGACATTACATGAAGTCAACCTACCAAGTTACAATGAAATCCCTTCATAAATATGATCTGAAGACTTGGCTAAAGGTTTTCGGGCTTTAGGCTTGGGCAGCCATCATGGTTGAATGATCGCAACTAAAAGGGGACATTCTCATCTGGACATCATCTGGAGTGATCCTAAGAAGTTACAATGAAATCCCTTCATAAATATGACCTGTAGACTGTGCTCAAGATTTTCGGGCTTCAGGCACTTGTAGCCATCACAGTTGACCAACCACGACCAAAAGAGGATGTCATCATCTAGGCATTATATGGAGTCAACCTAACAAGTTACAATGAAATCCTTTCATAAATACAACCTACAGACATGCTAAAGGTTTTTGGGCTCAGGTACCCATCAAGGCTGAATGATCACGACCAAAATGGGATGTTCTCATCTAGACATTATTTGGAGTCATCCTACCAAGTTACAATGAAATCCCTTCATAAATATGACCTGAAGACTGTGCTAAAGGTTTTCGGGCTTTGGGCCCCTGAAGCCATCATAGTTGCCCAATCGTGTCCAAAAGGGGACGTTCTCATCTAAACATTATATGAAGTCAACCTACCAAGTTACAATGAAATCCCTTCATAAATATGACCTGTAGACTGTGCTCAAGGTTTTCAGGCTTTGGGCACCTGTAGCCATCACAGTTGACCAATCACGACCAAAAGGGGATGTCATCATCTAGGCATTATATGGAGTCAACCTAACAGGTTACAATGAAATCATTCTATAAATATAACCTTTTGCCTATGCTAAAGGTTTTTGGGCTCGGGCACCCATCAAGGCTGAATGATCATGACCAAAATGGGACGTTCTCATCTAGACATTATTTGGAGTCATCCTACCAAGTTACAATGAAATCCCTTCATAAATATGACCTGTAGACTGTGCTAAAGGTTTTCGGGCTTCGGGCACCTTTATTTATTTATATTTATTGGTATTTAAGGTCACATACTTATGCATAATGGCTAATCGTGACCGTGACAGTTTTACGGGTGGAGGAAGCCGGAGTACCCAGAGAGAACCACCGAGCAACGACGAGCAGCTGTCAGCTCTCCAACATCGTAACTCTGAACTCTGCACCGCAGCACAGGCAGGGTTAGATTGGTTGAAGACATGCGCACCATCGACGTGCAGTACGCCTCAATACACAGCGTCATCATGCCCCCATGTAGGCAATCGGGGTGAAGTGTCTTGCCCAAGGACACAATGCGGTTGCCGCAGGTGGGATTTGAACCGAGGACCTCTCGGCTTGCAGCCTGCACCTCTACCAACTGAGTCACCGCGCCCCCCTCGGGCACCTTTAGCCGTCAAATTTGCCCAATCATGTCCAAAAGGGGACGTTCTCATCTAGACATTATATGAAGTTGACCTACCAAGTTACAATGAAATCCCTTCATAAATATGACCTGTAGACTGTGCTAAAGGTTTTTGGGCTTCGGGCTCGGGCAGCCATCATGGCTGAATGATCGCAACCATAGGGGACAATCTCATCTGGGCATCATCTGGAGTGATCCTAAGAAGTTACAATGAAATTCCTTCATAAATATGACCTGTAGACTGTGCTCAAGGTTTTCGGGCTTCGAGCACTTGTAGCCATCACAACTGACCAATCACGACCACAAGGGAATGCCATCATCTAGGCATTATATGGAGTCAACCTAACAAGTTACAATGAAATCCTTCCATAAATATGACCTTTTGCCTATGCTAAAGGCTTTTGGGCTCAGGCACCCATCAAGGCTGCATGATCGCGATCAAAATGGGACGTTCTCATCTAGACATTATTTGAAGTCATCCTACCAAGTTACAATGAAATCCCTTCATAAATAGGGCCTCTAGACTGTGCTAAAGGTTTTCGGGCTTCGGGCCCCTGTAGCCATCACAGTTGCCCAATCACGTCCAAAAGGGGATTTTCTCATCTAGATATTGTATGAAGTCAACCCACCAAGTTACAATGAAATTCCTCAATAAATATGACCTGTAGACTGTGCTAAAGGTTTTCGGCTTTTGGGCTTGGGCAGTCATCACGGTTGGCAGATCATGCCCAAATGGGGAAATTCTCATCTAGACATCATAAGGAGTCATCCTACCAAGTTACAATGAAATCCCTCCACATTAAACATGACCTGCAGACTGTGCTAAAAGTTTTTGGGTTTCGGGCTTGGGCAGCCATCACGGTTGATAGATCATGCCCAAAAGGGGACGTTCTCATCTAGGCATTATACAGAGGCATCCTACCAAGTTACAATGAAATCCCTTCATAAATACGACCTGTAGACTGTGCTAATGGTTTTCGACTCGGGCAGCCATATCGGTTGCCCGATCGCGACCTAAAGGGGACGTTCTCATCTAGACATGACCCCAAACCTGCATATGAAATTTCGTGACGATCAGACAAGAACTGCAGGGTGTAGCCCGTGCTAAAGGAAAATGTGAACAAACGTCACAGACTTCCGCACGCGTGATGGCAATAGCTTATCTTGACTATGTCAAGTTAAGCTAAAAATGGGGGGGGGGGGGGGTTATACTGAATTGCGTCCGTCTGTCTGTGCATCCGTCCATCAGGCCGTACGAGAATATTCATAAATAATATTTGTTGGTCATAGGTATGCCCACACTAGGCGGTACACCATGGGGGGTATGCACCGGACGACAGTCGAGCTCTTGTTATATCTTTAATGATTTAAGTACAGGAATTAAGATTTTATTTGTGTTTGACATTATTTTTTGGCTTTTGAATACCATAACCATGGAAAATGGAAATTATTGGTAAAAGAGGAAATTTTTTAATTTGCCAAAAAATTGACGCAGCAAACTGGTATGGGTTCAATATTGAGTATGAGACCCATTACTGTTAATTACAGCTTGACAACGCCTTCTCATGCTCCCAATCAGGTTCCTGGTGGTCCTTTGTGGGATGTTGTTCCATTCTTGGACCAGCATGTCACCAAGCTCCTGGACACTTCTTGGCTGGACTGGACAGGTTGAAATTGCAAGCTACAACTCATTCCAGACATGTTCGATTGGATTGCGGTCAGGGGATCTTGCTGGCCAGTCCATACACTCAATCCCCTCCCTCTATCGGTACTCACGGCAGTATGGGCAACATGAGGACAGGCATTATCGTCCATCAGAATGAATCTATCACCCACTGCACCTGCATACAATCTGATGTGGACATCTAGGATCTCATCAATATACCGCTGCGCAGTCAATGTACTACATTCAAGAACACAGAGCTCTGTATGTCCATCACTGCTGATGCCGCCCCAGACCATGATTGACCCCCCACCATAGTGGTCATGCTCAGCAATGTTGACTGCATGGAATCACTCTCCTAGTCTTTTCCATACCCTATAACGACTATCTGTGTGGTCTAGGCAGTACCTTGACTTATCTGTGAAAAGGACAGGTGGCCAATCTTCTCTGGTCCATCCAACGTGGTCCATGGCCCATTCATATCATGCCTGGCGGTGGTTCTGGGACAGCGGAATGTGAATACATGATCTTCTCGATCGGAGACCACATTCGTGCTACCTTCCCCAGATAGTCTGCATCGAAACATTTACCCCAGATGCATTCTGAAGGTCACTGCAAAGCTGGGTTGCTGTGGCAAAGCGGTTCCTACTGGCCTGAATGATCAAAAACTGGTCTTCAGCTGCAGATGTTGCCCTGTCTCTGCCACCACCATGCCATCTTACTGGTGTGCCATACTGCTGAAATCTTTCCCAGGCTCTGGTGATCACCGTATGGTGCACACACCAAGGGCTTCACCAACCTGACGATGGGTAGCCCCTTGCTGCACCATCCTTACAGCCCGCCACATATCTGCTTCAGACAAATGTCTTCTTACATTTGCATTTGCCATATTCAATCATTAAATCACAAGGGTTTGTGTTGAAATGAAGACTGAATACCCTGCACATGTCATGTACATGAAGACAGTACACGAAAACATTATGAAAATCAAGGGGTACATGCTTTCCATGACTGACACGAAAAATCTGCCTGTCAAGAGAGCTAATGAAAACACTGGGGACCATCTCAATACATTCCTCAATCATATCCACCAAAAATATCGCAAATATGTCACAAGCAAATTTCACAATGAAGTGTCAAATATTTGGTGCTTAGCAAACTTTGAGTAGTATATAAGGAATTGCTCAATTATGACAGTAACTTGCCACTGGCAATAGAGTGCTGCTTTCTCAAAACGACACTCATTTATCCTCATAGTATATTAGTCCTCCACAATATTTTTCAACAAGTGCATTTTTTAGCTCACGTGAAATAGAAAACATGTGTGCTGACGGGAGCAATTGCACTTGCACCTGTTTCATTTCCAGGACTGTCACTCCCATCTGTCGTGGCTTTGTCAGCAAATAAAGCTATTCCATTCGCAAGAGAGTTCAATCCCACATTGTCCCAGTGTGCCTACGGCATGCTGAATCTTTCATTCATCCAAGCAAGGAGGTATAGATATACAATAAATAATATTCAATAAATTAGAAAACAAGAGGCCCCAACGGGCCTGAGGGCGCTCACCTGACATGGTAGCCTAAATATCAACCCAGAGAATTGATTTCAACAAGTTGCATCTGCTCCTCCTAAGAAAAGCTTATACCAAATATCCAGATTCTGACCAGTGGATCTAAAAAAAAAAGATTTTTAAAGAATATTCCTCATATTGAACTAAGTTATAATTCAGGCTCCCACAGGGAGCCCATATATGAACCCAGGGACTTGGCTTTAACAAACTTGAATCTCACCCCCCTAAGGATGCTGCACACCAAATATCAAAACATTCCGACTGCTGGATCTGAAGAAGAAGATTTTTAAAGAAAAGTCCTCATTTTGAACTAAGTTAGAATTCGAGCTCCCACAGTGAGTCCAAATATGGACCTAGGGACATGGCTGAAGAAGAAGATTTTTAAAGAAAAGTCCTCAATTTGTACTAAGTTACAATGCGAGCTCCCACAGTGAGTCCAAATATGGACCTAGGGACATGGCTTGAACAAACTTGAATCTCACCCCCTAAGGATGCTGCATACCAAATATCAAAACATTCCGACTGCTGGATCTGAAGAAGATTTTTAAAGAAAATTCCTCATTTTGAACTAAGTTATAATTCGGGCTACCACAGTGAGCCCAAATATGAACCCAGGGGCTTGGCTTGAACAAACTTGAATCTCACCCCCCTAAGCATGGTGCATACCCAATATCAGAAGATTCTGCCTGCTGGATCTTGAGAAGAAGATTTTCAAAGAAATTTGCCTGAAATGCACTAAGTTCAAATTTGGGCTCCTATACTGAGCCCAAATATAAACCCAGGGGGCCGATTTGAACAAACTTGAATCAGATCCACCCCACAATGTTGCATACCAAATATCAAAAGATTCTGCCTGCTGGATCTGGAGAAGAAGATTTTTTAAGAAATATGCCTGAAATGCACTAAGTTAAAATTTGGGCTCCTATACGGAGCCCAAATATAAACCCAGGGGGCCGATTTGAACAAACTTGAATCAGATCCACCCCACAATGTTGCTTACCAAATATGAAAAGATTCTGAAGCTGGATCTGGAGAAGAAGATTTTTTAAGAAATTTGCCTGAAATGCACTAAGTTCGAATTCGAGCTTCTATAGTGAGCCCAAATATGAAACTAGGAAGCCGATTTGAACAAACTTGAATCAGATCCACCCCACAATGTTGCATACCAAATATCAAAAGATTCTGCCTGCTGGATCTGGGGAAGAAGATTTTTTAATAAATTTTCCCGAAATGCACTAAGTGCGAATTCAGGCTTCTATATTAAGCCCAAATATGAATCCAGGGGGCCGATTTGAACAAACTTGAATCAGATCCACCCCGCAATGTTGCATACCAAATATCAAAAGATTCTGCCTGCTGGATCTGGAGAAGATGATTTTTTAAGAAATTTGCCTGAAATGCACTAAGTTCGAATTCGAGCTTCTATAGTAAGCCCAAATATGAATCTAGGGAGCCGATTTGAACAAATTTGCATCAGATCCATCCCACAATGTTGCATACCAAATATCAAAAGATTCTGCCTGCTGGATCTGGAGAAGAAAATTTTTTAAGAAATTTGCCTGAAATGCACTAAGTTCGAATTCGAGCTTCTATAGTGAGCCCAAATATGAATCTAGGAAGCCGATTTGAACAAACTTGAATCAGATCCATCCCACAATGTTGCATACCAAATATCAAAAGATTCTGCATGCTGGATCTGGAGAAGAAGATTTTTTAATAAATTTGCTTGAAATGCACTAAGTTCAAATTTGGGCTCCTATACTGAGCCCAAATATAAACCCAGGGGGCCGATTTGAACAAACTTGAATCAGATCCACCCCACAATGTTGCTTACCAAATATGAAAAGATTCTGCCTGCTGGATCTGGAGAAGAAGATTTTTTAAGAAATTTACATGAAATGCACTAAGTTCAAATTCAAGCTTCTATAGTGAGCCCAAATATGAATCTAGGAAGCCGATTTGAACAAACTTGAATCAGATCCACCCCACAATGTTGCATACCAAATATCAAAAGATTCTGCCTGCTGGATCTGGAGAAGAAGATTTGTTAAGAAATTTGCCTAAATGCACTAAGTTCGAATTCGGGCTTCTATAGTAAGCCCAAATATGAATGCAGGGGGCCGATTTGAACAAACTTGAATCAGATCTACCCACAACGTTGCATACCAAATATCAAAAGATTCTGCCTGCTGGATCTGGAGAAGAAGATTTTTTAAGAAATTTGCCTGAAATGCACTAAGTTCGAATTCGAGCTCCTATAGTGAGCCCAAATATGAATCTAGGGAGCCGATTTGAACAAACTTGAATCAGATCCACCCTACAATGTTGCATGCCAAATATCAAAAGATTCTGCCTGCTGGATCTGGAGAAGAAGATTTTCAAAGAAATTTGCCTGAAATGCAGTAAGTTCAAATTTGGGCTCCTATACTGAGCCCAAATATACACCCAGGGGGCCGATTTGAACAAACTTGAATCAGATCCACCCCACAATGTTGCATACCAAATATGAAAAGATTCTGCCTGCTGGATCTGGAGAAGAAGATTTTTTAAGAAATTTGCCTGAAATGCACTAAGTTCGAAATCGGGCTCCTATACTGAGCCCAAATATGAACCCAGGGGGCCGATTTGAACAAACTTGAATCAGATCCACCCTACAATGTTGCATACCAAATATCAAAAGATTCTGCCTGCTGGATCTGGAGAAGAAGATTTTTTAATCTTTTTCCCATTGCCTACAGTGTTAAAAAGTGCTGACTCAGCACTTTTTCAAAGTCCCGAAACTGTACCCTATGATAAAACCGATGGCAATTTTTTTTTACCAACCCTTTCTGTTGGTCCTAAGGAAGCTGCACACCAAATAAAAATTCTCAATGCCGTGCAGTTTTGGAGATATGGGCGTTTTAAATTTTTTCTATTTTTAGCTCCTGCGGTTCCCACGGGGCTGCGGGAAATTTTTTTTTTGCATAAATCAAGTACTCATGACCCAATAAGCCCTCACATAAAATTTGGTTCAAATCAGCCTCTCGGTTTGGAAAATAGAAATTTTGGGCGGGGCAAAAAATTTTGCCCCTCCCATAACGATGCCAAGTATAGCCCCACAAACTTCTCTTGAACAAATCTGAGTCTACACCTCAAAAGGAAGCTGCACACCATATATCAAGTCTCTGCTACTGCTGGTTCATGAGAAGAAGATTTACAAAGATTTTGGTGCCCCTTGGGGGCGTGGCACCACCCAGGAGGAGGGGCAACTTCATATGAACAAATCTGAATTGGCATTAGTTAATAAACATTTAGCCAACATTTGAATAAAATTGGGCTAGTGGTTTAGGAGGAGAAGTCGATAATGTAAAGTTAACGCCGGATGGACGACGACAGACGATGGACGACGGACAGAAAGTGATTAGTAAAGCTCCCCTTGAGCTTCGCTCAGGTGAGCTAAAAATATAAATAAAAAATTATTCAAAATATAATAATTCATACGTTTTTTCCAGGGGACGAGTTTCGGACGATTTGGGTAAAATTGCAGTGAACAACTTGGGTAAAATTGCAGCGGACAATTCACATCTGGTGGTCACTAAAAAGTGTATGCCAATGCCGGGGTTCAAAATCTGGTAAAATTAATGAAAGTGTCAATGACACTGTAGCTCAACTTGTCAAGACATGTACATGTATAGTATTTGACACAGCAATGACGAACATCTAGGCAATGACCTGATAACAAATGTACATATAAAGTATTGTAACGGTCTGTACATAAATACTGGCCGTAGCCTGTAACAAATGTATAGGTAAAGTATTGTAAAGGTGGGTGACAGTCAGATGTTAAACTAGAAAAGAAATCTTTGAGTCCCAGAGTGGGTCTGACTGAACCCCAAAATATTTGTTCTCATAGCACAGTGATAACA
Source organism: Pictodentalium vernedei (assembly GCA_031216915.1). Lineage (NCBI taxonomy): Eukaryota > Metazoa > Mollusca > Scaphopoda > Dentaliida > Dentaliidae > Pictodentalium > Pictodentalium vernedei. The sequence goes on from CM062296.1 coordinate 569,530,186, forward strand.
AAGGCACCCCAAAACATACTCATTCCTGTCCCAAGGTGAAAACAAAGGTACCCAAGAAGTTCCGTGTAGATCAGTTCATAAATACGAGCTGTATAGAAGTTGTGACAGAAAAACTGATTGGACCTAATTTCGGTACAAAATGGCCACTGGCAGCCATCTTGAATTTTGGACCGCACTTAGAAACACTCCTTCTCGTCCCAAGGAGATAACAAAGGTACCCAAGAAGTTTTGTGAAGATCGGTTGATAAATACAGCCTCCAGTCTGAGCCGTATTGACATGTGCATTTACAGTGTATAAGTAGCACTAAATAAATCAAAATTCATCTAATTTGCCTAATTTCTGCACGAGAAAAAAACCCGTACTGAATGTGATGCATTCCATTTTACTAAACATTCATACAAAAATTTATTCAAATCAGAACTTTCATACAGAAGTTCTGTACAAAAGAGTGATTGCACTAATTTTGGTACAAAATGGCTGCTGTTGGCCATCTTGAATTTTGGACCACACCCAAAAACACTCGTTCTCATCCGACGGTGATAACAAAGGTACCCAAGTTTATTGTTTATTGTTGTTTAAGGTCACATACTTCTGCACAATGGCTAATCATGACCACAACAGGGAGATAAAGTCAAGGTCAGTTAATCGTTTATACCCCATGTTGCCTATTTTAAAAGACTCACACCCCAAGCATTAGTGACTGGGCAAAGGTACCCAAGAAGTTTCGTAAAGATTGGTTCATAAATACGGCCTCTAGCCTGAGCCGTGTAGAAGTTGTGTGCAAAAAACTGATTAGACCTAATTTCGGTACAAAATGGCCACTGGCAGCCATCTTGAATTTTGGACCGCACTCAGAAACACTCGTTCTCGTCCCAAGGTAATAACAGAGGTACCCAAAAAGTTTCGTGAAGATCGGTTGATAAATACAGCCTCTAGCCCGAGCCGTATTGACATGTGTACTTACTGTGTGTAAGTAGCACTGAAAAAATCGAAGTTCATCTAATTTGCATAATTTCTGCACGAGATAAAAACCCGTATTACATGTGATGTATCCCATGGTACTAAACATTCACACAAAAAAATTTTCAAATCAGCGCTTTCATATGAAAGTTCTGTGCAAAAATCTGATTGCACCTAATTTTATACAAAATGGCTGCCATCGGCCATCTTGAATTTCGAACCACACCCAAAAACACTCGTTCTCGTCCCACGGTGATAACAAAGGTACCCAAGAAGTTTGGTAAAGATCGGTTCATAAATGTGGCCTCCAGCCTGAGCCATATTGGCATTTGCACTGGCAGTGCTGAAAGTAACACCAAGTACCAATAGATAAATAAATAAATAAGTAACACCAAGTCCATAAAAAAAGAACCTCTGTTTCTCAGGCCCGCGCGCATGGTCATTTTTGGTGCGCATGCAACCTTTTTATGACACCAAAAAATCTTTAACAAAAATTTGAGATAGTGTGCTCATTTCGGTAAATCGATATCAATTCGTTCGCAAATTTTAAATTACACACTTCAAGCTTTTTCTACGTCATACTTTAATAAAGTGGGTCGGTTTTAGCAATATTCATGACAGAAAGTGTTTTATTCTGTAAATGGTAAGTCATAATGACAGCAAGAAGGAAGGTGTCTTTCAGTCTGACAACAAACAGTCACAAAGGGGAATGGTCGATTCGCACCACGTTTGATTCACACCAACCCTCAGAAAGTCTGCATAGTCAGGTGCTATGTTGAATGGTACACAGTCTCCTGGCATTTATTTTTAGTAACATCTGTATTGTAAATGGCCGTCAATGGGAATTTGTGTACTGTTATTTGAAACCGTTAAGAGGTTTCCCAGTTAATTTAAATAAATGCATTTGAGATGCAGGAGAATTGGATAACTAATAGTGACCGTTGCTTGATATAAAAGTAACAGTCAGAGCTGAAAATAAATCGCATATAGGCAGGTATGTGCGGTCGAATTGGTTAATAAAAACACGCAAACATTCGTTTTGTATTTCATTTTCAGATTTCCGAAAAATAGGATTTATGGATGAACTGCCCGTTCAAATGGGTTGTGATAATTTTGAATATAATGGGGAAAAATTGCGATTCACGATTTTATTAGGCAGGTTGTGAAAGGATTTTTTTTTTTGGGGGGGGGGGGGGGGGGGGGGGGGGGGGGGGGTAAAATAAATCTGTGAAAGTTGGCACTTCGACATTTGATTTGTCCCAGAGACGTTTCATCCAGAGACGTTTCACCCACGAGGCATTTCGTCCTGTGTCATAATTTTCACGTTTCATTGAAAAAACAAACATTCAAATCCCACTTCATTTATGATCCAACACCCCTACGGTGAATAACCAATATATTTGCGAAATTTTGCGTGGTCCACCAGGCATTTGGGTGGGGGTCGAATTACCATAAACAACCTCTCAGGGAGAAAATAAAAATAAAAAAAAAAGACCGCCCGCCCGCCCGCATGCTTTTTTGGAAAAAATGGCCTGAGAAACAGACAATTAACTTTGCATGGCCTAAATAAATCAAAGTTAGTCTAATTTGCATAATTTACGCACGAGAAAAAAAACTGTATGATATGTAATGTATCTCATGGTACTGAACATTCATACAAAAAATTATTTAAATCAGAGCTTTCATATGGAAGTTCTGTACAAAAAACAGATTTCTGCATCGTCGGTACAAAATGGCGGCTGGCAACCATCTTGAATTTCGGACGGCACCCCAAAACACTCGTTCTCGTCCCGCAGTCATAACAAAGGTACCCAAGAAGTTTCGTAAAGATCGGTTCATAAATATGGCCTCTAGCCTGAGCCGTATCCAATTGTTGACGTACGGACAGACGGACGAGAGGCCATGACAAAAGCTCAAATTTGGCTTCGCCAAAGTTGAGCTAAAAATTTTGTAATGGTGGGGGGGGGGGGGGGGGGGTATCCAGGCCTGGATATCCCCCCCCCCCCCCCCCCCCCCCATCTCCCATTCCAACCAACTCTAACTCAGTGTTTATCCGAAACCATTTTTTCATGTCCCAAATATATTTCTCTCACCATTTCATTGTCAATTAATGTCAAATGTTACAAAAAATTTTTTGTCATGGTGGGGGAAGATATCTAGGCCTGGATATCTTTCCCTCCCCCCCCCCCACCTCCCATTCCAACCAACCCTAACTCAGTGTTTATATATACGAAACCAATTTCTCTGCCAAAAACAGTTACACTTCATGTCACATGACAATAGGAACCAGAATAGTTGAGAAAATATTGAAATGATTTTTTGTCACAGGTTTTCAAGTGGATGAGAGCAAGATATCCAGGTTGGACCTGCTAATAAAAAAACAATATTCTGCCAAAAAAAACATTTTTCTCGCCATTTCATCATCAAATAATGTTAAATTAATCAAAAAAAATGTTTCATGGAGGGGAAAATATCCAGGGAGGGGAGGGGAAGGGGGGGGGGGGATGAGGTGTGACTCCGGGATGTTTTGTGCCAAATATTGGTACAGCTTATCCAATTCAAATTTTTTAGCTGTGACGAGCAGCTCTATATGTGGCAATGTCGGTCTGTCTGTTGGTCTGTCTGTCTGTCGGTCGGTCTGTCACTAACGAGTTTAAAAAACACCATATCTCCTAAAATACTTGATGGAATGACACCATACTTGGTATGCAAGTGTATCTTCATGATGTCTGCACCCTCTCAATAGTGCATTTTATTCGGATAATTTCTGTCACATTTATGGACTTGTCACCAATGAGTTTTTTTGTCACCAACAAGTTTTTTTTGTCACCAACGAATTTTAAAACATCATTGGTATTGCACGAATCGTCGCAGCTTCGGCACTGTGACAGTGCTTCTAGTTTCCAAGAGATCTTTGTCATTCCAGTGTAGAAACTGATCATGGATACCGTCATTCTTTTTATTACACACAGATATGTTAACATTCCAGGAATGCTCAGGACACTACTGGGAATTCAATGTTCCACTTCCAGGCATACCAGAAAATGATCTGATTGGGCAGACAATCACAGTAAACTCAGTCAAAAAATTGGCAATTTTGAAGGTTTGATAAATTTGCGAGCAATTTCACAACATTTACAATTTGAGCTGCTTTATAAGTATGGAAAATCAGTTTACGGTGAAATTCCTACCGTAAGTCGCTGTGGATTGTCCGTAATCCATGCATGGGTAGTGATGTACATGCATGCGTTTACCAATAAAAATCATCAGCAAAATTTTTATTAAATAAACTTAAACTTTTGATGATTATTCCCATTATAATTAGTGTTTAGAATCTAATTTTTTTGCGTTCATGGAAATATTGCCCACCCGTGGAAAGTAACCAGTCCACAGCAACCATACTGTATTCCATGAATTAGAGACTGGTGTTTTTTTTTTGTTTCGGTTACGCTTTTTTCTGGAAACTGAAAAACCGAACAGATTTTCCCCAAAAGCCTCCTCCACGGTATTTCTTAGCTTTTCCAAGCTTTTCTCAACTTGAAAAATGAAAATCTCAGCTTTTCCCAGTTTTCATCCCATAGTAGTAAGCTTGAAGCAAAGCTTGGATGTCTAAGGTTATCCAAGGATTTCTCATTCAAATACTATCCCAATAAACCCAGGTTTTCTGAGCTTTTCCAAGCTTCAACATCTTGGGAAATCCCGGGATTTCCTGAGAAATCTCAGGTTATTTTTGCAAGGGAATTATTGACAATCTCAGCTATTCTCAGCTTGAAAATCTCTGCTTTTCCCAACTTTTTCCCACTTTCATCCTACGGTAGTAAGCTTGAAGCAAAGCTTGGATATCTAAGGTTATCCAAGGATTTCTCGTCCAAATACCGTCCCTGGTTTTCTGAGCTTTTTCATGCTTCGATATCTTTGGAAATCCTTAGATATCTCAGGTTAAATCTCTGCTTTTCCAAGCTTTTTATCTTTGGAAATCCCAGGATTATCCCGAGAAATCTCAGGTTATTTTTTGCCAGGGTATGTACATCAACAAAGAATCCTCTGATTGCTCATAGAATCCAAGAACCGATTGGGCAGTGTGAATAAGTGTAACGCTTAATGTGAGATCATCAGATGACTGTTCATTCTTTCCTGTATTCATGATCCATCATTAGTGACGTGGTTGTGCGATTTCTATAATCTACGTACTACACTTTTAAATCTGAATGGGAATGCCTGCATGTCATAGAATAAGATCATAATTAAAAACAATGTGTATGTATGTTGAGATGTCGAACTTTCTGATAGTCTGATGTCTAACATACCGCATTGTTGGTGGTAAGAGTACTATCAGAAAGTCTGACATTTCAACATGCCGACACGTTAGCACTCTAGAGGTTATGCAAATTATCTACAAGATGGTTACCTGATCTGATTTCCTGAAATTCCATGTCCACTGGGCCTTTCAGTTTGCACTGAGTTATCATTATCAGAGAGTATTTACTGAATTCTGAGAATTCCAATTACTTCAAAAACTAGAGGCCCCAAGGGGCCTTAATCGCTCACCTGCCAAAGAGGTTAAAAGAAGTATTTGGGGTCAAATTCAGTTAGATATGGTTCATCAACACTACAAAGGAATGACATCATGAAAGGCAAATTTTATGGAAAAACACTAAGGAATGGATCTGAACAAACCTGAAACTAACATGCCCCCACCCCCACCACACCCACAGAGAGCCCAAATATTAAGCCAGAAACTCAAATTGAACAAACTTCCATCTGAGTCACCTTGAGATGTTATATACTACTCAAAGTTTGCTAAGCACCAAATATTTGACACATCATTGTGAAATTTGCTTGTGACATATTTGCGATATTTTTGGTGGATATGATTGAGGAACGTATTGAGACGGTCCCCAATGTTTTCATTAGCTCTCTTGACAGGCAGACTTTTTGTGACAGTCATGGAAAGCATGTACCCCTTGATTTTCATGATGTTTTCGTGTACTGTCTACATGTACATGATATGTGTAGGGTATTCAATCTTCATTTCAACACAAACCCGTGTGATTTAATGATTGAATATGGCAAATGCAAATGTAAGAAGACATTTGTCTGAAGCAGATATGTGGCGGGCTGTAAGGATGGTGGAGCAAGGGGGTACCCTTCGTCAGGTTGGTGAAGCCCTTGATGTGTGCACCATACGGTGATCACCAGAGCCTGGGCAAGATTTCAGCAGTATGGCACACCAGTAAGATGGCATGGTGGTGGCAGAGAGAGGGCAACATCTGCAGCTGAAGACCATTTTTTGATCATTCAGGCCCGTAGGAACCGCTTTGCCACAGCAACCCAGCTTCGCAGTGACCTTCAGAATGCATCCGGGTAAATGTTTTGACGCAGACCATGTGGGCAAGGTTGCACGAATGTGGTCTCCAATCGAGAAGACCATGTATTCGCATTCCGCTGTCCTAGAACCACCCCCAGGCACGATATGAATGGGCCATGGACCACGTTCAATGGACCAGAGAAGATTGGCCACCTGTCCTTTTTACAGATGAATCAAGGTACTGCCTAGACCACACAGATAGGTGTTCTAGGGTATAGAGAAGACCAGGAGAGCGATTCCATGCAGCCAACATTGCTGAACATGACCGCTGTGGTGGAGGGTCAATCATGGTCTGGGGCGGCATCAGCAGGGATGGACGTACAGAGCTCTGTGTCTTTGAGTGTGGTACATTGACTGCACAGCGGTGTATTGATGAGATCCTGGATGCCCACGTCAGATTGTATGTAGGTGCAGTGGGTGATAGATTCATTCTGATGGACGATAATGCCTGTCCTCATGTTGCCCATGCTGTTGGGGAGTACCGACAGAGGGAGGGGATTGACCTTATGGACTGGCCAGCAAGATCCCCTGACCTCAATCCAATCGAATATGTCTGGAATGAGTTGCAGCTTGCAATTTCAGCCCGTCCAGTACAGCCAAGAAGTGTCCAGGAGCTTGGTGCCATGCTGGTCCAAGAATGGAACAACATCCCAGAAAGGACCACCAGGAGCCTGACTGGGAGCATGAGAAGGAGTTGTCAAGCTGTAATTAACAGTAATGGGTCTCACACTCAATAATGAACCCATACCAGTTCGTTCCGTCAACTTTTTGGCAAATTGAAAAATTTCCTCTTTTACCAATAATATCCATTTAATAATAATATCCAGTTAAACTTTGGGCTCAAACAGGGAGCCAAAATATTAACCCAGGGACCAGATTTGAACAAACTTGAATCTGACCCACCTAGAGATGTTGTATACCAAATATGAAAGGATTCTGATTGGTGGATCTGAAGAAGAAGATTTTTAAAGTTAAAATTCAGTAGGGCTGGGCAGTTTATCACTCTAAATCTTTCAAAATATATTTTGCAGCGAAACATCTGAATTTGGTGTACGGCAAATTACTCTGTTTTACGATTCTACTGTCGGGCAAATTGCCACTATTTTGATCTCCATCTCAATTACTATCACACAATGCTAGGTCATTCCGAACTGAAATATGTGACCTTTTAGCAAAATTATATTTGTGTAGACCCGTTATATAGTATAGCTTCCTAATCCGCTCCACTGTACGTGTTTCCCAGGACACATCTGCAGTTTTAAAGTATGTCGTTAAAATTACGGGTATATTTTCTTTGCAATACAGTGCAAATTTATTCGAACAATAGTGCCCACAGAAATATTTTGGCACATTAGACCATGGATATAAATTTGAAAAGCCAGTTTGCTTAGCCTGTAATGGTTACTATATTCATTATGATATATACTAATGGACAAAAGTAACTCAAGTTTTTTTAGGTGGTAGATATTTCAAATGTGTCGGTTTTAGCTCAGCCGGATCTGTCCACAGGCAGATAGCGACCGGTCATTGTGACAGAGACAGTAAGAAATTCAGATGCAAAACCTGTGACAAGACATTCGACCAACAGCATCGCCTTTCAGAGCATGAAAAAGGGAAACATGGACCACCCTGTTTCGTATGTGACAGCTGCTCAGAGGATATTAATGGCATACAAGTATGAAGGCACACAAGAATGTTTGTGGCAACACCAATTGATATCATATGAAATGTGCTAATAAAGTTGATAAAAAGGGTGTTTTTAAATTTTCATTCTTCCACCTCACACACATGTAGTGGACAGATCAGGCAGGCTGTAATTTGTCCACCAGTAGTTAAGTAATGTGCCATGCAGTATACCTTTCTATTTTCAACATTTTGGACAAATTATGGCTTTTTGGGAGAAACTTATCTTATAGGCGATCAATGTGTATTAGTATCATTCATGTATACAACATTTGTGTCACTGGAAAACGTCGAAATTAGCGCTATTTGTTAGAAGAATGCAGCAGATTAAGAAAAACACCATGATCAGTCACATTCACCTTTAATTTGTGTGAAATTCCTTTGAATAATAAGGTGGTAAAATATTCCATGATAAATCTTTATTATTCTCACTGTTTGTCGAAAAATCTGAGAACAAAACCCTATAATTTGCCAATATAAAAGTCTCCTCGAAAAGCGAAGTGGAGAAATGGCAGCCATATCCACAAAAACAGCTGTATGCGATCGGTAATATTCGGTTTCGGGTCCCTATACTGTTCATCAAGAATTTCCTTTGCTGTCTGAAATTGATATCTTTATCCAAACTTCATCTGGAAGGTGAATCTATCCCCAAATGTACTTGTGGCCAAAAAATTATCAGATTTAATAACGAGGTAAAGAAAGAAAAAATGTGTCAGAGAAACTCATGCTGCACAGGGATCATTCCCCCATGATGCTCTATCACAACACCAAATATCATTCAAATTGGAGTAGCAGTGGCTGAGATATAAGGGAAAATGTTGGTATGGACGGACGGATGGACGAACGGGTGGACACATGAACAGACAGATGGACGGACGAAGGGACAGGCAGATGGACGGATGTACACATGGAGGTCTCCACTAGATACTTTTCAAGTCGGGGGCTTAATAAGCCGCCAAAATACTGTTTTCTTCAAAATATATATTTAGTGAACCTTGATGGGTTTCAAACATGATAAAAAATACCCAAATTTGATTAAGACTAAGTAAATAATGTTATTCATTGACGGGCATCAATTTAGTCCATACAAGGATGTTACGCAATTTTTTCTTTTTCTTATAACCAATGACAGGTCGAAGATTTCAAGGTTCTTTTAATTTAGAGTTGGTTAAATTGAATATATCTTTTACTATTTTTGCTATTTCAATCTGTTTCAATATTCATTCTGTTGTATGTTAAAGTGAAAGGAATTATGGATCTCCTTTCACTTTCTCCTTCCGATATGTTCATACCAAATGGCCAGAAGGTTTAAAGTGTATTTATCCAAAAAGTTTCATTTTTTTTTAAATTCATCGGTTTCTTCTAATGTATCTTTAATTGGTGGTTGTTCAATTGGATGAATTTCAAAATTGTCCAAAGAATGGCCAGGAAGGTTGAAATGTTTTATATTCTGTTTGTGATGGGTAGCATGCATTCAGAAAGGTTTTGACTTTGACACACATACTGCTTCCTACAGCATTTACAAGTGATAAGGGAAATGATATTGGGTGAATCACAATGGAGGGAGTTTCTGATCTGATAATGATTTTGATTTTTCGTTTGTTCAGAGGAAAATTCCTCTTTTTGATCAGGCAAAAATGTATGCAATCTACAATGAGACTTTTTGCAAATCAATACCTTGCCACTACAATTCTGCAAAGGTCTGTTGTGTTCAATTATTAGTCGTTTGAAATCAAGTAATTTCTGTAGGACTTTTTCAGAGTTTGAAATTTCATGCTACACAAAAAGCGTAGTGAGTACCCCTTCTGAAGGTGCCAAATAGGGAAGAACAAGCCTTGTTGAAATTTACCTTATCACTCGAATGGCAGTGGAAACAAATGAGCTGTGATTTGATGATATCTTTAAATGTATGTGGTGGATGAAAGTATTTTGTGTGCAACAATTGATGTGTCATACCTTATGATCTAAATGACCGGATGCTTGGAATTGTTTGTCTTTATACATTAAGAAAATCAACAGAATCTTGACTGATAGTAGTAGTGTGAAATCTGAAAAAGATCAGGTGAGGGATATGGCCTGTAGGGTGTGCTAATGGAATTGGTGACAATTTGCCAAATGCAAGATGGCTACTGCCAGCAATATTTTTCAACAAAATGCTGAAAAATGCCATCTAGACATCACACCAAAGCTAAGAATGAAATTTTGTAAAAGTTGGGGAGAGAGATGTGGCCTGTAGGGTGTACTAATGGAAATGTTGATAATTTATATGCCAAATCCAAGATGGCCACCAGTGGCCATGTTTTTCAATGAAATTTGGAAAAATTTGATAGCTCCCATCTAGACATTACCCCAAAGTCACTTATGAAATTTGAAACTGATTGGATGAGAGATGCGGCCTGTGGTGTGCTAAAGGAATTGTGGATGGACAGAGGTACGGACGTACAGATAGATGTTCTGACGTACAACAGAAGGCAACCCATCCCAAGAGTGCATACATGACGTTGTTAAGTTGAGCTAAAAGTACATTTGGTTCTTGAGGAATATTTTCTTCAAATCACTGAGGGAGGGAGGTTTTTATTTTCAAGTTCTATTTTTCTTTTGTTTTTTTCTGTTAATTTGTTGAGTACTAGAAGCCCATATTTACACTCTATTTTTAAATGTAGGAACCACAATTATTTATTTATTTATTGGTGTTTTAAGGTCACATATTTCTGCACAATGGCTAATCATGACCGCGACAGTTTTATGGGTGGAGGAAGCTGGAGTACCTGGAGAGAACCACCGAGCAATGGCAAGTAACTGCCAGCTCCCCAACATACTGACCCCACACAAGCAGGGTTAGCATTGGTTGAAGACAGGTCCACCTTCGACGTGCAGTACGCCTTAGTAGACAACGCCACCATGCCCACACGTTGGCAATGGGGGTGAAGTGTCTTGTCCAAAGACACAACGCGGTTGCCGCAAGTAGGATTCAAACCAAGGACCTCTCGGCTTGCAGCCTGCACCTCTACCAACTGAGCCACTACGCCCCCAGGAACCACAATTTGGAGGTTTCATATTCAATGAATGTGCTTCACATTATCTTTGAAGTGAATTTCTTTCATCTGTACATAAATTGTAACATGTCAAAGACATGTGAACAAATTATGGCACTCTATCAGTTAATGAAGAAATTCCAAATATATTTGTGTTCAGTTATATTTATAATATATTATATTTTCTGAAAACTAAGTACCGTCTGCATAATATTTGAGTTATTATCAGCAGAACATAAACTGGATGTTCAGAAGACAATTAGACTTTGTATTTTAATTATGCTTTGTGGCAAACAAGTGCAAATTGGTATACATCAATCAAAAAAGATATCCCTGTGTTACTGTGGTAAACAAGCTCTGTTTTACTGGTAAAATAGGACCTGGTAACCAATGCCTGGGGTAGAAGTCCTCTAAAATGGGCAACATGGGTATTAACAATTGGCTGGACTTGACTTTATATCCATGTTATGCTCATGATTAGCCATTGTGCAGAAATGTGACCTTTAACACCAATAAATCCTAAACGGTAAAATTTTAAAGTCTCATGATTTTAAATTAATTCTGGAATTTACATCAAGACAATAAAATGTTCAATGAGAGGATCTAACTTCAATGAGGGATTGCCTGAAATCCCAAAAATCTTTGGAGGCTGAAATAAGCACTACTCCACTTTCGGGTCAGTAAAAGTTGTTAAGGAAAGATAGATCTTTCACAAAAGAATAAATACAATGTGAGAAACTTACCTGGAAGATGGCTCATAATGTTCTGAATGTACATGGCATTTGATACCAGCAACTGTGACACCATGAGCAACATCTGTGTGTGATTTTCCCAAGTTTATTCCAGTAACAGATATGTTTGTTTTACCTAAAACTGGACCAGAGGCAGGATTAAACTGCAAAAGAGAAATTATGTTGAATAATCAGCTGAAATATGCTTATAAAATATTATGACCAATATCATAAATTTTATTGTCTGTTAAGGAAAATATCACTAAACCACAAAAGTTTATTCTCTAAAAATAAAATCAATCCAGCATTTATGTACATCACTAAAAAAACAATTGTTTGGCGTTTCAAACCACAGATTCAACCAGAACTATCACTGAAGGTGATTAATACCCCAGCATTTTGACTGAGCCCAAAAGGAATAACTGTATGAAGTATGAACTGATCCACAGAAAAACTGTGACATACACATCTGTTCATCTTGATGATCACATATATCATGATTTTAAACTAATACCTTAAGAAATAGTTTGCTCCACAAGATTTTCCTATACCTTAACAACAGCACAATTCAAGTACTATAAATAACACTGTTAGACTTGAATCAAGCCACAGCAAATTTATGTCATGCACATCTGCTCCTGATGTTGGTCATTTATATGAAATATAAATCATTATCTCAGGGAAATGTCAAAGTGTTTTACTGCCATGATTTTACTGAACTCTTTCTTCATAACTATAATATTAAAGGGCAATAACTCTGTAGGATAACATCAAATTGTAACAAACTTATGTCACACTTCTGCACTTGATACTGATCACCTCACCAACTTTCAAACCCAAATCTTAATGTGCAAGGTGTTCACTCCACAAGATTTTTCCATACTGATATTAACTGTAGATTTCCGGGCAATAACTTTGTCATGACTAAATTGAATCCAAACAAATTTATGTCATGCACTTCTGCACTTGATGCAGATCATCCATATCAGGTTTAAATCCAATGCCTTAAAACATGTATATGTAGTTCGTTCCAAACATTTTTCCATACTGATAAATCTGTAGAATTCCAGGTTAATACCTTCAGAAGGCTAGACTTGAGTAGTGGTGAATTTATATCGTAAACACCATAACTTAATGCTAATCATGTATACTATGTTTCAAAGCAATATCTTCAGAAATGTGCATCACAAGATTTTCCCATTATGCTATTACGATTCATTTATTTACTGGTGTTTAAGGTCATTTTCAGCATGTTTGCTACATCTTGGTCGCAATGTAGACATGAAGTAAAGTCTAGCCAATCATTAATACCTATGCTGCCCACTCTAGAGGACTTCCACCCCTGGCATTGGTTCTGGTGTACCTCATCACCCCCCCCCCCCCCCCCCACCAAAAAAAAAAAATATATATATTTCCCACCCACCAGTTTTTTTCTTGTTTATTCAATGCTATTTGAGGCTCAAATGTTGAGACATACAATTTTGTAATCAGTTTAAGGTATTTATGTTTTGAAAAAAACATCACCCCCACCAAATAGTAATATCATTTGGGCTAGGTTTAACAAAGTCATGTAATCAATCCCCATATCACAAACTGGTGAAAGTTTTTCCAAAATTCTGTTTAGATTGTGTGTCTCCACTTTTAATGTCAAATAGCTTCTAATTAATGACAAATCGTTTTTCACTGAGAGAGGAGGGGATATCCAGGCTTGGATATTCCTCTCCCCACCACTCTTCTTACCCTACATTGGGCTTTTTCCACAATTTGGTTTACATGGCTTTACTGATCATATTATAAGGGATCTATGTTACCTTTCAATAAATATTCAAAATTGGTACTTTGTATTGTATATGCAGATTGGGGATGTGGAGGGTTAGGGGGCAAGATATCTCCCCCCCCCCCCCCCCCCCCCCACCCACACCCATGAATATTTTGGTTCTTGTTAACTCAATTCTATTTGATGCTCAGTTGCTGAGACATACATTTTTGATATCAATTTCAGGTCTTTAGGTTTGGAGAAAACATCAACTCACCAAATGGCAATGTCATTTGGGGCAGGAAAAACAGTGTCATTTACCCAATTACTTCAGCCCAGCTCTGCATATATATTACAAAGTATGAGTTATGGATATTCATCGAAAGGTAACATACTTCCCTCAAAATATGATCGCTGACACCGTATGAACTTAATATGATCAATAACACCATATGAGCCAACTTGTGGAAAAAAGTCTAACAAATTCCTGACCACATGCACATCTACACTTGATATTGATACTTGAGGCAAAGTTTCGTGAAAAAAACAATAAAAAATGTAGGAGGAGCTAAGCAGACAAGCCTTTGTGATGAAAATTTCAATTTTGCTATTTCCAAGGGCTGTAACCACACAAAATTTAAGGCATCGAAATTCCTGACCACATGCACATCTACACTTGATACTGATACTTGAGACCAAGTTTTGTACAAATCCAATAAAAAATGTAGGAGGAGTTAAGCGGACAAGCCATTGTGATGAAATTTTTGTTATTTCAGAGACGTAACCACGCAAAATTCAAGGCATCGGAAATTCCTGACCACATGCACATCTACACTTCATATTGATTCTTGATACCAAGTTTAGTAAAAATCCAATAAAAAATGTAGGAGGAGTTAAGTGGATAAGCCATTGTGATGGAATTTTTGTTATCTCAAAGAGATGTAACTATGCAAAATTCAAGGCATCGAAAATTCCTGACCACATGGACATCTACACTTGATACTGATACTTGATACCAAGTTTCATAAAAATCCAATGAAAATGTAGGAGGAGCTGAGCAGACAAGCCTTTGTGATGGAATTTTGCTATTTCCAAGGGCTATAACCAAGCAAAATTTGTTGCATCAAAAATTCCTGACCCCATGTGAAAACTATAGGAGGACTTGAGCGGACAAAGTTTGTGACGGAATGATGGACTGACAGTCTGATGGACAGACAAACATCCTTTCAATATCTCCCGACCGACTTCGTCGACAGGGGATAAAAATATCCTGTTACACTGGGTCCTGTTTTACTGGTAAAGCAGAATTTGTTCAAAGCATTAAAACAAGCACTGCCACACTTCCCAGGATTCCCATGAGGATGCTATAATGATAATAGAATGCAAAGGCACTTCTTCTTTCACCCTTAAGGGCTAATTCCGAATTGATCACTTTTTACTGCAACAGGTGTCCTAAAATGCAATTTCTGGGTTAAATTAATGTAACTTTCTAAGAACTTTGGCAGTTGATTTTAGGTAGGTCTTGGGTACACTCAGCCAGGACAAATTTTTGTCATGCACATCAGCACCTGATTTTGATCATGTGTACTAAGTTACAAGCAATATTTCAATAAACGTAAATGTAGTTTTCTCCATAAGAAGTTCCCATGCCTACGCTTAGATTTGTCATACTGTAAAGAAAAAATGTTGAGCTATGATTGGCCACCTTGCCAGGATACATAGAGCTATGGTTGGGTTTCAGCTGAGGCACAAAAAACCGTAATGTTCTACACAGTGAGGGGAGATAATTGCCTTTGAAAACAGAACTTAGAAAATGATTACATCCATAAATAAAACTGGACCCAAAATTTTCAGGCTATAAATTTTTTTTTTTTTTATCTCAAAATTGAACAAAACGCATAAAAAAATCTCCCAAAAAGTCCGGGACCCAAAATTTTCATGCAAAAATTTTTTTTTTCCATCTCAAAATTTAACAAAACGCATAAAAAAACGAAAAAAATTTTTTCCGAATTTAAAATATCGGAGTGTGAACCAAATTTTCATCTCAAAATTGAACAAAACACATTAAAAAATGGAAAAAAATTATTTTTTGAATTTTGGTCCGAACCAGACCCAAAATTTTTAACCCAGGGACCCGATTTGAACAAACTTGAAACTGACACAAGACTCCCACCCACCCACCCCCCTCCCCTCTATAGATGTAGTACACCATCTGAAGAAGAAGATTTTTAAAGAAATTTCCTCAAATTGCACCAAGTTAAACTTTGGGCACCAATAGAGAGCCCAAATACTAACTCAGGGATCCGATTTGACAAACTTGAATCTGACCCCCCAAGAGATGTTGTATATCAAATATGAAAGTATTCTGACTGGTGCATCTGAAGAAGAAGATTTTTAAAGAAATTTCCTCATATTTCACTAAGTTAAAATTTGGGCTCCTACAGGGAGCCCAATTATTTACTTAGGGACTTGATTTGAACAAACTTGAATCTGTTCCCCCCCCCCCCCCCCCCCCCCCCTACAGATGTTGTATACCAAACATGAAAGGATTCTGACTGGTGGATCTGAAGAAGAAGATTTTTAAATTTGCTCAAATTGCACCAAGTTAAACTTTGGACTCCCAATAGAGCCCAAATACTAACTCAGCGAAAAGATTCTGACTGATGGATCTGAAGATTTTTTGGAATTTTTGAAAAAATATATAGGTGCTATCAGAGTTGTGTCACTTGTGGAGACCGCAGTGGGTACAGCAAGTTTATTTGAACAAAACTGAATTGACATATGATAAGGAACATGCACACCAAATTTGGTTCAATTTGGTCCAGTAGTTTGTGAGAAGTTGATAATGTAAAGTTCACGACGGACGACGAGGACAGACGGCAAGTGATAAGTTAAGCTCCCTTTTGTGAGCTAACAAGTTTAGTAAACAAGAGGCCCCAGGGGACTTGAGGTTGCTCACTTGACATGGTAGCCTAAATATCAACCCAGGGAAATGATTTCAACAAGTTGCATCTGCCCCTCCTAAGAAAACCTTATGCCAAATATCCAAAGATTCTGACCAGTGGATCTAAAAAA
The DNA here is from genome assembly GCA_031216915.1 of Pictodentalium vernedei. Taxonomy (NCBI): domain Eukaryota; kingdom Metazoa; phylum Mollusca; class Scaphopoda; order Dentaliida; family Dentaliidae; genus Pictodentalium; species Pictodentalium vernedei. The sequence continues at coordinate 569,546,795 of CM062296.1, forward strand.
AAGATTTTTAAAGAATATTCCTTCTATTGAATTAAGTAATAATTCGGGCTCCCACAGGAAGCCCAAATATGAACCCAGGGACTTGACTTGAACAAACTTGAATCTCACCTCCAGTGGGATGTTGTATACCAAATATCAAAAGATTCTGACTGGTGGATGTGAAGAAGATTTTTGAAGAATATTCCTCATATTGAACTAATTTATAATCCAGGCTCCCACAGGGAGCCCAAATATCAACCCAGGGACTTGGCTTCAGCAAACTTGAATTTTATCCCCCTCTGGATGCTGCATATCAAATATCAAAGCATTCCGACTGAGGAATCTGAAGAAGATTTTTAAAGAAAATTCCTCATTTTGAAATATAGAACCTTAGTGAGCATGCTCACATACCCCACGCGCCCCGATATTTCAAGCTCTTATCATTTTTTAAAAATAAACATAGATTCTAGGAATACTGCAGAAAACAGTGTTCTGTAGTTTCAATGGTATTGAAAGAATTCAAGCAGAGAAAAAGCCCGGAAAACTGTAATTTTGATGAACTTTTCAAAGTCTATGGGGCCGTAATTTTGGAAAAAATCAGTGGAGCGGAACAAAACCCAAACTTGTTCTGTAGGCCACCATGTTAGACTAACATATCAAAAATCAGCTCAATATCTGGAAGCGTGTAGGAAAAAAGTCCGGAAAACTGTAATTTTGATGAACTTTTCAAAGTTCAAGGGCCGTAATTTCGGTAAAAATCAGTGGAGCGGAACAAAGTATAAATTTTATAGTAAATTTCCTTTCTTATTATACCTACCGAAATTGTTTACAACAGGCTTGCACTACAGTGGAAGAACCTAACTCAGATAAAATACTCTCTATTTTAATCTTTCCCAAGATTTGGGAAAGAAAAATGGTGTAAAAACACCACGAAAAAATAAGCCAAAACTGGGCCGAGCGCCATCGGCGCACACCCAGTATGGGACGCTCTTCCATAGTACAAATCCCTGACTTCCGCCACAGTGCGCAATGCATCAATTTGTCATTCTTTTGATTCCGAACAACACAGGAGTTATATGATCAGCGGGGAGGAAGGAGTCTTACCCGAATAAGAAGACGGGAGGGCCTCCATGTAAACAATTTCGGTAGGTATAATAAGAAAGGAAATTTACTATAAAATTTATACTTTTTATCAACCTACCTCAATTGTTTACAACAGGCTGAATAGACAAAAGGCTGGAGGGAATCACATAACCAACCCACACATAACTCAATAGCACTGGGACCATGGACAGAGGAAGAGATCCCGAGGCCTATCAAACCATAGCATCACAAACATTAGAAAAGCCAATGAAAGATGAGGCGTATGGTGAAGTGCGACGCACAGACAGAAAGGGCAGTAACAGCACAAAGCTGGAACCGACCCTGAAAAAAGCTGAAAAACTTGGATAGACAACATCCTGAGCCAAAGAAAGAGGGCCCCAAGGGTCTCTGTCGGCTCCTGCAACTGTCGCAGAGAAAAAGAGAATGTAGCATTTCTCCAGAAGGCTGCCAGAATAACATCAGTCATCCGACAACATGACAGAGTTATTAAAAGAGGAAGACAATGCACGCACCTCCTGGCAGAAAAAACAATTGGTAATACAATCACCAGTAGCTAGACGAGTGGAAGCTGCACGAATAGCAAGACAAGTCCATCAAGAAATGGATGCAGGAGAGATCTGGCATGTGGGAAAATGCATATTCATCCAGGATAAAGGCGTGAACGCCCCCCACCCCCAAGCAGAGCAGCGCCCAAGAAAGTGACCATCTTGGAGTAAACTGCAAAGTCCTAGGCCTTTTCAAGGAAAAGAGCTGAACAGGCTTGGAGAGGCAAGGATGAGTGTCGAAACAATGTGGTATCACATAGGAAAAAATGTCTCCGAAGCATGGACAAGTACACATAGCTGGAGACCCCCAGAAACAAACATATACCAGAAAACTCCGCAAGCAGTGTGATCGAAGGAGTGACAGAAGCAACAGAGTGATCACACACCATCGACAGAAGAACCTTCCACTTAGCCACAGAGGCTAAACCAGTGGAGTGAGTGCCTCCTTGAAGAAAAGCAACTCCACTGCGTGTCCCGAAAAACCACTACGGAGGAGACAGGACCCGATAAAAGACATGTGCGAAGGCACAATGAAGTCGGGTCAACTTGAAAACCTTCCGGGCGACTTTGGCAAAGAAAGTCGCGAGGTAGAGGGAGACATGCCGGAATCGCCGCTAACAGAGAGCGGAGCAGAATGATCCACACCCACCGAAGCGACGGGTGTGATCGAAAGGATTCGACGACTGCAGGTTCATATCTGGGTGAGAACCTGAGGCGGAATCGGAACCGGTAGGAAGGTGTAGCCGACAAGACCATCCCAAAGGAGGGCCAGTGCGTCCACGGCGAAAGCCAGAGCATCTGGACATGGGGACACGAAAGTGTCCACCAGATGGTTCCAACTAGTCACAAGAGATCGATGGAACCTGCCATGTGGAGCATCCACCTGGTGGAAATGACCCTGCCCCGACGGGACAGGGAGTCGGCTAGGACGTTCAGGCGACCGGGAATGTGATGAACAGCCACCCCGGCGCGGACATCCTGAGCGAGCAGTATAAGATCCCAAGCCAATCGTACATCGGAACAGAGTGCGTGCCGTCCTGGTTCCGAATGTAAGCAACCACCGTCAAATGGTCGGACAACAGAAGGACCTGGCGATTCGATAGGTGAGGGATCCACTGCCTGAAACGCAGAAGAAGAGCAAGAAGCTCCTTCTGGTTGATGTGTAGAGCTGCACGATCCTGGTCCACCATCCCGTGAATGGAAAGACCTAGAGGATCCAACGTCGCACCCCATCCGAGATCGCTGGCATCTGCCGTCAGAACGCGATCGGACGTGGGGAAGTCCAATGGAACACACTGCGAAAGCCACTGGACATCCACCCAGAGGAGAAGGTGAGGATAAAGATAGTCTGGAAACTGAAGCACCAGATCCAGAAAATCTACATTCGGCCTCCAACGACTGAGCAGAAAGTGTTGGAGAGGTCTGACACGCAGCCGACCTAGAGGAATGAGATCCGCCACCAAACAGCAGAGACCGATTAGCCGGAGAAAACTCCGAGCCGTCGCGGATGTGGACTGGGACAGAGTCGGAGCAAAAGCTGAGAGAATCACAGCCTTGGCCTGGGGAACCGCCACCAAATTGAATTGTGTGCGGAAAGCCATCCCCAGATGATAAAACGACTGAGAAGGGACCAGGTCCGACTTCTCCTCGTTGACTCTGAAACATAGCGACGTGAGCAAGCTCAACAGAGTGGCGACATCCGACTCCAGAAAGGCAGCATTGGAATGCCACTGGATGATATCGTCCAGATATGCCGAAGTAGTCACCCTGGACTGTGTGCGATGGAAAGCTATCACATGCGACATCAGTCTGGTGAAAGACCAAGGAACCAGGTTGAGGCCGAAAGGCATGGCCTTGAACTGGTAAACTCGCCCCAGAAAAATGAACCTGAGATACTTCCGTAACGCCCAATGAATCAGAACGTGAAAGTAAGCGTCTCGCAGGTCGAAGCTGGAAGCGAAATCTCCCTGGTGAATTGAACGGAGGACCGACCTGAAAGTCTCCATGCTGAACTTGGGAGCAATGATAGACTGGTTCAGGAAACTCAGATCGAGAACCGGTCGGAGTCGGCCATCCTTCTTCGGCACCAAGAACAGGTGGGAATAGAAACCCACTGACCTAATGTTCTTGATGACCTCAATCGCCCCCTTTGTCAGGAGATTGTCTATCTCCGTGGACAAAAGTTCCAGACGTAAAATGTCTGAAGGAACTGTGGTTGGAAAAGGCAGCCCAGACAGAGTGGAGTGCCGTCGGAAGGATATTCGCAGCCCGGACCAAACAACATCTAACATCCAAGGATCGGATGTGATGGTGGCCCACGGTCTGCGAACTCTGCTATCCTTCCTCCAACCTGGGACGAGTCGAGGTGAGGACCTTCATTGCGAACCCTGACGAGGCTCGCGAGAGGAGAAAACGCCTCTACTGAATGAAGAATCCTGGGAGTTCCCTCAAGACTGCCGACGCTTACCCTTACCCCTTGAGTAAGAAGTAGAAGCGGTGGCAGAAGGATCAGCCCCTTTTGCTTCGCAGAGGAAGCAGAGGGTACTTGTTAGGCTTGGAACGGCACGTGCCTACCCTAGAAGGCTGATCAAGCTGAAGAAACAGCAGCTGATCGTTGGAATGACGTAGGACGTCATCCTGGACCGTCAACACAGAATCATGGAAAAGTTGCGGACCTGTCAAAAAAGCAGATCGAAGAGCAGCGTACTGCTCCTCAGGAAGGGATCGGCCTGTGTCCCTTCGAACTAATTCCAGATTAGCCGTGTTACAGGCATGCGCGTGAGTAAGACGAATGAGCGCCTTGGACAGCACACGCAAAGGAGCCTGTACCTCGTCAATCTTATCTGAAGGCAGATAAGCAGCAAAAGCTGAGACGACGTAATCAGAGAGAGAAAGCATACCAAGCATCTCTCTTGATAAGCCCAATGTGGACTCCAGAGTCGTCATCGGAATGACAGCAGACTTGGACTTGGAAAGCCCGAGGGAATTGGAGTCCTGATCCAAAACCGTCAAAGTCTGGTAGACCGACGGATTGGCGGAATCGTGGGAACGATAACGCGCCGGAGGCAAAAAGGTGTCAACCCTGGTGAAGAACGGAGCCTTCATAGCCTTGGAACTTAGCTTGGAGTCCAAGGCTGAAAATGCTTCAACCAACTGTACCGAAGGGCACGGTCGAAGACGCCCAGAAGCAGGTTGCTCCATAGACTGTTGGCGCGCGACCGATGATCGCGGCCTGGCTGACACTGTCGACTGGTTAGATGGTTTGAGATCCGGAAGGAACCCAAACACAAAATCAAGAGCTGCCCCCAAGTCCGAAGACTGCTGGCTCTCGACATCAAGCATGTCTGACTCTTCCCCTGAGTCGGAAGACACATAGCCCATCGTGGGCAAACCAGCCGACGCCTCCCATGGTGTCGGAACACCAGGGGATCAGAAAGCGGCCTGTTTCTAATCCCGGGAGGCGGCGCCATAGGAGGCGCCTGGAAACCAGTCGCTGCCTCGCTGGAAGCAACAGGAAGGCTCGTAGACAGAACCTGAGTGAGTAAGGAGAGGGCCTCCCTAAGCTCACTGCCCGTATTGACCGGTTCGACAGGGGAACGAACCGGCAAAGTGGCTTCACCGCTGACCCTCTGAACCAGCAAAGGGTCATGATCCTCCAAAAGACCCGACATGGGACGACGGGCTGCAGCCGAAAACGTCTGAAGCCAGACCTGTATAGGGGTGTGACACACCCCGAGGATCAACATAGCAGGAACTCATGAGAGTCACCGCTGACCTCTGCAGGGCAGAAGGTCCAGGCTGCACAAAAGACGTTGGACCCCCAAAACTGGTCGTGTGGCCAGAATGAGGGACGGAAACGCCACGGAGTTCATAGTGTCCCACTAAGAACAACCGAATCCAATGACAACTGTGGTGCTCGACGGCGCAGAGACCACAGAAGAGGGTCCGGCCGGCAGCCACTTCCAACTTCACCGAGTTGAAGTCAGGGAAGGCTGAGGCCGATACCCCCATGTCTACACAACCAGACACCGCAGCAGACCACTGCAGGTATAAAACTACTGTGCTCAATGGCTGAGAGGACACAGTATGGGGTTCAGTCGGCAGCCCCATTTGACTTCGCCGAGTGGAAGTCTGGGAAGGCTGAGGCCGAAACCCCACAACCACACTACAGACATCCCTGCAGACCCTGGCAGGGAGAAGCCGAGGCCGGCTAAAAACGGTGCCCAATGACGTTGTAGACGGAACAGCAGTAGCAGCAGATACGACGGGAGCTGTTGGAACTGGCGGAAAAGCGGATAGAGCCACCAAGCTCGGCCTCCAAAGGAGGAGTCACAACCCAAGTGACAGCCTCAGATGTCGACTGGAGAGGGCGCATAGTCCCGGAACCAGGCATCTCTACACCAGAAAACCAACAGCTCCCACAGTATCCACCACGGTAAAACACTGCACATTCCCCACGGAAGGGGAATAACTCTCACCAGACATGTCGAATCGGGAAGCCCCGAAATGAAAGTGGTCCCCACTCCCCGCTGGTGCGGGAGGAGCTGCACATCCCCCACGGAGGAGGAGCAATTCTCATCAGACGTGGTCGAATCGGGCGACCCGAACCGAAAGCGTTCACCACCCCCCGTGGGAGCGGGAGGAGCTGCACATCCCCCACGGAGGGGGTCAAACTCACACCAGACGTGGTCGAGTCGGGGGGCCCCGAAACGACAGTGCCCCCCCCTCTCCCGCAGGTGCGGGAGGAGGGAGGAGCTGCACATCCCCCACGGAGGGGGTAAACTCACATCAGACGTGGTCAAGTCGGGAGGCTCCCAAAACGACTGCATTCCACACCACCTGCGTGTGCGGATGAAACGGACACGAGAACGCACCAATGGCGAGGGCAAAAGGAATTGCCCTAAAGGAATCAAACTGGAAAGAGGTGAGAGCAGTAGAAGAAAAAGGTGAACTCAACAGAAACAGAAAGTAGAACACCGACTCCAATAAAATTTTTTATCAACCGAAAAAATTCATTGTCGAATCGCGATGACACGATGTCGCAAAACATTCGCGAAAACGGAATAGTAATTAATAAACAATGAGAATGTGGTTGAAAATATAAACAAGAATATATAAAACACAGTCCTGTTATTATACGATCTTCAGATCCATAATTCCAGTCACAGGAAAACCATTATCCACGAGTTGAATTATCACTGTTTCATAATGCATATGGCGGAAACACATCCTGCTCGTGCTTCGGATAGAAAAAGAATGACGTATTGATGCATTGCGCACTGTTTTACGGTAGTCGTGGATTTGTACTATGGAAGAGCGTCCCATACTGGGTGTGCGCCGATGGCGCTCAACCCAGTTTGGGCTTATTTTTTCGTGGTGTTTTTACACCACTTTTCTTTCCCAAATCTTGGGAAAGATTAAAATAGAGAGTATTTTATCCGAGTTAGGTTCTTCCACTGTATTGCAAGCCTGTTGTAAACAATTGAGGTAGGTTGATAAGAAATGCAAACTTGATCTGTAGGCAGCCATGTCAGACTAACAAACCAAACATCAGCTCAATATCTGAAAGCGTGTTGAAAAAAAGTCTGGAAAACTGTAATTTTAATGCATTTTTCAGAGTCCAAGGCTCGTAATTTCGGTAAAAATCAGTGGAGCGGAACAAAATGCAAACTTGTTCTGTAGGCCACCATGTTAGACTAACATACCAAAAATCAGCTCAATATCTGGAAGCGTGTAGGAAAAAAGTCTGCAAAACTGTAATTTTGATGAACTTTTCAAAGTTCAAGGGCCATAATTTCGGTAAAAATCAGTGGAGCGGAACAAAATGCAAACTAGATCTGTAGGCCACCATGTTAGACTAACATACCCCAAAACAGCTCAATATCTGGAAGCGTGTAGAAAAAAAGTCCGGAAAACTGTAATTTTGATGAACTTTTCAAAGTTAAAGGGCCGTAATTTCAGTAAAAATCAGTGGAGCGGAACAAAATGCAAACTTGATCTATAGGCCACAATGTTAGACTAACATACCAAAAATCAGCTCAATATCTGGAAGCATGTAGAAAAAAAGTCCGGAAAACTGTAATTTTGATGAATTTTTCAGGGTCCAAGGGCCGTAATTTCGGTAAAAATCAGTGGAGCGGAAAAAAATGCAAACTTGATCTGTAGGCCACCATGTTAGACTCACATACCAAAAATCAGCTCAACATCTGGAAGCGTGTAGAAAAAAAGTCCGGAAAACAAGTAGGACTGACTGACGGACTGACAGATGGACCAGTCAAAAACATTATACCCCTGCAACTTCGTTGCGTGGGGTATAATTAAGTTATGATTCAGACTCCCTCAGTGAGACCAAATGTGAACTCAGGGACTTGGCTTGAACAAACTTGAATCTCACCTCCCTAAGAATGCTACATGCCAAATATCAAAACATTCCGATTGCTGAATCTGAAGAAGATTTTTAAAGAAACAAGAGGCCCCAAGGAGCCTTAATCGCTCACTGGCCAAAGTGGTTCAAAGAAGTATTTGGGGGTCACATTCAGTTAGACATGGTTCATCAACACTACAAAGGAATGAAGTCATGAGAAACAAATTTTATGGAACTAGGGCCATGTCTTGTACAAACTTGAATCTTACCCTCCTAAGGATGTTGCATACCAAATATCAAAAGCATTCATCTGCTGGATCTGAAGAAGAAGACTTTTAAAGAAAATTCCTCATTTTGAACTAAGTTATCATTTGGGCTCCCACAGTGAGCCCAAATATGAACCCAGGGACTTGGCTTGAACAAACTTCAATCTCACCCCCTAAGGATGCTGCATGCCAAATATCAAAACATTCCGACTGCTGAATCTGAAGAAACTTTTTAAAGAAAAATTCCTCAAATTGATTAAGTTATATTTCGGGCTCCCACAGGGAGCCCAAATATGGACCCAAGGACTTGGCTTTAACAAACTTGAATCTCACCCCCCAAAGGATGCTACACACCACATATCAAAACATTCCGACTGCTGGATCTGAAGAAGATTTTTTAAGAAAATTCCTCATTTTGAACTAAGTTACAATTCAAGCTCCCACAGTGAGCCCAAATATGGACCTAGGGACATGGCTTGAACAAACTTGAATCTCCCCCCCCCCTCCCCCCCCCCCCCCCCCCCACCCCCTTAAGGATGCTGCATACCAAATATCAAAACATTCCGACTGCTGGATCTGAAGAAGATTTTTAAAGAAAATTCCTCATTTTGAACTAAGTTATAATTCGGGCTACCACAGTGAGCCCAAATATGAACCCAGGGACTTGGCTTGGACAAACCTGAATCTCACACCCCTAAGCATGCTGCATACCCAATATCAAAAGATTCTGCCTGCTGGATCTTGAGAAGAAGATTTTTAAAGAAATTTGCCTAAAATGCACTAAGTTCAAATTGGGCTCCTACACTGAGCCCAAATATGAATCCAGGGGGCCGATTTGGACACACTTGAATCAGATCCACCCCACAATGTTGCATACCAAATATCAAAAGATTCTGCCTGCTGGATCTGGAGAAGAAGATTTTTTAAGAAATTTGCCTGAAATGCACTAAGTTCGAATTCGGGCTTCTATACTGATCCCAAATATGAATCCAGGGGGGCCGATTTGAACAAACTTGAATCAGACCCATACCAAGATGCTGCATACCAAGTATCAAAAGATTCTGCCTGCTGGATCTGGAGAAGAAGATTTTTTAAGAAATTTGCCTGAAATGCACTAAGTTCGAATTCGGGCTTCTATACCAAGCCCAAATGTGAATCCAGGGGGCTGATTTGAACAAACTTGTATCAGATCCACCCCCTCAATGTTGCATACAAAATATCAAAAGATTCTGCCTGCTGGATCTGGAGAAGAAGAGTTTTTAAGAAATTTGCCTGAAATGCACTAAGTTCGAATTTGGGCTTCTATAGTGAGCCCAAATATGAATCCAGGGGGCCGATTTGAACAAACTTGAATCAGACCCATACCAAGATGCTGCATACCATGTATCAAAAGATTCTGCCCACTGGTTTAGGAGAAGAAGATTTTTTAATAATTCTTCTATAATTCATACAGTGCTATCAGTGTTATTCCCCATACATAGCCCCCAAGGGACGTGGCCATTTCATTTGAACAAACCTGAATTGCCATAAAGTAATGAACATCCACATGAAGTTTCGTGAAAATCGGACCAATGGTTTCAGAGGAGAAGTCGTTTGAAAAATGTTCATGAAAACAGACGACGGACGGCAAGTGATAAGTTGAGCTCCCTTCGGTGAGTTAAAAAAAATTCCTCACACTGAACTAAGTTATAATTCGGGCTCAAATATTAACCCAGGGACTTGGCTTGAACAAACTTGAATCTCTTTCTTTCCTTCCCGCCCCCACCCCCAAAGGATGCTGCATACCAAATATCAAAACATTCCGGCTGCTGGATCTGAAGAAGATTTTTAAAGAAAATTCCTCATTTTGAACTAAGTTACAAGTCAAGCTCCCACAGTGAGCCCAAATATGAACCTAGGGACCTGGCTTAAACAAACTTGAATCCCTCCCCCTCCTCCCCCTAAGGATGCTGCAAACCAAATATCAAAACATTCCAACTGGTGGATCTGAAGAAGAAGATTTTTAAAGAAAATTCCTCATTTTGAACTAGGTTATAATTCAGGCTCCCACAGTAAGCCCAAATATGAACCCAGGGACTTGAAGAAACTTGAATCTCACCCCCCAAGCATGCTGCACACCAAATATCAAAAGATTCTGATCGGTAGATCTGAAGAAGAAGATTTTTAAAGAATATTCCTCATACTGCACTAATTTAAACATTTGGGCTCCCATAGAGAGCCCAAATATGGACCCAGGGATTTGCTTTCAATAAACCTGTAAAACAATCTTCCAAAGATGTTATATGTGAAATCTGAAAGCTTTTGGAGCAGTGGTTTGGGAGAAAAATAGTCTTAAATGTTTTTCCCATTACCCACAGTGTTAAAAAAAAATGCGGACTCAGCACTTTTTCAAAGTCCCGAAAAAGTACCCCATAATCAAACCGATAGCAATTTTTGGACCATTCCATTCTGTTGGTCCTAAGGAATCTTCACTCCAAATAAGAATTCTCAGTGCTGTGTAGTTTTGGAGATATGCGCGTTTTAAATTTTTTTATTTTTAGCTCCTGCGGTTCCCAAAAGGTGACAGGAAAAATTTTGGGGGCATAAATTACATACTTATGACCCAATAAGCCCTCATATGAAATTTGGTCCAAATCAGCCTCTCAGTTTGGAAAATAGAAATTTTGGGTGGGGCAAAAATTCTTGCCCCTCCCATAACGAAGGCAAATATAGCTCCTCGAACTTCTCTTGAATAAATCTGAGTCTACACCTCAAAAGGAACCTGCATACCAAATATCAAGTCTCTGCTACTGCTGGTTCATGTGAAGAAGATTTTTTAAGATTTAAGCACACTTTATGGGCATGGCCCTACCGAGGGGCAAGGCAACTTGAAATGAACAACATCAAAATGCGATGTCATAAACTATTATCTCAAATTTCAATTAAATTGGTTCAGCGGTTTTGGAGGAGAAGGCACAAACACCATGTTCACAGATGACGGACAACAGATGGTGAGTGATCACTATACCTCCCCTGACTGAAAGTCAGACGAGCTAATAAACCTCTTGTACCCCACAACTTCACTTGACAAATAATCAATAAATCAGATAAAGGACAATTATTTACAAATAATCAATAAATCGATGGGTCACACCATCTTAGTTCAAATTGTAAACTGATTTGTAATTTAAACAGCATAGAACATCGTCTGCTGCACTTGAGAAAAATTTAGAAAAATGAAGCAGTTTGGAAGTCATTTCACTGATGAAATAAATTGCAAAACGGATGACCTCATTTCATGTAATTCACGTGGTGACATCAAATGGTAACATATGCTAGTGGAGCTGTAAACATACAAAAAAAAAACTTTACGAGCTCTCGTCAAATTAGATGGTGAGGATTTTAGTCTTATTGGAACACAAAATACTTGGTAGGTCAACTTCTCACTTCCTGAAATTCTCAGTGCCACATGAGGCAGTTAATAACAGGGTTTTTTTCCCACTTGATTCTATTGTGCAAAAGATGGGCTTCACAAAAAATAAGTATCAGTCTTGTATAATTCAGGAAATATAGGTATTTGCACAGAAAACATTTTTTTTCCGTAATCAAGTATATGTCACCCAATAATACTGAATACCAATTCATATTGCCCAAGGAACTGTCTTTGAATAAAATTGATTCTAGACCATTAAAGAAAGTTGCATACCAAATATCACATCTTTGCAGCCAGTAGTTCATAAAAAGATTGTTAAGTCTTTCTCTAATTACCAAAATTGTTGGAGTGGGGTGGGTGATAGTTTTTATATGGTGCCCTTTGAAGCAAATTCTGGGGTTCCCACAGAAATGTAGGGGACAAATTCATACATTTTGCCCCTCCAAGGACAATTACAGAAAACTGGATATCAAACCAGTGCAGCCAGTAGTTCAGGAGAAGAAAGTTGTTCAGTGTTTTTCCCATTACTAACCAAGTTAAACAGGGGCCTCCCTATGATGCACCTTGATACATCTTGTGGACTCAGGTGAGTTAACAAGAACCAATCTACATTGTATTCAAATATATATTGCGCACTACATAAACTCAGGCTGGTAAATTTCAAAACTGTATATCTATGAATTATCATGCTTGTATATATCAACCACAGAACTAATCAACAAAATGCTGAGCTTTGTAACCGTTTACCTAGCGAATTGGCCACAGTAATTAACATATTGAGCAGTTGGAAAAGAAATATTTAAAAAATGAAAGTGTCAATGACACTGTAGCTCAACTTGTTTAAGACATGTACATGTATAGTGTGTGACACAGGAATGACAAACATCTAGACAATGACCTGATAACAAAGGTACATGTAAAGTATTGTAATGGTCTGTACATAAATGTGGACCGTAGCCTGTAACAAATATATAGGTAAAGTATTGTAAAAGTGGGGTGACAGTTAGATGCTAAACTAGAAAAGAAATCTTTTGAGTCCCAGAGTGGGTCTGACTGAACCCCAAAATATTTGTTCTCATAGCACAGTGATAACAAAGGCACCCCAAAACACTCGTTTCTGTCACAAGGTGATAACAAAGGTACCCAAAGAAGTTTCTAGAAGATCAGTTCATAAATACAGACTCTAGCCCGAGCCGTATTGACATGAGCACTTACTGTGTATAAGTAGCACTGAACAAATCAAAGTTCATCTAATTTGCATAATTTCTGCACGAGAAAAAAACCTGTATTATATGTGATGTATTCCATGTTACTAAACATTCATAAAGAAATTTATTCAAATCAGAACTTTCATACAGAAGTTCTGTACAAAAACTCGATTGCACTAATTTTGGTACAAAATGGCCGCCGGCAGCCATCTTGAATTTTGGACCGCACCCAAAAACACTCATTCTCGTCCCATGGTGATAACAAAGGTACCCAAGAAGTTTTGTAAAGATCGGTTCATAAATACGGCCTCTAGCCTGAGCCGTATTGGCATTTGCAGTTACAGTGCTGAAAGTAACATTAAATAGATCAAAGTTAGTCTAATTGGCATAATTTATATACAAGAAAAAAACCTGTATTATATGTGATGTATCCCTTGGTACTAAACATTCACACAAAAAATTATTCAAATCAGTACTTTCATACAGAAGTTCTGTACAAAAAACTGATTGCACCAATTTTGGTACAAAAAGGCAGCTGGCGGCCATCTTGAATTTTGCACTGCACCCAAAAACACTCGTTCTTGTTCCACAGTGATAACAAAGGCACCCAAGAAGTTTCGTAAAGATTGGTTCATAAATACGACCTCTAGCCTGAGCCGTATAGAAGTTGTGTACAAAAACTGATTGGACCTAATTTTGGTACAAAATGGCCACTGACAGCCATCTTGAATTTTGGACTGCACCCAGAAACACTCGTTCTCATCCCAAGGTGATAACAAATGTACCCAAGAAGTTTGTGAAGATTGGTTCATAAATACAGCCTCTAGCCCAAGCAGTATTGACACATGCACTTACTGTGTATAAGTAGCACTGAAAAAATCAAAGTTCATCTAATTTGCATAATTTCTGCTCGAGAAAAAAACCCGTAATAAATGTGATGTATTCCATGTTACTAAACATTCATAAAGAAATTTATTCAAATCAGAACTTTCATACAGAAGTTCTGTACAAAAAACTGATTGCACTAATTTTGGTACAAAATGGCCGCCGGCAGCCATCTTGAATTTCGGACCGCACCCAAAAACACTCATTCTCGTCCCACGGTGATAACAAAGGTACCCAAGAAGTTTCGTAAAGATTGGTTCATAAATACGGCCTCTAGCCCGAGCTGTATTGGCATTTGCAGTTACAGTGCTGAAAGTAACATTAAATATATAGATCAAAGTTAGTCTAATTGGCATAATTTATGCACGAGAAAAAAACATGTATTATATGTGATGTATCCCTTGGTACTAAACATTCACACAAAAAATTATTCAAATCAGCACTTTCATATGGAAGTTCTACGCAAAAATCTGATTGCACCTAGATTTGTACAAAATGGCAGCCAGCGGGAATCTTGAATTTCAGACCGGACCCCAAAACACTCGTTCTCGTCCCACAGTGATAACAAAGGTACCCAAGAAGTTTTGTAATGATCGGTTCATAAATACGGCCTCTAACCCGAGCCGAATTAGCATTTGCAGTTACAGTGCTGGAAGTAACACTAAATAAATCAAACTTAGTCTAATTTGCATAATTTAAGCACGAGAAAAAAACCTGTATTACATGTGATGTATCCCATGGTACTAAACATTCATACAAAACATTATTCAAATCAGAGCTTTCATATGGAAGTTCTGCGCAAAAATCTGATTGCACCTAATTTTGTACAAATTGGCTGCCAGCGGCCGACTTGAATTTCGGGCCGGACCCAAAAACACTCATTCTCGTCTCACAAAGATAACAAAGGTACCCAAGAAGTTTCATAAAGATTGGTTCATAAATACGGCCTCTAGCCCGAGCCGTGTGTACAGCGCGACAGACAGAGGGACAGACGGACAACGGGCCATGACAATACCTCAAATTTGGCTTTGCCAAAGTTGAGCTAAAAATATCAACAAAACCATATATCATGTATATTGTCAAACCTGTCCCAACAAGCAGTCACGTGATATGGTTTTATGGTTTTGAAAGAAAAAAAAACAAAACAAAATTAAGGCCCAACAAAGTAGATCTTTTGTTTCTCAGGCCATTATTTGTAAAATTGCATGCGGGCGAGCATTTTTTTATTTTATTTTTTATTTCTGTAATTATTTCTTTGCCATCAAAAGTTCATGTTTTTGGTTTATGTTTTAGGCCTCATAATCTACAGAATAGCATGGGTGGTGGAGGCTTTGCAATGCTAACGCATAGCAAAGCCATCTTGCACTCAAGGGACAAATTTATCAATTTTTTTTTTAACTTTGGTAAAATATCACACATAAACCATTTAATTTTTATTTTTTCAAGTTTACATTGGTTATAAAAAGAGAGCATGCGGCAGCCAATAGGACCATGCGGGAGGGCCTGAGAAACATATTTTTATTTTTTAGGCCTAAAATAACAAGTTTTTCTATCATGTGCATTGAGTAAAGGGTTATAGTTACAGGCCTAAATACCATACTGCAACATGTATTGCACATAGTCCCAGATGCACAGGCCATGCAAGCAGACAGCTCCCAGAAATTTCCCAAACAGAAAAACAAGTCACAAAAGTTTTAGTGGACTAAATTATATCCTTGTCCTGTTTGATCACAAACTAAATGTAACTCGTGAACAAGAAAACGAAGATACAGAAGTTATTTGTTTAGAAGTTACATCCCAATTAGTGATCACTACAGCTGTCCGTCAAATTACACCATTATCTAATACTTACTCTAAGAATCTGTGGGTCAGGACAAGTGGAAGAACGATCTAACCATTTGTCCGGACAATGTTTTGCAAGTGTACACCGGTTCTGACACCAACCACATTCATAATCTTGATCCATACTCAGACACTTTCCACAGTTTGTAACCATCAATGGACATTTGTAAATTCTCACTGCAAAAAAACCCCAAACATTATAATTTTTGTGAACGCATGTAACAGGCAGGTTTATTATATATGCATAAACTGCACATTTGTGATATTTCAATCTTTTACCTGTACGATGTGTTAATATAGAAAACATGTGTGGGTTTATTTTCAATACATATTGGTATTCTCTTTTTGTGTGACTAGAAAGCATTTTCAACTGTTTCATCATTCTCTGTGACAAAAGATAAATAATTTTACCCTGCAGAAAATAAGAAAGTTCTTGTTTCACATTTAGTCATTTCCAAACTCAAACTAAATCCAATCGTTTCATCATTTAATTCAATCAAAAGCAATTCATGCAAAATTTTCAGCAATACTGCAGTCAGTTATCTGTAAAATATCCACAAATAAGGCCTATAAAAAGTCTTGTTTCTCAGGTAATTTTTCTTCTATTCAAGATAAGGAAACAAGAAATTTGCTTTTAATAGATGAACTATTATAGATCCCATCTGGTCGCATGTTAAATTATTTAGCAAAGGTGATTTGTAACGTGTATTTTTTTCCACAGATTTTATTGCTACAAGCAAGGAGAGCCTTAGTTTAGAGAGATTTTCTTGATAAATAATTGATTTGTTACAATGTATTGGAGAGTTCCTGTTGGCACTCTCCAAAAAACTGTAGCAAAACATTTTCTGCTGAGTTAACATCAAGCTAATGCATGAGGTGTAAAGCCACTAAAGTGGCTTTCAACACTTTTCAATAGAGCCATGATGGTGGCTTCTAGCACCCAATCAGAAACGATATGAAAATTCATACTCCCAAATTTTTTAATTATACTGACAACCTCAAAGTTCCCAAAGCCTTGCACACCATTCTTTTTGCCTTCCAAACTTCCAATGTAAAAATTTAATACATTATTTCATGAAGCTCTGAGAGGTGTATAAAACAAGAGGCCTGTCACGCCTAGAGAGCTCCGCTGAGGGCCACTGATCGCATGGGCATGTTTTCTAATACTAACATTGTTACAAACTTTAGCCGAAAAATATTCAGCGGTTCAGAAATTATGGCTTGGACAAACAAATATCAAAAATATCTTAAGATTTTCTTGATCCTGTGACCTTGACCCTGTGGATTTACAGACCACAGAATAATTGATGACACACCATCTATTGATAATACATATTGTTATGAAGTTTGGTGGAAAAATATTCAGCGGTTTAGAAATTATGGCTCGGACAAATAAAATGTTGACGACGGACGGACGGACAGACAGACGGACGACAGACGACGGACGAATCAGTATAAGAAAAGCTCTGCTGACTTTGTCAGCAGAGCTAACAAGATTTAATGGAGAATTAAGTACGCAATTTATCACCAGAGTAAAGAGACTTTATTAAACTCTGGTTAATTTTTTTTTTATTGGGGTTTAATGATACTTTAGACATCCGGAGTCGGATTCTGGTTAAATGAATATTCATGTTAACTTAATATTTTTCATTAGCAAGGGTGGTATTAAATTATTATTATTAATAATTAGATTCCACCGTAGAATCCATCTAGCTACATCCTTGAGGATTTGTAAAGATGAAGTTTATATCGGGTGATAATTCTCATAAAATCTACATATTACCTTGTATGTCTTTTGGATTGTCCAATGGAATTTTATCAACTCCCCAGAGTACACTAAACAAAGCAGTCACATAAGGCTGTTCATCAGCAAATACAAACTGGAAATGCATATAAGTAAAAATTTGATTCAGCATGCAATTGAAAAAGAAAATAATGCAAAGGCTCCAATTGCCCAATGATGATCATAATTTAACAACTCTAGAAGAATTTTAAAAAAAAATAGGCCGATGAAATCATCAGATGTGTACCCATATGCGCAACTAGTAGAAAGGTATATGACGGAGGGCCACCCCAGATGCCGACATTATGAACACCATACATGGTATGGGTACATACAGAAATGGATTGGAGGAGTGCCTAATTTGATGGATAAAAGGTTAATATCTCCAGATCAAATTATTAGATTTACATAAAAACTATACAGCACTGCACATCAGTAACCTGTATACATATATAAAGTAACCTGATAATCGGATTAATATTTTTTGAGTTATCGCATGCCGAAGAAATGGATTGGAGGAGTTCTCAATTTGAAGGATAAAGGGTTAATATATCAGGATCAAATTATCAGATTTACACCAAAAACTATACAGCTCGGCACATCAGTAACCTGAACACAAATATAAAGTAACTTGACAATCCAAGCAATATTTTTCAAGTTATTGAATGCCAAAGGGAATGGAGGAATTTTCAATTTGTAGGATAAAGGGTTAATATCTCAGGATGAAAATAACAGATTTACACCAAAAACTATACAGCTCAGCACATCAGTAACCTGAACACAAATATAAAGTAACTTGACAATCCAAGCAATATTTTTCAAGTTATCGAATGCCAAAGGGGTTGGAGGAGTTCTCAATTTGAAGGATAAAGGATTAATATCTCAGGATCGAATTATCAGATTTACACCAAAAACTATACAGCTCGGCACATCAGTAACCTGAACACAAATATAAAGTAACTTGACAATCCAAGTAATATTTTTCAAGTTATCGAATGCCAAAGGGATTGGAAGAATTTTCAATTTGAAGGATAAAGGGTTAATATCTCAGGATCAAATCATCAGATTTACACCAAAAAACTATACAGCTCGGCACATCAGTAACCTGAACACAAATATAAAGTAACTTGACAATCCAAGTAATATTTTTCAAGTTATCGAATGCCAAAGGGATTGGAAGAATTTTCAATTTGAAGGATAAAGGGTTAATATCTCAGAATCAAATCATCAGATTTACACCAAAAAACTATACAGCTCGGCACATCAGTAACCTGAACACAAATATAAAGTAACTTGACAATCCAAGCAATATTTTTCAAGTTATCGAATGCCAAAGGGATTGGTGGAATTTTCAATTTGAAGGATAAAGGGTTAATATCTCAGGATCAAAATAACAGATTTATACCAAAAACTATACAGCTTGGAACATCAGTAACCTGAAGGTATATATAAAGTAACACGACAATTGGATTGATATTTTTCGAGTTATCTCATGCCAAAGGGATTGGAAGAATTCTCAATTTGAAGGATAAAGAGTTAATATCTCAGGATCAAATTATCAGATTTACACCAAAAACTATACAGCTCGGCACATCAGTAACCTGAACACAAATATAAAGTAACTTGACAATCCAAGCAATATTTTTCAAGTTATCGAATGCCAAATAAATGGATATGGACAGACGGATGGACGGAAAGACAGTCAGATGGACAGACGGACAGACAAAGGATGGACGAACGATGGATGGCGACCCCGGATGCTGGCATTATGTGTACCATACATAGTATGGGTACACATAATGAAAGTGTCAATGACACTGTAGCTCAACTTGTGTTAGGCATGTACATGTATTGTATGTGACACAGCAATGACACACAACTAGGCAATGACCTGATAACAAAGGTACATGTAAAGTGTCGTAAAGGTCTGTACATAAATACTGACCGTAGCCTGTAACAAATGTACAAGTAAAGTATGACTAAACTAAGTTCTAAGAACGTTGGCAGCGGCAACATTTTTTGACGGAAATTGAAGAAAATCGATAGCTCCCATCTACATGTCTCCCCAAACAAGCATACTGGGTTTCAAAGCAATCCAATCATAAATGTGACCTGTAGGGTGTGCCAAAGGAAAATATTGAGGTCTGACTAAACTAAGTTCTAAGAACATTGGCCGTGGCAACATTTTTCGATGGAAATGGAAGAAAATCGATAGCGCAAATCTGGAGGTCACCCCAAACAAGCATGCCAGGTTTCAAAGCAATCTGATCATAAATGTGCCCTGTAGTGTGTGCCAAATACTGTGGTCTGACTGAACTAAGTTCTAAAACGTTGGCCGTGGCAACATCTTTTGACGAAATTGAAGAAAATCGATAGCTCCCATCTAGAGGTCATCCTAAATAAGCATACCAGGTTTCAAAGCAATCCAATCATAAATGTGCCCTGTAGGATGTGCCAAAGGGAAATATTGTGGTTTGACTAAACTAAGTTCTAAGAACTTTGGCCGCGGCAACATTTTTCTATGGAAATTGAAAAAAATCGATAGCTCCCATCTAGAGGTCTCCCCAAACAAGCATACCAAGTTTCAAAGCAATTCAATCATAAAAGTGCCCTGTAGGTTGTGCCAAAGGGAAATATTGTGGTCTGACTAAACTAAGTTCTAAGAACGTTGGCCGTGGCAACATTTTTTGATGGAAATTGAAAAAAATCGATAGATTCCATCTAGAGGTCACCCCAAACAAGCATACCAAGTTTCAAAGTGATCTGATCATAAATGTGACCTGTGAGGTGAGCCAAAGGAAATTGTGGACGTACATACTAACATACGTACAGACTAACGTACGTAAGTACATATGTACATATGCCGACGGACGAGAAGTGATGCCAATAGCTCAGCTTGACTTTGTCAAGTTGAGCTAAAAATGGTAGCATCCATTTTATTCATAAGATAACTTCTAAAGGGCTGCAAGGCTGCTGTAGAAGATTCTCTTCACCGTTTACAATGGTAGCGTCCATTCATTGACAGGTTAACTTCACTGATAACGATTGACAATAGGTGGCACCAAGGAAAAGGACATTTTGAGGATCATAACAGCTATACACAGCAAGGATTCTCGTCGTTAAAAAATACAAGACATGTACGTGTATAGTATGTGACACAGCAATGACAAACATCTAGGTAATGACCTGATGACAAAGGTACATATAAAGTATTGCAACGGTTTGTACATAAATACTGACCGTAGCCTGTAACAAATGTATAGGTTAAGTATTGTAAAGGTGGGTTACAGTCAGATGCTAAACTAGAAAAGGAATCTTTGAGTCCCAGAGTGGGTCTGACTGAACCCCAAAATATTTGTTCTCATAGCACAGTGATAACAAAGGCACCCCAAAACACACTCACTCCTGTCCCAAGGTGAAAACAAAGGTACCCAAGACGTTTCGTGAAGATCAGTTCATAAATACGAGCTGTATAGCTGTATAGAAGTTGACAAAAAACTGATTGGACCTAATTTCGGTACAAAATGACCACTGGCAGCCATCTTGAATTTTGGACCGCACTCAGAAACACTTGTTCTTGTCCCAAGGTGATAACAAAGGTACCCAAGAAGTTTCGTGAAGATCGGTTGATAAATACAGCCTCTAGCCCGAGCCGTATTGACATGTGTACTTACTGTGTGTAAGTAACACTGAAAAAATTAGTGTATAAGTAGCACTAAATAAATCAAAATTTATCTAATTTGCATACTTTCTGCACAAGAAAAAAGCCCGTACTGTATGTGATGTATTCCATTTTACTAAACATTCATACAAAAATTTATTCAAATCAGAACTTTCATACAGAAGTTCTGTACAAAAGACTGATTGCACTAACTTTGGTACAAAATGGCTGCTGGTGGCCATCTTGAATTTCGGACCACACCCAAAAACACCCGTTCTCATTCCACAGTGATAACAAAGGTACCAAAGAAGTTTCGTAAAGATCGGTTCATAAATAAGGCCTCTAGCCTGAGCCATATAGAAGTTGTGTACAAAAAACTGATTAGACCTAATTTCGGTACAAAATGGCCACTGGCAGCCATCTTGAATTTTGGACTGCACTCAGAAACACTCGTTCTTGCCTCAAGGTGATAACAGAGGTACCCAAGAAGTTTCGTGAAGATCGGTTGATAAATACAGCCTCTAGCCCGAGCCGTATTGACATGTGTACTTACTGTGCATAAGTAGCACTGAAAAAATCAAAGTTCATCTAATTTGCATAATTTCTGCACGAGAAAAAAACTCATATTATATGTGATGTATCCCATGGTACTAAACATTCACACAAAAAATTTTTCAAATCAGCATTTTCATATGGAAATTCTGTGCAAAAATCTGATTGCACCTAATTTTGTACAAAATGGCTGCCATCAGCCATCTTGAATTTCGGACTGCACCCAAAAACACTCGTTCTCGTCCCATGGTGATACCAAAGGTACCCAAGAAGTTTCGTAAAGATCGGTTTATAAATACGGCCTCTAGCCTGAGCCGTATTGGCATTTGCACTTACAGTGCTGAAAGTAACACTAAATACATCAAAGTTAGTCTAATTTGCATAATTTACGTATGAGAAAAAAACCTGTATTATATGTGATGTATCCCATGGTACTAAACATGCATACAAAAAATTATTCAAATCAGCGCTTTCATATGGAAGTTCTGCGCAAAAATCACCTAAGTCTGTACAAAAT
Source organism: Pictodentalium vernedei (assembly GCA_031216915.1). Taxonomy (NCBI): domain Eukaryota; kingdom Metazoa; phylum Mollusca; class Scaphopoda; order Dentaliida; family Dentaliidae; genus Pictodentalium; species Pictodentalium vernedei. Next base: position 569,568,913 of record CM062296.1, read on the forward strand.
GGCCGCCAGCAGCCAACTTGAATTTCGGATCAGACCCAAAAACACTTGTTCTCGTCCCACGGTCATAACAAAGGTACCCAAGAAGTTTCGTAAAGATCGGTTCATAAATATGGCCTCTAGCCCGAGCCATATTGAATTGTTGACGGACGTTCCAACATTTCGGGTTTTGGGCTACCAAAATAACATTTTGTATGTCCAAAACCTTATTTTACACAGAACCCCACCCCTCCACCCTAGAACTTATATTTAACCCTAACCCCACCCCTCCACCCAAAACCCACACCCTACCCTACCCCACCCTGACCCTAAACCCTAAAAGCCCACTCCTCACCCCCACCCCACCCCTGACCCCACCCCACCCTAGCCAAACCAATACGATTAGGAGCTATTTTTCGGTTTAGGGGCTACTAAAACACTAACCCCCCCCTGACCCCAACCCCCCTCCCCCCCACCCCCTGAGATCTAACCCTCCCCAACCTTGAGCCCTACTCTGGGGCTACCCCTAACCCCACCCCACTCCTAACCCTAACACTACCTTAATTTGGAGGTAGCCCCTAATAATAATATCCCCTAAACCCCCAATGTTGGCCCAGACAGACGGCCAGATGGACGACTGGCCATGGCATAAGCTCAAATTTGGCTTTGCCAAAGTTGAACTAAAAATCAAATGCAGAGTAATCAATTGGATTCAGTGTTTATGGAAACTATCAGCTTTTTGTGCTGAATCCAACTGACTATTCTCTTTATTTCATATTTACAGCCATATTAATCAGTTTGTTTGATAGAAAGAGAACTGTATGAAAAAAATAAACTTAAATTTTTTGATTATATGAGCTTTTCTCATTAAAATTTAACCCTCCTTTGAAACCGAAAGCCTGCTTTTCAGGTCCAGAGTCATGATATGTATTAATTTCATAAAGAGGGATGACGGATCAGCCCCAAGGCTGCACACTAAAAATATTAATTAGTCTACCTATAAATACTGAATATGGACTCCCCAGAGCTCAAAGGGTAAAAAGAACAGTTTTGAAAAAAGCATTGTCCTGACCTGTAATAATATGGATATTTTTGTTGTCTGGGACAATTTGGAAAATAATTTTTATTTTAAATGAATAAGCACCGGATAAAATTTATCACCATTTTTGCTCATTTTCACTTTTGCAAGAATCCTAAGGATGTGAGAACATGTTTCTTTTTTTCACAGATTCTACTATTTTGGTCATATTCTCTGTGTAATAAAGGGTTTAACAATTGGCAATTGAATGGGGGGGGTGGGGGCCTTAAGGACTAAAATCTGGCTCCGAAGTTAAAATTTCTATGCTGTACCAGTGGAAATGAGTAGTAGGATAACAGATATAACTATTCTCTTTTATCTTTTGTTAATTTATCATTCCAGCTTCTGACATAATGCTCTGACCATGAACATTGCAAGAATCGGTATCCAAGTTTGATAATATATGTGGAGGAAAATTATGAGATACTTCATTCCATAGGCACTTCATATGTGATAAAACCAACAAACTATGTAGTCTACATAATAGAGATCAATTAGAGATACATTGACTTCAAACCTCGAAAAATGCTTTTATGATGAGAGAATTTCTTCAAATTTCCTTTTAGGGGAATGGTGGAGGAGCAGTCCCACCCTCAATACATGTTAAAAAATTGTTAAATGAGGATCTATGACCGTGTTTACTTTTAATGTTGCCAAAATAATTTCCTTCTCATCATAATTGACTGCTTGAGTAATCAGAAGTCTTCTTGTTCCCAACTTTTACACATGGCTCTAATACTAATAGTTCACAAAATGTTAGTGTTCACTTCAGGGATCGTCAAAGAGGGCGAAGTGGGCAATATCTTCACCTTGGCACTGCTCACTTTGCCTAATTTCTATGTTTGGGAGAAATCAAAGTCGCCTTGTGATTTTGAGAAGTTGCCATAAGAAAAGAGGTTTGTCTTGAGACATTTCAATGCAACCCTTATATTTACTGTTAGGTGACAAAACAAAGGACATAAAAAACTATTCAATATCCTAACTTATGTTTGTTTTAAAAGAACAGATTATAAACATAAAGAAATAAAACTGAAATAAATACTTCTGTAAAAAACGAACCTCTACAGTAAAAATTAGGAGAAATATTGTGAAAACATTGGAGTGAGTAACCAACAAAAGTGATTCGTATATCATGACTTACTCAAATAAAAGTTATCAAAATCACAAGAAATGACTTGTATTGTTTCTTTTATTTCACTGTCATTGGAAGAAGGAACCATTAAGTAACCGGGAGTTTTTTGTGCATCTTGAAGCGATGTCTAAGTACCAAAATAAGTGCAACAATTGCATATTATCCCACAAACCAAGGTAAGAGCTGAATTACTCCTTAAAAAATAAGGAAATGTTGATTTTTGCTAAAATGTAGCTTTTCTTGTAAATTTTTGCATCTTGACAAAGCCCCAAATCTCACTGACAGAACAAGGCCGATCCCGCCAGTGGTGGATCCATGGTTGAAATCCTGGATGCTAGTCCAGAGTTGGGGGGAGGGGGAGGGGGGGGGGCTTAGGGCACTGTACTTGCACTGAGGACAGGAAACCAACAAAATTCTTTTCAAAATTGGAGAAGGGAGAGGCAAGTGAGACTGGGGTGTGGGGGGGGGGGGGGGGTGGGATGGTAGGGACTAGGCTCCCTAGAAACCATATGGCTCCACCACTGTATCCCACAAACTTGATTTTTAGTGTTTGACAGGACTATTGACGAATTTTGAAATATTAAATTAAATTCTCTTCTCGGCATTTCTTTCTTTAGAAATTTCACTCCTCCCTATTTTTCTGAGAGGGAGAAGTCACTTCTCCCTAAAATTCACTCCTTGGCTGGCCCCTGGTTGACCTTCCAAGACTGAATATATCACCAGATTGTATCAAGACATTAACAGCAAGAACACAAATGACATGGTAATGCATGTTCACTTCATGCAGACAAGCTTATAATATATGTCATATGTCATATATTCAATAGCTGTTCAAGGAAACAAACAATGGGCTATATTTGTTATATTTTTAATTTTTTAAATATTTTTCATGATTTTCAAATGTAGCAGAGCACACTAAAATGTATTAAGTATTAGAAAAAATGTAGTTGTACATGTCAAACCTTTTTAAAGCAGATTTTTATCGAAGTTATTTAATAGGAATTGACTGTTGATTGAGAAAGATATCCTGCAGGTCTTGTGGTATATGGTGAAATAAAGGCAGTTTTGAAGTTCAGACTTAGCCCTCCATCTTGTTCATTTTGCTGGAAACCTGCAAAACTCTACAATTATTTCATCATGCATCACAAAAAACTGTGGTCTACCTGTTACATATAATACACTTTATTCACATTACATCAGCTTCATCCCCGCAATCAAACACAGGTATGATCCTTTCTCTTATCTTGGCACATCATATATTTCTGGCAATTTCCTTTAAACAATTACAACCCACAAGGGTAGAACTGGGCATTGTTTTAGCAAACCAAACCGCAAAACCCAGCAGAAAATGACCAAATGGTTTTATCAAACTTGTGCATAAACTGATCAAACTATCTAACTGGAAGGAAACTGGCCTCATCGTCCCTATGAACTCTCGTCACTTAAGTCTATCTGGCAAAGGGATGAATATATCATGTTCCCATTGTCATATTTTCTCCCTTATTGACTCGTCCATCGGACGAGTTAATAAGGGAGAAAATGAGACAATGAGAAAGCAACAAAGATTAGATGAACTTTATTCATTTGTTACCCTTATGTTTATTTTTGACTCAAAAGGCTTAGCAACTAATCCCCTATAACTATTAGTATAATCAAAGGGAAGTTAGGTTGAACCCAGTGGAGATACTTACAGAGCTGTATGTGGTGAGTGGTGTTATCCAAACTATTGGGGACATTTTCCAAGTTAAGGAGCCTGAAAGTGTTATTTACTGTATGTTCTTGACACATAGACAAACTGAACTGAGAGGGTTTTTTTCCTGAAACTGAACCAAAACCCAAACTGAATGTGAAAAATGAAAACCTCCCAGCACTACACAAGGGGTAGCGATTTTCGCAGTTTGAAGGATCCATTTATAAACTTTATAATTCCAGAGTAATTACTTCCACACTCGAGAACAATGCTCTTATTCTACATTCAAAATGGAAGATATAAATAAGGTGACTTAATTCTATCATTTCCCTCCTCAGTGCTGATTTGCTTCTGTTAGTATATTCAGCAACAATCTTGGACTGCTATATGAGGCAACAACTTTGGAAAATGACATTCAAAAAGCTCTGAGTATTTCTGTAAGGCGGTAGTTTTCTAGAAAACATCTAGTAACTTCTAGTCATTAAGTAGAAACCAACCCATATATAGTTATGAAATTGTGTTTTCAACAGTTTTCTCTACAAACCAATTTAGTCAGATTCAGTTTCTCTGTCAGAGTACTGGTGACAAGTTGTTTTCTAAGGCATAATTTTTTGTTATACTGCCAGCCAGCCAAACCTGTCTCCACTTTACCTTTTGACTTTGACTTTTATCTCTTCTCTGTGACATGTAATCCTAATTTTAATGTACAATTTGTTTTTGATTCACTCCAGTGAATTGGCTACCAATGCTGCAATACAATCTTTACCCATGGTGAACTTTGCAACTAAGTCTTTTAACATCTCTGTCACATTTGCTAATCTCACTGAGTAAATCTGTGTCACATTTATCAATGACAGCAATAAATCACATTGTGATTATAAAGTAAGTCTTGCCTGGGATCGAGCAGCATGTTGAATCACTCCAAGAAAGCCAAACATGTATATATGTTATGTATATTATAATATTAATTTCGTCAATTTGCCGTCATGTTTGGGAGATTACTCCCTTCTAAGCAGCTTTCATTTTTGACTCAAAAAACAAATTTTGTCAAAAATGAAAGCCACTTTGAAGGGAGTAATCTCCCGAACATGACGACAAATTGACGAAATTATAAAAAGTATTTGATGAAGTGTGTGTATTATAATATTATATATATAATACAATCAAGAAAACAAAATATTACTATATATAACATCTTTTGTGATGTTTACTGTTTAAATTACAAACTTGACTTACTTTGACAGGTCTGCAGACTAAATTAGAATTTGTTAAGGTTGCTGACACAGGTTCAACTTTACCAAGATATGAAAACTGGCAAATAATATTTTTTCTCTGTTCAGGCTGAAAGAAAGAAATTTATCTTGAGAAATGTTAACTTAACTCTAAACCTTATTAAAATGGTAAAAAATATGTAATTTTTTCTTCTGAAACAATGCTGATTGATATTGGAGTTCAAGAATAGAAATTTGTTGTAAATATACAATTTATTATTGCTAGCATTACAAAAACTTGATAATGGAAAACAAGACATACAATGCAGGAAACTGGTCAAATTCTCGTGAAGTCAATATTCCTGTGGAATAGATAGTTGTCTTTTCAAAATGGCTGTTTTATTAAGATTAACAGAGTTCAACTGCAATGAACTGTATTCTAAATCTGACATAAGAATATGGACAATTACTCAGTTATGAATTGAATATCTATCAATATTTATCATAATGGATAGTTTTAAACCTAGCCCTGACACATGGTACTTCACTTAAATAAAAAATAGTTAATGCCATATTACTTTTAATCTCAAATGTCTGTCCAGCGCCAAATAGCTGACCATAAAATCAATAGAAATTGATCATCAGTTGCATATCGCTTACAGAAAAAAATTGTCAACTGAAAACAAAACTTCTTCACAAAAAGTTTATGTGCAAATATATTTTCTATGGACCATCGTGCCTCAAATTTAAAAATTTGAGAACTTTGTTCAACAAATATTGTTTGAAACAGTACAGTTCAGGCAAACAAAGATACAATGAATACAATTCTGAATTTGTTATCAGACATGAACTATACAACTAAAGTCAAAGTAAAAAATATATTCTTATATATACGAAAAAAATATTTTTGTGACACATTATGATGGAGTTCACTAACTCATAACATTTGGAAATGATATAAAAGGAGTTGGTAATAGTGTGAAAATTTTCATGGTCCTATGCATCTTAGCTTTGCCTTTACATTCTAAAGATACCACCAGTTTATACACTAAAAATTCCAGTTTTATACACTCAAAATTGCAGAGAATTCAAGTGACTCCTGATACATTTTTTGTTCAAAGAAGTGCATTTTTTAATATTTAATGCACATCAAATAGCAAAATGAAATACCACAATTACTGGTAGTATCTGACGACTTATAAGAAGCCTCAAATCCTCAAGGTTTAACCCTTTACTGAGCACATGAAAAATCAAAATGTCATTTTAAATGATTTTTTTTCAAATTTTTCAAAACATTTCAACAAAACCATGTCATGCCACCCATCACTGGAATGAGCTTAATGAGCACCTTCAAACAGCAAACCGATTCGTTCCAAGCAAATCGTTCCAATGATGGGTCACATCATACTTTTCTTTTTTAGAAATGTTTTCCTCAACTGCTCAATTTGTAAATTACACTGGTGGATGTGACAGATTCATCAGGTAACGGGTTAATCATACCCTTTGTCCAAAGTTTGAAATGCACTGAAAGTTTTCTGATTGTTCACACAATGCATCAAATCCCACTTGATGTATGCCATATTCAATGCTTTTCTTTATGTCTCATACAACATGCAAAGCTCAGTGAGGAAACTGTTGAAATTGCATTGCTCTGATTGCCAGGAAAATTTTCTAGTTTTTTAAGAAATGTTTGTACATTTGTCATCTGCTATTCATGTTTGGTAAGGGTTAAATACTTTCACACTTCAAATAAAAAATGGTGTGATGCATCTGATATTTATTTGTCAGTGTTTAAGGTCACATACTTCAGCACAATGGCTAATTGGGACAGCAATATGGAAATAAAGTCATGTCCAGCAAAGCATTTATTTGTTGCCCATTTTAGAGGACACTAACCCCAGGCATTGGTGATCAGTCCTATTTTACGCACATGACAGAGTTTGTTTACCAAGGTAAATAAGCATTGCTTCACTACCTGGGGTTCCCATGGGAAACCCAATATTTAAACTAATCTCAAACATTTTAGTGACTTTCTGACCCTTATGATTTTAGCACCTCCAATATGGGCATTTAATCTATTATATCTATGTGCTTTGTACAACAGGTAAAATTACTCAAGAGTTTTTCTAGAGTATAACAAGAGCAATGCAAAGCATGGCATATGCCCCTGACGGTATCATAAAAGGATAGGTAAGTCTCTCGGGGGCATAACCAAAATCAAAGACACCAATAATGCATCCAAAAAAAAAAAAATTGATTTGAGTCAGCATTCATTAGTTATTGGATGGAAACCAAATTTAATATGGCCATTATGGTGGCCATATTGAATTGGCTAGCCGATACAAAATCAAAAGGAAGCTTCCTCTAGACACCAATGATGCATAACCAAAAATTGAAACTGATTTAAGTCAGTATTCATTAGTTATTGAATGGAAACTAAATTCAAGATGGCCATCATGGAAGCCATAATGAATTGGCCACTGGCGGCTGACTGGTCCAAAATCGAAAGGAAGCTTCCTCTAGACACCAACAATGCACTATTAAAACTAGAGTCGATCCATCACCAGGGGGTGCGATATCCCCACAATCCATCGCCAGGTGGTGTGTTACCCCCGCACCAATACCTGAGGGTAAGCAAGGTCAACAATGTCACATCTTGGTGTTCAGAAAACAATACCCCCACCTTTCAGCTAGTAATGTTTTAAAGTGCATGATGTAAGTGAGGCATACATGAATTCTCGATATTAAGAGAATATTAGACATTGAAATCAACCAAGGACATCACAAAAGTTTTCATATTAATTAAGAGCAGTAAATGTGTTGCTCAACTACTACGGTGGAGAATTACGTGGTTTCGAGTTGAATGGCCAAGGTGTTCAGAAACAGGAGAAGAATCAAGAAAGAAAGGTAATACACTGGATATGACATATTAAATAGTATTTTGGCAGCAACGAGCATACAGGATAATATTTTTCAAACAAACTGATATCTCTTATGTGTCCAAACTCACAGTAGTTTTCTATAACATTCTGACAAAAGTTGCCAGTCGGAGGATTTTCCACGATGTGTTTACTGGTGTATTCCACGAACATATTCTATTTTTATGCTTTCTATCTACTTGGACCAAATCCTCCAACTGGCAACTTTTGTCAGAATGTTATAGAAACTACTGTGAGTGTGGACACAAATGGGGTATCAGTTTGTTTGTTGTAAGTCAAGAAAGGGAAATAACTGTGGAGAAACAAAATTTTTGCAAGACTTTATACATGTTACACATCTTCATTGTGTGTAGGATCATATTCTGAAATTTCAACTATGTGAATTGAAATGTGGGGGAGGAGTTGATTACAGCATGACAGTACCCTCCATTAAACAATTTCATGATGGACAGATGGACAGATGGTCTGACGGACACGAGGAATCCTATATATCCCTGCCCACTAGGCGGGGGTATAAAAATAATGAAAGTGTCAATGACACTGTAGTTCAACTTGTGTAAGACATGTGCATGTATAGTATGTGACACAGCAATGACACACATCCAGGTAATGACCTGATAACAAAGGTACATGTAAAAGTATTGTAAAGGTCTGTACATAAATACAGACCGTAGCCTGTAACAAATGTACAGGTAAAGTATGGTAAAGGTGGATGACAGTAGAAAAGAAATCTCCATGGGGTTAATGTTACAATGGGGATCCTTGTATGGTGCACCATAAGTCAAATGTTAGCAACTGTTTTGGCCTGTTTGATTCAAACCCTTATAAGGTTGATTCATACTAATTAATAAATATTTGTCCAGTCCTTCTTAAAATACAGGCATTTGAATTTTTTATCTTTAGCTCATAGGGTTCCCACGGGTGAGGTGAGGAAGGTTTATTTTTCACATTGGAAATAGAAAATTGGGTTGTGCTAATAATGTTTACCCTCCCCAAACAACTCCAAATATTAACACAGGAGCTTGGCTTCAACACATTTGAATATACACATCATACAAAAATTTATTCAAATCAGAACCTTCATACAGAAGATCTGTACAAAAAACTGATTGCACCTAATTTCGGTACTGGTGGCCATCTTGAATGTTGGACTTCACCCCAAAACACCCGTTCTCATCCCACGGTGATAACAAAGATACCAAAGAAGTTTCATACAGATCGGTTGATAAATACGGCCTGTAGCCAGAGCTTGTTGACGGACGGACAGATGGAAAGACGGACGGTGGGCCATGACAAAACCTCAAATTTGACTATGTCAAAGTTGAGCTAAAAATAAACTCATCAACTCCTTCCAAAGGAAAAGTCATCAATAAATATAGAAGTTCTGTACAAAAAAACCCTGATTGCACCTTATATCAGCACAAAATGGCCAATGATAGCCATCTTGGATTTTGGACCGAACCCAAAAACACTTGTTCTTGTCCCACAGTGACAACAAAGGTACCCTAGAAGTTTTGTGATGATCAGTCCATAAATACAGACTCTAGCCAGAGTCATACTGAAATGTGCACTTACTGCGTACAAGTAGCACAAGTCGTATTGACATGTGTACTAACTGTGTATAAGTAGCACTGAATAAATCAAAGTTCATCTAATTTGCATAATTTATGCACGAGAAAGAAACCCCATATAAAATGTGATGTTTTCCATGTTACTAAACATTCATATAAAAATTTATTCAAATCAGAACCTTCATATAGAAGTTCTGTGCAAAAAACGGATTGCAGCTAATTTTGGAATAAAACGGCCGCCGGCAGCCATCTTGAATTTCAGACTGCACCCAAAAACACTCATTCTCATCCCAAAGTGATAACAAAGGTACCCAAGAAGTTTCGTGAAGATCAGTTCATAAATACAGACTCTAGCCAGAGCCATACTGAAATGTGCACTTACTGAGTTTTAGTAGCTGAATAAATCAAAGTTTGTCTAATTGGCCGCCGGTGGTCATCTTGAAATTTCGGACTGCACCCCAAAACAGTCCTTCTTGACCCAAGGTGATAACAAAGGTACCCAAGAAGTTTCATGAAGATTGGTTCATAAATACAGACCCTAGATGGAGCCATATTGACTTGTGCACTTACTGTATATAAGTAGCACTGAATAAATCAAAGTTCATCTAATTTGCATATTGTCTACACGAGAAAAAAAACGATATTATATGTGATGTATTCCATGTTACTAAACATTCATTCAAAAATTTATTCAAATCAGAACCTTCATATTTATTTATTTATTTATTTATTTATTTACTAGGGTTTAAGGTCACATACTTATTCACAATGGCTAATCCTGACCGCGACAATTTTACGGGTGGGGGAAGCCGGAGTACCCGGAGAGAACCACCAAGCAACGACGAGCAACTGTCAGCTCCTCAACATTCTAACTCTGTTCAAGCACCGCTCAAGCAGGGTTACAGCGGTTGAAGACATGTGCACTATCGAAGTGCAGTACGCCTTAGTACACGACGTCATCGTGCCCCCAAGTAGGCAACCGGAATAAAGCGCCTTGCTCAAGGACACAACGCGGGTCGTCCCGGACGGGGATCGAACTCGGGACCTCTAGCATAGAAGTCCAACAGTCTACCACTGAGCCACCGCGCTCCCGAACCTTCATATAGAAGTTCTGTACAAACAAGAGGCCCCAAGGGGCCTTAATCGCTCACTTGTCAAAGTGGTTGAAAGACGTTTTTGGGGTCACATTCAGTTAGACATGGTTCATCAACACTACAAAGGAATGAAGTCATGAGAGGCAAATTTTATGGAAAAACACTAAGGAATGGATTTGAACAAACCTGAATGTAACATGCCCCCTGCCCCCCCCCCCCCCCCCCCTCCCCCTGCTCATAACGGCCAAATATTAAGCCAAGGACACAAACTGAACAAACTTGAATCTGATCCCCCTTGAAATGTCATATACCAAATAGGAAAGAATTCTGACTGGTGGATATGAAGAAGGTTTTTAAAGAAATCATTGCACTAAGTTAAACTTTCGGCTCAAATAGGGAGCCAAAATATTAACCCAGGGTCCCGATTTGAACAAACTTGAATCTGACCCACCTAGAGATGTTGTATACCAAATATGAAAGGATTCTGATTGGTGGATCTGAAGAAGATTTTAAAAGAAATTCCCTCATATTGCACTTAGTTAAAATTCAGGCTCCCATAGGTAGCCCAAATTAATAACCCCGGGACCAGGTTTGAACAAACTTGAGTCTTACCCTCCAAGAGATGTTGTATACCAAATATGAAAGGATTCTGACTTGTGGATCTGAAGAAGATTGTTAAAGAAATTTTCTTATATTGTACTACGTTAAAATTTTGGCTCCCACAGGGAGCCCAAATATCAACCCATGGACTAGGATTGAACAAACTTGAATCTAACCCTCCTAGAGATGTTGTATACCAAATATGAAAGCATTCTGACTACATGGTCTGAAGAAGATTTTAAAAACAAGTCGGAACAGGACCCAAAATTTTCAGGCTATAATTTTTTTTTTTCCATCTCAAAATTGAACAAAACGCATAAAAATCCCCCCAAAATGTCCGAATTTTGGTCCAAAATTTCGAAGTCCAAACCTGACCCCAAATTTTTTTTTTCTTCACAAAATTGAACAAAACGCATAAAAAACAAATTTTTTTCCCCAAATTTTCGTACAAAATTTCCAAGTTTGAACCGGACTCAAAATTTTCAGGCTAAAAATTTTTTTTTTCATCTCAAAATTTAACAAAAAATGCATAAAATTTTTATTTTATAATTCTGAATTTTGGTCCAAAATTTCGGAGTTGGAACCGGACCCAAAATTTTCAGGCTAAAAATTTGGGGGGGGTTTTTCGTCTCAAAATTGAACAAAACGCATAAAAAATCCAAAACAAATTTTTTTTCTCAAATTTTGGTCAAAAATTTCTAAGTCCAAACCAGACTCAAAATTTTCAACCCAGGGACCCAATTTGAACAAACTTGAATCTGACCCCTCCTAGAGATGATGCATATCAAATGTTAAAGGGTTCTGACTGGTGAATCTGAAGAAAAAGATTTTTAAAGAAATTTTCTCATATTGCACCAAGTTAAAATTCAGGCTCCCATAGGGAACCCAAATATTAACCGAGAAACTCAATTTGAACAAACTTGAATCTGGCCCCCCTAGAGATGATGTATACCAAATATGAGAGGATCCTGACTGGTGAATCTGAAGAAGAAGAATATTTTTAAAGAATATTTATTCCATGCATTGCACAAAGTTAAAATTTGGGCTCCCGCAGGGAGCCCAAATATAAACCCAGCGATTCGATTTGAACAAACTTGAATCTGAACCCCTATAGATGTTGTATACCAAACATGAAAGGATTCTGAGTGGTCGATCTGAAGAAGAAGATTTTCAAAGAAATTTCCTCAAATTGCACCAAGTTAAACTTTGGGCTCCAATAGAGAGCCCAAATACTAACTCAGGGACCCGATTTGAACAAACTTGAATCTGACCCCTAGAGATGTTGTATACCAAATATGAAAGCATTCTGACTGGTGGATCTGAAAAAAGAAGATTTTTAAAGAATATTCCATGAACTGCACAAAGTTAAAATTTGGGCTCCCATAGGCAGCCTAAATATTAACCCAGCAACTCAATTTGAACAAACTTGAATCTGACCCCCCTATAGATGTTGTATACAAAACATGAAAAAATTCTGATTGGTCAATCTGAAGAAGAAGATTTTTAAAGAAATTTCCTCAAATTGCACCAAGTTAAAGTTTGGGCTCCAATAGAGAGCCCAAATACTAACTCTGGGACCCGATTTGAACAAATCTGACCGCCCTAGAGATATTGTATACCAAATATGAAAAGATTCTGACATTCGTTCTTGTCCCAATGTGATAACAAAACCTTTACCCAAGAAGTTTCGTGAAGATCAATTCATAAATACAGATCCTAGCCCGAGCAGTATTGACATGTACTTACTGTGTATAAGTAGCACTAAATAAATCAAAGTTCATCTAATTTGCATAATTTCTGCATGAGAAAAAAAGCTGTATTATATGTGATGTATTCCATGTTACTAAACATATTGAATTGGCTAGCTGGACCAAAATCGAAAGGAAGCTTCATCTAGACACCAATAATGCACAACCAAAACTGAAATTGAGTCAGTATTCATTAGATACTGGATGGAAACCAAACTCAAGATGGCCACCATAATGAATTGGCCATGGTGGACATCTTGGATCAGCTAACTTGTCCAAAATCGAAAGGAAGCTTCCTCTAGACACCAACAATGCATAATTAAATGAAAAGTGTCAATGACACAGCAGCTTAACTCATCCAAGAAGAAACTGAACTGAATAGAAAAGATCCAGTAATGCATTGTCACTCACTCAAGGTTCTACAGGAAAGACAACACACAAAAACTACAAATGAAATCTGAAAAAATCGGGTGAGGGAAGGGGCCTGCTGGGTGTACTAATGGAATTGTTGACAATTTATATGTCAAATCCAAGATGGCCGGTGGCGGCTATCTTTTTCAACAGAATGCAGAAAAATTTGATAACTCCCATCTGGACATCATACCATAGGTATATATAAAATTTGAAAAAGATTGGGTGAGAGGTGTAGCCTAGTAGGGTCTGCTAATGGAATTGTTGACAATTTATATGCCAAATCAAAGATGGCCACTGCTGGCCATGTTTTTCAACAAAAATTCAGAAAAATTAGATAGCTCCCATCCAGACATCACACCAAAACTACATATGAAATTTGAAAAAGTTTGAGTGAGAGATGTGGCGAGCAGGTGTTAATGGAATTGTTGACAATTCAAATGCCAATCCAAGATAGCTGGCAGCCATATTTTTTAACGAAATTCAGAAAAATTTGACAGCTCCCATCTAGACATATCACACCACAGCTATATATGAAATTCATAAAAGATCAGGTGAGAGATGCGACCTGTAGGGTGTGCTAATGGAATTGTTGACAATTTATATCCGAATCCAAGATGGCTGCTGACAGCCACGTTTTTCAACAAAATTCAGAAATATTTGCTAGCTCCCATCTTGACATCACACCACAGCTCCATATGAAATTTGAAAAAAGATTGGGTGAGAGATGCAGCCTGTAGGGTGTGCTAATGGAATTGTTAACAATTTATATGCCAAATCTAAAATGGCCACTGGTGGACTTGGTTTTTTAATGAACTTCGGAAAAATTAGATAGCTCCCATCTGGACATTTCCCAAAGCTACATATGAAATTTGAGACTGAGCCGGGTGAGATCTGCGACTTGCAGGGTATGCTAAAGGTCTTGTTACAGTTATTGAGGTGAAAACGTTTTTTCAAGAAATGCATGGCTTCTCATTAACACAGCCGAGGATATTTCACATTTAAATTACCTCCCCTATTCACAATACTCACAAATGTATACAGTTTCTGAAAACTCTGAATGTGGCCTTTTCTGGAGACAACTGTACACAATAAAAATCTTAAAATATCACTCTAATACACTCAGCTGAATGGCAGAGTTGATGGCTAAAAAATGTCTCAAAATGGTCTAAATTTTCTCATTTTGCGGATAAATTTACAATTTTCATGTTACAGGAATTCCTCATTCCTCCACTGAGGATTTTACAGCATAAGGTGAACATTCTGACAATAAAAAACATATGGATTTCTTATTCATTTTTTCAGAAGGCTTTCTCAAAGCAAATTTACACAAAAATTGTCTCATTTGTAACCTTCAAATTGCCAGGTCCTAAACAGGTCTGGATTAGTCATTGAACACTCCTGTGTGACCTTTAACCCCAACTGAAATGCACTTGACAGTACAGAGTTTGAATGAAGACCATCAACAGATTAGCTTGGCCATATCACCATTAATGATAATTTTTTACTAAATCCATACTACAACAAAATAAAACCATGGCTCAAAATATCCATTCGGCAGAGGATATTTAAAAACCTCGGATATGACCCTTTTAATAGGAAACGAGACCTAAAGGAATTGATGAACAATTTATATCCAAATCCAAGATGGCCACTGGTGGCTATGTTTTACAACGTTATTCGAAAAAAATCGATAGTTCCCATCTAGATATTGCTCCAAAGCTACATATGAAAATTGAGACTGATCAGGTGAGAGCCACGGCCTGTAGGGTGTGCTAAAGGAATTGTTGGACAATTTCTATCCAAATCCAAGATGACTGCTGGCAGCTATGTTTTTCAACAAAAATCAGAAAAATTCAATAGCTCCCATCTAGACATCACATCAAAGCTACATATGAAATTTGAAAAAGATTGGGTGAGAGATGTGGCCTGTAGGGTGTGCTAATGGAATTGTTGGCAATTTATATGCCAAACCTAAGATGGCCACTTCAGAAAATGAAAGTGTCAGTGACACTGTAGCTTAACTTGTGTGTTGTGTTTGATGAAACGGATAATGTTCAATGTTTATGAAAGGATTATGAAATAAGACAAGAATTGTGATAATTGGGAATATGTTCATTTCTGTTCCCTGTGTGCTATGTTTATGATAAAAATAATATGAGTGTACACTGTACTAAAGAGCTGAGAAGTGGGTTAATATGACCTCACAGTTAATGTATGTAGCCCTCACAGTTAACGTATATCAACAAAAGTTACCAAGTTACAGTGAAATTATTCCAAAACGAGTCATCCTATCAAGTTACATTAAAATCCCCTCATAAATATGGCCTGTAGACTGTGCTAAAGGTTTTCGGGCTTCGGGCCCCCTGTAGCCGTCAGTTTCCCAAATGCGTCCAAAGGGGACGTTCTCATCTTGACATTATATGAAGTCAATCTACCAAGTTACAATGAAATCCCTTAATAAATATGACCTGTAGATTGTGCTAAAGGTTTTTGGGCTTTGGGCTCTGGCAGCCATCATGGTTGAATGATCGCAACCAAAAGGGGACATTCTCATCTGGACACTATTTGGAGTCATCCTACCAAGCTACAATGAAATCCCTTCATAATTATGACCTGTAGACTGTTCTAAAGGTTTTCGGGGCTTTGGGCCCCCTGAAGCCGTCACAGTTGCCCAATCGGTGTCCAAAAGGGGACGTTCTCATCTAGACATTATATGAAGTCAACCTACCAAGTTACAATGAAATCCCTTCATAAATATGACCTGTAGACTGTGCTAAAGGTTTTCAGGCCTTCGGGCTCGGGCAGCCATCATGGTTGAATGATCGCAACCAAAGGGGACAATCTCATCTGGGCATCATCTGGAGTGATCCTGCAAAGTTACAATGAAATCCCTTCATAAATATGACCTGTAGACTGTACTCAAGGTTTTTCAGGCTTCGGGGCACCTGTAGCCATCACATTTGACCAATCACGGCCAAAAGGGGGGGATGTCATCATCTAGGCATTATATGGAGTCAACCTAACAGGTTACAATGAAATCCTTCTATAAATATAACCTTTTGCTTATGCTAAAGGTTTTTGGGCTCGGGCACCCATCAAGGCTGAATGATCACGGCCAAAATGGGACGTTCTCATCTGGACATTATTTGGAGTCATCCTACCAAGTTACAATGAAATCCCTTCATAAATATGACCTGTAGACAGTGCAAAAGGTTTTCGGGCTTCGGGCGCCTTTAGCCGTCAAAGTTGACCAATCATGTCCAAAAGGGGACGTTCTCATCTAGACATTATATGAAGTCAACCTACCAAGTTACAATGAAATCCCTTCATAAATATGACCTGTAGACTGTGCTTAAGGCTTTCGGGCTTCGGGCTTGGGCAGCCATCATGGTTGAATGATCGCAACCAAAGGGGACAATCTCATCTGGGCATCATCTGGAGTAATCCTAAGAAGTTACAATGAAATCCCTTCATAAATATGACCTGTAGACTGTGCTCAAGGTTTTCGGGCTTCGGACACCTGTAGCCATCACAGTTGACCAATCACGACCAAAAGGGGATGTCATCATCTAGGCATTATATGGAGTCAACCTTACAGGTTACAATGAAATCCTTCTATAAATATAACCTTTTGCCTATGCTAAAGGTTTTTGGGCTCGGGCACCCATCAAGGCTGAATGATCATGACCAAAATGGGATGTTCTCATCTAGACATTATTTGGAGTCATCCTACCAATTTACAATGATATCTCCTCATAAATATGACCTGTAGACTGTGCTAAAGGTTTTCGGGCTTCGGGCACCTTTAGCCGTCACAGTAGCCCAATCATGTCCAAAAGGGGATGTTCTCATCTAGACATTATATGAAGTTAACCAACCAAGTTACAATGAAATCCCTTCATAAATATGACCTGTAGACTGTGCTAAAGGTTTTCGGGCTTTGGGCTCGGGCAGCCATCATGGCTGAATGATCGCAACCATAGGGGACAATCTCATCTGGGCATCATCTGGAGTGATCCTAAGAAGTTACAATGAAATCCCTTCATAAATATGACCTGTAGACTGTGCTCAAGGTTTTCGGGCTTCGGGCACTAGTAGCCATCACAACTGACCAATCACGACCAAAAGGGGATGTCATCATCTAGGCATTACATGGAGTCAACCTAACAGGTTACAATGAAATCCTTCCATAAATATGACCTTTTGCCTATGCTCAAGGTTTTTGGGCTCGGGCACCCATCAAGGCTGCATGATCGCGATCAAAATGGGACGTTCTCATCTAGACATTATTTGGAGTCATCCTACCAAGTTACAATGAAATCCCTTCATAAATATGACCTCTAGACTGTGCTAAAGGTTTTCGGGCTTTGGGCTCCTGTAGCCGTCACAGTTGCCCAATCACGCCCAAAAGGTGACTCTCATCTAGACATTGTATGAAGTCAACCCACCAATTTACAATGAAATTCCTCAATAAATATGACGTGTAGACTGTGGTAAAGGTTTTCGGGTTTTGGGCTCGGGCAGTCGTCACGGTTGGCAGATCATGCCCAAATGGGGAAATTCTCATCTAGACATCATAAGGAGTCATCCTACCAAGTTACAATAAAATCCCGCCACATTAAACATGACCTGCAGACTGTGCTAAAAGTTTTTGGGTTTCGGGCTTGGGCAGCCATCACAGTTGATAGATCATGCCCAAAAGGGGACGTACTCATCTAGGCATTATACAGAGGCATCCTACCAAGTTACAATGAAATCCCTTCATAAATACGACCTGTAGACTGTGCTAATGGTTTTCGGGTTTTGGGCTCGGGCAGCCATACCGGTTGCCCGATCACGACCAAAAGGGGACGTTCTCATCTAGACATGACCCCAAACCTGCATATGAAATTTCGTGACGATCAGACAAGAACTGCGGGGTGTAGCCCGTGCTAAAGGAAAATGTGAACAGACGTCACAGACTAAGAGACTTCCACACGCGTGATGGCAATAGCTTATCTTGACTATGTCAAGTTAAGCTAAAAACGAAAGCTCCCATCTAGACATTGCCCCAAAGCAACATATGAGATTTGGGACAGATTGGGTGAGAGCTGCGACCTGTAGGGTGTGCTAAGGGAATTGTTGGACAATTTATATCCAAATCCAAGATGGCCACTGGTGGCCATGTTTTTGAACAAAATTTGAAAAAAATCGATAACTCTCATCTGGACATTGCCCCTAAGCCACATATGAAATTTGGAACTGATGAGTGAGAATGGGTGAGAGCTGTGGCCTGTAGGGTGTGCTAAAGGAATTGTGGATGGACAGACGTACAGATGGATGACAACCCATCCCAATAGCTCATACTTGACGTTGTCAAGTTGAGCTAAAAATAGAAATGATTCGAGTCAGCCTTTACTAGTTATTGGACAGAAACCAAATTCAATATGGCTGCCATGGTGGCCATATTGAATTAGCTAGCTGAAGCAAAATTGAAAGGAAGCATTGTCTAGTCATCCACAAGTTAACCTTAAAATTGTGATTTGATCAAATAAGCAGTTCTTTAGTTATCTGACGGAAACCAAAAGTTAACGGACAGACGCCAGACATGGTGAAAACATAATGCCCCTGAAAGGTTCTCGGGGGCATAAAAATCAAATTCTGTCAACTGAATATTCCTCTGAAGTGATTGTGAAAATGGTTGTTACAGTTTGTAGTTAGTTAATCCTATTTTAATATTAAGCAACTAAATTTGTCCAAACAAACAAAAGTTCATATTAATGGATTTAAAAAACAGGATGAAACAGTTCATATTTAAAACAAGAGGCCCCCAATTGCTTACTTGACAAAGTGGGGTCACATTTCAACACTACAAAGGAATGAAGTCACAAAAGGCAAATTTTATGGAAAAACACTAAGGAAGGGATTTGAACAAACTTTCAGATATTCATGGTCCATCAATACTACAGAGGAGCACCAGCTCACCTTCCCACCAACTAATAATTTCATGAAGTCATGAAATTATTAAAAAAACTCTGGTGTCCATGTCACCACACTAACAAATGTCTACTTATGTGGCTACGAGTTAGTAAAACAGGATACTTATGTGGTTAAAGTCTGTTACGTGGCTATGTCACCACACTAACAAATGACTACTTATGTGGCTACGAGTTAGTAAAACAGGATACTTATGTGGTTAAAAAGTCTGTTACGTGGCTAGCCACGTAATAGAATCTCTTATTCTGGGGGGGGGGGGGGGGGGGGGGGGGAATAAATGTAGAGTAGGGTAAGGGCATTCCAGGATGGGGTTTAGGAGTGGGGTGGGGTGGGGGCCAGTGAAGGGGTGTTAGAGTTATGTGGCTAGGGTTAGGGTTAGCTTAGGGTTAGGGGTGGGTAGGGTTAGGGTCAGTAAAGGGTAGGGTTAGGGTTAGCTGAGCCATCAAAAATTTTTCCCCCAAAAACTTGTTTTATGTTGGACATGTGTTTTAGGTTAGCCACCTAATATGTCCATAAAATAGCCACATAAGTAGCCATTTGTTAGAACGTCCGATTATTATCCTGGGTCTTCCTGACTGCTTCCAATTCTATCAGCTATAGACATGCACTGCCAAACTTACAAGGGTTGTTACTGCCCCTGTGCCCCACGTCAAATAGAGCTAAATATTAACTCAGGGACGTGATTTGAACAAATCTGAATCTGACACACACACCCTAACACAACCCCCACCTCAAATATGAAAGCATTTGGACAGGTGGATCTGAAATAGATTTTTAATGAAATTTCCTCATATTTCACTAAGTTAAAATTCAGACTTCAATATATGAGCCCAAATATTAACACAAAGACTCGATTTGAACAAATTTGAATCTGACCCCGCTAGAGATGATGTATACCAAAAATGAAAGCATTCTGACTGGTGGATCTGAAGAAGATATTTAAAGAAATTTCCTCATATTGCACTAAGTTAAATTTTGGGCTGCCATAGCGAGCCCAAATATTAACCCAGGAACTCAATTTGAACAAAAATTAATCTGACCCCTCCTAGAGATGTTATAAACCAAATATTAGAAGATTCTAATTCATGATTTGGGAGAGTTTTTTTGTGAGTGGCAACTTTATTTGAACAAACTTGAATTGACATATGATAAGGAACATGCATATCAAATTTGGTCCAGCGGTTTATGAGGAGAAGTCAATAATGTAAAGTTTAGGCCGGACGGACGACGGATGGATGGACAACATTCAGAAAGTGATCACTTAAGCTCCCCGACTTTCAGTCAGGTGAGCTAAAAAAAAATTCTCTGCAGCTGATATTACTATTCCAGTCAGGTGGAACAAGCTGAAGCATCAGCGACAGAGTACAACAATTCAGATTCTTGAGATCTGATTATGCCATTGACATCAATCAATCTTGTCATAATGCTAAATCAACATCTCACCAGTAAGCTAACAACACGGACAGCAATTTGTTTACTTTCACCAGAATGGACTCGAATATCTGTGTCAGAATCTGGGCTTTCAATTCTTGGACAAGAATCTGATGATGTTATTCCATCCACATTCTGCAATACAATAAAAAAGAAGAAAAAGTCTTATACACTGAATGATGAGATAAAGTAGCAAATTATAAAGATATGTGGACCTGAGTTTGCATCAATCTCCAGTTGAAGTGTCAGGTAAGGAAAAATCAAATAGCCATTTCTTAACCATATACTGCATTAAATTTAAACAAAGGCACCATTTAATGTAATTTAACCCTTTAAGGACTAATTCCAACTTTAGTCACTTTTACTGCAACAGAAATGCTGCAAAAAGGTGCCCCAATATGCAGAATCCAGTTAAATTTGCAACTTGTATTCAAAGTACCATGGCAGTTGTTTCTAGGCAAGTACTGACTGGCAGCACAGTCAGCCATGACTTACCAAAAAAACAACTGCAAAGCCACGGGATGTCAAATGTCAAATTGCAGCAAAAATGTTTAAAAGTCTTCTGGCCTTTAAGAGTTAAATCACTGTCATGCATGATAAAATATACCTTACACATTTCAAATATATCTGTGTTTTTGATTTTATGTCACAGAATTTCAATTTAGCTGAGAAAAAAACTATTTTGCTTCAAGCTATTTTGTCATCAAAAAACAAAGTCTATTAAAATTTTAAAATTTATGGACTGAGGATCAAATCGAAGATTTATTGAGAGCATGCATTGACCATAAAAAAGTACTTTCCAAAAGAGCGCCCATGAGCAAAGAGAACATCTTGGTTCAAAAAGAGATTCAAAGAATATCTCTAAAACACGCATTGAGACTAGGAAACACAAAACAGAAAATATCATACCGAAAAATAAAAACAGGTGAAACAAAACTAGAAGCTCTACAGAGACTGTAATCACTCACCTGAAACTACATATAAAAATTTGATTTCCAATAGGCTCTCCATGGTAATTATGAGCTACAATTGTGGCCATGTTTGCAACATTACATCAACATTACATGAGGATCATTGGTAGAAGGTGTCCCAGTCTTCAATCACATGAAGTTTAAAAACAACTGAATCCATCAAACAGAATTATAGAATGTCTCTGGTGGCCATATTTTCCAACCAATGGCAACAAAAAGAGGATCGTTTGTAGAGGGCCTCCTATAGACCATTCTTGCCAAGTTTTGGTTCACGTCAACTCAGTAGTTCCAGAGAGAAGATGAAAATGTGATTTCCCATAGGTTTTTTCTATAGTAACTATAAACCGCAATTGTAGCCATGTTTGCAATACCATCAACATTAAAATGAGGAACACTGGTGGAGGGTGCCCCAGTTATCAACCATGTGCAAAGTTTCAAAACATTTGGCCCTGTGGTTTCAGAGAAGAGTTTTCAAAATTGACCTACCAGAATCAAAGAATGCTTCTGGCGGCCACGTTTTTTTCATGCAACTGGAATAAAATGAGTATCATTTGTAGAGAACCTCTCATAGACAATGCCTGCCAAGTCTGGTTCACATTGGCTCAGTGCTTTCAGTGAAGATGATGAAAATGTGATTTCCTATAGGGTTTCTATAGTAACTATGAGCCTCAAGTGCAGCCATAATTGCAACTTGATGCAGATTAAAATGAGGATCATTGGTAGAGGGGGTAGACAGTCATCGGTCACACTAAGTTTTCAAACCATTTGGCCTTGTAGTTTCAAAGAAGATTTTCTTGAAAATGCACACATTTATGAATTCTGTTTCAACAAAAAAAAAAAATCAGTAAAAGGTTAAATATTTTGAAAATTAGAATTTTCTCAGTCAGTATTCTCTTTCAAAACAGCTTTGGATAGTTAAAGGGTTACAGTCAAACACATTTTTCTCCAATTTTGTCAAATCTTAAAAGATAAACAATAATTACTGTCATCTAAGCTGACATGATGACAAGTGAATATAAATGAAAACTTTTCTGGTGTTCCAAGCACTGTCATCAATAAAGATTTACTGATAAGTAACATGAGACTAATAATCAACATACAGTTGCCATTGTTTACAGTAGTACAAGTCAAAATAAGTTGTGTAGGAAAATCCTATAAACTATGTATCTTTCTCTTCCTACACTTATAAGACCAGAAGCTGACATCATTTTCTGGAAAGCTCTCTCTGATAGCGTTCCAGAAAATGTCAGATTCTGATCTTGTCAGGGCAGGAGCAGCAGTTTACTTAATGCATTGAAGTTATGATACAGCTTATTTTGATTTGTACTGTATACACAATATTTCTTGTTTTTTTTTCCAGTTCTCAGTGGAGAGAACTGGAACCAACCCTTACCAGATTCTCTAAAACAAGTATTTTGCTGACAGTACTGATCTTCGTGCAGACAGGAGAGGCATTGGGTTAAGCATTTGAATATAGCCTCTGGTGGCCACATATATCCATCCTCTCATAGACCATTCCTGCGAAGTTTGGTTCACGTCGGCTCAGTAGTTCCAGAGAAGAAGATGAAAATGTAATTTCCCACAGGGTTTCTATAGTAACTATAAGCCGCAATTGTGGCCATGTTTACAACCCGATCAACATTAAATGAGAATCGTTGGTAGAGGGGGGTGCCAGTTATCACTTAAGTGAAGTATCAAAACATTTGGACTGGCAGTTTCAGAGGAGAAGATTTTTTAAAATTCACCAATCAGAATCAAAGAATGCCTCTGGCGGCCATAAATGAGGATCGTTTCTAGAGAACCTCCCATAGACCATCCCTGCCAGGTTTGGTTCACATCGGCTCAGTAGTTCCGGAGAAGAAGATAAAAATGTGATTTCCCATAGGGTTTCTATAGTAAATATAAGCCGCAATTGTGGCCATGTTTGCAACCTGATCAACATTAAATGAGGATCGTTGGTAGAAGGGGTCCCAGTCATCATTTATGTGAAGTATCAAAACATTTGGCCTGGCAGTTTCAGAGGAGAAGATTTTTGAAAATCTACCAATCAGAATCAAAGAATGCCTCTGGCGGCCATGTTTTTCAACCCACAGGAACAAAATGAGGATCGTTTGTAGAGGACCTCCCATAGACTATCCCTACCAGGTTGTTTTCATGTCACCTCGGTTTTTCCAGAGAAGAAGAGGAAAATGTGATTTCCCATAGGGTTTCTACAGTAACTATAAGCCACAATTACGGCCATGTTTGTGACCCAATCAACATTAAATGAGGATCGTTGGTAGAGGGGGTCCCAGTCATCATTTATGTGAAGTTTCAAAACATTTGGCCTGGCAGTTTCAGAGGAGAAGATTTTTGAAAATCCACCAACCAGAATCAAAGAATGCCTCTGGAAGCCATGTTTTTTATCCAACGGGAACAAAATGAGGATCTGACCCCCCTAGAGATGTTGTATACCAAATATGAATGCATTCCGACTGGTGGATCTGAAGAAGAAGATTTTTAAAGAAATTTACTCATATTGCACTAAGTTAAAATTTAGGCTACCATAGCGAGCCCAAATATATACCTAGAGACCCGATTTTAACAAACTTAAATCTGACTAGGCCCATAGTGATACACCGATGCATCGCGATACACTCTCCCCGAGATACGCGTATTGGTTGGGAAGTGCCGTATCGTGGAATCGCGATGCGGTTGGATTGGTAATGGTCGCTTCATTAAATGCTTACATACACAACAGTCTATCACTTCTTCTTATACCATACTGACTCGTTTCGAAGTCTGGGGGTGCTTGCAGTGGATAAATTGCAAAGTGTAAGGGGGGGGGGGGGGGGCGCTTCGGGACGAGTAATAGTGCTTGCAAGTCGCGTTTGGATGCGACAGAAATTGGCGATATTAGACAAGTCAGTATTCACTGGCACTGGGTATGTTTCGTTTCTCTGGAAACTGCCTACCAATTTTGTAGAATTTGCTTTAAAAATTCTCATAATTATCTTGTACATATGTTACATTATCAAATTTCGGGTTTTTATCCTCAATTTAATGAATAAAACAAACAGAAAACCATGCGGTGTTGTTTTCATATTTTTTTGTACAGGTTACTCTCGAAGCCAGAAATGGACGTAAGTATGTCAATCAACACTGCAAACCACCCCCTTGAAACAGACAAACATAGTCTGTTTAAAAATAGCTGGGTTTGTTTTAAAAATATGTACATTTATTATGAATAAAACAAAAATATACGTTCACACAAAATCAATAAAAAAAATCATAATATGAACTTGAAGACCAGATAAAATTTGGCACAGCGGAATATGAATAACAAAATAGTTGCCTCCCTTGGCAAAATTCGAAAAATTGATTTTACACTGAAAGTCATAACTTCACATGCTGCAGAGCATGATGAAATGATAAAGCAACATGTTTTATTGAACCAATAAGTCATAAATCATATCCCTGGTTATATTGTTATATAATTCTCAAATACCAGAGTTGTAATTATTTTTTATTTTTAATTACCACTTTCTCATCAATTTCTGAATACCCATTTTTCACAATGAGTTGTGCACACTCGAAAGTGGCAATGTTCTTTCACAATGAGCTGTGCACCGCTCGAAAGTGGCAGTATTCAATCAGTATCTTTTTGATGATATTCAACCACTGTGAAAACTGTGAAAACTATATGTTGTGGGCGTGTTTCAGACAACTATTGACAGCAGCCTGCACACTCATTTGAAACAAGTGACAGCTTCCAAAACGAGGTCAACAAAAAAAATAAACAAGTCAATTTTGCTTGGGATATATAATTTTTTAATAAAGACTTATTATACTGAAGATAGACATAATGTATTACACAAAAGACGAATTTAACAACACAAAAATCTCAACTCCAAAAAATATACATAATACAGTATTACAGTTCTGTTTGCCAGTGTTTGGTAAGTACAGTGTTGCAACAAGTCACCTGTTTTTCTATTTGATGCCTGTAAATTAGACGTCTTGTCTCAAACAACTTTCGTCCAATTTGAAACTTGGGGGGTGGGGCCTGGTGGGCTTTGACTCAAGTAGGGCACCCTGGTTCACAAATCTGAAGAAATGGGGAAGGGGGGGGGGGGGGGGCTTCGGCACGAGCATGGGCTTCGAGACGAGTCAGACTCAGTCAGTACAGTAATAAAATTCAATGAAGTTGAACAAGCTTTGCCTGGAAAAAAATTAATTAAATCACCAAATCCCTGATTCCCTGTGTGTATTTAAACATTGATTGTATTCTTATATTCTGACAGGGTTACACACTGTGTAACCCTGTCAGAATATAAGAATGCAATCAATATTTAAATTTGTAAGCAATGAAAAATGTTCAGAACCCCACTCCCTCAGTCTCCCTGAATCCCACTGGCTGAGAATGAGTGACCCTATAGAAGTTCAAGTCATACAAGATCACCCATTCACAATCATTGCAGTTTGGGGGGTTATACTGAAGTGACAGGTGCACTGGTGCAGTGTATATGTACAAACTGAATCAAGATAGTTTGAAGATACATATCTAGATACGTATCGTATCACGGGTAAAATATCGAGATACGAATCGTATCGTGGCCAAAGCGCATCGTTACGGGTCTAAATCTGACCCCCCTAGAGATGTTGTATACCAAATATGAAAGCATTCTGACTGGTGGATCTGAAGAAGGTTTTTAAAAATTATCCCCCACATTGAACTAAGTTAAAATTTGGGCTTCCATAGGAAGCCAAAATATTAACCTAGGTACTTGGTTTGAACAATCTTGAATCTGACCCTCATAACAATCATGTATACCAAAAATTTAAAAGATTCTGACTGGTGGTTCTGAAGAAGAAGATTTTTAAATAATATTCCCCATATTGCCCTAAGTTAAATACTCAGGCTCCTGTATTGAGCTCAAATATGAACCAATGGGCCTGACTTTAACAAACTTGTACCTGACCCCCCTATGAATGCTGTATACTGATTATCAAAAGATTCTGACAACTGATTCTGGAGAAAAGATTTTTAAAAATTTTTGCAAATATGCTGACTCCAGGTGGCAGTGTTGTCTTCTTTCTGTGGGCATTTATAGAAAATCTGATTGCACAGTATTATTCCCCGTTGTTCAATGAACACATTTTATATTTAATTTATTTCTGTAGCTTGAATAATACAAAAGTTACAGAGGTTTGAAAATACCCAGTATGAAAATTACATAATTTCTCCAATTTGTCCAGTGGCAGACATTGCTGCAAGTGATGGAATTGGCAGAGTGCTAGGAGTTAGTAAGGACACATGCTATAGCAGTTAATAGTAAGGACACATGGAAAGAACCTTCTGATTGAGTATATGTTAACTGTTCCATGAAGTATAAGACAGATATAAAATTTGATAACTATGTCAAATCAGAATTATTAATTTTGGCTTCGCACACCACATAAAATCTGCAGAAGACAAAATATGTTAAAAATAATATTCTAATTGAACCAGGAGTATAGGTCCTGAAAAGTTTAGGGCCCTAACTTTGTGTATTTATGAATATATTACCCATCATAGAATGATTCTCCAAGCAGTACGGATAGTATGTGAATTAAACGTGAGTAAATAGCGGAAAGATATCTTTCTGCCTTGTAGCAGGAAATACCAAGAATATCTTCATACCTTTCCAACTGAAGAACAAATTAGAAGACCAACATCCAAAACAAGGGGTTCAGCAAGCAAGGAGGAAATTATAGTCAAAAGGAATTTTAAAGGAAGGAAACTAATCCTCATAAGAACCTCCTTGCATCTCACTCATGCCCTACGTTTGTCTTCCAAAAATGAAGGCAACATGCTGGACTAAAGAAAGAGCCAATTTAGAAAATGTGCATAAACCAGAGGCTCAAGTGAGCCTAAAATGCTCACCTGGCTCAAGTTGTTAAAAGAGATGATTGAAGAGATGATTGTATCAGTATGTGATCAGCAGCAAGAGCAATTTTTTTATTTGTTATGACACAACCAAAAGGCAACTTTTTTGGCCATTCATTCTGCTGGCTCTAGGAAAGCTTTCTAGCAAGCTCTGTTCTGTGAATTTTTGTTTTGTTTTCGCCTAATGTGGTTCTCTCTACCCCCCTCCCCCACCCCCCCCCCCCAAAAAAAAAACCCCAAAACATTCTGGCATAAATGAAATACTTATGACCCAGTTATATACTACATGACAAATATGGTTCACATCTGCCCATTGAATCTGAAAATAGAAATATTAAGTGTACGCCAAAATTTGGAAGCTCAAATTTGGACTTACTGAGTTTCTTTGAAAAAAGTGAATCTGCATCACTAAAGTGAGTTCCAAACAAGAAATCTAAGCATTATTGCAAGTGGCTTATAAAAAGAGGATTTTAAAAGCATTTTAGGCTTATGGAGCATTAACCCCACCCTAAGGGATATAGTAATTTGGAAGGAAAAATCAGAAGAGTAAAGTCCACCAGCCTGAAGATGGCAGCAGCTTCATTTGAACAAAGGAGAAAAGGTTTACTCCAAAGATGGTCTGTGCCATAAATGAATGAACTTGGTACAGTGGTTTTAAAGAATAAGAAAGATTTCAAACTGGAGAAACAGACGTTTACTGTCACCAGTAAATTCAAGTCTGTGTGAAAATGGTTAAAGCATCAAAAATAAACAAAACAGAAAGAGAATTTATGGAGGCTTATTTTGGAGGGTAAAATATTTTTAAAGAAATCAGAAATTGGTTTTCATTAACAGTATTACATGAAATAAAATCTTTGGAACACACATTCAGCCCTGCGAGGGTTATATTAAAGATATTCATACAGGAATTAGAAACAGTTTTTTTCCCAAGAAATCAGAAAAAAACATATGTGCAGAGCAATGAAAAGGTTTGATCAAGGCACCAATAAAATCTTTTAAAGCCATACTGAAGTCTTGAGAGGGTTAAATTAAAGACATCCATACAGGAATCAGATAAATGTTTCCAAGAAACCAGAAAATTACATATCTGTGCACAGAATTAAAAGGTTCAACACAAAATAAAATCTTTGGAAAGCACACTGAGGTCATGAGAGGGTTAAATTAAAGATATTCATACAGGAATCAGATCAATTTTTTTTCCAAGGAACCAGAAAAAAACATGTGCACAGCATTAAAAGTGTTTGATCAATGCATCAGTAAAATTTTTGGAACCCACATTGCAGTCTTGAGAGGATTAAATTAAAGATATGCATACAGGAATCAGATAAATGTTTCCAAGAAACCAGAAAAAAACAAAAATGTGCACAGTAGTGAAAGGGTTCATCATGAAATAAAATCTTTGGCAAAACACACTGAAGTCATGAGAGGGGGTAAATTAAAGATATCCATACAGGAATCAGATCAATTTTTTTCCAAGGAACCAGAAAAAACATATACAGCATTGAAATGGTTTGTTCATGGCATCAATAAAATCTTTGGACCCCACACTGCTGTCTTGAGAGGGTTAAATTAAAGACATGCATACAGGAATCGTAAATGTTTCCAGAATTGAAAGGGTTCCACATGAAATAAAATCTTTGGAAAACACAATGAATTCAGAAATTTGTTGAACAATTTCCTGATTAAAATGACAGATTACAAGGTGCCTGGCAGCAATTTGTTATTTTAAGAACAATATGTTATTCTAGCTGTCAATCAAGGTTCTCAGTGAATGAAATTTTTATCCAGGATAAACTACTGGAAAAATGCTGACTCATCATTTTTTCTATACCCTCTACTGGGCACCCTGATTGAACCAGTGGTAATCTTTTTTAACCAATCCCTTCTCTAACAGTCCTAAGGATGCTTATAACAGATCTCTGTTCCTTGTGGTTTGGGATATATGGGCTTGAATTGTTTTCTGTTTTTAGCTCCTGGGGTTGCCACAGGGCTGTGAAATTTTTTTTTTTTTTTTGGGGGGGGGGGGGGGGGGGGGGGCATCAATCAATTACTTAGGACCCACTTATACTACATGCCAAATTTGGTTGCAATTGGCCTACCGGTTCTTGAAATAGAAATTTCGGGCACAGCCCAAAATGGATATGCCGCCACAGAGAGCCCAGATATTGACCTATGAACTTCCCTTGAACAAACTTTAATCTTCTACACCAAAAGATGTTCCATACCATATCAAGGCATTCCCTCTGGTGGTTCATGAGAAGAAGATTTGTAAAGGTTTTGAAGCTTTTGGAGTACAAACCAGAGCCCAAAAATGGCAGCTGCTTCATATAAACAAAATAGAAAGGGTATACGCCATAGATGGTCTGTGCAATATATGTTTGAATTTGGCCTAGTGGTTGTGAAGAAGATGTCAAGCTTGCAAAAAGCTAACGGATGATGGCCGACAGACAAAAGTGATGGCAATAGCTCCCACTGACTTGCAGTCAGGTGAGCTAAAAATAATGGTGACAGAAGAAAGGTGTAGCTGTCTATTCCAAGCCGATCCAAAGAACATCAGCAGCATAGGTATAGATAAATTGAGCTGGGTGAGGCTGACCCGCTTTAGATATCGAAGCGGAAAAAAGTGTAGGTGTGGTGTTCCCAGGAACATATCAACTTTTAACGCCTCTGTAAAACACACAAAATTCTTACCCATAAAGGATAGAACATCATCTAATCATGACGATTCATGGAAAATCCAGCTTTAGATGCCCAAGTTTGGTTGATGATAGTTCGAATATAAGTCCTGTTGAGGTGAAAAACCATTAGAATATACATCATCCTAATTGTAAGGGCTCTGTTATGTGCAGCTACGTGACATTTTGGGGCTCAAGGTTTAATGACGTAGGTAAAGGCCTCTCTACCCCCCCAACCCCCCCCCCCCCCCCCCCCCCCCCCCCCCCCCCCCCCCCCCGGGGTCTTTACAAAGGTACATGTTTGTCCTGATAGGAATGTTTAGCCCATAAAAAGACTAGGTTACACTTGTGGTGGATAAAGAGACTAAGCTAGAGAGCCTTGGTTGTCTGTGGATGTATAATGTTTATGTTAAAGATCGCTGATCTATCTTCTGTAGATGAAAGTAAATGTAAAATAGGAGAAAATTCCTCTCCAAATTGAAAAGAGATGAACATCAAGACTCTCTACAAACCGGCTATGATTTTAATTGTATTCACCTTCGTAGTAGTCACGATGGAAAGGAAGAGCCTATTTAAACTTCAGATATAATTTCGTAGAACCATGACTACTTGCTGCTGAGTGGAATCTAGGCTTCATAAAATGCATCTGGATTCCACCAGAGCTTCTAAATATTAACCCTGTGTAAAAGAAAAGGTTGGGATTAACGATACAGATCTGTTTATGTCGATCCATAAGAATTTGCTGTGGAGCAAAATCTACACCACATAAAAGGTCATATAGATTTTATCAAAATGTTGTTCTATTCATTCCATAATAGTCATAGATAAGATAAGAGGATGATCAATAATCCTGATGACAGTGTAGATATGTGACCACTGCTATCAAGTGGAAGCTAGTCTTTTCTTGAGGGTAAAAGTGGATTCCATCTGAGTGCAGAACATCATCATAGCAGCCACACTCGTAAGAGATGATATGGATCTAGTTGTGTCAAACCATGGCTACTTATAGATGAAGAAAGCCGAGTTTTGTAGAAATCTCATATTGTCAACTTTCATGTTAGTTACAGCAGATAGGATAATGGTCTGTTGGTGCTCACCTCACCTAGTCACTAACATCGTGGGCCACTGTCAAGGTATTCTGTGTAAAGGCTGATAATGCTTTCTTCTCCGTCTTCATTTAGCCTTTTTCTTTCTGTGATGATAGATATTAAATGTCTAGAGACAGGGCAACCCCTGAACTTTAGAGTAAAAGGTGAACCTCCCAATATGGAAGTAATGTTCATACTATACCTCTGATAAGTCAGGTCAATCACTCAATACAAATGCAGAAGGATTTCTCTAACGTCCTGATCTAGTCATGCAATCAATCTGAGTCATCAAATGCTAGGGAAAAAATATTTCTATATAGTACTCAGGTAACCACTGAGCCACCAAGCTCTCCCAAGTTCATGGATGTAGACACAATGTATATGTTTATGCTCAAGGAACTCTGTTTCTTTGTACAGTATATTATACAGAGTATCCTAGAGTCCCCAATTTGTCATGAAATTTATAAAAAAAATGTTCAGGAAAGTTGGTCTGGGCTGTGCCTTTTATGAGATCTGAGCCTAATTTACTTGGCAAGTTTCATAAAATTCATTATAACAGGATGCAAGTTGAAGATTTGTTTATATCACCTGATATAAAGCACCCTAAAAGGCACTTAACCCTAAAAGACTCGGATCAGTTTTTATTATTTCTATATTATTTCTACCATATATTCAGGTACAAAGCTGCTGATGACTTAACAGTTTTCCTACATGATGGTTGGCTGCCTGCACAGGCTGTCAACAGTGATGTAAAACACCACCAGATAAAAAGAGTGTACCATTAGAGTTCTCAAGGAAGAAAACACCTGGGCCAACATTTTGAAAGCCATATAAGAGTGGCAATTTGTGGCTGTATGAGGACTCAAGGGTTACATGGATCAAGAAACAAACAGCAGTATACAGTCCCAAAATACATCATTGAAAACAATGTGTTGTTTAGCAGACTGTCCACTCCAAAAATATTCCCAATGGCATAATATTTTAAAACCTTTAATATAAGAATTTCAAAACTCAAAAGCAATATTTTTTTAAGTAGTGTATGAAATGTAAACAGGCAACTAGAGGCCAGGGTTCAAGTTCCATGCAAGAATATAACTGTGTACACTTTGGGGTAATTTCAAAATTTTATTAAGTGATCATATATTGCCACTTTTAAAGTATGAGTTTAATTTTCGAACAAAGAATCATATCAGGTGATAACTATTGTTAAAAGATAACAACATACAAAAAAATGTCGCTCAGGATCACCGATCCAATGTCGAGTTGTGACAACAGTTCCTCGCACCAAGGCCAACACACCTATGAAGTTTCATGACTCTAGGTTGAACCACTATCAAGTTCTCATCCGGAAACCAATTGTTGCGATATACTATGTTCAAGGTCACTGTGACCTTGACCTTTGACCTGGTGAGTCCAACATCAATAGGGTTCTTCCTCGCACCAAGGCCAACACGCCTGTAAAGTTTCATGACTCTAGGTTGAACCACTATCAAGTTATCATCCGGTAACCAATTGTTGCGATAAACTATGTTCAAGGTCACTGTGACCTTGACCTTTGACCTGGTGAGTCCAAGATCAATAGGATTCTTCCTCGCACCAAGGCCAACACACCTATGAAGTTTCATGACTCTAGGTTGAACCACTATCAAGTTATCATCCGGAAACCAATTGTTGCGATATACTATGTTAAAGGTCACTGTGACCTTGACCTTTGATCTGGTGAGTCCAAGATCAATAGAGTTCTTCCTCGCACCAAGGCCAACCCACCTATGAAGTTTTATGAATGTAGGTTGAACTACTATCAAGTTATCATCCGGAAAGGAATTGTTGCGATTTACTATGTTCAAGGTGACCTTGACCTTTGACGTAGCGAGTCCAAAATCAATAGGCTTCTTCCCCTCACCAAGGCCAATCTACCTATGAAGTTTCATGAATGTGAGTTGAACCATTATCAAGTTATCATCCGGAAACCAATTGTTTAAGATTTACTATGTTCAAGGTCACTGTGACCTTGACCTTCGACGTAGCATGTCCAAAATCAATAGGGTTCTTCCTCCCACCAAGACCAACCTACGTATGAAGTTTAATGAATGTGAGTGCAACCACTATCAAGTTATCATCCGGAAACCAATTGTTTACGCCCGCCCGCCCGCCCGCCCGCCCGCCCGCCCGCCCGCCATTCACCAAACTATAAGTCGAGTTTGACTTCGTCACAACTCGACTAAAAAAACCCTAGAGGCCTCAATGGACCTTAATCGCTCACTTATCAAAGTGATTCCAAGATGTATTTGGGATCACATTCAGTTACACATAGTTCATCAACACCACAAAGGAATGCAGTAATGAAAGGCAAAGTTTATGGAAAAACACTAAGGAATGATTTGAATAAACCTGAACCTAACATGCTCCCCCCTGCCACCCCCCACCCATAGAGAGCCCAAATATTAAGCCAGGGACTCAAATTGAACAAACTTGAATCTGATCCCCCTTGAGATATTGTATACCAAATATGAAAGCATTCTGACTGGTGGATCTGAAGAAGAAGGTTTTTAAAGAAATGTCCTCACATTGCACCAAGTTAAACTTTGGGCTCAAATAGGGAGACAAAATATTAACCCAGGGACCAGATTTGAACAAACTTGAATCTGACCCACCTAGAGATGTTGTATACCAAATATGAAAGGATTTTGACTGGTGGATCTCAAGAAGATTTTAAAAAAGAAATTTCTTCATATTCCACTAAGTTAAACTTCAGGCTCCCATACGTAGCCCAAATTAATAACCTAGGGGCTCAATTTGAACAAACTGGAATTTGACCCTCCTAGAGATGTTGTATACAAACTATGAAAGGATTCTGACTGGTGAATCTGAAGAAGTTTTTTAAATGAAATTTCCTCATATTGCACCAAGTTAAAATCTGGACTCCCATAGGGAGCCCAAATATCAACCCAGGGATCCGATTTCAATAAACTTAATTCTGACCCCTCTAAAGATGTTGTATACCTAATATCAGACTATTCTAATTGATGGTTCTGGAGAAGAAGATTTTTGAAGAAATTTCCTTATATTGCACTAAGTTAAAATTTGGGCTCCCATAGGAAGCCCATATATCAACCCATGGACTAGTTTTGAACAAACTTGAATCTGACCCTCCAAGAGATGTTGTATACCAAATATGAAAACATTCAGACTACAGGGTCTAAACAAGAAGATTTTTTTAAAATTCCTCATATTGCACAAAATTGATATTCGGGCTCCCACAGGGAGCCTAAATATTTACCCAGGTAATCGATTTGAACAAACCTGAAACTGACCCACCTTGAGATGTTGTATACCAAATATGAAAGGATTCTGACTGGTGAAGCTGAGGAAGATTTTTAAAGAAATCCCCTCATACGAAGGAATGAAGTAACGAAAGGCAAATTTTATGGAAAAACACTAAGGAATGATTTGAACAAATCTGAACCTAACATGCTCCCCCCTGCCAGCCCCACCCATAGAGAGCCCAAATATTAAGCCAGGGACTCAAATTGAACAAACTTGAATCTGATCCCCCTTGAGATATTGTATACCAAATATGAAAACATTCTGACTGGTGAATCTGAAGAAGAAGGTTTTTAAAGAAATGTCCTCACATTGCACTTAGTTAAAATTCAGGCTCCTATAGGGAGCCCAAATATATACCCAGGGACTCAATTGGAAGAAACTCCAATCTGACCCTCCTAGAGATGTTGTATACCAAATATGAAAGCATTCTGTCTGGTGGATTTGAAGAAGATTTTTAAAGAATATTCCTTATATTTCACTAAGTTAAACTTTGGGATCCAGTAGGGAGACCAAATATTAACCCAGGGACCGGATTAGAACAAACTTGAACCTGACCCCCTAGAGATGTTGCATACCAAATATGAAAGGATTCTGATTGGTGGATCTGAAAAAGAAAATATTCAAAGAAATTTCCTCATATTACACTAAGTTAAAATTTGGGCTCCAAGAGAGCCCAATTATTCTAATTGAACCAGGAGTATAGATCCTGAAAAATTTAGGGCCCTAACTTCGTGTATTTATGAATATATTACCCATCATAGAATGATTCTCCAAGCACTACGGATAGTATGTGAATTAAACATGAGTAAATAGCAGAGAGATATCTTTCTGCCTTCTAGCAGGAAATAGCAAGAACATTTTCATACCTTTCCAACTGAAGAACAGATTAGAAGACCAACATCCAAAACAAGGGGTTCAGCAAGCAAGAAGGAAATTATAGTCAAAAGGAATTTTAAAGGAAGGAAACCAATCCTCATAAGAACCTCCTTGCATCCCACTCATGCCCTACGTTTGTCTTCCAAAAATGAAGGCAACATGCTGGACTAAAGAAAGAGCCAATTTAGACTAGAGGTACTGTGAGCAAACTCACAAAGTGATACCACCCGCGCCTGAAATGTATAAGTTAGATTATCTCCCCTTGGAAATGTCAGAACGGAATTATATTGCTTCATGCACATCTTCATATGGAGTTCTTCCATTGTGTAAAGTTTCATGAAAATTCTTCAAACGGTTTAGGAGTTGCTGCGCTTACAAGGATGGACAGACAGTACAAGTTAGATTATCTCCCCTTGGAAATGTCAGAACGAAATTATATTGCTTCATGCACATCTTCATATGGAGTTCTTCCATTGTGTAAAGTTTCATGAAAATCTTCCAACGGTGTAGGAGGAGTTGCACTTACAAGGATGGACAGACGGTATAAGTTAGATTATCTCCCCTTGGAAATGTCAGAACGGAATTATATTGCTTCATGCACATCTTCATGTGGAGTTCTTCCATTGTGTAAAGTTTCATGAAAATTCTTCAAACGGTTTAGGAGGAGTTGCGCTTACGCGCCTGATGTTCACCAGACTTGAGACTTTAGAGAAAAAAATTGAGACTTTGCCTCCAAGAGGCATGATTGAGACTATAATTCAGAAAATTGATAATCTTGTCACAAAAGAGGAAATAAACAACAGCCTACAGAAATTAAACGAAAAATTGTCACAGAAGTACAAAGAATTAGAATCACATATCATCAGCGTAAAACAAGGAAACGAACAACTGAAAAAAGACCTCGAACAACTGAGGAAAGAAATGTGTGAAATTAGAATAAATACTGAAAAAAAACGAAATAAAAATGAAAACCGTACACAAATATCATGAAAAAGAAATTTTCCAAGCTTTAGTCCACTCTAATAGGAATGAACAATATCCAAGGAAATCCTCCATTCGAATTTGGGGGGTTGATGGTGATATGAAGGGTGAATCGTGGGAGGAATGTGCTGATAAAGTTTGTGAAGTTTTCAATACAAGACTTCTACTGAAGCTGACCAGAGATGACATTGACATGGCACACAGAGTGGGAAAACCAAATGTTAATAGAAACAAACAATAAAATCGACCCATAATTGTGCGTCTCTTTAAAATAAAGGATAAAACTGAAGTTATTAGAAAACGAAAACTGTTAAAGGGAACTAAAATTGTTATAAGGGAAGACATGACCCACAAAAATCAAGAACTTCTAACTAATGGCTAAAAATCAACACTTTGTAAAAGAAGCGTGGTCTAGCAATGGAAAAATCTCTGTTAAGTTAATAAACAGCCGAATTGTTGTTATCGACTTGGATACAGACTTTTCTGAATTGGAATTTAAATCCTTATCTTCTGATTCAATAGGTATGGATACTACTCTTGCACAGAATTGACATGACTTTTATTTAGTTTAGCAAAGTGTCTTAATGGAAAAAAGAAACTTAACTGTTAGATTAACTTTTTTGCCCAACAAGCAGTGCATTAGGAAAATCTATTGAGAACATTTACCACCAAGCCCTTTATATGACTGAAACAAGTAAGAATTCG
Source organism: Pictodentalium vernedei (assembly GCA_031216915.1). Taxonomy (NCBI): domain Eukaryota; kingdom Metazoa; phylum Mollusca; class Scaphopoda; order Dentaliida; family Dentaliidae; genus Pictodentalium; species Pictodentalium vernedei. The sequence continues at coordinate 569,606,304 of CM062296.1, forward strand.
AAGGAAATCATAGTACAAATATGTCAGAAGTACTTCTTTTTTTATTTTAATTTTTACATATTTATTTTTGATGCAGTTTAACGACACTTTCAGCAACCAGGGTCATCTTATGACGGAACCAGAAAAAAAAAAAAAAAATTCCATTCCTTTTCACACTCATTTATTCAGTAGAGAGGGAAGGATCTTGAAATTTGGCGTTACTGTATGTGTGTGGGGAGGGGAGGGGGAGGGGGGTATAGGGACATTTCCGACAATGTTCCTGATCGGAGCTTCAACAAACTTTTACAAACATTAAATATCTATACCGCTGCTGATACAAGTAGCTACTTTTAAATAATTTCTAAAAGTTGTCCATAAGTAATAGATAATATTTATCTTACCAGTGCTTCTGCATCATTGTTGGCTCCTGTTAGGTAGTCAACTATGATGTGGAAACACTGATCAGTCATTTCAATCTTGCGTACATGTTTATCCGATACTAGTTATTGTAAATCTATTCAGAGCCTTGACAGGCTAAATTATAAATCCCAATAGGTTGAAACGTTCGATTATAGTTACTGTCCCAGAAAACTTAAATGTAACATTGAGAAGCTATTTAATTTCTGTAAGCTTGTTTATATGGTAGTAATTATCATAACAAACAATCCTAGATAAAAAAAGGTTAAAACAATAGTATCCGAAACGGGTTGAAATGCTTGCTGGTTGTTATTGTCCCAAGAGCTGGAATTGAATTCAGTTCCTTTTGATAATACCAATGCACAAGTCTACTGGATGATCTTACGCCCACTACGAAGGCGTACATAGATGTGTGTCAGTGAGGCCAGCGGATGAGACAACCAACAAATGTGTGGAAGCAGTGTTAAATGACTTTGCACCCGTGCACATACATGTTTTTTTTATTTGCAGTGACTGCCATAAAAATTAATCAGTAATAATTTGTAATACAGTAAATTTCAATATCTGCATAAATAATATATTTTTCGTATTTGACTGAATACAAAACATTGCAAGGGGGTGTTGAATGATATCAGTTTGTTTTTCCCTCTTTGCAGATATAGTTGGATCCGACCTAACCGCCTAAATCTACTACTCAAAGCTTGTTTTATTGCAAATTATTGGGGAATGCCTATACATACATGCTACTTTTTTTTTTTTTGGGGGGGGGGGGGGGGGGGGAGGGTAGTGATTACCGTAAAAATTAATCAGTAATAATTTGTAATAAAGCAAATTTGAATTTCTACGTAAATAAAATATTTTTCGTATTTGACTGAATACAAAACAAAACATTTCAAGGGGGTGTTTCATGATATCGATCCTTGTGTGCTATTCCCTCCCTGCAGAGATAGTTGAATCCAACTTAGCCGCCTAAATCTACAACTCAAAGCTTGGTTTTCTTACAAATTATTGGGGAGTGCCTACATACACACTTTGATGGTTGTGATGGAGAAATTTGCATACTTGTATAAATAAAATATTACTCGCATTTGACAGAGTACAAAACATTGCAATGAAGAAATCAGTCCTCGCTTGTTATTGCCTCTTCGTGGAGACGGGGTCCTCAACGATATCACCCCTTGTTGTTATTCACTTTTAGCAGGGATAGTTGAATCCGACCCCATCGCCTAAATCTATTATTCAAATTTTGTTTTGCTACAAACCATTGAAGAGTGCCATGCACCTTCCGGTAGTCTGTAATAGAGCAAATTTGTATATCGGTTTTAAGAAAGTATTATTCACATTCGAGTGAATATAAAACATGCATTTCTCAGTGGTTTGTAATGGGTCAATTTTTTTATATTTGCAAAAAAAAAAAAAATAAAAGGCCTAAAAAAATAAAAAATCTGTTTCTCAGGCCCTCCCACATGGTCCTTTTGGCTGCCGCATGCTCTCTTTTTATAACCAATTTAAACTTTAAAAAAATAAAAATTAAATGGTTTATGTCCGATATTTTACCCAAGTTAAAAATATTGATGAATTTGTCCCTTGAGTGCAAGAAAGCTTTGCAATGCTTTAGCATTGCAAAGCCTTCTTGCACTCAAGGGATGAAATACACCACCACCCATGCTATTCTGTAGATTATGAGGCCTAAAACTTGAACCAAGAACATGAACTTTTGATGGCAAAGAAGAAATTACTGAAATAAAAAATATGAAAGTGTCAATGACACTGTAGCTCAACTTGACAAACTTGAACTTGGTAAGTTATAAATGAAATGGCAAAATTGAAGATCATTGGTACCAATGTCATTTTTTTTGCCAGTGGCAACATTTTTTGACAGAAACTGAAGAAAATCGATAGCTCCCATCTAGAGGCCTCCCCAAACAAGCATGCCAAGTTTCAAAGCAATCCGATCATAAATGTGCCCTGTAGGGTGTATAAAAGGGAAATATTGTGGTCTGACTAAACTAAGTTCTAAGAATGTTGGCTGCGGCAACATTTTTTGATGGAAATTGAAGAAAATCGATAGCTCCCATCTAGAGGTCACCGTAAATAAGCATACCAGGTTTCAAAGCAATCTAATCATAAATGTGCCCTGTAGGGTGAGCCAAAGGGAAATAGTGTGGTCTGACTAAACTAAGTTCTAAGAATGTTGGCTGCGGCAACATTTTTTGATGGAAATTGAAGAAAATCGATAGCTCCCATCTAGAGGTCACCCCAAACAAGCATGAAAGGTTTCAAAGCAATCCGATCATAAATGTGCCCTGTAGGGTGTGCCAAAGGGAAATATTGAGTCTTCTGACTAAACTAAGTTCTAAGAACGTTGGCCACGGCAACATTTTTTGACGGAAATTATTGAAGAAAATCGATAGCTCCCATCTAGAGGTCTCCCCAAACAAGCATACCAGGTTTCAAAGCAATCTGATCATAAATGTGCCCTGTAGGGTGTGCCAAAGGAAAATATTGAGGTCTGACTAAACTAAGTTCTACGAACGTTGGCCGTGGCAACATTTTTTGCCAGAAATTGAAGAAAATCGATAGCTCCCATCTAGAGGTCACCCTAAATAAGCATACCAGGTTTCCAAGCAATCAAATCATCAATGTGCCCTGTAGGGTGTGCCAAAGGGAAATATTGTGGTTTGACTAAACTAAGTTCTAAGAACGTTGGCCGCGGCAACATTTTTTGACGGAAATTGAAGAAAATCGATAGCTCCCATCTAGAGGTCACCCCAAACAAGCATGCCAGGTTTCAAAGCAATCCGATCATAAATGTACCCTGTAGGGTGTGCCAAAGGGAAATATTGAGTCTTCTGACTAAACTAAGTTCTAATAACGTTGGACGCGGCAACATTTTTTGACAGAAATTGAAGAAAATCGATAGCACCCATCTAGAGGTCTCCCCAAACAAGCATACCAGGTTTCAAAGCAATCTGATCATAAATGTGCCCTGTAGGGTGTGCCAAAGGGAAATATTGAGGTCTGACTAAACTAAGTTCTAAGAAAGTTGGCCGCGGCAACATTTTTTGACGGAAATTGAAGAAAATCGATAGCTCCCATCTAGAGGTCACCCCAAACAAGCATGCCAAGTTTCAAAGTAATCTGATCATAAATGCGACCTGTGAGGTGTGCCAAAGGAAATTGTGGACGTACGTACTAACATACTAACGTACGTACGTACGCCGACGGACGAGAAGTGATGGCACTAGCTCAGTTTGACTTTGTCAAGTTGAGCTAAAAATAAAAAAACGCTCGCCCGCATGCAATTTCTCAAATAATGGCCTGAGAAACAGAAGATCTACTTTGTGTGGCCAAAAATAAAAATATTATTCAAATTTGACTGAGTGCAAGTAATTGCAAGGGGGTGGTATCACTCCAATACTTTGTAATGAGGTAAATTTGTATATCTGTATAAACAAAATATTTCTCCCTTTTGACTGAATCCAAACATTGCAAGGGGGTGTTCAACGATATCACTCCTTGTTGTTATTCCCTCTTAGCAGGGATAGTTGAATCCAACCCCACCGCCTAAATTTATTTTTCAAATTTTGTTTTGTTACAGATCATTGAAGAGTGCAATGCACCCTCCGGTAGTCTGTAATAGAGCAAATTTATATATCTGTGTAAATAAAGTATTATTCACATCTGAGTGATATAAAACATGCATTCTCCAATGGTTTTTAATGGATCATTTTTTTATATTTGCAAAAAAAACAAAAAAAAAATATATTATTCACATTTAACTGAATGCAAGTCATTGCAAGGGGGTGTTCAATAATATCAGTTTTTGTTTATTTGCTATTCCCAATGGGTTTTTAATGGATCATTTTTTTTATATTTGCAAAAAAACAAAAAAAAAGATATTATTCACATCTGACTGAATGCAAGTCATTGCAAGGGGGTGTTTAATAATATCAGTTATTGTTTATTTGCTATTCCCACTTTGCAGAGTTAGTTGAATCCGACCCCACCTCCTAAATCAACCATTCAAAGTTTGTTTCATTGCACATTATTGGAGGGTGCCTACATGCTAACCTAAAAGCTATCTTGCATATATGTATAAATAAAATGTTATTCGCATTTGACTGAATACAAAACATTGCAATGGGGCGTTGAACGATATCAATTCTTGTTTGTAATTCCCTCTTTTTCAAAGATTGTTGAATGCGACCCCACCACTTAGATCTACTATTCTAAGTGTGATTTGTTGCTAATTGTTCGAGAGCGCTATGTACTCAACAGTGATTTCTAATAGAGCAGATTTGTATATCTGTAAAAATAAAAAATATTATTCGCATTTGATTGTTATGCCTTCTCCTATGGTTTGTGACGGAGCAGTTATTTGTAATAGAGCAGATTTGTATATCTGTAAAAATAAAATATTATTCGCATTTGATTGCTATGCCTTCTCCTATGGTTTGTGATGGAGCAAATTTGTATATCCGTATAAACAAAAATTGTTTTTCGCATCTGGCAGAATACAAAACATTGCAAAGGGGTTGATATCACTCCTTGCTTGTTATTCCCTCTTTGCAGAGACAGTTGAATCCGACCCCACCGCCTAAATCTACTATTCAAAGTTTATTTTGTTAAAAATTGATGGAGAGTGCTATGCCCTCTCCAATGGTTTGTAACAGGGTAAATTTGTATATCTGTATAAACAAAATATTTTTCGCTTTTGACTCAATCCAAATATTGCACGGGGGTGTTCAATGATATCACTCCTTGTTTGATATTCCCTCTTTGCAGAGATAGTTGAATCCGACCCCACCACCCAAATCTACTATTCAAAGTTTGTTTTGTTGCAGATTGTTGGAGGGTCCTATGCACTCTTTAATAATTTGTAATAGAACACATTTGTACATCTGTATAAAAAAAAAAAAAAAAAAAAAAAAAAAAAAAAAAATTCCCTTCTGACTGAATCTAAACATTGCAAGGGGATGAGCAATTTTTTTATATTTGCCAAAAAAAAAAAAAAATATTATTCACATTTGACTGAATGCAAGTCATTGCAAGGGGGTGGTATCACTTGTATATCTGCATAAACAAAATATTTTTCGCCTTTGACTGAATCCAAACATTGCAAGGGGGTGTTCAGCGATATCACCCCTTGTTGTTATTCCCTCTTAGCAGGGATAGTTGAATCCGACCCCACCGCCTAAACCTATTATTCAAAGTTTGTTTTGTTCCCGATTGTTGGACAGTGCTGTGTGCTCTCCAGTAGTTTGTAATAGAACAAATTTGTATATCTGGATAAACAAATATGTCTGTACAAACAAATATTATTCGCTCTACTGATGTCGGCCCCCGATGGTGATTTTTGGAGGTTTCAACTCGAGTTTCCAGGCCTCCCAGCTATCAGTGTTCAAATTCGATATTTTTCAGAATCTGTGTCAGGATTTTATATCCCAGATTTTGCCGAAACTTTTGTTTTTTTTATTATTTAATTTCTTATTTTTTTGTCCCTTAATTTTTTTTAATGAAAATATCAACTGCTTGTCTCTTGTGCACCTCATATATTTAGGTGAAATATTAATGCTCCTCCAAATTCGCTATGATGAAGATATTAGCGAAAGATGTATATATGTTCTGATTTTTCTTTTTGTACTTTTACTGGTCCGTAAATCAGCATCTTCCAACACCATATTCGACTATGTGTATATCTAAGACAACTGTAAATAAATCTGTCGCTGACAGCTTCCATTCCAGTAAGTTTCAATGTGAACTCCAGCTGATGAAACGTGAATTTGTATGTTCCCCTATTCTCACCGTAGACTGTCTTTCTGGTATTGTACATTATTCTTTGACCATTCGACTTGGTGACCTGATAACAATTTAAATTACGATTTCAAACAAAAATATAATGAAAAATCATGCGAAACCTCCACTACAGATGCTTGCCCCTTAATGTTAACCAAAATGATTGTAAATATTACTTACCCAAAGAAATCCCATTGAAATTTAGAAACCAACAAGTACAATTTTCTATTTTCCATTTGAACTGTCAAAGTCTAAAGGCTCACTGGGAACCACTAACTGAGCTACTGTACGAAACACAAGGCACAAAAAATCTTTTTGACGTTATAGGCCTTACTGAGATATTCCAAATTCCACCAAATTGTTCTTACACTCTGAATGGTTATCATCCCCTTATTAAAAATATGAGGCCCGATGGGGATGATGGACGTGGTGGGGTTGGAATGTACATTAAAGAAGATATAGTTTATAAAATACGAAATGATCTATCTGTGTTTATTCCACATGTTATTGAATCTCTCTTCGTTGAAATTAAAAGTATGAGGTCCACTAAATTACTTGGGGTAATCTACAGACCCAATACTCAACCGAAAGCAGATATTGATTTATTTTTATCTAGATTAAGCGAAATAACTGAAAAAGTAAATTGTGAAAACAAAAAATCATACATAATGGGTGACTTTAATACTGATCTGTTGAAAACTGGTCTCCACGCAAAAACTGACGAATATATAGATATATTGACTAGTCAGGGTTTCTTGCCATTTATCACCAAACCGACAAGAGTAACTCCTTACTCGGCCACATTAATTGATCACATTTTTTCAAATAATATCCAGTCTTCATCAGTATCGGGTATAATCATTACAGATGTTTCTGACCATTTCGGTACTTTCCAAATAGAATCAGGCTGCTCTATGAAAGATAACAGACCGATTCAGCTCAAGCTTAAAATTAATCCAGAGAATATTGCCATTTTTAAAACGTACCTTTCTCAAAGCGACTTTTCACCCGTTTTTGAAAGCAATTGCCCAAACTTGGCATACAACCCATTTCTCAACATTTACATGTCTGCCTATGAAATGGCTTTTCCTCTCACAAATAGTCAGCCACCGAAAAGGTTTCTGAGGAAGAAACCTTGGATGACGGAAGGACTTATAATCTCGTCAAACAATAAATCTAGATTCTATAAAAAAAAATTAAGATTCCCAACTGAACAAAATATTAAAAAATACAAAAGCTACTGTAGGATCTTCGACAAAATTAAAAAGCAAAGCAAAGCAATGTATTATAATAATTTTTTTATTAGAAAATAAAAACGATATGCGTAAAACTTGGAAAGTTTTAAATGAATCTATAAATAGAACTAAACGTTGTGCCACACTGCCAGAGTTTTTCTTAACAGAAAACAAAAAAGAAATTAACAAGCCTTTTGAAATAGCCCAAGAATTTAATTCATTTTTTGCTAATATAGGTAAATGTACTAGTGAAAAAATAAACAAACCCCAGAAACACTTTCTAGACTACCTTGACAATAATTCTTCGCACCAACTTTTTTATCAGCCCAACAACCGAGCAAGAAATAGTTACTGTTACTGATTTATTCAAGCCTAAAAAAAGTGAGGATTGCGACGGTTTTACCACCACTATCCTAAAGCAAACTATAAACATTATAGCCCCATCATTGACCTATATCATTAACAACTCCTTTGATCATGGCGTAGTCCCAGATAAAATGAAGATAGCAAAAGTGACACCTATTTTTAAAGCAGGAGATGAAAACAGCTTCAATAACTATAGGCCTATAAGTATATTACCAGTTTTCTCAAATGTATTAGAGAAGCTTATGTGCAACAGAATAATTAAATATTTAGATATGTTTGACATATTATATCATCACCAATACGGGTTTATAAAAAATCACTCCACTATACACCCAGTGATGCAGCTTCTCAAATCTGTAGGTCTGGAGAATAATAAGGATAGTAAAAATATTACCATGGCTACATTTCTGGATCTCTCCAAGGCCTTCGACACTATAAACCATGATATTTTATTAAGTAAACTTGAGAAATATGGCTTCAGGGGAATTAGCAATAATTGGTTTCGAAGTTACCTCTCAGGAAGGATGCAATATGTTAAATATGGCACAGCCAGATCCGACACAGCCACAATGACATGTGGCATACCACAAGGTTCTGTCCTCGGGCCTGTGTTATTATTGTTATATATAAATGACATTAGTCGATCTACGTCCTTAAATCTACTTTCGTTTGCAGATGACACATCTGTGTACGACTCGGTCCCTAGTGAAATTCACCTAGCCACACGTTTCAATAACGAACTTAATAAACTAAATGATTGGTGTTCGGCAAACCAGCTTGCTCTAAATGCCAGCAAAACAAAATATATTGTCATTAAGCCAACTCGCAATAGAAATTGTGGAACCCATTTAAATATCTCCATAAATAATCAGACAATTAAACGAGTAGGAACTCATGAAGAAGAACAATCCCTGAAATTTTTAGGAATAAATATCGATGAAAACCTATCTTATGAGCATCGCATATCAAAAATCTGCTCTACGATTCGTTGGGCAAACTATGCTCTTAGTAAAGCCAAAAAAATCCTACCCCATGCAGTCATGAAAACGTTATACTATGCACTTGTGCATTGTCATCTGCTATATGGTATCCAAATGTGGGGAAACACTAGAGGGATTAATAAGCTTTCAAAAGTACAAAAACGCTCCATTCGAATCATAAACAACAGAAAGTTTAACTCTCATACTGATCCACTATTTGCCAAGGATAAAATTCTGAAAGTTGCAGACTTGTACAAAATGCAAGTCTGCCTTTTTGCATTCGACTGGAAAAATGGTGCGCTTCCTCGATCATTTGAACAGTTCTTCAGTGTATCAAATGACTCGCAACACATAAACACCAGGCAATTGGGGCTTCTACGTGAAAATAGAACCAGAACTAAGGCCCTAGACAGATTACCCTTTTTTTGCGCTCCCTAAAATTTGGAACAATTTAGACCAAGCCACACGGGACATTACTAACAGGAATGAATTTACGAGGAAAGTAAGAAATAACCTTTTATCATCGTATCAAGAGAGCACACAATGCAACAAGAGGCCCCACGGGGCCTGAAGCGCTCATCTTGTACAGAACACAATTTAAACAGAGTCCAAGAATGAGTCTACATTAAGCAAGCCATCTCCATAGACTACACTGTCAATCCTTGAGTCCCTCAGGAGTGACAAAAATAATCTGGGCATCATGCCTTTTCTTCAGCTGATCATAAGTAAAATGCAGGGCTCCCCTATAAAGCCCCTTGATACAACCTATGTGGATTAATCTTAGTACCTCTAGAGGGTACTGAATACAAAATTTTTAATTCTTCAGCAAAATGGCCAATTCCGGCTCCCATAGAGAGCCCAAATATTAACCCAGGCTCTTGATTTGAACACAGTTAAATCTGACTTCCCTAGAGATGTTGTGTACCGAATATGAAAGCATTCTGACTGTTGGATCTGAAGAAGAGAAATTGTAAAGAAATTTCTTCGAATTGCACTAAGTTCAAATTTGGGTTACCATAGCGAGCCCAAATATTGACCTATGGTTCCGATTTGAACAAACTTGAATCTGACCCCCCTAGAGATGTTGTATACCAAATTTGAAAGCATTCTGACAAGTGAATCTGAAGAAGAAGATTTTTGAAGAAATTCCCTCATATTGTACTAAGTTAAATTTCATGTTCCCATATGGAGCCCAAATATTAATCTAGGCACTCGAATTGAACAACCTGGAATCTGACCCCCCTAGAGATGTTGTATACCAAATATAAAAGCATTCCGACTGGTGGATCTGAAGAAGAAGATTTTTAAAGAAATTTTCTCATATTGCACTAAGTAAAAATTTGGGCTACCATAGTGAGCCCAAATATATACCTAAGGATTTGATTTGAACAAACTTGAATCTGACCCCCATAGAGATGTTGCATACCAAATATCAAAGCATTCTGACTGATGGATCTGAAGAAGAAGATTTTTTTAAATTACCCTCCATATTGAACAAAGATAAAATTTGGGCTTCCGTAGGAAGCCCAAATATTAACCTAGGGACTTGGTTTGAACAATCTAGAATCTGACCCTCATAACAATGATGTATACCAAATATTAAAAGATTCTGACTGGTGGTTCTGAAGAAGAAGATTTTTAGAGAATATTCCCCATATTACCCTATGTTAAAACTTCGGGCTCCTGTAGAGAGCCCAAATATGAACCAATGAGCTTTATTTCAACAAACTTTTATCTGATCCCCCCTATGAATGCTGTATACCAAATATCAAAAGATTCTGATGATTGGTTCTGGAGAAAAGATTTTTTTTAATTTTTGCAAATATGCTGACTCAGCATTTTTTCGATGTCCATTACAGAACACCCTAACATAACCGATGGCAATTTTTTTTTACCATTCAATTCTACTGGTCATAAGGATACTTCATACCAAATAAAAGCTCTCTGTTCCGTGGGGTTTGGGAAATATGGGCGTTTGAAAATATTTCTATTTTTAGCTCCCAGGGTTCCCACGGGGATGCGGGAATTTTTTTTTTTGCATGGGTCAAGTACTTATGACCCAATACTACCACAAACCAAATTTGGTTCATACCGGACCATCGGTTCAGAAAATAGAAATTTTGGGCGGGGCCAAAAATCTTACCCCTCCTATTACAAAGCCAAATATTACTTTACGAACTTCGTTTGAACAAACTTGATTCTACACCTCATATGGAAGCTCCATAGCAAATATCAAGTCATTGCACACACTGGTTCTTGAGAAGAAGATTTTTAAAATATTTTGGAGCATTTTCCCCCACTCCCTCCCTATGGGGCCGGGCATACTGAGTTGAACAAAAATGAAATGCCCCTTTGGGACCATCACTCACACAAACTTTCACTTGAATTGGCCCAGTGGCTTTGGAGGAGAATACCAAAACATGGTGTTGACGGACGACGGACGGGAAGCGATTAGATTAGCTCAGCTTGACTTTGTCAAGATGAGCTAATAACCCCTACTGCCCTGATTGCCAAAGCTAGTTAAGTACTGAAAATCAATTTTATATGTGCCCTCATGGCAATCCAGATTGTCGAGTTCATGTTGTATGAAGAAGTCAACCAATGTGATGGGGACTTTTGTGAGTATCTAGAATTTCAATTCAATATTTTTTTTTTAATTACGTAGTAAGAATAGTTTACTTTCCTTTCCTAGTTAACCTGCTATATTACCTATGAATAACTTCTGGTAATCTCGTCATTCACAAACATACTTAGATCACCAAGTCTTTTAACTGAGTCCGTTGTTTGAGTCTGTAATTTATAATTTATGGTCTGCAATCTGCAGTTTTCAAATATATCACTGAGTTAATGAAGGTTATCTTCGATCATATAGCGATGTTGGAGTGAAATGTTATGGAGGATTACAGGTAGACAGCCAATCTGGCTATGTAATCTCCCGATGGCGTAAACATATTGTTATTAGTTAATTTATATCTTTTCTTTTACTTGATGTATCAACATTTGATGTTTATACCGTTAAATAAAAAATATCTATCTATCTGTCTATTGTTAACTTTCATGTTAGTTACAGCAGATAGGATGATGGTTTGTTGGTGCTCACCTCACCAAGTCACTAACATCGAGGGCCACTGTCAAGGTATTCTGTGTAAAGGCTGATAATGCTTTCTTCTCCGTCTTCATTTAGCCTTTTTCTTTCTGTGATGATAGATATTAAATGTCTAGAGACAGGGCAACCCCTGAACTTTAGAGTAAAAGGTGAACCTCCCAATATGGAAGTAATGTTCATACTATACCTCTGATAAGACAGGTCAATCACTCAAGACAAATGCAGAAGGATTTCTCTAACGTCCTGATCTAGTCATGCAATCAATCTGAGTCATCAAATGCTAGGGAAAAATATATTTCTATATAGTACTCAGGTAACCACTGAGCCACCAAGCTCTCCCAAGTTCATGGATGTAGACACAATGTATATGTTTATGCTCAAGGAACTCTGTTTCCTTGTACAGTATATTATACAGAGTATCCTAGAGACCCCAATTTGTCATGAAATTTATGAAAAAAGTTCAGGAAAGTTGGTCTGGGCTGTGCCTTTTGTGAGATCTGAGCCTAATTTACTTGGCAAGTTTCATAAAATTCATTATAACAGGATACTAGTTGAAGTGTCGTTTATATCACCTGATATAAAGCACCCTAAAAGGCACTTAACCCTAAAAGACTCAGATCAGTTTTTATTATTTCTATATTATTTTTACCATATATTCAGGTACAAAGCAGCTGATGACTCAACAGTTTTCCTACATGATTGTTGGCTGCCTGCACAGGCTGTCAACACTGATGTAAAACACCGCCAGATAAATAGAGTGTACCATTAGAGTTCTCAAGGAAGAAAACACCTGGGCCAACATTTTGAAAGCCATATAAGAGTGGCAATTTGTGGCTGTATGAGGACTCAAGGGTTACATGGATCAAGAAACAAACAGCAGTATAAGTCCCAAAATACATCATTGAAAACAATGTGTTGTTTAGCATACTGTCCACTCCAAAAATATTCCCAATGGCATAATATTTTAAAACCTTTAATATAAGAATTTCAAAACTCAAAAGCAATATTTTTTTAAGTAGTGTATGAAATGTAAATAGGCAACTAGAAGCCAGGGTTCAAGTTCCATGCAAGAATATAACTGTGTACACTTTGGGGTAATTTCAAAATTTTATTAAGTGATCATGTATTGCCACTTTTAAAGTATGAGTTTAATTTTTGAACAAAGAGTCATATCAGGTGATAACTATTGTTAAAAGATAACAACATACAAAAAAAAAAACCCCTAGAGGCCCCAAGGGACCTTAATCACTCACTTATCAAAGTGGTTCAAAGAAGTATTTGGGATCACATTCAGTTACACATGGTTCATCAACACCACAAAGGAATGCAGTAATGAAAGGCAAAGTTTATGGAAAAACACTAAGGAATGATTTGAACAAACCTGAACCTAACATGCCCCCCCCCCTGCCACCCCCACCCATAGCGAGCCCAAATATTAAGCCAGGGACTCAAATTGAACAAACTTGAATCTGATCCCCCTTGAGATATTGTATACCAAATATGAAAGCATTCTGACTGGTGGATCTGAAGAAGAAGGTTTTTAAAGAAATGTCCTCACATTGCACTAAGTTAAACTTTGGGCTCAAATAGGGAGACAAAATATTAACCCAGGGACCAGATTTGAACAAATTGGAATCTGACCCTCCTAGAGATGTTGTATACCAACTATGAAAGGATTCTGACTGGTGAATCTGAAGAAGTTTTTTAAATGAAATTTCCTCATATTGCACTAAGTTAAAATTTGGACTCCCATAGGGAGCCCAAATATCAACCCAGGGATCCGATTTCAACAAACTTAAATCTGACCCCTCTAGAGATGTTGTATACCTAATATCAGTTAAAATTTGGGCTCCCATAGGAAGCCCATATATCAACCCATGGACTAGTTTTGAACAAACTTGAATCTGACCCTCCAAGAGATGTTGTATACAAATATGAAAACATTCAGACTGCAGGGTCTAAAGAAGACGATTTTGTTTTTAAATTCCTCATATTGCACTAAGGTGATATTCAGGCTCCCACAGGGAGCCCAAATATTTACCCAGGTAATCGATTTGAACAAACCTGAAACTGACCCACCTTGAGATGTTGTATATCAAATATGAAAGGATTCTGACTGGTGAATCTGAGGAAGATTTTTAAAGAAATCCCCTCATACAAAGGAATGAAATAATGAAAGGCAAATTTTATGGAAAAACACTAAGGAATGATTAGAACAAGCCAAAACCTAACATGCTTCCCCCTGCCACCCCCCACCCATAGAGAGTCCAAATATTAAGCCAGGGACTCAAACTGAACAAACTTGAATCTGATCCCCCTTGAGATATTGTATACCAAATATGAAAGCATTCTGGCTGAAGAAGGTTTTTAAAGAAATGTCCTCACATTGCACTTAGTTAAAATTCAGGCTCCCATAGGGAGCCCAAATATATACCCAGGGACTCAATTTGAACAAACTTCAATCTGACCCTCCTAGAAATGTTGTATACCAAATATGAAAGCACTCTGTCTGATGGATTTGAAGAAGAAGATTCAAGCCCAAATATTAACTCAGGGACCCGATTTGAACAAACTTGAATCTGACCCCCTAGAGATGTTGTATACCAAATATAACAATATTTCAACTGGTGAATCGGAAAAAGAAGATTTTTAAAGAATATTCCACATTTTGCACGAAGTTAAAATTCGGGCTCCCATAGAGAGCCCAAATCTTAACCCAGGGACTCGACTTGAACAAACTTTAATCTGACCCCCCTAGAGAAGTTGTATACCAAATATGAAATGATTCTTACTAGTGATTCTGAAGAAGAAAGACAATTTTTTTGAATTTTGGAAACAAATTTATGGGTGCTATCAGTTATGACCCTTGTGGTGCTGCAACCCCCCCCCCCCCCCCAACCCTCCCATGGGCATGACAACTTTATTTGAACAAACTTGAAATGACATATGATAGGGAACATGCACACCAGATTTGGTTCACTTTGGTCAGGTAGTTTGTGAGAAGTCGATAATGTAAAGTTTACGCTGGACGGACAACGATGGACGGATGAAGGGCGGAAAGTGATTAGTAAAGCTTCCCTTGAGCTTTGCTCAGGTGAGCTAAAAAAACACAAGAAATGTCTTGTTTTACCTGTGATGATCCAGAATCAGGACAAAACTGTACACTAGATTTCATGCACCTATTGGTTCTGTAACACCATTTACAGTCAAATTTGCTATTGCTGCATTCTGTGCATCTGAAAATAAAGCAATAATGTACGGTTATCCAAGGAACTGTCTTCTACATTTTGCTCATTACTGAAAACTGATTTAGGCCATATCCATGTAATACAATCGCAAATGGACCTTCAAGGAGGAGGATGTTGAAAAAACAAACTAATGCACATACCGTACTGCTGCAGGAATAAGCCCAGGGGATGCATGCAGTAAAAAAGGAGAAACAATATAGGTGGGCTTATTTTCGGGGAGTTGTATCTGCAGGAAAATTTTGACCCACAAGTTCGAACAAAGTTAGGAGAATTTTCATGTGTAGTTCATGTCCAACAGTTTCTATTTCATGCAGGCACAGATAGCGGTCAGTAACACCTCGGTTGCAGAAACGTTACAGGGACGAAAAACGTAGCATAATTGAATTTCTCAGAAATAAATAAAAAATATTTACGAAATCCACGTGTTGTTGTCTCTTTAATTCCAAATCGAAAGCAGGAAGTTTTCCAGGAATTGCATCGGAGGTTATGGGGAAAACTGAAACCAGCTTTTCAAAAACAGACTATATATCCGAGATTAGCCATTTAGATTTACAGGTAAGTTTCACGAGACAACTTTCATCTGGGGTGGAAAATAAAACAAATGAAAACTAATTAGATAGCACTTGTTACAATTTTGTTTTGACTTGATATTAAATAAACAAGACAATATGGAAACGAATATATTTTAAACACAAGAGAGAGCAAATTTAAAGTGATAATGGTAGAAACTATAACATTTTATCAAGCATCCCTATCAATCACATCCCCTTCTGAAACGTCCCATTCACAGCAATATCAATACATTTCAAACACAACAAATCAGTGTAATTTTATTTTATTTTTCTGAAGTGAAACGCTCATTATCACTCCCCCCCCCCCCCCCCCCCCCCCCCCCCCCCCCCCCCCACCTTTCGCCATTAACAGCTATTCCCTTAATATTACCCTTGTGGCAATTCATTACCAAAGAAATGAAATGAAATATAAATCACAGGTGAATTTTCCTGATCAAACTCGGAGCTCCATTCAGTGAAGATTTACCTGTGTTTATTATTTTATTTTTCTGAAATGAAACGCTTGTTATTAATCCCTCCCCCCCCACCCCCCCACACACACACATTTTGATATTCACAACTATTCCCTTAATATTACCCTTGTTGCAATTCATTACCAAAGAAATGAAAAAAATCACAGGTGAATTTTCCCGATCAAGCTCGGAGCTCCATTCAGTGAAGATTTACCTGTGGTTTTTATTTTATTTTATATTTCTGAAGTGAAATGCTCGTTATCAATTCCCCCCGTCCCCCTTTCACAGCTATTCCCTTACTATTACCCTTGTGGCGATTCATTACCAAAGAAATGAAATGAAATAAAAATCAAAAATTATTTTTCGGAAGTAGAACTGAAACCTATAAATAAAGATCATTTACGTTGCTTTTACAATTCAACGTTGCTTTTACAATTTAACATCTGGGGTATCAAAATAATCAATTTCAACATCCTCATCACAATCTCCACCATCTTCCGGAATAAAACACCCAAAACATCTGGGTCACATTCAGTTTTCTCTGCACTGGGCTCAGATTCTGGTAAACTACCAGTATCAATCTCACACTTTTTGATACGACAGCCCATCATATAGTCCTCACTACCGTCCAAGGCATTACTAATTCCACAGGATAAAATCGATTTTACAATGGAAATCTCATCAGTACTCTCCCAGGCTTTACTGATCCAGTTTATAACATTTTACCTGGAAAGTTGAATGTAATTGCCACGCATATTGCATTTTGCCTCACTCTCAAACCAGGAGGTCCACAGTTCACGCAGCTTCATTTTAAAGACCCGATTAACAGGAGTGTCCACTGGTTGTTAGAGCTGGTCGGTTTAACTGAACCGAAACTCGTTTTTTTAGTGGAAACTGAAACCGAACTGAAAAAGAGATTAAAAAACGTATATTTTTGGTTTTGCTTAACTTTTGAATACTCACATTTAGAACGCCATAGATTTTGTATTACCAACAAAATGTCAGCTAAAATGCATGGTAGAATATGAATAAGAAATGACGATAGAAATGACGACAGAAATGCCAATTATGCAATAAGTCAGTCGTCGCCCAGTGCGTAAATACCTCCAACCTACGTCGCCACACACAGCATCATCATGCCGAAGAGTACAACACTGTTATTGAAAAAGAACGGCCTGTGACACCTGCAAAGTATCAAGTCGCTCAAAGCTCAGTTGATGTTGGGGAACCCCTTTTTGCAGGAAAGGGGTTAAATTAATATTAATAAAACTTTAGCTGCACATACCTGTCATACAAAGTGTCAATCAAAAATTTGAATAGAATGAAAGTAAAAATCCAAAATACACTTATACATGCAAAATAAACGTGGCTGGGTTGTTTTTTGAAGTAATGGGAATTCTCAGAATTCAATGACTCTCTGACAATGATAATTCAATGCAAACTGAAAGGAAAAATGGACATGGAAATCAGGTCAGGTGATGATCTTGTTGGTAATTTGCAAAACCTTTTCAGTGCTTTGTAAATGAATGATTCTGTGATTTAGAGTTTGCTCCTTTCGGGTTCAAATGTCAACTTGTCAGGTTAGTTAGATTGTGGAATGGGTATCTGTTTTACTGAAAGTAAATGGTGTATTCTAAAGTTCGCAACTTCTCCTTCAAATTGGGCAGTTGCTTTCTCAAATTTGCCCCGTTTAACTTATTTTCATGTCAGGCAGCATGTCAATGCTGTGAATGGAAATGAAAAACGAATCTGACAGGATGGTGGAATCATAAAGTTTCCGTCTCAAACGGCATCTTTGTGACTAAATGTTTGAGCCCACCCACCCCCACTCCCCCTCTACACACACTCCTGACTCCCATATCTGTGCCCCTGGGCTTCAATGACTTTTTATGAAGGCGTATGCAGATTGCAGATATAATTTTGTGTTCATTAAATTTACAAGAAACAATCGCAATACAGTTTTACTTCATTTCAAGTTCACTTGTTTGTTATTATGCTGTTTTAGTACTCTCCTGTCCCAGTTTAATACATAAAATATGGAAAATGTGTATTGTGTTCCAAAAACCGAAACTGAAAACAGAGTTTTTTTGTCCAAAACCGAACCGAAAACGAACTGAGGGAAAATTTCAAAACCGACCAGCTCTATTGGTTGTACCAGAGGGGTGCAGGCTCCTGGCCCCAAAACAACATCTGTATCTCTCCGTTCAAACAATTCTGTAGTCTCCTTTGTATAGTGTAGTCTGTATGAATCTAGGATAATCAGCCTCCTAACATCATCCACATTCCATCCCCGCACCCTTCTAATCCATCTTTGCACTTCTTCAGTGGTCATTCATCCGTTCATTGTTGACAATATCTTGACATTGTGTGGTGTAGCCAATGCTCCCAGCACTTTAGGGCATAATGTCCCATTACGCTCCTTGAATATTATGTATGCCGGTAGCTTTTGTCCATTTGCCCTTGCAGCTAGAGCAACAGTACAACCCTTTTTAGAAGCTCCGGTATAAGCGATTCGCACAGTCTTTTCTTCTTTAAGATTATTTGTATAGTTTGGTACATTGGCAAACTGAACCATGGTCTGGTCAATGTTTACAATATTGCGGTAGGTACAGTAATTTTTCGTCCTCAGATCTTTTACATGAAAATTTTCTATTTTATCCTTGAAATCAGTTGAGACTTTTTGTGAGTACCCTTGTGAATGCCCACACTGAATCTTTTCTTCCACCGCACAAGCCAACATCTGAAGCTTTGAAGCCAGTGATGTGCAGTTTACCGGCACATTCCCTTGCTTTGGATTGGATCATAAAGTTTGTCACTGGTCTGCCTTCTTCAAGCTGCTCGCACAACCAGTCATACACACCATTATCGACTTCAACCGACATTGTCTCCATTCCAAGGTTGGTTGATTTCTTTATCAAGTCTTTCCCATATGTGTTTAACTTGAATTTATCAAGGTCCCTGTCCCAAAGCTGGACCTGCTTTCGATCTATGTTGAAATACTTGGCAGTTTTTTTTCTGGTTTTTACCATTACTTCTGTGCCATTCTACCACTTTGATTTTCGTCTCCATCGTGTACGAATCCCAGATGTGCTTGTTTTACTTGCTTCCATGTTCACTTTTATGTGATTATGAGCTCAGAATATCTGCCTTCAGTTTTATATATATTAATTTGAAAAGAATTCACACTGCTTGTATAACCAGCTTATTCCTAACACGTTTAATGGACTTCATAATTCTCAAAATAAATAATAAAGCGTCACTCACTGACATCTGTGAAGATAAACTGTATTCACAATTAGTTTGATCTTTAATTTGCAAACATTTCAAGCTTTTGAGATTAGTTGTGATAATGTTAGGTGATATTATCCCTAACATGTTATATGGACTTAATAATTAAAACAAAACATGTGGCTATTTTCGAAATGGACTATACTTTCCACTGCACATGTTTGATGAAATGGCAGTGTGTTTTGGTTCGTGAAAGAATGGGAATAAGTACGACAAAAAACAAGTTATAATAACAATGGATTGTCTTATTATAAGAATAAATGACATTTTCTTTTCTTGTACCTGAAATAAAAAATAAAAAGAGATCTTTTATTCTCAAAAATGTACACAGATGTGACAATCAAAATAGCAGTGAACAAAAAATGCTGGCAGTATATTTAAAACAAATCATCGGTAAGGCTTTTGTGATGCCGGACGGTACTCCTGAAGGAGAACGAGTGCACGATGGAAAATAAAGAAATCAGCGGGATTGGCGTTTTTATCTGAAGACTGGCTCGACTGGGACGTCTAAAATCAGCATTACAAATACTGACAAGTCTCTACAAGCAGCAAATTACACAGTAAGTGTCATAATAGAGAAATTCCGTTACAAATGGCGACGAGGTATTAAGGTAACGCAGGGTTTCCCATATGTTTATCATCGAGGCGAGAATTTTCGATTGAAAAACGGCCAACCACTGAACCAGCATAACAGTCCAAACAAAAAAATGTTCTTTCATTGAAATCTCAAGTAATTATCTCAAAATTGTTTCAAAAGTTCACGCTTCTGAAACACTATGTCAGTTTTTTGTGGGGAGTTAATTTCTTGAGGTCCGAGTAGCTGGTGAAAAGCAAGGATTAAAATCCAAATTTCGATGTAAACAATGCTGGTTAGATACGCAAGGGAGGTAACTTGTAGATGATTGATTTATTGGGTTGCAAGAACCTAAATGTGGATTGATAAAATTTTGGGTTACAAGAACCTAAATGTAAAATAACACTTTACATTTTATGAATTGATTTATATTTTCATTTGATGTTCATTGATTGCTGTATTTTTTTTTTTTTTTTTTTTTTTTTACTGTTGAAATGTTATTTTTGAAACAATACTGTTCTTTATTATTTGAGGAAAATTTGAAAAGTGAATGGAAATTTCCAACCTGTGATATATTTTCACTGTTGAATATCTAACACAATATTCTGTGTAATCTTATACAGTATTGTTTACAAATATTGGTGCTGGGTACAAATTTTTTTTTTTTTTTTTTTTTTTTTTCTCACAATGGCACTTAATTTACAAACGATTATGTTAGATGAATTTAAGCTGTTGAAAAATGTCGGACCAGCAAAGGCTCAAAAGCTGTATGAGTGCTGTGAAATTAAGGGCTCATTAGACATGGATGATTTAGTTAGAGAAACTGGTATCACAGAATCAGTTTGGCAAGATTGGTTAAATGAAGAAATAATAACCTTAGATTCTTCTCGTGCTTCACCAATTAAAAACTCTAACAGTTCACAATCTACTGACAGCACACAAGATGTTTCAGAAGCCCTATTACAAATGAGGAAAGAAATTGAGATCATGCACAAACAGCATGAAGAAGAAAAAGTACATTGGAAAAGAGAGAGAACCCTTCTCCAATCAGCCAGGGTCTTTGCAGAAACCCAAAGCAAAATTCATCAGACTAGTTTAGAGGAACTTAAATACAATTCAGCTCAACATCTGATGGGGCTGAGTGAAGAATTCAATTCTGAATATGATAAACTTCTGTCTGCTTTAAAGAAAGAGAGAGAATGCAACTTGAAACAACCTCAGGTCATATCACCACAGGCATGGCACAGGGCAGGTTCTTACATGGTCAAAACTGAGAAGATTTCACATAAAGGTGATCTATTTGGTCAAAAACTAGGAAGTTTAAACAGCGAAACCAGGCTGACAAATTCAGATTTAAGTGATTCTGAAAATGGTGAATTTTTGGAACATACGAAGCAAATAGTTGCCAAGCCAAACATTGAAACCAAGTTATATGCCAGTAATTTGAAGGAATTTTAAAAAATATCAGATGCAGAAAACAATAAGAAGTCTGAGGTTTATAAGCAAAAACATTCACATGACAGAGATAGAAAAAAGTTGTCTGATTCAGCAGACTCAATGGTTTCCCGAAAACCTTCTAGGAGCCGAAGGCAAGTGAAAAATGTAAGAAAAACTTCAACTTCATCTGAAGATCTAAGACGAGCTTCTGGAAGTCATCATTCAGGATATTTTTATGACTCCACAGACTCAAGAGCCAATCAGAAATTTTCCAGGACCAGAAAGGAAGCAAAAAGTGTGAGGAAATCTTCAAATTCATCTGAAGATGTAAGACGAGCTTCTGGAAGTCATCATACAGGTTATTTGTATGATTCCACAGACTCAAGAGCCAATCAGAAACCTTCCAGGAACAGAAAGGATGCGAAAAGTGTGAGGAAATCTTCAACTTCATCTGAAGATGTAAGACGAGCTTCCAGAAGTCATCATGCAAGGTATTCATATGAATCTACAGACTCGAGAGCTGATCGAAAATATTCCAGGAGCCGAAAGCAGAGAAAAAATGTAAGAAGATCTTCAACTTCATCTGACGGCTCATACTCTTCACCTGAGCGTAGAAGACGTAGAAGTAGAATCAGTAAAAAGCGCAGGAGCAGCTCATCTGAATCGTCAGATCGATCCAGTTCAAGAGACAGTTATTATCATAGCAGAAGGCAACATCGTACTCACAGAAGCAAAAGTCCTCAACGCCCCAAATTACCTATCTTTGATGGGAAAGGTACAAAGAAATGGGAGCCATTCATACTTCAGTTTGAAAGAACTGCCAAGCATAGAGGATGGAGCTCCAGAAAAAAATTAAACCGTCTCTACGATTGCCTTGCAGAAGATGCATTGGAATATGCAAATCTTCTTGAGACTGGGCACAATTACAAAAGCCTTAAACATGAAATGAAGCGACGATTTAGTCAAAAAGAAGCACCGCAATCGGCTAGAAGGCAATTACAATTCATGAAACAAAAAGAAGATGAAACCTTACAAGAGTTTTCTCAAAGGGTGCATTTGCTCACCGTAGATGGTTTTCCAAGCTCAGACAGAAGAACAGTAGACCAGATTTCTACCGAGGCATTCTTGCGTGGGTGCAGAGACAAAGAGGCCGTTAAAGTGGTCATGGAAAAAAATCCACCGACTATCCTTAAGGCCTTGAAATATATGAAGGCTTCTGTGGCTAATCAAAGAGCAATTGTAGGATATAGATCAGCCAGTTATAACCAACGGCAAGTTTCATTTGCAGACTCACCCAATGAGGCAGAAACAGAATTTCAAGTCAACAATGTAGAGGTTGATCCAAAAATTTCCTGTCTTGAAAAAGAAGTTGGGGATATTAAAAACATGGTTCAAGATTTGGCAACACTGATGAAAGAAAATTCTTGTGCTGGAGATGGAAATTTTTATCAAGCCCCTGGGTATCGATATAATAGAGGAAAAAATCGTAATCAGAAGAACAGGAATAATTATAAAGATTCTGTTGATACGAGACCCACAGCACAAGGGTCTCCTCCTTCCTGGAGATCATCATCTCAAAATCCCACACAAGATGGAAGAGGTGACTTTATGAAACAGTCTTCAACCAACCAGAGAGATTTAAACGGCCCAGGACCCAGTGGCAAGGCCAACGCTTGGTCCAACATGAACTAGGCCTACATGAAAAACAATTCAAACAGAAGAGCAACTTTTCACCTGTACAGTCAAATCCTGGTACTCCAGTTCCTGAGTTCACTGTAAATAAATTAAATGGTGTTTTTTTAATGATGCCTTTGTCTGTAAATAATGTAATTACAACTGCAGTACTGGATACTGCAGCCATGCTCACTTTAATGAATGAAGAATTTTTCAAATCTTTCTATTTGGAGCCCACACCTAATGCTCAACAAGTTAGACTGAAGGGAATTGGTGAACAACCAGTTATGGGTAAAATAGTTCCAAATATGAATATTAAAATAGGTTCGCAGACATATAAATGGGATGTCTGTGTGGCACCAATCAACGATGATTTTATTTTAGGCCTGGACTTCCTTATTTCCAAGAAGTGCATTGTGAATCTTCGCAACAATACCTTGACTGTTGGAAATGAGATAATAAATGCATCCTTCAAGAAAATTGGAACAGATGCGGATATACAGATATCAAAAGTGATTGTGGATACCTCGGTTACCTTGCCACCGAATGTAGTATCTATGATAGATTTGAAATTGGAGCAGCCATTGGACTCAAGCTTTGTTTTTGAACCTGTTTATCTTGAGAATGGTGTTTTATTTTCCTTGGCGATTGGAAAAGGGAAAATGGTAAAAATAAAGGTGATAAATGATTCATCCCATTTTATAAAATTAAAAAAATACACCCATGTGGGAAATGCTGAAGAGATAACAGAGGATGATGTTCATTGTCCATTTAACAAAAATGGTGATTCTCTCTGGAATGGAAATGAAGATATTCAATGCAAGGTTCAAAGTTTAAATGATTTTGAACCACCATTGAATAATGGTGAAGTTGATAAAGGACGAATTGAGACAGTTCAAAATTTATGTGATTTTGAATCTCCAGTCCTTAAATTTGACTTCATAACTGACAAAGCATGTCAGCTGGAATCCATAAAGGAGCAAATACCACACCACCTGAAAGACCTGTTTGACTGTTCCATCACCAAATTGGATGATGAGCAAAGTGTAAAGTTGGGAAAATTATTCATTGAGTATAAAAATGTTTTTGCTGCTCATGATTTAGATCTTGGCTGTTTCTCCGAAATCAAGCATCAAATTAATACTGGAGATGCTCCTCCAGTCAAACACAAAATTCGGAGAACCCCTTTAGGATTCGAGGACCAAGAATTTAACCATCTTCAAAAGCTGTTAGAAGCAGGAATAATTGAACACTCCATATCCGATTGGGCATCGGCACCAGTGTTGGTACGTAAAAAAGATGGAACTGTACGCTGGTGTGTTGACTTCCGATCTCTGAATGATAAGACCATCAAAGATCGTTTCCCATTACCTTTAATAGAGGATTGCTTAGACACATTGCAGGGAACCAAATACTTTTCCACCCTTGATATGGCCTCGGGATATTATCAAATACAGTTAGAGGAGTCCGATCAGAAGAAAACAGCATTTGTAACAAAGTTCGGTCTTTTTCAACACACGCGAATGGGCTTTGGCCTGTGCAATGCACCTGCGACTTCCAGAGGGCCATGCAGCTCGTCTTAAGAGGTTTAAACTGGAAAGAATTGCTAGTTTATTTGGACGATATCATCGTACTTGGTGCAACTTTTGAAGAATCGCTGGAGCATCTGAAAAATGTATTTATGAGGTTTGCTCAGTATAATTTGAAATTAAAACCGAAGAAGTGCAATTTGTTCAAAGAAGAAGTGGAATTTCTGGGCAAATTGGTCAACAAGAATGGCGTAACAATAGCTCCAAGCAAAGTAGAAGCTGTAAAAAACTGGCCTGTTCCAATTAACCAAAAGCAAGTGATGTCATTCCTAGGGCTAGTAAACTATCATAGGGATCATGTCAAAGATTTTGCCAATATTACAGCTCCCCTTTATGATTTGACGGCTCCAAAGAAAGAATTCCATTGGACTGAACTTCATCATAAATCATTTGAACAGCTTAAACAGGTACTAATGACACCACCTTTACTGTCATATCCAGCTTCAGAGGGACTGTTTATCTTAGATACTGATGCATCAGATAAGGCTATTGGTGCTGAGCTATCTCAAGTACAGTCTGGTGAAATAAAAGTAATTTGTTATGCAAGCCATATTTTATTGCCAGCACAAAAGAAATACTGCACTACACGCAAAGAGCTACTAGCAGTTGTTAAATATTGTCGGCAATTTCGACACTATTTGCTTGGACGACGTTTCATCGTGCGTACAGACCATAACAGTTTGGTGTGGATGATGCGGTTCAAGCATATTGAGGGTCAGTTAGCACGTTGGATGGAAGAGCTAGCTCAATATGACATGCAAATTTTGCACCGTCCTGGGAATAAACATTTAAATGCTGACAGTCTTTCTCGTATTCCAGATACTACTGAAGCTTGTAATTGTTATCATGCAGGTAACAACCCCCAAAATTTACCTTGTGGAGGCTGTCATTACTGTAACCGTGCTCATCACCAATGGGAAAGATTTACTGAAGATGTAGATGATGTTATACCACTTGCCTTGAGACAAGTACATGTTCCATCGAATGATATGCCAGTGGATGATTTATTGGTATCTGAAAACGTCAAGGTAGAAAATACTCCTCAGTTGCAGGTTTCTCGTGTATCATGGTTGGAGCCTTACACTAGTGAAGAATTGCGTATTTTACAAGAAAAAGATTGTGATATTGGAAGACTAATTTATTGGTTAGAAAATAATATTGTGCCAGACAAGCATGAGCTGTATCTCTGTAGCCCTGCTGTAAAAGCTCTTTGGTTGTGTCGTTCCCAATTACAGCTTCATAATAGTACTTTAGTCTATCGATGGGAGCATAAAATAGATCGTGACCTTGTATTAGTTGTACCTGAATCACTGAAACAAGATGTGTTACATTATTGTCACAATGTGAAATCTGCAGGACATTTGGGGCAGACTAAAACACTACAGAGGTTAAAAAAATCATTTTTATGGCACAATATGTCTGCTGATTGTAGAACTTATGTGCAGTCCTGCAAAACTTGTAATGTACAGAAGAAGTCAAATGTCAACCCAAGAGCTCATTTGAAATCTTTCCATGCTGGATATCCAATGGAAAGAGTACATCTTGATATATTGGGGCCATTTGTAAAAAGTAACAGTGGCAATTCATATGTGCTTATGATGATAGACCAGTTTACAAAGTGGGTTGAAATGGCAGCTCTTCCAGATCAAACAGCTGAAAAAATTGCTCGCAAGTTCATCATACATTTCATTGTCACTTTTGGGTGCCCACTAGAGGTACACACTGATCAGGGCAGAAATTTTGATGGGAATTTGTTCAAGTCCCTCTGTGAGCAGCTGCAGATAGCCAAAACACGGACCACTCCATATCATCCTTCATCTAATGGACAGGTGGAACGATACAACAGAACTGTTTTACAAATGATACGGTGTTTCATTGAAGGGCATTGTAAAGAATGGGATAGAGATCTTCCGCTATTGGCTATGGCTCTCCACTCGATGGAGAATCAACAAACAGGTTTTAGTCCAAATCGTTTAATGCTGGGACGAGAAGTTATACAACCAGTTGACCTTCTATTTGGAATTCAGGAAATAAACGAAGAAAGTTTTGACAGTGCAAGCTGGGTAGCACATCTTAGTCAGATAATACCATCAATTCATCATTTTGCACGCAGGAATCTGGGTCAATCTCAAATCCGCCAGAAAAAGAATTATGACCTTCGAGTGCATGAAATACAGTATCAACCTGGGGATGTGGTGTACAAAAGAGATTTGGCAACAAAGATTGGACAAAGCCGCAAGTTGAGAGCGCCATGGTGTGGGCCTTATTTGGTTGTGGAGAATAAATGTCCGTTGTACAAAATTAAGGATCGGAAAGGTACCTATATGTTGCATCATGACAGATTGAAGATATGCCAAGATGCTGTACAACCTCTTTGGCTGAAACGCTTACGACATGATCTTTTTCAGACAGAAGGGGAAATTACTGAAACACTTGATTTACCATCTGTTATCAATGACTCAGTTACAGCAGAGTCTACAAGCAGCACAAATGAGACATTACCATCTGCTCCCAGAGACCCAGTTGTAGTTGAACCAAGGAGTACAGATGAAACTTTAAAAAATATTAATGAAGGAGATCTATCCAATCTGTTCAAATTTCCCACATCTGTAACAAGAAAGGGAAGGAAAATTACCCCTCCAGTCAGATTTATGGACTACATTGATACATTTTAGATAATGATCTGACATACAGAGCACACATTTTATTTTCACTGCCTTGCACAGTTTAGTTCTTTCAACTAACCTCAAATTGTAAATATCTGTGTTCTTCCTGATACTTCCTGTAAATATTTTTCCAGATGGATGAATTTAATGAAGCCAATTTTATCCCAGATTATGATGAAGAAGGTTTGGATGAGGAGACGACTAAGATCGACACCAAAGCTGACACATCAGAGTCGGATTCTCCTCCGTCCGACTTAGCAGAATTTATTACGCTGGATGAGTTGTCTTCTGAAGATACAGAATCAACTATTGTAGTCACAGCTCTTTCCGATCTTCAGTTCAGCTCAGTACAAGATGAAAGAAGAATCAACATGACAAAACCTGGTGCTTCTCACAGGACATGCCCAGTGTGTCATCAACGGTATAGAAACCTGAAACGACATGTTCTGTGTTTTCATGTACCCTGGTATGTAGCCGCTAAGACAGCATGTTGGGTCTGTAAAAGACAAGAAGGAGCCACTTGCTTTATCCTCAACAAACATGGCCCAAGCAGTAGTCATCCAAGTGGTGCAGAATTCAATGAAGAAAATTTAGTTACTTGGATACATCTCATCAATGGATTACTGCATTACCTCAGAGCACAATTAGAATTGTCATCTCTAGAAGAGCTTCTAAATTTCATTACTACAGAAAGAATATACCCTTCAGAAATGTCAGTTGGACCATTCACAGCGGAAGAGATTGCATTAATGACTCTATATTTGGAACACCAAGAATTAAATATTCCCAATTCATTTACAGTCTCGCCACCAAATGCTGTAATCTGTATCTTGCACTGGAGGATATTAACGCAGGTTTTGTTAAAATTAGAATACTCCACATGTCAGGAAATTTTATCTTTGGAGACTCCAATGTATATCAGCGGAATAGAGGTATTAGCTGTGAACTCATCTGAGGCCAGGTGTCCTGTACCTTTTATCGACACTCACTTTCACTTGGATCAGCTGGTTAAAAGATCTGGAAAGAAGTCATTAAGTGAGATAGAGAATATGGTTCAAAACACCGAATCATTTCCCTTGATTGGTGCTATTGCCAATTATGTCTATCCTGATAAATGGGCATTGTGGGAGCAACAACTGGCTGGTGACAACCGACTATTTGTAACGTTTGGAGTACATCCTCATATGGTAGATGCTAATATGTTGGATTCACATTTGAAAGACCTAGAGAATTTCATGAAACTTCCACGGTGTATTGGTCTAGGAGAAGTCGGGATAGATCTAACGACAACTTGTAAATGTCATCCTCGCTGTCATGACAGGAAAGCCTGTTATGAGAATAAAATTATGACGCAGGAAAAATTTCTGCGCAAGGTTATCCCCCTAGCTGAGGCATACAATAAAGCTTTAATCATCCATTGTAGAGATGAGGGCACTGGCGAGGCAGCAAATAGGGTTCTTACAATCCTGGAAGCTTTAGATATGACCCATTTAAATATTCATAGACATTGTTTCATTGGTACACCCAAGGAAATCAATTTATGGCAGCAGAGATTACCAAACTGCAAATTTGGGTTTACCCATAATATTGTCAATGATGCCAATACCATAGAAGCGGTTTCTAGGCTCCAAACAGAAAAAATACTTTTGGAAACAGATTCACCTTATTTGTCGCCCCTTCGCCATTGCCCTGTAAATACGCCTTGGATGATAACTGCTATTATGGAAAAAATCTCCAGACTGAAAAACGTACCTGTATCAGTTTTGGTGGCATTGGCCAATCAAAACGCTTGTCGGGTATATCATCTAAATATTTTGTAAATTATGTATATTTATACGTCTATACAAATGTAAATAATTATCAGATGTTCAAAAGTTATTTGCTTTTGATCCTCTGAAATAGAAATTACTGTACAGATTGTACTGGTACATGAATTATCAGTCTTGAGAATGGATTTCTTTTATTTATACAACACTAAATACACAGCAACTTTGTAATATAAATATTTCAGGCTATTCAAATCATTTCCAAAGAATATAGATATATTATATGATATCTATTAATACAGAAAGTCTGAAATCAAACATATTTCCCAGTTATTAAGAATTTTGATTATGTGATGGTCAATTTAATGGTAATGGTAATGGCTTAATATTCACTGGTTCTTTGTTCATGATGCACAACTTAACCACAAACATTTTAACAGATATTGGTTTCAGCTTAATGGAACGGGGAGGAGTGTGATGCCGGACGGTACTCCTGAAGGAGAACGAGTGCACGATGGAAAATAAAGAAATCAGCGGGATTGGCGTTTTTATCTGAAGACTGGCTCGACTGGGACGTCTAAAATCAGCATTACAAATACTGACAAGTCTCTACAAGCAGCAAATTACACAGTAAGTGTCATAATAGAGAAATTCCGTTACACTTTTTTCCATCTTTTTGAGAAAAAAAATTTCTGAAGTAGGGGGATGGACTTATCTCTGAGGAAAGCACTATGAAATGGCATTTTGAAAAGTAGGGTGGTGGGCTTATTACCGAATATGGGCTTATTCCCACGTCAGTACGGTAGAGCATTCATTTTGATATCAAAACTGAGATAATGGAGGGGTTTGGGGGAGACAAACCTATCCCCCCCCCCCTTCTAGCTTTGACCCTGCCATTATCCACAGTGTCTGGGGCCCACACCTCCAAATATGCCCCTACTAATCCTGCATTATCCACTGTGCCTGGGGTCTGTAATACCCCGAAATATGCCCCTAGTGGCATTATTCTAACAGATCTATAAACACCCCTTCCAAAGATGTTATACACCAAATATGAAAATGTTTCAAAAGATGTTTTGTGAGATTTTTGTCAAGTTTTCCCCATTACATGTACCCAGTGTTAAAATAAAGGTTCCCCATATAGAGCCCCATAATTAACAATTTTTTCGATCAAAATCTAAGGCCCTATGAACCCCTAAATATAACCCAATGAGGTTGCTTTGAACAAACTCAGAAATCATCAATATACAGATGTAAAAATTCCAATATGCAGTTATTTAGCACAGTTATTTGAAAGAAGATTTTTCCATTGCCCTCAGTGTTAAAATCTTGGGCCCCATAACATATCTAAATATGCCCCAAAGGAGTTGATTTGAACATACCTGTCAACCATCTTTATTAGGATGCTAAATATGATATATGAAGACTTCTGAGGAAGTAGTTTGGGCAAAGAAGATTTTTAAAATGTTTTTCCCCATCACCTTCAATGTTAAAATCTGAAGCTCCAAAAGACCTCCAAATATGGCTGGATTGGCTTGATATAAACAAACCTGCGAAACTTTCTTTCAGGGATGTCATATATCAAATATTAAAGTATTTGGAGCGATGGTTTAGGAGAAGATTTTTTAATACTTTTCCCCATTACCCACAGAATTAAAATGAAAGTGTCAATGACACTGTAGCTCAACTTGACAAACTTGAACTTGGTAAGTTATAAATGAAATGGCAAAATTGAAGATCATTGGTACCAATGTCATTTTTTTGCCAGTGGCAACATTTTTTGATAGAAACCGAAAAATATCGATAGCTCCCATCTAGAGGCCTCCTCAAACAAGCATGCCAGGTTTTAAAGCCCTGTAGGGTGTACAAAAGGGAAATATTGTGGTCTGACTAGACTAAATTCTAAGAACGTTGGCCGTGGCAACATTTTTTGACGGAAATGGAAAAAAATCGATAGCTCCCATCTAGAGGTCACCGTAAATAAGCATACCAGGTTTCAAAGCAATCTGATCATAAATGGGCCCTGTAGGGTGTGCCAAAGGGAAATATTGAGGTCTGACTAAACTAAGTTCTACGAATGTTGGCCGTGGCAACATTTTTTGCCGGAAATTGAAGAAAATCGATAGCTCCCATCTAGAGGTCACCCTAAATAAGCATACCAGGTTTCAAAGCAATCAAATCATAAATGTGCCCTGTAGGGTGTGCCAAAGGGAAATATTGTGGTTTGACTAAACTAAGTTCTAAGAACGTTGGCCGCGGCAACATTTTTTGACGGAAATTGAAGAAAATCGATAGCTCCCATCTAGAGGTCACCCCAAACAAGCATGCCAGGTTTCAAAGCAATCCAATCATAAATGTACCCTGTAGGGTGTGCCAAAGGGAAATACTGAGTCTTCTGACTAAACTAAGTTCTAAGAACGTTGGCCGCGGCAACATTTTTTGACAGAAATTGAAGAAAATCGATAGCTCCCATCTAGAGGTCTCCCCAAACAAGCATACCAGGTTTCAGAGCAATTTGATCATAAATGGGCCCTGTAAGGTGTGCCAAAGGGAAATATTGAGGTCCGACTAAACTAAGTTCTACGAACGTTTGCCGTGGCAACATTTTTTGCCAGAAATTGAAGACAATCGAGAGCTCCCATCTACAGGTCACCCTAAATAAGCATACCAGGTTTCAAAGCAATCAAATCATAAATGTGCCCTGTAGGGTGTGCCAAAGGGAAATATTGTGGTTTGACTAAACTAAGTTCTAAGAACGTTGGCCGCGGCAACATTTTTTGACGGAAATTGAAGAAAATCGATAGCTCCCATCTAGAGGTCACCCCAAACAAGCATACCAAGTTTCAAAGTAATCTGATCATAAATGCGACCTGTGAGGTGTGCCAAAGGAAATTGTGGACGTACGTACTAATGTACGTACGTACGTACGTACGCCGACGGACGAGAAGTGATGGCAATAGCTCAGCTTGACTTTGTCAAGTTGAGCTAACTAGAAAAACTGTGAGCACGGCTCACTAAATGATACCACCCACTCCCACCAAGAAACATTTTACAACAGTAAAAGTGTGTTTAATGTAGAGAGCACAAACACTGACCGCCCCCCCCCCCCCCCCTCCTCCGCCACACACACCTCCACCTCGAAGCTTGAACTGACAAAGCCCATTTTTCAATATGTGAAACTGTAAAAATGAAAATATCTGAAAACAAAATAGAAGGTACACATCTTCACTGTATGTAAAAGAATGTTTGAAGGTTTCATTGAAATCCATTCACTAGTTTAAAAGAGGTCGTGGATAGCAAATGTCAACAACCCCCCCACGCAAGCTTGAATTGACAAAGCCCATTTTTAAATATGGGAAACCCTAAAAATGAAAATATCTGAAAACAAAACAGGAGGTGCACATCTTCAATATATATTGTCTGAAAGTATCAATGAAATCCGTTAACTGGTTGATTGATTGATTGATTTCTTTATTTTGCAATATACATGACACAAATAAAGATTATACATACAGTAGTAAAGAGTGTTTTAAGGATACAAAAAAAATCGGTAAATTAACACTATTCAAGCATGACAATATCAATGTATACCGCAGGGAGACAATATAGCCAGATTGGCGGCCTACCTATTGTCTCCCAAGCTGTGAATTGCGCAACCTTAAACCAGACTGTTTTACAAGTATGTGTGTCTACCTAACGTGGCTAAAGAGTAGGGAAACAATTGGATAAGATGAGATAAGATGATCCAGCAGTCAGCTGAAACAATGGCACACCTCCTGGTTCATGTACTTATTTTTTTATTAAAATACACACTATGAGGAAACTACTACAGAGACCAAAAGGTGCACGAGGGGTGATCCAGACCAGTGCTAGGAATATGTTGGATACTAATTTAGAAGATCAAACAATTGCATTAGAAGTAACGTTTTCTTACTTCACGTTTCTCATAATGTATTGTAACTATAAGAGTATCGATTACCATACAAGGAGTTCACTACATGGGGTTAGTAATTTGGTATGCAATGAGAGAAGAACTGGGGGCCCAAAGACACCTAATAGCAAATCTCCTCAGTCTATTAGATGGCGAAAAAGCATTGTGTCTCTATCAGGGACTACAGTTGGGGCAATATGGATTATTGCAATCAACATTGTTCGGGTATGATGATAGAAAAAAAGTCATTATTTTTTTTTTGAATCAACGTCTGTCCAGTATATTTCTGATATTGCTATCTAACACGTTCCAGATTTTGGAGCACGCGTTTGAGGGAAGGAAATCGAGAGATTTAGTTCGCGTTTTATTGCATTGAAGAAGTCCAGGTCTTCTGCTCGACCTGCCTGTTGGATTATCGATTACACTAAAATAGTTTTCTAAAGAATCAAGCAGGTTTCCATGATACCAATCAAATACAAATAAGCATGTCTGGAGTTTATAGAGGTCTTCAACTTTTAATACTCTATTACTGCAAAAGAGGGGGGTCTGTATGTGCATTATATCTCTTATTGCTTATAATGCGCAAGGATCGCTTCTGTAACATCGTTAGCTTATGTACTGACCTCACATTTCCCCAAACGTTTATTCCATACATTAAGTGAGTATGCACTAAGCTAAAATAGAGGGTTATCATGGGGAAATATGGTCTTCACTTTATTGAGGGCAAAATTTGCATGAGCTATTTTAGAACAAAGTTGAGATACGTGATATTTAGGATAAATTCTCGTCGATGTGGATTCCTAAGAATTTAATTGATTTTTCTGTACAATCTGAGCCCACCCTACTTATTTCCTACCCATTTATTAAAATCCTTGGTGAAGGTGTAAGTAATTTAATTTTATTGGAGGGATTAATTAGAACGTATTTGGTTTTTGCGGCATTTAAGGATAGCTGGTTCGCGCAACACCAATTAAATAAATTCTCAAGCTCTCTGTTTAGGTAAGGAATTAATTGAATTGGGTCGCGGTCCAAGGAGTGCACGGTAGTATCATCTGCAAATGACAGCAGATTCAGAGAAGTGGCATGACAAATATCATTGACATATAATAAAAACAACGTTGGACCGTGAATGGATCCTTGGGGAACCCCGTGTGTTATCGGAACCAAGTCGGATTGTTGACCACCATATGCGACAGATTGTTTTCTCTCTGATAAATAGCTTTTGAACCAATTTTGACATAGTCCTCTTATACCGTATCTTTCTGATTTGTTTAGTAGGATGGAGTGATCTATAGTATCAAATGCTTTAGAAAGGTCAAGAAATAGGGTAAGCGTATAGTTTTTACTTTTTTTATTATTTTCATCAGCCACCTTTTTTGAGCAGTTGCATGACAGAGTGCATAGTGCTATGTCTCTTTCTGAATCCATATTGGAAAGGATGCAATATATTAAACCGGTCTAAAAATCTTAAGAGTCGTACAGACACGAGTTTTTCTAAGATTTTTGAGAAAGTGGGTAATAGGCTGATAGGTCTATAATTAGTAAAGTTATGCTCATCACCGGATTTGAATAAGGGAATGACTTTGGCAATTTTCATTCTATCTGGGACAGTACCATGTGCAAACGAGCAGTTGATGATGCGCATTAGTGGGGTAATAACATAGTCAATACTAAGCTTGACAATGTCTGAACTGATGTTGTCACAGTCTTGACTATTTTTGGTTTTTAAAGATTTTACAATATTTCTAATTTCTATGTCACACACTGGGTTGATGTAAAAATTTCCAAATGAACATTCATCCATGTAGTCATAAGAAGATTTACTTGATTTAGGTATTTTTTTCGCTTGTAATCTTGCCAATATTTGCAAAGTATGTATTTAGTTCACACGCTATTTCATTTTGGTGAATTTTTCAGAATTCTTAGTGATATCCGGGGTTCGCATGCCTACACCCTCTGTTACATCAATTCGGGTTGGAAACAACATCACTATGAAAAGTGAATCGGCCCGGAACATTGGACTGATTATGGACTCAAATTTAAAACTAGACATCCATATCAATAATATGTCAAAAATGCTACTGGCAGCTTCGTAATGTTGGAAGACTGCGACCTTATCTTAACCAGTCAGCACTTGAAAAACTTGTGCACTCCTTCATCATCTCACAACTAGACTGTTGTAATTCAGCGTTAGCGGGGCTGTCCCAGTACCTG
Source organism: Pictodentalium vernedei (assembly GCA_031216915.1). Taxonomy (NCBI): domain Eukaryota; kingdom Metazoa; phylum Mollusca; class Scaphopoda; order Dentaliida; family Dentaliidae; genus Pictodentalium; species Pictodentalium vernedei. Next base: position 569,641,597 of record CM062296.1, read on the forward strand.
ATTCAGAAGCTTAAAAAAGTTCAGAATACTGCTGCTAGGATAATTACTGGTACCAAACGCTCTGAACACATAACACCTGTTGTAAGACAATTACATTGGCTTCCAGTTAAACAGAGGATTGATTTCAAAATATTGATCTTAGTATTCAAATGTATCCACAAACTGGCTCCAGTTTACCTGCAAGAGCTCCTCACTGTATATAAACCAACGCGCAGTCTCCGATCTAAAAACCAAATTCAACTAGTTGTGCCTTTTAGCAGATCTAATCAGGCTCATGATCGTGTGTTCTCCATCGTGGGTCCCAGATTGTGGAATTCCCTGCCAATTAGTGTCAGAACTTCAGAAACTCTCGATGTCTTCAAAAGAAATCTTAAAACTTTCCTATTTACTGAAGCATTCTCCTAAACCTCTCTAGGAGGCAACCAAAACAGATGTGACTCTTCATTTCAGAAAAGTGTATTTATTTCTGTCAAGCGTTTTAGAGCACTATTTGTGGTTTTACGCTCTAGAAAATCAATTATTATTATTATTATTATTATCAATTTTTTTGGTATCTTTCATAAAGAAAGTGGGTAAGTTGACTTCTTGTCTAGATTTTTTGATGGCTTCATTTAGTATTTGCCAGGTTTTTTTAATGTTGTGCTTATTGTTATTTAGAATATCTTTACAATAGATTGCTTTACATTGCTTTTTCACTTTATTAAAGATCTTGCAATAATTAGGCTTTCCCAAACCCAGTTTGGGAAAGACTATTGTTATTCTTCTATTTCCAAATTTTTCTTGTCCATTTTTTTTTTTTAACTTTTTAAATTTTTAAAATTTTTTTTTACGCTTTCCCAAAACCAGTTTGGGAAAGAATATTGTTATTCTTCTTTTTCAGAATTTTTCTTCTCTATTTTTTTTTTTCTTTTTCTTTTTTTTCTTTTTTTTTAGGCTTTCCCAAACCCAGTTGTACATATGTACTAATTTTTTCCAAAGCAGAAAGGACATCGCTTGTTTTGCTTTCTATGAAAATATTCTGTAATTATTGAAGAGCAAATTTGGTGTTAAATGTTTTGGTGTCCTGCTGTATCTCAAATACCTGTTTTGGCTGCATAAAAACTAGTAGCATCACAAAAACTTTGATTTCCACTATGTTTTCTGTTTTCAAAACTGATCGATAGTTTTGTGTACAGTACAGTTTGCCTTTTCACATTAAAAATTTGGAAAAGCCCGTAATTTGTCCAACAAATTACAATTCTCTAGTATAATTTTTTTTTTTTCCTCCCTGAATTTTGTCTGTTGAACTGCTCGAAAACAAGCTGTACGATTTTGACCAAATTTGGCACACTTATGTAATGTCATAAAATCTAGTAAAATGCGGTATCGTCATATCTGTGAAAATGCATGTTTTCAAAATATTCTGCCAAAACCTTCAAAATTTCACCATTTATCGAATGTCTCAAAATTGTTTACAGTTATTTAGCTCAAATTTTCCACACATTTAGAGCATAATATGATACACCACAATCACCACTCAGATCTTTCAACTTTAACCCCCACTGGCCAAAAATGACATGAATATAGGATTTTCCTTCAAAATTGACCAACTTCAAGGGCAAATTTCTCTAATAACAAGGTTGTTGTAACAATTATTTTGGTTTGGATAGATGCAACATTGATTGCGGAAGAAAGTTACTGTTTACTTTTTAATCTCAGATTTAACCCTCAAGCACAATGAGGGTGAGAATAAGAGTATCATTTGAAAATGCCAAAATTAGCCATTTTTGGTTCTTTTTTCCATCATTTTGGAAAAGGGTTAATTTCAAACACTTTTCGTGTATGTATTGACAATTGACTACCAAGCATATTTGCTGTTGTAAGTTTGATTGTAAAGTTTAACCCTATCCCATTCTGGTTGCATAAAAGTAGGTACCGTCCAAAAAAACTCCAATTTTTTCAGAATTTGGTAAGTTTAGGTGACGATTTACTCCATTTTTAATTGCTTGAGCTCTGAATGTTTTCTATAGCTGCTTGCAGCAGTCAAAGTATGACAAATTTTGTTCTCTATGTTATTATTAAAAGTTTAACCCTTGGCAGATTTGAGACTTCCCATAAGGGTACTGTTGGAATAATTGTTATCTTCGCCAACGTTTACAAGCACTTTCTCAGCACTGGAGCCATATTGTCTCAAAACCTTTTCCATGAGAGGATTGGGCCTTCATCCAAGAACAATTTTGCTGTTATATATTTTATTCAAAGTTTTAACCTTCACCCAGTTTTCAGGCCTTGAATTTGAGTGCCCGAAAATTCTTCATAAAACTGGCTAATTTGGAGCTCACTTTTTTTCCATTTTCGAAAGGAATATTGAAAAATGATTTACATGTTCGTATTTACAATTGCCTTCCGAGCATATTTGCTGTTGTAAGTTTGGTTGTAAAGTTTAACCCTATGCTCGTTCTGTTTGCATAAAGATAGGTGCAGTCCAAAAAAACTTTCGTTTTCAGAATTTGGTAAGTTTAAGTGATGATTTACTCCATTCCTAATTGATTGAGCGCTGAACGTTTTCTATGGCTGTATGCAGCAGTCATAGTATGACAACTTTTGTTTTATATGTCATTATTAAAAGTTTAACCGTTGGCAGATTCGAGACTGCCCATATGGGTATGGTCGGAATAATTTTTATTTTCATAAAATCACTGAATATTGATAAGCGTACAGTGGTAGTTTGGAATAGAATATCCGAAAATGCTTTCGAAATTTGGATTCACAGTTCAATTCCAAGAATATTTTCTGTTATAAGGTTGCTGTAAAGTTTAAAGCAATCCCTGTCTCAGATGCATAATGGTAGATGCCGTCGAAAAAAGCTCATTTTTTCAGAATTTCGTAGGTGTAAGTGACAATTTACTCCATTCCTAATTCATTGAGCGCTGAATGTTTTCTATGCCTGCATGCAGCAAGCATAGCATGACAACTTCTGTTTTATACGTCATTATCAAAAGTTTAACCCTTATATTTAGGAGTTCCCATGTAGGTATAGTCGGAATAATTCTTACTTTCGTAAAATCAATCCCTGAATATATTGGTAACCGTGCAGTGGCCTTTCAGTGGTTCTACATGAAGCCGCAAATAGTTAAGGTTGAAAAGTTCATCAAATAGACAAATATAATACCTAACTCAGCCGGTGACAGGTAAATAATGAATTGAAAAGTCGTTGAATTGAGAATAAAGTAGGGACGAATCGTGCCCTCGGTTTCCACCTGATCCACGGTATTTCCATGAGGTCTCGGCACTTGACAAAGATACTAAACTGTCGGGCAGGGACAGTAGGGAACATTCTGAGAATTTCAAGTTGCTGCCTTGCATGATCGGGACATAATTGGAATATATCCGACATTGTATCTGTCGGATATATTCCAATTATGTCCCGATCACTTCACCCCGACTGTCCACATAGGGGCACCATGACACTGTGTACTAAGGCATACTGCACGTCAATGGTGTGCATGTCTTCAACCAATCTAACCCTGCCTGTGATACAGTGCGGAGGCACTATGTTGGGGAGCTGGCAGCTGCTCGTCATTGCTCGGTGGTTCTCTCTGGGTACTCCAGCTTCCTCCACCCATACAAATGTGACCAACATAATATGACCTTGGCTGTTAATGTGTCGTTAAAACCTAATAAATAAATAAATCCAGTACCAGTTTTGCTCGTTTTTATAATGTTTTTGGTTAGATTCTGTGTTTTTTTTAAAATTTTTTGTGATAAAATTTGTTTTTATGTTTAGAAGATATAATTAAGCCCTTTGTCATCCAAGGATTCTGTTTAATGAGCTTATTGTTCCTACAAACGCGTTTTAGGGGGAACGCCAATTCGAATATTTCCAGGTAAATATCAATAAAAGCGTTGTAGGCAGAAGTTGGACAATTCGATTCTAAGACTGATGAAAAGTCACAATGAGATAGAAGTGAAGTGAACAATGCTTTGTTTTCTGCAGTAAATTTACGTTTCCAAATGAAGGTTTTATTGCTGGATTTCTTGGGAAGGGTTTCTGCATAAAAGACACCAAAATGATCAGAGACATCGGTTAATATTATTCCGGACACAGAGGGTGTTTGGAGATTATTTGTGAAAACGTGATCTATTAGTGTTGCTGAGTGGGTGGTCAGTCTCGTGGCTTTTGTAATTGTCGGAAGATATCCCTGGCTAAACATTAAATTAATATAATTTTCTGTTTTCATATGAGACGCGGTTTTTAAGAGGTCAACATTAATGTCACCAGTTATGTAGCCGAGTAATTTTTCTTCATTTATTTTATTAGTTATTTCAGTTATTTTGGCGAGGAAACTATCATTATCTGCCCTGGGTGCTGTGTTTGGTCTATATACTACACCACCAATTCTGCAAGATTTATGGATGTTGATTTTAATAAATAGGGATTCTATGACGTGCGGAATGAAGATTGAGAGGTCTTGACGAATTCTGAAATCAATATTTTCCTTTATAAAAATGGCAACTCCACCCCTCCCGTCGTCATCGTCTGGTCTGTTCATTTTGATCAATGGCTGATAGCCATCCAAAGAGTAAGTCATGTTTGGGTAAATATTAAAAATTTCGGTGAGGCCAATTATGTCAAAGGTCTGTTCATTGTTCTGCATGTTGTGAAGGAGACCATACAGGGAATCCATACATTGAGGCTCTGGCAGTTAAGGTGAAATAGTGAAAATGATTTATCCTTGTTGATAGCTGAGCAACGAAATTGTTCTGGGAGATAATAAGTACAGGTATTTACCTGACCATGGAATGTTGAATCTTCTGCATCATCAGTGTGGTGGTTAATTTCGTTATATCGAGCTATAAAATCATATTCCAAGATGGTCTGGATTTTGGCTAGTGTAATATTACCCGTCATCGTCCCTGCCTGGGCTACCGGGTTCATCACTACATCCTCTGAGTATAATGCACATGTCGTCATTGAGAGTAAAGTGTTTATTATGTAAAATGTGTTTGGAAGCTGGTCCATATCTAACAGTCTGGTTTAAGGGGTAAGAACATGCACAGATGGAAGAGAACTAAATAAATGATAACAAGAAAAAAGAATGAAATACAATTAATTCAACACAAACGAACAAAAACTTCATATTTACAGGCAAGTTTCGAGCAATATTTCTGCGTGGTGGTGTAAAAACTACTGATATGGAAGTTATGGAAAATACTCTTTTACAAGGATTGAGTATTAATTCTGTCGAGCAAAAGGGGGAGCAGAGATGAAAGAAACATCTATCAGTTGTGTTGATCTTTTAATTTAGTGTGCAAGTCAATGATTCATTTTACCTCTATCTGAGGTACTAAAAACATGTGTGTTGTCAGTGGGATTTCCATTACTTAAGCACAAATAAGCATCTAATTCCAGTAGCCCAATTATATAGCTAAAATACTTAGTGTATACCCGGGGACTAATAATTGACAATGAAAAATATACATTATAACGATTGTGGGAAGTGAGTCACACCACTAAGAAGATAGTTTATTGGAACAGTTAGTAAAGCTCGTTCCAGAATGGGATCACATCCAATGACTGGGGAGGGAGGAAGAAGATGAACTAGATTATAGACAGAATGTAACGTAAGTGCCCTTTCAACATCTTTGGGGAGCATATATTCACTGAAAAAAATTATGGTACAAACTAACAAACGCTTGAGATTTACTCACGAGCTTGCTGCAAAATTTCCAACAAAAAAATATTAATATATAAAAATACCCAGTATGTAAAGAAGAGCTTTTGCAGCAAGCTCTTTGAGCCTGCGGCAAGTACAGACATAATTTTATCAAAGTGTCTTACAAAATCTTCTGTTCCATCTATGTTGTCAGTGAGTTTCTATTACTTTAACATATTTCTATTTCCAGTAACCCAGTTATATAACTATTATGCTTAATGTATACCCGGAATCTAACAACATACAATGGGAAATATAAATTCTGTTGGATTGTTTGAGTCAAACCACTAAGACATTAGACGCAATGCAATTTCACACTTCCTTAGTTATGTATTATTACTATGCGGTGTGCACACTGTTAACTGGGGGTAGCACATTCTTCATTAAAGGGCACACTTAGGTATAATGCTTAGCAAGCGCTTAGACAGAAAAATGCTGGTGCGAGCATGAATGTAGAGTAGTGCTAGCTTATAATGTACTCAGCAGAGGCACCCATATGTTGGGAGGGGGTGGGGCTCATAGACTGCAGATACATATTTTAATACGTAAATGAGAGGCTCCCAGGAACATGAATCTACTACGAACCTTGGAGTGCCACCAATAAACTCCTTGTAGCCCCCCCCCCCCCCACACCCCAAGAAGAGGAAGCTTCAGCCCTCTTTCAACGATTTAAAGTGTAACCCTCAGGGACTTCTTTCGGCACTTATCAGCGAATAACATTGCCCACAAGTTTCATCAAGACCGTTTACCACCTGATGTATACCTGGGCTGTAAACCCAGGTATGCCAGGATGGTAAGCTGTCTTAGTGACTTGTGAACATTGAAAAACAAATAGATCGAAGATCGTTAACATTAGGCCTTAGTAGGAGCTCGTTGAAACCTAGTATTTTGCCTATTTTTCTTTACATAGTCTTTACATATTTCTATTTACAGTAACCCAGTTGTATAACTATTATGCTTAATGTATACCCAGAAACTAACAACACACATTGGGAAACATAAGTTCTGACGATTGTTTGAGTCAAACCACTAAGACATTAGACTTGATGAAATTTCACACTTCCTTAGTTATGTAGTATTGCTATACAGTGTGCACATTGTTAATTAGGGGTGGCACATTCTCCATTAATGGGTACACTTAGGTTTGATGCATGGCAAGCGTTTAGACAGAAAAATGCTGGTGCGAGCAAGTATGTAATGCTAGCTTATAATGTACTCAGCGGAGCTCCCATGTGCGGGGGGCTCATAGACTGCAGATAAATATATTAATACATAAATAAGAGGCTCTCAGGACCCAATGCAATTGCTCTAATACTCTACATGCTTCACATATAAGCATATATCTACTAAGAACTTCGGAGTGCAACCAATAAACTTCTTGGAGTGCCCCTCTCCTCACCAGAAAAAGGCCTTTAGGAGATGAAGCTTAAGCTCACTTTTAACGATTAAAAAGTTAACCCCCTGGGGTTTCTTTCCGCACTTTATCAGCGAACTATGTTGCCCATAAGTTTCAGCAAGACCGTTTACTATCCAAAGCATGCCTGGGTTGTAAACCCCGGCATGTCAGGATGGCAAGCTGTCTTAGTGACTTGTGATCATTTAAAAACAAATAGATCGAAAATCGTTAACATCAGCTCTTAGTGGAAGCTCGCTGTAAACCTAGTATCTTGCCTATTTTTCTTTACATAATCTTTACATATTTCTATTTCCAGTAACCCAACTGTATAACTATTATGCTTAATGTATACCCAGGAGCTCGGGTCCAATGTCTTAGTGGCCCGACTCAAACAATTCTGACGATTGTTTGAATCAAGCCACCAAAACATTAGCCAGAACCAAGTAGCTCAGGCTATTGTCAAGCCACTAAGACATCAGCCCTTAGTTGGAGCTCGTTGTAAACCTAGCATCTTGCTTATTTTTATTTTACATAATCTTTACATATTTCTATTTCCAGTAACCCAATTGTATAACTATTATGCTTAATGTATACCCAGGAGCTCGGGTCTAATGTCTTAGTGGCCCGACTCAAACAATTCTGACGATTGTTTGATTTAAGAGGAGTTGTGGATAGAAGATCTGTACAAAATGTCAATTGAATTTGACAAAGTTCATTTTTCAATATGGGAAACTGTAGAAATGAAAATATCTGAAAAGAAAATAGAAGGTGCACATCTTCAATGTAGGTAAAAGAATGTCTGAGAGTTTCAATGGAATCCGTTCACTGGTTTAAGAGGAGTTAAGGATAGCATGTGTACATCCCTAAAGCGTAATGGATGGACGGACGAACATCGAAATATGAAAATATCTGAAAGAAAAATAGGAGGTGCACATCTTCAATGTATGTAAAAGAAGGTCTGAGTGTTCCAATGGAGTTTGTTCAATGGTTTAAGAGGAGTAGCAGATAGCAGATCTATACCCCTCCCTTCTAAAACCTGAATTGACAAAGACCATTTTTGAATATGGGGAACTGTAAATATGAAAATATCTGAAAAGAAAATAGGAGGTGCACATCTGCAATGTATGTAAAAGAATGTCTGAAAGTTTCAATGAAATATGTTCAATAGTTTAAGAGGAGTTGTGGATAGCAGATCTGTACAGAATGTCAATTGAATTTGACAAGGTTCATTTTTCAATATGGGAAACTGTAAAAATGAAAATATCTAAAAAGAAAATAGGAGGTGCACATCTTCAATGTATGTAAAAGAATGTCTGAGAGTTTCAATGAAATCCGTTCACTGGTTTAGGAGGAGTTGCGGATAGCAGATGTGTACCCCCTTAAAGTGTAACGGATGGATGGATGGACATTCTTACACGTTCTTACTTGTGGGGTTTATCCCATGTTAAACCCTAACCCCATAAGGTCAAAAAATTAACCACATAGTGCAAAAAATAACCCCACAAGTTGCCACTGTACAACCCAACTGCACAACTACCACTGACCCTAAATTGTAAACCTCACAATGTACCTCTGCTAACCCTAACCCTACCTAACCCTAACCAACCTACTTATGTGTCTATTTTATGGACATATTAGGTGGCTAACCTAAAACACATGTCCAACATAATAAAACAAGTTTTTTGGGGTAAATTTTTGGGGGGTCAGCTAACCCTAACCCCACCATTTACTGACCCTAATCCTACCCACCCCTAAACTAACCCTAACCCTAGCCACATAACTCTAACACCCCTTCACTGACCCCCACTATCACCCCACCCCACCCCACTCCTAAACACCACCCTGGAATGCCCTAACCCTACTCTACCTTTATCCAACCCCCCCCCCCCCCCCCCAGACTCTAACCACATAAGTATCCTGTTTTACTAACTCGTAGCCACATAAGTAGTCATTTGTTAGTGTGGACGTACAGACGGACATAGTGAACACGATATACCACCCACTTTTCAGGTGGGTGGTATAACAAGAGGGGAGGGGGGGGGCACACCTCAGGGCATACCTCCACAGTGCATACCGCCAAACAATGCCAGGAGAAGAAATGAACCATGATACTGTGAAAGCTATTCCCATAAACAATCTTCATTCCAAATTTCATTGAGAGCCACTAAACCCAAACCAGAGATATGAGGCGAACAGACAAAAAATCAGCTATTTTACCAGGCAAACAGCAAAATTATTGTCTTTGTTTTACAGCAAGGTAACTGTGAAGGCCAGAAACACCTGTTACTGAAGTATAGTAATGATTGGACCATCCACATAAGAGATATATAAATCTTATAGTAAATTTCCTTTCTTATTATACCTACCGCAATTGTTTTACAGGCTTGCACTACAGTGGAAGACCCTAACTCGGATAAAATACTCTCTATTTTAATCTTTCCCAAGAGATTTGGGAAAGAAAAGTGGTGTAAAAACACCATGAAAAAATAAGCCCAAACTGGGTTGAGCGCCTTCGGCACACACCCAGTAGGGGACGCTCTTCTCTTAGTACAATTCCACGACTTCCGTTAACCAGTGCGCAAACAGTCATCAAACCATTCTTTTCAGTCCGCCAACATAGGAGGTATGTGATCAGCGGGGAGGAAGGATTCTTCCCCGAATAAGAAGATGGGAGAGCCTCCATGTAAACAACTGCAGTAGGTATAATAAGAAAGGAAATTTACAAAAAAATTTATATTTCTTATCAACCTACCTTACAATTGTTTACTACAGGCTGAATAGACAATAGGATGGAGGGAATCACATAACCAACCCACACATAACTCAATTGCACTGGAACCGTGGACAGAGGAAGAGATCCCTAGTCTTATCAAATCATAGCATCACAAACATTAGTAAAAGACAATGAAAGATGAGGCGTATGGTGATGTGCGACACACAGACAGAAAGGGCAGGAACAGCAGGGAGCTGGAATTGATCTTGGAAGAAGCCGAATGGCTGGGATAGACAACAGCCTGAGCAGAAGAAAGAGGGCCCATAGGGTAAAGGTCCTCTGTCTGCTCCTGCAACTGTCGCAGATAAATGGAGAAGGTAGCAATTCTCCTGTAGGCTGCCAGCATAACATCTGACAACATGACGGAGTTAGTATAAGCCCTGAGAGGAAGACAATGCACGCACCTCGTGGCAGAAAAACAATTGCTAATACAATCGCCAGTAGCTAGATGAGCGGAAACAGCACGAATAGCAAGACAAATCCATCGAGAAAAGGATGCAGGAGACGCATATCCATCCAGGATAAAGGTGCGAATGCCTTCCCCCCCCCCCCCCCCCCCCCCCCAAGCAGAGCAGCACCCAAGAAAGTGTCCATCTTGGAGTAAACTGCAAAGTCCTAGGCCTTTTCAAGGAAAAGAGCTGAACAAGCTTGGAAAGGCAAGGATGAGTGCCAAAACAATGTGGTACCACATATGAAAAAGGTCTTCAAAGCATGGACGTGTACCCAAAGCTGGAGACCCCCAGAAACAAACAGATACCAGAAACTCTGCAATCGGTGTGATCAAAGGAGTGACAGAAGCAACAGAGTGATCGCACACCATCGACAGAAGAACCTTCTGCTGAGCCACAGAGGGTAAACCAGTGGAGTGAGTGCCTCCTTGAAGAAGAAAAGCAACTCCACTGCTCGTCTCTAAAAACCACTACGGAGGAGACAGGACCCGATAAAAGACATGCGCAAAGGCACAATGAAGTTGGGTCAACTGGAAACCTCCTTGGGCGACTTTGGAAAAGAAAGTCGCGACGCAGAGGGAGACATGCCGGAACCGCCGCTAACAGAGAGCGGAGCAGATTGATCCACACCTACCGAGAAGACAGGGGTGTGATCGAAAGGATTCGACAACTGCAGGTTCATATCTGGGCTAGAACCTGAGGCAGAATCAGAACCGACAGGAAGGCGTAGCCAACAAGACCATCCCAAAGGAGGGCCAGAGCATCCACGGCGAAAGCCAGAGCATCTGGACATGGGAACACGAAAGTGTCCACCTGATGCTGATGGTTCCAACGAGTCGCAAAGAGATTGATGTTGGGACGACCCCAGAGATCGCAAAGAGACTGGAACACTGCCATGTGGAGCATCCACTCGGTGGAAAAGAACCTGCCCCGTCAGGACAGGGAGTCAGCTAGGATGTTCAGACGACCGGGAATGTGACGAACAACCAGCCCGGTGTTGACATCCTGAGCGAGCAGTAGAAGATCCCGAGCCAATTCGTACATTGGAACTGAGTGCGTGCCGCCCTGGTTCCGAATGTAAGCAACCACTGTCGAATTGTCGGACAACAGAAGGACCTGGCGATTCAACAGGTGAGGGATCCACTGCCTGAAACTCAGAAGAATAACAAGAAGTGCCTTCTGGTTGATGTGTAGAGCTGCCTGATCCTGGTTCCACATCCCATGAAGGGAAAGACCTAGAGGATCCAATGTCGCACCCCATCCAAGATCGCTGGCACCTGCCGTCAGAACGCGATCGGACGTGGGTAAGTCCAATGGGACACCCTGCGTAATCCACTGAACATTCGTCCAGTGGAGAAGGTGAGGATGAAGAGATTCTGGTAACTGAAGCACAAGCTCCAGCGAATTGACATTCTGCCTCCAACGACTGAGCAGAAAGTGTTGGAGAGGTCAGACATGCAGCCGACCTAGAGGAATGAGATCCATCACCGAACCGCAGAGACTGTGCAGCCAGAGAATACTCCGTGCAGTCGTGGATGTGGACTGGAACAGAGTCAGAGCAAAAGCTGAGAAAATCACAGCCCAGGCCTGGGGAACCGCCACCGTATTGAACTGAGTGTGGAAGGCCATCCCCAGATGACAAAACGACTGAGTAGAGACCAGATCCGACTTCTCCTCGTTGACTCTGAATCCTAGCGACCTGAGCAAGCTCAACAGAGTGTCGACATCCAACTCCAGTAAGGCAGCATTGGAATGCCTCTGGAGGATATTGTCTAGATATGCCGAAGAAGTCACCCTGGACTGTGTGCGATGGAAGGCTATCACATGCGACATCAGTCGGGTGAAGGCCCAAGGAGCCAGGTTGAGGCTGAAAGGCATGGCCTTGAACTGGTAAACTCGCCCCAGAAAAGCGAACCGGAGATATTTCCGCAACGCGCGATGAATCGGAATGCGAAAGTAAGCGTCTCGCAGGTCGATGCTGGAAACGAAATCTCCCTGGTGAATGGAACGGCGGACCGACCTGAAAGTCTCCATGCAGAACTTGGGAGCAATGATAGACTGGTTCAGGATACTCAGATCGATAACCAGTCGGAGTCGGCCATCCTTCTTCGGCACCAAGAACAGGCGGGAATAAAACCCCACTGACTGAATGTTCTTGATGACCTCGATTGCCCCCTTTGCCAGGAGATTGTCTATCTCTGTGGACAAAAGTTCCCGATGTAAAACGTCTGAAGGAACTGTGGTTGGAAGAGGCACTCTGGATAGAGTGTGGTGCATCCGGAAGGATATTCGCAGTCCGGACCGAACAACATCTAACACCCAAGGACCGGATGTGATGGTGGCCCAACGGTCTGCGAACTCTGCTATCCTTCCTCCAACCTGGGACGAATCGAGGTGAGGACCTTCAGTTCGAGCCCCGACGAGGCCTGCGAGAGGAGAAACCACCTCCTCTACTGAATGAAGAATCCTGAGACTTCCCTCTAGCCTGCCGACGCTTACCCTTACCCCGTGAGTAAGAAGTAGATGCGGTGGCAGAAGGACCAGCCCTTTGTTTCGCAGAGGAAGCAGAAGGGAAGGGTACTTGTTAGGCTTTGAATGGCCCCTGCCTCCCCAGAAGGCTGATCAAGCTGACGAAGCAGCAGCTGATCTTTGGAATGATGTAGGAAGTCAACCCGGACCGGCGAAACGGAACCATGGAACAGTAGCGGACCTGCCAAAGATGCAGATCGAAGAGCAGTGCGCTGCCCCTCAAGGAAGGGATCGGCCTGTGTCCAGCACAGAGTCCCTTCGAACTAGTTCCAAAATAGCCGTGTCACAGGCATGCCTGTGAGTAAGATGAATGAGCGCCTAGGACAGCACACACAAAGGAGCCTGTACATCGTCAAACCTATCTGGAGGCAGATAAGCAGCTAAGAAAGAGACGATGTGATCGGAGAGAGAAAGCATACCCAGCATTTCTCTCGATAAGCCCAACATGGACTCCAGAGTCGTCATAGGAATGACGGCAGACTTGGGCTTGGAAAGCCCAAGGGAATTGGAGTCCTGATCCAAAACTGTCAAAGTCTGTCAGACTGTGACAGACTGGCGAAATCGTAGTAACGATAATGCACCGGAGGCAAAAAGGTGTCAACCCTGGTGAAGAATGGAGCCTTCATAGCCTTGGAACTCAGCTTAGAGTCCAAGGCTGAAAATGCTTCAACCACCTGTACTGACTGGCACGGTTGAAGACGCCCAGAAGCAGGTTGTGCCACAGGCTGTAGGCGCGTGACCGATGATCGCGGCCTGGCTGACCCTGTCGGCTGGTTTGATGGTTTGAGATCCAAAAGGAACCCAAACACAAAGTCAAGAGCTGCCCCCAAGTCAGAAGACTGCTGGCTCTTGACATCAAGGATGTCTGACTCCTCCCCGGAGTCAGAAGACACATAGCCCATTGTGGGCAAACCAGCAGACGCCTCCCATGGTGTTGGCACACCAGGGGTATCAGAAAGCAGCCTGTTTCCAATCCCGGGAGGCGGCGTCATAGGGGGTGCCTGGAAACCACTCGCTGGAAGCAACGGGAAGGCTCTTGGACTGAACCTGAGTGAGTAAGGAGAGGGCCTCCCAAAGCTCACTGCCCGTAACCCGCCGGTTCGACATGGGGACGAACCAGTAAAGTGGCTGACCCTCTTAACCAGCGAAGGGTCAAAATCCTAAAATACACCCGAAGCGGGGCAACAGGTTGGCAGCCGAAACATCTGAGGGCAGACATGTATAGGGGTATGACACACCCCGAGGTTCAACATAGCAGGAACTCAGGAGAGTCGCCACTGACCTCTGCGGGGCAGAAGGTCCAGGCTGCACAGAAGGTGTTGGTCCCGCAAAACTGGCCGTATGACCAGAATGAGTGGACGGAAACGCTAATGACAAAACTGTGGTACTCGACGGCGCAGAGACCAAAGTAGAGGGTTCGGCCGGCAGCCACTTCCAACTTCGCCAAGTTGAAGTCAGGGAATGCTGAGGCCGATACCCCACGTCTATACTATGAGACACCGCTGCAGACCTCTGCAGGTATAAAACTGCTGTGCTTAACGGCTGAGAGGACACAGCATAGGGTTCAGTCGTCAGCCACTTCCGACTTCGCCGAGTTGAAGTCGGGGAAGGCTGAGGCTGATACCCCACAACCACACTACAGACATCCCTGCAGGCCCTTGCAGGGATAAGCCGAGGTCGGCTAAAAAACGGTGCCCGATGACGTTGTAGATGGAACAGCAGTAGCAGCAGATACTACAGGAGCTGTTGAGGGGCGCATAGTCCCGGAACCAGGCATCTCTTCACCAGAAATCCAACAGATCCCGCAGTATCCACCACAGTAAAAAAAACAAACAAACTGTACATCCCCCACGGATGGGAAATAACTCTCACCAGATGTGGTCGAGTCAGGAGGCCCTGAAACGACAGCATTCCCCACCCCCGTGGGTGCGGGAGAAGCTGCACATCTCCCATGGAGGGGGTGTAACTCTCACCAGACATGGTCGAGTCAGGAGGCCCCAAAATGACAGCGTTCCCCACCCCCCGTGGGTGCGGGAGGAAATGCACATCCCCCACAGAGGGGGTATAACTCACACCAGAATTGGTCGAGTTGGTAGGCCCCGAAACGACAGCATTCCCCACCCCCTGTGGGTGTGGGAGGAGCTGCACATCACCCACGGAGGGGATATAATTCACACCAGATGTGGTCGAGTCGGGAGGCCCCGAAACGACAGCATTCTCCACCCCCCATGGGCACGGGAGGAACAGCCACGAGAGCGCACCAAAGGCGAGGGCTAAAGGAATTGCCCTAAAGGAACCGAACTGGAAATAACAGAGGTGAGAGCAGTAGAAGAAAAAGGTGAACTCAACAGATACAGAAAGTAGAAGAACACCCTCAACTATGAGAGAAGGTGGCAGAAAAAATAACCAGTGGGTACACGACAGAACCCAGACGGCCCGACATGGACCTAAATGAAAGTGTCAATGACACTGTAGCTCAACTTGACAAACTTGAACTTGGTAAGTTATAAATGAAACGGCAAAATTGAAGATCATTAGTACCAACGTTATTTGATGAAATTTCAACATAACAACATTGTGTGTGCACAATGTCAGAGTAATCCATGCAATTTCAAATTTAAACATTAAGACTGGCTAAAGGAGAATGTTGATACACAAATGCAGTATGTTCAGAGGTTATTGTAAATGGCAACTTTTTCCACAGAAGTGAATGCTAATCAATAGCTCTTAACTAAAGGTCTTGCCTAATGAGCACACCAAGTTCAAAAACAATCCTATGATAAATGTGGCCTGCAGGCTATGTCAAAAAATGTTGATACACAAATGCAATAAATTCAAAGATTGTTGCTAACAGCAACAGTTTTTGATGGAAATGAAAAGAAAATCAATACCTCCCCTATCTTTGTCATCCTGCATAAGCATACAAAGTTTCAAAACAACCTGATAATGAATGTGCCCTCTGAGGCAAGCCAAAGGAAGATGTTAATGCACAAATGCGCTAAGTAGAAGGTCATTGCTTGTGGCAATGGATTTGGGTTTTTTTTATGGAAATTCATAAATATACCCTGCTGAGAGTTCAAAAGGGATAAGTTGATGCACAAATGCAGTAAGTTCAAAGGCTGGTGATAACGACAATAATTTTTTATGGAAATGAAAAAAAGCAATAGCTCACAGCTAGAGGTCACCACGAACACACAAACCAAGTTTCAAAGTGATCCAATCATAAATGTGCCCTGAAGGGTGTGTTAAAGGAAAATATTGAGGCCTGACTAAACTAAGTTCAAAGGTCAGCGGCAACATTTTTTGACAGAAATGGAAGAAAATCGACAGCTCCCATATAGATGTCACCCCACACAAGCACACCAAGTTTGCAAGAGATCCAATCATAAATGTGCCCTGCAGGGTGTGTCAAAGGGAAATATTGATGCTTAACTGCACTAAGGTTTTACTAAGTTCATCGAAGGTCATCGCAACATTTTTTGACGGAAATCGAAGAAAATCGATAGCTCCCATCTAGAGGATACCCCAAACAAGCATACAAAATTTCAAACCGATCTGATCATAAATGTGCCCTGTAGGGTGTGCCAAAGGAATATATTGATACCTGTCGAAACTAAGTTCAAAGATCGTTGCCAGTGGCAACATTTTTTGACGGGCAGAAAAAGAAGAAAATCGACAGCTCCCATCTAGAGGTAACCCCAAACAAGCCTGTCAGGTTTCAAAGCAATCCGATCATAAATGTGCCCTGCAGGGTGTGCCAAAGGGAAATATTGAGGTCTTCTGACTAAACTCAGTTCTAAGAACGTTGGCCACGGCAACATTTTTTGACAGAAATTGAAGAAAATCGATAGCTCCCATCTAGAGGTCTCCCCAAACAAGCATACCAGGTTTCAAAGCAATCCGATCATAAATGTGCCCTGTAGGGTGTGCCAAAGGGAAATATTGAGGTCTGACTAAACTAAGTTCTAAGAACGTTGGCCGTGGCAACATTTTTTGACGGAAATTGAAGAAAATCGATAGCTCCCATCTAGAGGTCACCCTAAACAAGCATACCAGGTTTCAAAGCAATCCAATCATAAATGTGCCCTGTAGGGTGTGCCAAAGGGAAATATTGTGGTCTGACTAAACTAAGTTCTAAGAACGTTGGCCGCGGCAACATTTTTTGACGGAAATTGAAGAAAATCGATAGCTCCCATCTAGACGTCACCCCAAACAAGCATACCAAGTTTCAAAGTGATCTGATCATAAATGCGACCTGTGAGGTGTGCCAAAGGAAATTGTGGACGTACAAGGCAAACAGTGGCTTTTCAAAGTTAAAAAGGGGAATTAGTCTAAAAAGTGAAAAGGAAGAAATATTATTTCAGACTCATTTGAAAGCCTTTCCCATAAACAATTTTCATTCCAAATTTCATTGAGATCCAATAACCCAAACCTGAAATACGAGGCGAACAGACAAAAAATAACCTATTTTTGTATATTCAAAGGGCCATAACTCACAGAAAAAAAAATTCCAACAGCAAAACGGCTGATGCTGCTTAAAGATCTCATGATAATGAACATCCGTGTCAAATTTCATCGAAATCTGAGCAGTAATGTTGAAGTTATAATGCAAACAGACATCTGAGTGCGGAAGGACAGACATACGGACAGAGGTACAGGCGCGCAGTTGCGCGGATGCACAGACAGGCACAATCCAGTATACCCCAGTGGGGTATAATAAAGGGTCCCCATATGGAGCCTGACAGCCCAATAATTCAATGATTACAATTTTTTATCATTCTGATTATACTCCTAAAGAAGCTCAAAACCAAGTACCGATTACGAGCGCTGCATAGTTTTAAAAAACAAAACAAAAAATGTTTGAAGTTTTGTTTTATCTTTTGCCCTTGGGAGTGCGTGCTAAGTTTTTTTCCCTAAATGAAGAACAAGTCACCCACTCATATTGTATGCTGAATTTCATTCAAATCAGCCCAGGCAATCAGCCCAGGGGTTCCAAAGACTGAAAACTTTTGGTGGGAGCCAAAATCTTTCCCTACCCATTACAACAGCAAATATTGCCAAACAAACTGCGTTTGAACAAAAACTTAATTTTACACCTCAAAAGGCAGGTCTGTACCAAATATAAAGTCATTGTACCTATTGGTGGTCAAGTAGACTTTTTAAAAAGTTTGGGCATTTCTCCCTCATCCCTTCTCCATACAAAGGATAGCACACTGATTACAATAAAACTGAAATGGTCTACTCCAACCATCACTTTCAAGAAATATTACTGAAAATTTTCAAGTCGTCATACACAACCTTTTGGACACACGAAGAGTGATCTGTTCAGTTCACCATGACTTTCAGTTAGGTGAGTTAAAAATCGCGATACAAATTTTTTCAGTTTTTGCCTCCAAAATATGGCTTAGGATTCCTCATTGAAACATGCTCAATGAGCTCACTCTGAGAGGACTGAAATATTTTTTGCAGGTATAGTCTTCTAGTTGTGTTTGGTGAAGAATTAATCAGTATCCTGGTAATTGGTAGATTTTTATTAATGTTAATCAATCTTTCATTGGGAAATCCTAAGAGTTAAGAGTTGGCAACCACCCTACTATTTGGGGCAAATAATATTAAACATATTACAGGCAAATTATATATTATGATAAACAAGCATATGCCACAAGGTGGCAAAATCCCTCGCTTGCAAAAAGAGAAGTGGATCGAAATGTTTAGGAAAAAAATTAGGTCATCTCATAATGTATGAATATAGCAAGTTTCGAGAAAATCTGATTGCATTTTGTCAAGTTAATGCTGGGGCTGTCTGGTTAACAAAAAAATCTATTTGGTGTCGGTTATCAGAAACAAGAGGCCCCAAGGGGCCTGAGGCGCTCACCTGACATGGTAGCCTAAATATCAACCCAGAGAATTGATTTCAACAAGTTGCATCTGCTCCTCCTAAGAAAAGCTTATACCAAATATCCAAAGATTCTGACCAGTGGATCTAAAAAAAAAAGAAGATTTTTAAAGAATATTTCTCATATTGAACTAAGTTATAATTCGGGCTCCCACAGGGAGCCCATATATGAACCCAGGGACTTGGCTTTAACAAACTTAAATCTCACCCCCCTAA
This sequence comes from Pictodentalium vernedei, assembly GCA_031216915.1. Classification (NCBI taxonomy): domain Eukaryota; kingdom Metazoa; phylum Mollusca; class Scaphopoda; order Dentaliida; family Dentaliidae; genus Pictodentalium; species Pictodentalium vernedei. Next base: position 569,660,552 of record CM062296.1, read on the forward strand.
GAATGCTGCACACCAAATATCAAAACATTCCGACTGCTGGATCTGAAGAAGAAGATTTTTAAAGAAAATTCCTCATTTTGAACTAAGTTTCAATTCAAGCCCTCACAGTGAGTCCAAATATGGACCTAGGGACATGGCTTGAACAAATTTGAATCTCCCCCCCCCCCCCTCCCCCCCCTCTCCTAAGGATGCTGCATATCAAATATCAAAACATTCCAACTGCTGGATCTGAAGAAGATTTTTAAAGGAAATTTCTCATTTTGAACTAAGTTATAATTTGGGCTACCACAGTGAGCCCAAATATGAACCCAGGGACTTGGCTTGAACAAACTTGAATCTCATCCCCCTAAGCATGGTGCATACCCAATATCAAAAGATTCTGTCTGCTGGATCTTGAGAAGAAGATTTTCAAAGAAATTTGCTTGAAATGCACTAAGTTCGAATTTGAGCTTCTATAGTGAGCCCAAATATGAATCTAGGGAGCCAATTTGAACAAACTTGAATCAGATCCACCCCACAATGTTGCATACCAAATATCAAAAGATTCTGCCTGCTGAATCTGGGAGAAGAAGATTTTTTAAGAAATTTGCCTGAAATGCACAAAGTTCGAATTCGAGCTTCCATACTGAGCCCAAATATAAACCCAGGGGGCCAATTTGAACAAACTTGAATCAGATCCACCCCACAATGTTGCATACCAAATATCAAAAGATTCTGCCTGCTGGATCTGGAGAAGAAGATTTTTTAAGAAATTTGCCTGAAATGCACTAAGTTCGAATTCAGGCTTCTATAGTGAGCCCAAATATGAATCCAGGTGGCCGATTTGAACAAACTTGAATCAGATCCACCCCCCAATGTTGCATACCAAATATCAAAAGATTCGGCCTGCTGGATCTGGAGAAGAAGATTTTTTAAGAAATTTGCCTGAAATGCACTAAGTTCGAATTCGAGCTTCTATACTGAGCCCAAATATAAACCCAGGGGGCCGATTTGAACACACTTGAATCAGATCCACCCCACAATGTTGCATACCAAATATCAAAAGATTCTGCCTGCTGGATCTGGAGAAGAAGATTTTTTTTAAAATTTGCCTGAAATGCACTAAGTTCGAATTCGGGCTTCTATAGTGAGCCCAAATATGAATCCAGGGGGCCGATTTGAACACACTTGAATCAGATCCACCCTACAATGTTGCATACCAAATATCCAAAGATTCTGCCTGCTGGATCTGGAGAAGAAGATTTTTTAAGAAATTTGCCTGAAATGCATTAAGTTCGAATTCGGGCTTCTATAGTGAGCCCAAATATGAATTCAGAAGCCGATTTGAACAAACTTGAATCAGATTCACCCCACAATGTTGCATACCAAATATCAAAAAATCCTGCCTGCTGAATCTGGAGAAGAAGATTTTTGAAGAAATTTGCCTGAAATGCACTAAGTTCGAAATCGGGCTCCTATACTGAGCCCAAATATGAACCCATGGGGCCGATTTGAACAAACTTGAATCAGATTCACCCTACAATGTTGCATACCAAATATCAAAAGATTCTGCCTGCTGGATCTGGAGAAGAAGATTTTTTAATCTTTTTACCATTGCCTACAGTGTTAAAAAGTGCTGACTCAGCACTTTTTCAAAGTCCTGAAAAAAGTACCTTGTGATCAAACCGATAGGGATTTTTTTTAACCATTCTATTCTACTGGATAAAAGTAAGCTTTATACAAAATAAGAATTCTCTGTGCCGTGTAGTTTTGGAGATATGGCAGTTTTAAGGTTTTTCCTATTTTTAGCTCCCAAGGTTCCCAAGGGGCAATGAGAAAAATTTTTTTTTTGCATCAATCAACTACTTATGACCCATTATCATCTCATATCAAATTTGGTTCAAATCGACCTCACAGTACTGAAAATAGAAATTTTAGGCGTGGCCAAAATTTTTGCCCCTCCCATAATGAAGGCAAATAATGCCCGACAAACTTCTCTTGAACAAACTTGATTCTAAACCTCAAAAGGACTCTGTATACCACATATCAAGTCTCTGCTACTGGTGGTTCATTAGAAGAAGATTTTCAAAAAATTTGACTTTTTTCCCCACACCTCTGCTCAATATGAGCCGAAACCTATTCTGGATAAAAATCAAAATGCCCCAAAATAACTACTACTTACATTAAATTTAGTTAAAATGTGGCCAGTGGTTTAGGAGAAAGAGGCTCAAACACCACCTTCACGCAGGACGACGGACGACAGATGACGGACGACGGACGACAGACGACGGGCGACGGACAAAGAGTGATAAGAAAAGCTCACCCTGACTTTCAGTCAGGTGAGGTAAAAAAAAATGAAAGTGACAACCAAGTATGTCTCAAAAAAACATACTTTCAGTTTTATGTATTTACATCTAAGTCTTAGTCATAACCAAGAAAGTTGTGTATGTCGATGATGAAACATAACATGCTGAAAGGATAATAAAAGTCCTATGTGGATATACTTCGAAAAATAGAGTTAACAAGCCGTTTGTATAAAACAAATATCAACAAAATAAAATTCAGAACCCTACAAAGTGCCATTCTGTAGAAAATTGCTGGAATCAGCTAATCACATTCACAACAGTATCAATTTACGAATAACAAGAATTATGGAAAAAGGGACACAACTCTCACAAAAATGGACAAAATTTACCGAATATATCAAATTAATCTGAGATATTCTAAAAATGAGTACCCATACTGAGTTTCATAAAAATCTGATAATATTTGTTCGAGTTATCGCGTTCACAAGATCATTAAGTTCTAAACACCGAGAGCTATGGAAAAAGGGGCATAACTCACACAAAAATTAATAAAATTCACTGAATATCAAACTCATTTGATTGAAATATTCTCACAGTGAGTGCCCATACCAAGTTTAATCAAAATCCGATAACATTTGTCCGAGTTATCGCATTCACAAGATCATTCATTTCCAAACACCGAGAATTATGGAAAAAGGGGCATAACTCACACAATCAAACATGTTAACTCTCCGGAATGCCTGGGAAAATCCTGAAATTTAAGTGTAGTTCCCGGCCTCCTGGACGGGAATCAGTTTTGGATCAAAAATCCTGGAAAACAACAGTTGTATATTTCTTTCCCGTTGCAACTTATGTAAAACGTTCGGAGTCAAATCACATGCACTTCAAACTCTGGTAAAAACTCACAAAGCCTAAAATGTGGCTTTAAGTTAAATTTATTTAAGAAAAGGGTATTTTATGATATATATTTCAACTGTGTTCATGTTTATTTCTGTTTTTTTCTTCGTAATCGCAGATTCGTGATCAATGACTATGAAATCCCTTCATAAATATGACCTGTAGACGGTGCTAAAGGTTTTCGGGCTTCGGGCCCCTGAAGCCGCCACAGTTGACTAATCGCGATCAAAAGGGGACGTTCTCATCTAGACATTACACCGAGTCATCCTATCAAGTTACAATGAAATCCATTCATAAATAACACCTTTAGTCTGTGCTAAAGGTTTTCGTGTTTTGGGCTCAGGCAGCCGTAATGGCTGAATGATCGTGACCAAAAGGGGATGTTCTCAGCTAGATATTATCTGGAGTCATCCTACCAAGTTACAATGAAATCCTTTATAAATATGACCTGTAGACTGTGCTAAAGGTTTTCGGGCTTCAGGCCCCTGTAGCCATCACAGTGTTGACCAATCGTGACCAAAAGGGGACAGTCTCATCTAGACATTATATGGAGTCATCCTAACAAGTTACAATGAAATCACTACATAAATACAACCTGTAGACTGTGCTAAAGGTTTTCGGGTTTTGGGCTCGGGCAATCATCGCGGTAGACAGATCACAACCAAATGGGGAAGTTTTCATCTAGACATCATACAGAGTCATCCTACCAAGTTACAATGGAATTTCTCTATAAATATGATCTGTAGACTGTGTTAAAGGTTTTGGGGTTTTGGGCTCGGGCAGTCAACATGGTTGACAGATTGTGACCAAATGGGGAAGTTCTCATCCAGACATCATACGGAATCATCCTACCAAGTTACAATGAAATCCCTCCATATTAAATATAACCTGTAGACTGTGCTAAAAGTTTTTGAGTTTCGGGCTTGGGCAGCCATCACGGTTGACAGATCATGACAAAAAGGGGACATTTTCATCTAGATATTATACCGAGGCATCCTACCAAGTTACAATGAAATCCCTTCATAAATACGACCTGTAGACTGTGCTAATGGTTTTTGGGTTCAGGGAGCCATCACAGTCGACCGATCACGACCAAAAGGGGACGTTCTCATCTAGATATGACCCCAAACTTGCATATGAAATTTTGTGACGATCGGATAAGAAATACGTGGTTTAGCCTGTGCTAAAGGAAAATGTGAACAGACTCACAGACTTCCGCACGCGTGATGGCAATAGCTTATCTTGACTTTGTCAAGTTAAGCTAAATATTGGTTAAAGTCGCATAGGATGTTGAAAAATTATGACTACATTTATTTATTTATTTATTGATGTTTAAGGTCACATATTTATGCACAATGGCTAATCATGACCGTGACAGTTTTACCGGTGGAGGAAGCCGGAGGACCCGGAGAGAACCACCGAGCGACGACGAGCAGCTGCCAGCTCCCCAACATCGTAACTCCGCACTGCAGTACAGGCAGGGTTAGATTGGTTGAAGACATGCGTACCATCGACGTGCAGTACGCCTTAGTACACGGCGTCATCGTGCCCCCACATGGGCAATGGGGTGAAGTGTCTTGCCCAAGGACACAACGCGGTTGCCGCAGGTGGGATTCGAACCGAGGACCTCTCGGCTTGCAGCCTGCACCTCTACCTACTGAGCCACCGCGCCCCCTATGACTACATATTTATACACAATGGACTTATTTTCTAACACTACATTTATTCCTTTGTGCTGACTAAAGAACTGTTAGTTAACTGTTAGCCGTCTCTACCCAGAAAATTTCGAATGGAATTGAAAAAAAAAAATGCTTCAATAATGATTTTGATAAAGATACTTTCCAAGTACTAATCTTCTTGAAGTAACTGAACATTACGATATATTTTCCTGTTAACATTTCCAGACTTGGGAAATCATTAGCTTAGAAGACTGATAAAAGCAAACCACAGGTAGTGGTGCTCTGTGGGTGAGTGGGTGGTGGGAGGGGGGGGTGGGTCATGAAGAAGAGGATGGCAGGGGGGGGGGGGGGTTAAAATCAACAATTATTTTATGATTTTTTAACATAGCATAAATGCATCAGCATAATTGACAACTAGATCTGGATATAAACTGGTGTTAATGGTGGTCCATGAGCTGAAAATTTTTTCTTTTGTTTTCTCCCCGCGCAAACTTTTCTCTGAGATCCATCCCATTTCCCTGAAAATCACCCTCAGGTTCCCTGAAGAAAGAATCTGCACTTGGGGATGCGACGTGAATCCCATAAGTGGATAGATGTCAATGTTTCGTTTCTCGTACACAAACTGCTCGTAGTGGACTGGTGGCTGCTTGGCTGTTCTTTCTATTTTTTGTGTTTCCTCCGCTTCTTCTTTGGAGGTGGATGTGGAGGTGGCGATTCTTTGATTATTGGCGATGGAGGTTGCGGTATCATCCTTTCTTGCACTAGTGCGTATGGAAAGGTGACGTTGGCTTTTAGTTTTGCTAGCTCTTCATCCAAGTACTCTTTTGTTGGTGCTGGCTCTTCTTCTTCAGTGCCCATGATCTGGTTTTCCAGTTTGTGGGCAAACTTGCTTATTTCTTCCTTGTCTTCACCTCAGCGTGGGGGTCCAAGCTTGAGATGGAACTGGAGGTGGAGGCATTTGTTGACTGGGTGGTGTCTGGAGCTGCTTTTTCCGTCTGGATGGGGGACTGGGTTTCCATTTCCTCTTCCTTCTGGTTATGGCTTGCTTCGGACTTTCTTCTCCAGGCCTCTAGGCACTTGGCGTCCCGGCGCTTAGTGGATGGACTTTTCTTCTTTCTCTTGCACTTGTCCTTCTCAGGGTCCTCTGGGTGTGGACCAGAGCCCGATTGGGCTAAGGTACTAACACTCCCCAGAGGGGCCGATGGTCTGGCTGCTGGCTTCTTTTGTCTCCTTGTTGGAGCCATTCCAAGTGGTACTGGAAAGTCCAATATCACCTGTCAGGTATCACTAGAAACATGGATTGTCCAGTTTCTGGTGTTACCCACATTCAAACATGTTAGCATGTCAGATAACTTCTGTGGTAGTTTCATTTTGCTGTGATTAGAGGTGCTAACGGAGAATCCAGTTGAGCGTCCGAACAGATCGACAGTCGAATAATCGGATGACAATCGTCGTATTCTGGAGGTTGACATGTCTGCACACAATGAAAGTGTCAATGACACTGTAGCTTAACTTGACTGTGTGTAGTGTTTGATGAAAAGGATAATGTTCCAATGTTTATGAAAGGATTATGAAATAAGACTAGAATTGTGATAATTGAGAATATGTTAATTTCTGTCCTTGTAGGCTATGTTTTCAATAAGAACTAGAGGCTCTAAAGAGCATGTAATCGCTCACTTGGAACTACATATAAAAATGTGATTTCCCACAGGCTTTCCATGGTAACTATGAGCTGAAACTGTGGCCATGTTTGTAACATTACATCAACATTAAATGAGGATCATTGGTAGGTGTCCCAGTCCTCAATCATGTGAAGTTTCAAAACATTTTACTTTGTAGTTTCAGAGGGGAAGATTTTTGCAAAATCCATCAATCAGAATGAGAGAATGTCTCTGGTGGCCATATTTTCCAACCAACAGGAACAAAAAGAGGATCGTTTGTAGAGGGCCTCCTATAGACCATTCCTGCAAAGTTTGGTTCACGTCGGCTCAGTAGTTCCTGAAAAGATGAAAATGTGATTTCTCATAGGGTTTCTATAGTAACTATAAGCCGCAATTGTGGCCATGTTTGCAAAACGATCAACATTAAATGAGGATCGTTGATAGAGGGTGTCTCAGTCATCAACCATGCAAAGTTTCAAAACATTTGGCACTGTGGTTTCAGAGGAGAAGATTTTTCAAAATCCACCAATCAGAATCAAAGAATGCTTCTGGCAGCCATGTTTTTCGATGTACGCTAACAAAATGAGGATCGTTTGTAGAGGACCTGCCACAGACTATCCTTGCAAGGTTTGGTTCACATCAGCTCAGTAGTTCCTGAGAAGAAGATAAAAATGTGATTTCCCATAGAGTTTCTATAGTAACTATAAGCCACAATTGCAGCCATATTTGCAACCCGATCAACATTAAATGAGGATCGTTAGTAGAGGGTGTCTCAATCATCAACCATGCAAAGTTTCAAAATATTTGGCCCTGTGGTTTTAGAGCAGAATATTTTTCAAAATCCACCAATCAGAATCAAAAAATACTTCTGGCAGCCATGTTTTTCGATGCACGGTAACAAAAATGAGGAGCATTTGTAGAAGACCTTCCATAGTCTATCCCTGCCAAGTTTGGTTCACATCTGCTCAATAGTTCCAGAGAAGAAGATGAAAATGTGATTTCCCATCGGGTTTCTATAGTAACTATAAGCTGCAATTGCAGCCATGCTTACAACCCGATCAACATTAAATGAGGATCGTTGGTAGAGGACATCCCAGTCATCATTTATGTGAAGTATCAAAACATTTGGCCTGGCAGTTTCAGAGGAGAACATTTTTGAAAATCCACCAACCACAGTCAAGGAATCACTTTGGCAGGCATGTTTTTCAACCCACAGGAACAAAATGAGGATCATTTGTAGAGTACCTCCCATAGACTATTCCTGCTAAGTTTGTTTTCAAGTCAGCTCAGTAGTTCCAGAGAAGAAGATGAAAATGTGATTTCCCATTGGGTTTCTATAGTAACTATAAGATGAAATTGAAACCATGTTTGCAACCTGATCAACATTAAATGTGGATAGTTGGTAGAGGGGTCCCAGCCATCAACCATGCAAAGTTTCGAAACATTTGGCCCTGTGGTTTCAGAGATTTTTCAAAATCCACCAATCGGAATCAAAAAATGCCTCTGGCGGCCATGTTTTCAAACCCATGGGAACAAACTGAGGATTGTTTGTAGAGGACCTCCCATAAACTATCACTGCCAGGTTTGGTTCACATCGGCCCAGTAGTTCCAGAGAAGAAGATGGAAATGTGATTTCTCATAGGGTTTCCATAGTAACTGTAAGCCTCAATCAAGGCCATGTTTGTAACCTGATCATCATTAAATGAGGATCATTGGTACAGGGTGTCCCAGTCATCATTTATGTGAAGTTTCATTTGGCCTGGCGGTTTCAGAGAAGATTTTTGAAAATTCACCAACCAGAATCAAAGAATGCCTCTTGAAGACATGTTTTTCATCCGAAGGGAACAAAATGAGGATCATTTGTAGAGGACCTTCCATAGACCATTCCTGCCAAGTTTGGTTCACACCGGCTCAGCGGTTACAGACAAGACGAAAATGTGAAAAGTTTACAGGCGACAGACGCCAAATGATGTGAAAAGCTCACATGGTCTTTTAGGCCAGGTGAGCTAAAAAGGGGACGGACAGATATATGGACAGATGGACACACAGAACCCATTTCTATATCTCCTGCAAAACTTAGTTTTGGCAGGGGATAATAAAATGAATTATTTAACCTTTTAATACTATGTTCCTGAATGGTACTGCCATATTGAATACTGTTTACTGATGGGCAAATCCCTATAACATTTCTACAGATTCAACAAAGTAATTTAAAGTAGAATTGGCTGGAGAATTGAATATATTCTGGTGCTCTGTCTTCATTTGACACAGACTTTGTGATCTGTATGATTGTTCTATCTGTACATTTACTGAAAATTATTTGTGTTCACTTTCTGCGTTTAGCCCTCACCCCCAGCTATAGAGAAATATTGGAACCACTCCATATATTAATCAAATACCTGCTATGAACACCACAGTCATACACAGAAACACTCCTTGTGAATAGTGATCTCCCATCTACTCTAAACTGCAGTTCCATTTTTTGGTGGTCTGAAAGAAAAATTTGAACACCTTAACTAATAACAGAAACATTCATGGCCAGTTAATCACATTTGTCAATATGTTTAGACTGGAGTTCATGGAGAGTTGTTTAGAATGTTCAGTTTTTCTGCCTCTTGCATTTTTTGCCAACATGAAAAGAACAAAATATAGCCAGATAGTAAATACATGAAAGCATTTGGGATATTGTGGAAATTTTTTAAAAATTCTCCTTCTAGACTGCAACCTCTGTCCCCTCAGTGGAGCATACAGTGCTGGTCAGTTTTAACCCTTATGTTGGGTAAAGGGCTAAAGCACTTCCGGTAATTTCATATTGCTTCATTTTGGCTAAGCAGTAAGGTGAAACATAAATGTGCGTAATCCACTAGTTGATGTATAGAATGGCTAGGACGGTGCATGTTTTCGTTCATGTTAAAAGGGGTCTCCCTCCACACAGAATCAGATCATCAACATCCAGAGGTCATTACAGACATCAGTACAGGACCATGACTCAACCATTCAAACAATTTTTGCGAGAATGGAGAAGTTGTGACACCAGATTTTATATATAGCGACAGTCATGCACCAACGTAGTCACATATTTGTACATGTACGTAAATTGATATGCATGTGGGACCTTAATCCTCTACTAAAACACAGACGGCAGTTTCTTGCTACATAGTGCAGCTACAAATGAAACTTCATTTCACTAAAAAAGAATAACAAACTATGCTATTTTAGTCATGTATAACAACTCTTTGTAGAATTAATCCATGGATAAAAATGCTTTTGTAATTAAAAACCTAAGATCAGAATAAAAATTATGAAAGAGAAAAAAAAAATCCAGAATCCCATGAAATCCATAAATATGCCCCATGGCACTGGCTTTAATAAATTTGTAATCATCCTACAATGATTTAATACATCAATATAGATGTATGTGAAATCACTAGAAACAGAGTTTTACAATGTTTTTTCCATTATCCTCAGTGTTAACATCTGGTGCCCTGATAACTCAGGGGCTTGATTTTAACAAATTTGAATCTGACTCCCCTAATGATGATGTAGACTAAATATCAAAAGATTCTGACTGGTGGTTCTAGAGAAGATTTTTTCCTCATATTGAACCATGTTAAAATTAGGGCTCATATAGAGCCCAAATATCAATATAACCAGGGAGTTGATTTGAACAAATTTGAATCTGACTCCCCTGCCAAAACCCCTCCCACTCCCAATCAAGGATGTTATATATCAAATATCAATAGAATCTGACCGGTGGTTCAGAAGATTTTTAAAGAATATTCCTGTATTGAACTCAGTTATATTTCAGCTCCCATAGGGGGCCCGAATATCAATCCAGGAATATGAGTTGAACAAACTTGAATATGATCTCAGGAAGGATGCTCTATACCAAATATTGAAAGATTTTGACTGGTGAATCTGAAGGGGAAGATTGTAAAGATTATTCCCCATACTGCATTAAGTTCAAATTCAGGGAGCCCAAATATCAACCCAGGGACTTGATTTGAACACACTTGGATCAGATCTCCCTAAGGATGCTGTGTACCAAATATCAAAAGATTCTGACTGGTGGATCTAAATAAGAAGATTTTTTAAGATTATTCCTCATATTGTACTAGTTAGTTATGTTAAACTTCAGGCTCTAATAGGGAGCCCAAATATGAAACCAGGGACTTGAATTTCACAAACTTGAAATCTATCCCCTCTAGGGATGCTGTATAGTGAATATCAACAAATTCTGACTAGTGGATCTGAAGCAGCAGATATTTAAAGACTATTCCTCATAGTGGATGAAGTTAAAATTCGGGATCCAATAGAGAACCCAAATATTAACCCAGAGACTTGACTTATTCCTGATATTGCACTAAGATAAAATCCATGCTCCCATAGGGAGCCCAAATCAGACAGTTCTACGGGTGGAGGAAGCCAGAGTACACACCGAGCAATGGCGAGCAACTGTCAGACTCCCCAACGTACCAACTCCACACAAGCAGGGTTAGCATTGGTTGAAGACAAGTGCACCATCGACGTGCATTTCGCCTTGGTAAAAAATGCCACCGTGACCCCACGTGGGCAAGTGGGATTAACTGTCTTGCTCAAGGACACAACATGACTGCTACAGGTGGGATTCAAACCGAGGACCTCACGGCTTGCAGCCTGCATCTCTACCTAGTGAGCCACTGCGCTCACAAAATTCAGGCTAACACAGGAAGCCATTATCAATCCAGGGACCTTATTTGAACAACCTTGGATCTGACCTCCCTAAGGATGCTGTATACCAATTATCAAAAGATTCTGTTTGGTGGATCTGGAGAAGAAGATTTTCAAAGATTATTCCCGATACTGTACCAAGTTAAAATTCAGGCTCCCCCTACGGTGAACTATGACACAATCAATGGCAATATTATTTTACTATTCAATTCTACTAATCCTGATGCTTTAAACATAATAACAATTCTCTTTTCAGGTTTGGGAAAGATGGGTGTTTGAAAATATTTCTATTTTTAGCTCCTGGGGTTCCTGAGGCAATATAGGAATTTTTCTTTTTCTTTTTTTAAGTGCAGGAATCAAGTACTTGTGATTCAATAATACCATAAACCAAATTTGGTTCAAATTGGCTCATTGGTTCAGATAACAGAAATTTTGGGTGGGGCCAAAAATCTTATCCCTCCCATTCCAAAGGCAAATATTGACCCTCCAACTGCGTTAGAACAAACTTCATTCTACACCACAAAAGGAAGCACAGTACCAGATATCAAGGCATTGTCCTAATTGGTTCTTGAGAACATATTTTTAAAATTTGACAGCATTTTCCCCCCACCACCACCCTATGTGGCAGGGTAAGTTCATTTCAATAAAATTAAACTGCAATGTCATAAAAAAAACAGTCACCTCAAAGTTGACTGAAATCGGTTCAGCGTTTTTTGGAGGATTTGCAAACACCATGTTCACAGACGATGGATGCCTAGACAGACAATGGACAGATGGGTAGCCGGATGCTCGACAGATCACCCCAGCTAACCCTGATTTTCAGTCAGTTGAGCTAGCAATGTAAATTCATACAGACTAAATAATTTCACTTCAAAGATAATATGCAGCGTAACCTCTGAATATGAAGCCTTGAAGTTGTGATGCATGCACTTCAGAATGAAGATAAAATATAGGCTTGCCACATTCAACCACTTAACCACAATATTAAAATCTAGATTCCAATGACAACCCTAAATATGATCACATGACTTTAGATTGAACAAATTTGTAAATCATCCAAACAATGGTGTTATATAGCAAATTTGGAAGTACTTAAATCAGTCATTTGGGAGCAGAACATTTTCAAAAGTTTTCTCAGTTGTTCCCAGCATTAAAATCTAGGCCTCAAAGCTTGATTCAAAAAAGAAACCCTTGGAACTCATCCTTACAATGATATTATTATACACTGAATATGGAAGCTTTTTGGGGTTGTTTGGGAGAAGATTTTTTAATGCTTTTCCCATTCCATACAGAGTTAAAATGATGGACTTCCAGGTAATAATAATAATAATAATTGATTTTCTAGAGCGTAAAACCACAAATAGTGCTCTAAAACGCTTGACAGAAATAAATACACTTTTCTGAAATGAAGAGTCACATCTGTTTTGGTTGCTTCTTGGAGAGGTTTAGGAGAATGCTTCAGTAAATAGGAAAGTTTTAAGATTTCTTTTGAAGACATCGAGAGTTTCTGAAGTTCTGACACTAATTGGCAGGGAATTCCACAATCTGGGACCCACGATGGAGAACACACGATCATGAGCCTGATTAGATCTGCTAAAAGGCACAACTAGTTGAATTTGTTTTTTAGATCGGAGTCTGCGTGTTGGTTTATATACAGTGAGGAGCTCTGGCAGGTAAACTGGAGCCAGTTTGTGGAGACATTTGAATACTAAGATCAATATTTTGAAATCAATCCTCTGTTTAACTGGAAGCCAATGTAATTGTCTTACAACAGGTGTTATGTGTTCAGAGCGTTTGGTACCAGTAATTATCCTAGCAGCAGTATTCTGAACTTTTTTAAGCTTCTGAATCAGGCACTGGGACAGCCCCACTAACACTGAATTACAATAGTCTAGTTGTGAGGTGATGAAGGAGTGCACAAGTTTTTCAAGTGCTGACTGGTTAAGATAAGGTCGCAGTCTTCCAACATTACGAAGCTGCCAGTAGCATTTTTGACATATTTTATTGATATGGATGTCTAGTTTTAAATTTGAGTCCATAATCAGTCCAATATTCCTGGCCGATTCACTTTTCATAGTGATGTTGTTTCCAACAAGAATTGATGTAACAGAGAGTGTAGGCATGCAAACCCCGAATATCACTAAGAATTCAGTTTTAGAGTCATTCATTTTCAGTTTAAAGTCTATCATCCATTCCCGCAAAAGATTTATGCAAGTTTCCATGTTATTGACTGCGGTGAAGGAGTCACTTGGAACAGATGGGTTGAATGTGATGTACAGTTGGGTGTTGTCTGCATATAGATGATATGATATGCCATGCTTTTTAAGAAGGCGACCGAGAGAAGTGTACAGTGTAAACAAGAGTGGTCCAAGAACTGAGCCCTGAGGAACGCCACACTTTAACGTCCTGCTTTCTGAACCGATCTTATTGATGTATATTTGTTGACTGTGACCTTCTAGATATGATGCAAACCACGATAAGACAGTTCCACAAATGCCATGCTGTGTCAATGTCTGCATGAGAATACCATGGTTGACAGTGTCGAATGCTGCTGACAAATCCAAGAGAACAAGCAGTACAGCCTTACCCTCAGACACTGATTTAACAATGTCATTGTTGACTCGTAGTAAGGCTGTTTCTGTACTGTGGTTGGCTTTATATGCAGACTGGAAGGGCTCTAAAATATCATTTTCATGCAGATGATTTTTGAGTTGTAAAGCAACAACCCTTTCCAACAATTTAGACAGGAAAGAGAGGTTTGATACTGGTCGATAATTCTTCAGGTTGTCAGGATCAAGAGATGGTTTCTTGATGAGTGGAGTAACAAGTGCTTTTTTTCAATGCATTTGGAACAAATTCCTCATGTAGGGATGCAGATATGATAGATGTTATTGCTGGCAGAAGATAATCAATTGTCTCTTTTAAAAGGAATGTTGGAATTTGATCTAGATCATTGGATTTATTGGATGATGATAAAATCATTTTATGAATGTCATCTTCTGAGACAGAGTGAAAATTAGAAAAATCACTTTTTATGTCAAGATGATCAAACTCTGGTGGTTCACGTGATGGTATACTATCCAGAATTACTTGAATTTTGGTTATGAAATAGTCGCTGAATTTTTCCAGAATTTCTTCAGTATTTAGAAGATCTGGGAGAATGACTTTTTGTTCTTTACCAAGGAGACTATTGGTTAGCGAGAACAGCACCCTTGTATTAGATGACTCTTCTATAAGAGAATTGTAGTACTCCCTCGTCGCCTTTTTGATGATCTTATAAGTTGTATTTCTTTGGTAGCAGAACATTTGCCGGTGAACCTCAAGCTTCGTTTTATTGTAAAGACGCTCAAGTCTGCGGCGCTGTCGTTTAGCAGCTATAACATCTTCTGAAAACCACTCCACTTTTTCCCTATTAGTTATAATTTTTGCCTTGGGTGGTGCATGTTCAGCCATGATGCCCTTAAGAGTTTCTTCAAATAAAGATTGCAATTGCTCAGATGATTTATGACTACAACAAAAATAGTTCGAACACAGATTTGATGAACTGATATCCATTTTCAAGGCATCAATGTTTATGGATTTATATTTTCGATAACTAATTTTCTTGGGAGGGATTTTTGAAGTTGCTAGTGTCAATTCGGCTAAGACCGCATAGTGATCTGACAATGCAGGATCTGTGACATGGACATTTTGTACTGACGTGCTGTTACTTTGACGAACAAGAATTAGATCCAAGGTGTGTCCTTTGTTGTGGGTAGGTTTTGAGACCAGTTGTGAATAGCCATATGATTCAAACAAATTTGTGAATTGCTTGGCAAAAGTGTCATGTAATTTGTCAACATGGATGTTGAAATCACCGGCAATAACTATATCACATCCATACAAGGACAGACATTCAGAGAATTCATTTAGAAACTGTGCTGATGTAAGTTTGTTCCTTTTTGATGGTGGTGGTCGGTAAACTACGAGTAATCGAAGTGAACGGTTGCTCGACACGAGGCAGTCAATCACTTCAAAAGATGGCGGAGATTTGTATAAATCAGGATGCTATTTTATGTTTAAGGCATCACTGTGGATGACAGCTACACCACCACCTCGACTCCCTGGTGAGTTGTGTAAGATGGAAAAACCCAGTGGTAATAGTTGTCCAATGGGAAAACTGTCATTATCATTTTCTTTCAACCATGTTTCAGTTAGAGCCAAAACACTGAGATTGTTATCTAGTATGAAGTCCTTTAGATCATGTTCCTTCCCAGAAACAGATCTTATATTAAGTAATCCAAAGTTCAAATTAGGTACTTTGTTCCTCAAAGATCTGACATTGACCATTGAAAATATATTGGAGGTAGTTTTGTAATCAGCTGTATCTTTGTGGATTAAACTAATGTTACTGAAATTCACACCAGAATTAGTGTCTCTTTTGACAGCCTGTGTTGTAATTTGACAGTTTCTATTCGGTATACTTTGTGTGATCTGTTGATGGGTTGACAAAACTCTGGTTTCAATATCCTTTCTTTTTTCAAGGTTTTAAAAACATTAGCTTTGGGCCTGTGCTTAATATGGTTCATTGTTTTGTTGATGGAATTGAGATCATCTGAAGTGTAACTGGTCAAACACATTTTGCTTGTCCACAATTTAGAACTCCAGTCTCTTGTAATATCAGGTGTGAAATAACAATTTCCAATTAGCAGTGAAATTAGGTGTGAAATGAATCTAACAGTCCAAGCTAAATTGGAACAATGGGTTAGATAATCCTGGCAAACTAGTGCATTGAATTTTGAAACAAGATTGGAAAAATCTTCAACATGTTTCATGATTTTTTTTCATAAAAGTACAGAAGTCGTTAACAAATTCCTTTAAAAGTCATATCAAAAGAGTCTACATCAGGTACAGAAAAGCTGGAACAAATTTCAACAAATAAATCCAGAGATATCCACTTGAAAACTATGAAAATGCAGGAGCTCAAAAATGTGTGACCACACTTGGTGGCAATGTCTTCAACTGGTGGCAATGTCTTCAACTTGTAATAACAAGGAAAGCAATGCAAAGCAATTCCAATCAGGGACCAGCCTAGGGGGGAATTTTAGGGAGACTTCAAGTCTCCCTCCAGAAAAAATAGGGAGACTGCAGAGTCATGTAGGGAGACTTCATAGGCAAGTGGGGAAAATTAAGAATATTCATGTACCACCCCCGCCGCCCCTTCATATTTTCAATTTATGGTCCTCCATTAACGTACAAATAATCCAGGTCCAGTTGTCTATGATGCATCTGTGCCAGGTTAAAAAATCACAATGTAATTATTGACTGAAAATCCCCCACTGCTACCTTCTCCTTCATGACCCCTCACCTCTTCTTCTAGCCAATCCCCCATCACCCTCCCGTGGTTGCCTTTCAACAAAGTCTACTAAGCTAATAATTTCCTAAGTCTTAAAGTGTGAACAGGACCAGATGTAAGAAGGTTGCTTGGGAGGTACTTTGATAGTTAATAAACAGAATACATTCTGGGGTCGAGTATTTTGTAAAAGAAATGTCATTCCGCATCATTTTTATGGCATTCCGGTGTCATTCCGCGTCATTTCATGTCATTCCTATGTTTAGGAGGACCCTTTTTCAAGATCGTCCACATGCACACTTGTGTCCTGTACAAAGCTTTTCTTGACATCACTAAAGCTTTTTTTCATGTGTTTCAATTCCATTCGTGTTTTTCTGGGAATAGACACCCCAACAGTTAACAGTCGTCAGCAAATCGAAATGAAAATAATGTGTTATAAAATACGTCCGTTGTGTATACATTTTCGGCATCCTAAGCGACGTAACCTACTTTCAAACTGGGTTGTTTTGTTGAGTCGCGTAAGTCACTTATTTTCGTTTCGACACTTGAAGCTCCGACTGGAACGCAACAAAATAGAAATAAAAAAAAATCCGCCGAAAGCGACAATGGACATTTGCTTGTCGTGTGATTTCAAATAAATGGACGTTTATTTGACGAATTAAAATGCCCATTTATCACACTCGAGCACATTCGATTTTTGAAAATACTCGCTTTCATGTAAACCTCGCATCACTCAGTTCAGCCTTTTCTCATTTTGACCAATTTTTAGAGGGCGACTTGTAATCGCCCCGACTATTTTTCTAGGCGACTTTGGGCTTAGAAGGGCGACTTAATCGCCCTAGTCGCCCTCACGGCTGGTCCCTGATTCCAATCCCACCGCAAACCAAATATATTCAAAACAAATCACAAACAAGCTTGACACGATATTTCTTTAACAAAGGGCAATAACTCCCATAGTTTTCATCGGTAACAGTGGTTATTTTATTTATTATGGTTTAACGACTCTTTAACAGCCAGGGTCATATCATGTCAGTGACAGTTTGATGGGTGGAGGAAGCCGGAGTACCCGGAGAGAACCACCAAGCAACGATGAGCAGCTGTCAGCTCTCCAACATCATAACTCTGCACCGCGGCACAGGCAGAGTTAGATTGGTTGAAGACATGCACCCCATCGACGTGCAGTACGCCTTAGTACTCAGCGTCATCGTGCCCCCATGTAGGCAATTGGGGTTAAGTGCCTTGCCCACGGACACAATGCGGGAGCACGAATCAGTCGCTGAAAAGGTCACCCATCCAACTACTAACCGCGCTCGATGTTGCTTAACTTCGGTGATCTGACGAGAACCGGTTACCGCGATGCAGCAGTGCCCCCGATAGCAGTGGTTTCTCGACTTGATGAAGACATTGTTGCTATAAACAAGCCTAACACAATATTTTTTTAACAAAAAGCAATTACTCGGACAATTTTCAGCGGATAACGGTGGTCATTGAACTTGACGTAGACATTGTTCCTGAAGAGATATATACCAAACAAATGTACTAATGTTTAGGTTATTCTATAAACAAGCATAACACGATATTTTTAACAAAGGGCAATAACTCCCATAATTTTTATCGCATATCACTGGTCACTCAACTTGTAGACATTGTTGCTATAGAGACATATACAAAAAAGAATTGAAATCCGTTTTTTATTGTTAAAGTTAGGCCATAAACAAGCATTACACATTATTTTTTAATCAAAGGGCCATAATTTTCATTGGATATTGGTGGTCATCGAACATGACATAGACATTGTTTCTATAGAGAGATACACTGAAAAGAATTGAAATCGATTAAATATTGTTCAAGTTATGCTGTAAACAAGTTTCACAGGATATTTTGAAAACAAAGGGCCATAACTGCCATAAACAAAGTTCGGTCAGATGGACGGATGGATGCGGATGGACAGACGGATGAAGTGATGAAGCTCTTCACTATATCCTTCCCTTGCAGGGGGAAAATAATAAAACTAATTAAGATTTGTTTGACCAGTTTGATTATTCACTTCATTAGAGTATTTTGTACCAAGTATCAATTGCTTGTCTGTGCAGTTGAAAAAAAATTATGTTCAAAATTTTGTTCAATTTTTAGTCTGCATAGATTCCCATGGGGCCCCTTATTTTCTGTGCACAAATCAGTAACATGTTACCCTCTTAATATGTATGTCCAAATTTACTTCAAATCAGTCAAAGAGTTACAACAAGAGGCCCCAGGGGGCCTGAGGGCGCTCACCTGACATGGTAGCCTGAATATCAACCCAGAGAATTGATTTCAACAAGTTGCATCTGCTCCTCCTAAGAAAAGCTTATACCAAATATCCAAAGATTCTGACCAGTGGATCTAAAGAGGCCCCAAGGGGCCTTAATTGCTCACCAGGCAAAGTGATTCAAACAAAGTGGTTCAAAGAAGTATTTAGGGTCATATTCAGTTAGACATGGTTCATCAACACTACAAAGGAATGAAGTCATGAGAGACAAATTTTTAGGGACATGGCTTGAACAAACTTGAATCTTACCCCCCCCCCCCCCCCCCCCCCCCCCCCCCCCCCCCAAGGATGCTGCATACCAAATATCAAAAGCATTCATCTGCTGGATCTGAAGAAGACTTTTAAAGAAAAATTCCTCATATTGACTAAGTTATAATTCGGGTTACCACAGGGAGCCCAAATATGGACCCAGGGACTTGGCTTTAACAAACTTGAATCTCACCCCCCTAAGGATGCTACACACCACATATCAAAACATTCCGACTGCTGGATCTGCAGAAGAAGATTTTTAAAGAAAATTCCTCATTTCGAACTCAGTTGCAATTCAAGCTCCCACAGTGAGCCCAAATATGGACCTAGGGATATGGCTTGAACAAACTTGAATCTCACCTCCCTAAGGATGCTGCATACCAAATATCAAAACATTCTGACTGCTGGATCTGAAGTAGAAGAATTTTAAAGAAAATTCCTCATTTTGAACTAAGTTAACATTCGGGCTCCCACAGTGAGCCCAAATATGGACCTAGGAGCATGGTTTGAACAAACTTGGATCTCACCCCCCTAAAGATGCTGCATACCAAATATCAAAACATTCTGACTGCTGGATCTGAAGAAGATGATTTTTAAAGAAAATTCCTCATTCTGAACTAAGTTATAATTCGGGCTACCACAGTGAGCTCAAATATGAACCCAGGGACTTGGTTTTAAGAAACTTGAATCTCACCCCCCTAAGCATGCTGCATACTCAATATCAAAAGATTCTGCCTGCTGGATCTTGAGAAGAAGATATTTAAAGAAATTTGCCTGAAATGTACTAAGTTCAAATTTGGGTTCCTATACTGAGCCCAAATATGAACCCAGGGGCCGATTTGAACAAACTTGAATCAGATCCACCCCACAATGTTGCGTACCAAATATCAAAAGATTGTGCCTGCTGGATCTGGAGAAGAAGATTTTTTAAGAAATTTGCCTGAAATGCACTAAGTTCGAATTCGAGCTTTCATAGTGAGCCCAAATATGAATCCAGGGGGCCGATTTGAACAAACTTGAATCAGATCCACCCCACAATGTTGCATACCAAATATCAAAAGATACTGCCTGCTGGATCTTGAGAAGAAGATTTTTTAAGAAATTTGCCTGAAATGCACTAAGTTCGAATTGGAGCTTCTATAGTAAGCCCAAATATGAATCCAGGGGGCCAATTTGAAAAAAAACTTGAATCAGATCCACCCCACAATGTTGCATACCAAATATCAAAAGATTCTGCCTGCTGGATCTGGAGAAGAAGATTTTTAAAAAAAATTTCCTGAAATGCACTAAGTTCGAATTCGGGCTTCTATACTGAGCCCAAATGTGAATCCAGGGGGCCGATTTGGACAAACTTGAATCAGATCCACCCCACAATGTTGCATACCAAATATAAAAAGATTCTGCCTGCTGGATCTGGAGAAGATGATATTTTTAAGAAATTTGCCTGAAATGCACTAAGTTCGAATTCGGGCTTCTATACTGAGCCCAAATATGAATCCAGGGGGCTGATTTGAACAAACGTGAATCAGACCCATACCAAGATGCTGCATACCAAGTATCAAAAGATTCTGCCCACTGGTTCTGGAGAAGAAGATTTTTTAGTAATTTTTCTATAATTCATACGGTGCTATCAGAGTTATGCCCCATACAGAGCCCCCAAGGGACGTGGCCATTTCATTTGCTCAAACATGAATTGCCATATAGTAATGAACATGCACATGAAGTTTCGTGAAAATTGGCCCAGTGGTTTCAGAGGAGAAGCCGTTTGAAAAATTTTCACGACGACAGACGCCAGACGACGGCCGGCCGGTGATAAGTTAAGCTCCCTTCGGTGAGCTAAAAAAGATTTTCAAAGAATATTCCTCATATTGAACTAAGTTATAATTCGGGCTCCCACAGGGAGCCCATATATGAATCCAGGGACTTGGCTTTAACAAACTTGAACTCACCCCCCCTAAGGATGCCGCACACCAAATATCATAACATTCCGACTGCTGGACCTGAAGAAGATTTTTAAAGAAAATTCCTAATTTTGAACTAAGTTATCATTCAGGCTCCCACAGTGAGCCCAAATATGGACCTAGGGACATGGCTTGAACAAACTTGAATCTCAGCCCCCTAAGGATGCTGAATACCAAATATCAAAACATTCTGACTGCTGGATCTGAAGAAGATTTTTAAAGAAAATTCCTCATTTTGAGCTGAGTTATAATTCGGGCTACCACAGTGTGCCCAAATATGAACCCAGGGACTTGGCTTGAACAAACTTGAATCTCACCCCCCTAAGCATGCTGCATACCCAATATCAAAAGATTCTGCCTGCTGGATCTTGAGAAGAAGATTTTCAAAGAAATTTGCCTGAAATGCACTAAGTTCAAATTTAGGCTCCTATACTGAGCCCAAACATAAACCCAGGGGGCCGATTTGAACAAACTTGAATCAGATCCACCCTACAATGTTGCATACCAAATATCTAAAGATTCTGCCTGCTGGATCTGGAGAAGAAGATTTTTTAAGAAATTTGCCTGAAATGCACGAAGTTCAAATTCGAGCTTCTACAGTGAGCCCAAATATGAATCTAAGGAGCCGATTTGAACAAACTTGTATCAGATCCACCCCACAATGTTGCATACCAAATATCAAAAGATTCTGCCTGCTGGATCTGGAGAAGAAGATTTTTGAAGAAATTTGCCTGAAATGCACTAAGTTCGAAATCGGGCTTCTATACTGAGCCCAAATATGAACCCAGGGGGCTGATTTGAACAAACTTGAATCAGATCCATCCTACTATGTTGCATACCAAATATCAAAAGATTCTGCCTGCTGGATCTAGAGAAGTTTTTTAATGTTTTTCCCATTGCCTTCAGTGTTAAAAAGTGCTGACTCAGCACTTTTTCAAAGTCCTGAAAAAAAGTACCTTGTGATCAAACCGATAGGGATTTTTTTAACCATTCTATTCTACTGGATAAAAGTAAGCTTTATACAAAATAAGAATTCTCTGTGCTGTGTAGTTTTGGAGATATGGCAGTTTTAAGGTTTTTCCTATTTTTAGCTCCCGAGGTTCCCACGGGGCAATGAGGAAATTTTTTTTTGCATCAATCAACTACTTATGACCCATTATCATCTCATATCAAATTTGGTTCAAATCGACCTCACAGTTCTGAAAATAGAAATTTTAGGCGTGGCCAAAATTTTTGCCCCTCCCATAACGAAGACAAATAATGCCCGTCAAACTTCTCTTGAACAAACTTGATTCTAAACCTCAAAAGGACTCTGTATACCACATATCAAGTTTCTGCTACTGGTGATTCATTAGAAGGAGATTTTCAAAAAATCGCGACATCGACGCCATAGCTGCGACGGGTGGTGCAATCTGCGGGTGAAAAAATGATTCTCAGAAGCAATCTGCAGATAATAGTAAAAAAAAAAAAAAAAAAATTTCAAGTTCATCAAGGGCCATAACTTCAAGAAAAATATTTGGAACAACACATGCATTGAACAGTGGCTAGACATCAATAAGATACACTTACATGTCAAATATACAGCCATTCCATCAAGTATTTCAAAAGTTATTGAGTTTTGAAACTCGTTGGTCAGACAGACAGACCGACCGACCGACCGACCGACAGACCAACCAACCGACCGACCGACCGACCGACAGACAGACCGACAGACAGACAGACATTGCCACTTATAGAGCTGCTAGTCGCAACTAAAAATTTGGCCATTTTTTCCACACCCCTCTGCTCAATATGAGCCGAAACCTAATTTGCATAAACATCAAAATGCCCCTATATAACCACTACTTACATGAAATTTAATTAAAATGTGGCCAGTGGTTTAGGAGAAAAAGGCTCAAACACCACCTTCACGCAGGATGACGGACGGATGGATGGACGACGGACGAAGAGTGATCAGAAAAGCTCACCCAGACTTTCAGTGAGGTGAGCTAAAAATTTCAAATTTGTGTTGGGACAAAAACCATGCCTCTCCCATTACAAAGGCAATATTACTTCATGATCAAAACTTATTCTACACCTTAAAAGGAAGATCAAGAACGAAAATAAACTTATTGCACATAGCTTGCATGCTTGTCCTACCCAGGAGGGAAGGGTGCAGTACATTAATTTTTACAAAACTTAAATGTCCACCTCAATCATCATTCACATGAGATTTTGTTGGATTGGGCAAATGGTTTGTGCGAAACTCAAACATCACCTTCATGTTGGAAGACAGGTGAAGAGAGATCACTGATGCTCACCATGACTTTAGTCAGCTGTGCTAATAGTAAATGAAATTGAAGGCAAACTCACCCTTACCCTTGGTTATATTAGGAAGTGCATGTTTCTTTGGTAAAGGACATGTGACAAGTTTATCATTTACTGAAGCAGCAGTCTCATGATGCATTGTATCAGAGACAAAATTACACTGTAAAGAATCCTGAACTTCTTTGTGTATGGTGATCTCCTCCAAAGTAAACGTAATCTGAAACAAATACAAAATCATTATTATTATCATTTATTGATGTTTAGAGTCACTTTCAGTACCAGTGACTATAATGACAGCAGGACATAGATAGAGCAATTTTAAAGGATTTCCCACAGTATTGGTCAGTGTGTCCAATTTTATTAGTGAAACTGAACTTGTTCACCACAGTGAACAAGCACTGCTTCACTACCCAGTTTTCTAGGAAAGTCAAATCAGTAATTAAAAGGCATAAAAGCTGCTGCTATTATAGAATGGAATGAGAGTGTTTAAAATGATTTTGTTTGTAACATGCATTTCTGAGGGAAAACTGAAATGAAACAATGCAAAGAAGTTTTTGTTCTAAGTGAGAGTTATTATTTAGAATATAAACAAGAAACACTCTGTGAACAAAGTTAAATCACTCTCACAAAAATAAGGTGAATGCCATATCTCAAAGCATTGTGACCAGTGATTCACAAGAAATTTGTTAGAAATAATTTCAAGTTTATTGGGCAGGGTTCCAGACTATGGGGGTTAATATCTTCCTTCAAAAACATGTGAAAAGTTACCCCTCCCACAAACAAGCACCCCCCCCCCCCCAAATCCCCATGAAGATCAGTCTTTAAAGGGAGAATCGCCCCCATACGAATCTCAACATGGGACAAAACGCTTGTGCCAAGGTGAATTTGAGAGGAACTGTAACTCCATGTACAGTCAGTCGTGTGTCTCGCAAATTCTTTTTAACTCTTTGCATGCTGCTGGTGGATATTCCTGCCCAGAACAGGAAGTCTCCTTGCACTAAAATAAGTATAATTTAGACCCCAAAAGTACTTCTAAATTTGGAGGTAGAATAACACAACACGAATAGTGATAACATTGAATACGCCAAATGTCAAATTAAATAACAAATTCCACATATTAGTGGATCTAGTGTATATATGGTTCCATTTTTCATTGTTTTCCAAGTCAGTTATTGAATCAACCTGTGAATTCACATTCACTACACTCGTGCATGCGTGATAAATGGAAAATATGTAATACAAACTGCAATTTCTTTTGTAGATGTTGTGGTGTTAGCTAATCCAAATACTGACCTTCTGGCTACCAAATGAACATTAATAACTCTGCAATTTTTCATTTTTCTTCACTGTTTTCTCCAAATAAAGCAAGGAAAATGCATACAAGGCCATGAAGAGTAACGTTTAACTTTCATGGTTTATTTATTTATTCATTTATTGGGATTTAATGACACTTTCAACAAATAGCATCATCCCTATGTAAAAAAATTATAACAGCAAATTTTTCAGTAGGCACCTCTGCACACAGTGATGCAAAGAGTTTCAGGTTAACCCTCACCAAACTGATGCAAAATAGAAACCAAAGTGGGCAATTTTGGTATTTTAAAACTGTACTCATTCTGCCTTATTGAAACCAAAATATTTGTCACATGATGCTCAAGGTAATGGTAAATGGCATTTGGAAGGCATTCAAATTTACCAAAGTTTCTGTAACAGTACTACTTTTTATGCAGCCAAAACAGATATTGAATAAAGTGGGTCACCAAAACTTTCCCAATAATTCCTCAATATGAGCTATGTACTTTTGGTTTTGGAAAAAATCAGTACAGAAAACTGCAAAATTCACTGAAAATCACAATATTTCAAACTTTACTATTCTTCAAGTGGCCAAATCCAAGTTATGTTGAGCCAAAGAGAAAAACCTACAACAGAAGATTTGTTCAGCGAGCATCTCTAATTGCAGCAAACAACACTGTTTGAAATTAACCCTTTCCAAACTGATAGAAAGTAGCAACCAAAGTATGCCAATTTTGCCATTTTCAAATTATAGCAATCAGTGTCCTTGAGGGTTAAATGTGAGACTGAAACATAAACAGCAACATTCCTCTACATGAGTAAAGCATTTTCCGGTAAACAGTTAGTTACTTTAATAGCCATTTTAGAGGAGATCAAGTTGTTTGGTTTGGGATTTAATGACAGAAAAAAATGAGTATAGAATGCAGCAAAATTCACAAAAATTAAAGTTTTTTCTGGATAATGCTGTCAAAACATGTGTTGGATTATGTGTCACACCAAAACTTGCCACAGAAAATTTGTTTCCCTTAAATTCCCTATAACACATAATAAAGATATTCAAAGGAAAATAAACTATACAAATCGCACACAGAGAAACCTGAGTACAGAAAAGTTCAAAATTAATCGAAAAAGGAATGTTGTCTGACGTTACTCATATTTGTACGACCAAAACTGGCAATGGATAAAGTGTGACAGCACAATACACAACAGAAAATTTGTTACACTATAAATAGTGAATAAATGTATGGAAAGCAAAATAGGATGCATGCTTTCTGTTTTCAAAAAATGACTACCGAAAACAGCAAGTTTTTCTGACCAGACTAGTTGTTATGCAGCCAAAACTGGTATTGGATAAAGCAGAACACCAAATCTTAACACAAAGTTTGTTCCCCATTGATTTTTGAATGCAGTTATGGAAAGCACAATGAGCTCTTTCCTTTTTGTTTTTGGACTAAATGAGTACAGAAATTTGCACAATACACTAAAAATCAGTTTGTTTCGGACAGTACTATTCTTTAAGTGGCCAAAGCATATGTTGGGTTAAGCCCCAGAGCATAACTTATAACAGCGGATTTGTTCATTAAGCATCTCTGCATATAGCAAAGCAAAGTGTTTGAAATTAACCCTTTCCAAAATGATAGAAAAAAGTAAACAAAGTTGGCTAATTTTGGCATTTTCATACGGTACTCTTATTCTCGCAATCATTGTGCTTGAGGGTTAAATCTGAGTTTAAAAAGTAAACAGTAACTTTCTTCTGCAATCATCAATACATCTATATATACCAAAATAATTTTTACAACAACCTTGCAGTTAGAAAAATTAGCCTTTGAAGTTGGTTAATCTTTACGAAAAATGCTGTATTCATGTCGTTTTTTGGCCAGAAGGGGTTAATTTTGAACTATTTGTGTGGTGATTTTGGTGTATCATATTACGCTCTAAATGTTTGGAAAATTGGTGCCAGATAACTGTAAAGAATTTTGAGACTTGAAAAACGGTGAAATTTTGATGGTTTTTGGCAGAAAATTTTGAAAATAAGCGTTTTCACGATTATGACGATACCTCATTTCACTGGATTTTGTGACAATACATAAGCTTGCCAAATTTGGTTGAAATCGTACAGCTAGTTTTTGAGCTATGTTGAAAAATTATAAATTTAAAGTAATTTGTATATTTTTATGCTTACAAATGGCGCAGACTAGCTGGTGCTAACTCAAAGTTATCAAGGGCCAAACACAAATTTTGAACCCCCCAATCCCCAAAATTTGCTTGCAAAACCGAAAAATAAAAATCCTATCTGGCCCTCCATACATTTACTCTCCACGAATGCGCAGCCGTCAGGAAGTGACCAGAATTGGTGCCAACATCATTCTTTGTAGAAGAGTGTACTACATAATAATTCAGCGTGGAGGAATGAGTGCCCAATCATGGGAGGGCCATCTCCGTCTGGGCCATTGGTAAGTATAAAAATATACAAATTACTTTAAATTTATAATATGTTTACACTATAACCCAATGGCCCAGACTAGCTGAATCGTAAAAAGGTGGAGGGCCTAGGACTTCAAAATTAGTAGATAAACATAGTTCCAATCCTGTAATCCAAGATGAAAGGAAATTAAATTTAAAAGGAATTACATGTATGTCTCTCTATACAGTAATAGAGAAGACATATCATCAATAAGGAGCCACATTCAAGTAATTCCATATTCTTAGCCTGAAGACTATGCTAATTGGATGTAACGAGTTCCCAATTTTTTTAAGGCTAGTCCAGACTAAGCCCCAAAAATTAGGATGGCGTATTTGAGAATGAGAGGCTATCCCCCACAAACATACGCACATACAATAAACACAAGCTGTATCCAGGATATAATCTACACACAAAACAACTTCACTCATAGTTACATACTTATCAAGCAGGAGAAGAGGTAAAAAATCACCCCCCCCCCCCACTTTTTTGAAGGAATCTTCAAAAAGAAGAGGGGAGCGCTCTGGAATCAGTAAAAGCAGTACCAAATAACAATATAAATATTCATCGAATAGACACCCAGGTATTAATTATTATTAATAAATTGGTGCTTAACACCGCTTCAGAAGCTAAGGCTATAGCGGCGATCCCAGTAATTAATATTGCCTGCTCGTAATGTAAACGGGAGTCAGCATACGCAGATAGGTCGAAAACCGGTTATATATTATATAACATACACATGTCCAATAGAATCACAATGGACGATCTCTGGAGAGTAAACACACTTCCAAGGTAACCCACAGGCGACCCCATTCAGGTGTACAATAAATTCCAATAAATAACATTCCTAGACATGTTCTATCCGATATCTATGTTCCTGGAAAACGTGCGAATATACGAGAGTGAAGACAAGATGTATTCGATTGGGTACCGCCATTAATAGAAACCTGGATCCAGAAATGGATCGAGCTATCATTAACAGACCGCCCCCGAAATAATTCTTAGTTTCTAAGGTCCATAACATTCAATAATACGTCTGCCTAATAATGCGATTATTATGCACGTGAACATTGAAATCCCGCATGTAATCATCTGAATACCAGTTAACTGACTAAACAGCCTCCCAGGTACCCCAAGGATGGAAATTTACTGACGATGAATCATATGCTCGTAAAAGACATATAGCTGAACAACCACAGGAAAACAACCAACTAGAAAGTGGATGATGTGCCCATGAGGTCGCCATAGAACACGACCCAGCTGCCAATCGAGTAGTCATGAAATGCACGTATGTACTTAAATGCATAGGAGGCTTACAGGAAGAAAACTACATCTTGCCCAGTAATCACCTCTTAACACATTGGAGGTGTGTGTGTGTGGGGGTGGGGGGTGGGGGGGGGTGGGGGTGGGGGTGAGGGGGGGATTCAAAATCATAACGAACCCCCCTCACCCACATTACTTGAATCATTCTTGTGTTCATCACCAAATAGTATAGGAACCGCAAGGCTCCCTCACGTCTGACCGACTCCATAATGCCACTAAGGGTGGAGAAGGGCGTGAAGAACAAATACTTCCTCTGATAAAGAAGGTCCTCTCGTGGAGGAAGCTTCCGGGAACGTCCCATAACAGACACCTGAGAAGACTGATCCAAGGTTTCTGTGAATACAGAGGTGCTACTATCAGGATTTCGCAACAAGACTGTTTGAACTAAACAGAATATGCTAAATCAACGGAGTTGAAGGATATGCCTATCCTATCATTCCATCCCATGAGCTCAACAGAGCATCTACTGTGTACACTCAATGATCTTGGCATGGCGACATGACCATCGGTAACTGATTATTCCGGTGTGTCGCAAACAGATCTATCATGGAACAATCCCATTGGTAGCAAATCTGCCTGAATATTCGCTTGTTGAGAGTCCGGTCCAATGCAAACAGGCGACCTTTCTGAGAGAGGGAGTCTGCTAGTACATTCAGACGACCCGGTATATGACAGACAGAAACATGAACATGATGATTCATGACGTATAGGAAAATCTTCTCCGTTAATTCACATAATGGCACTGAATGAGTGTCGCCTTGGTTCCTGATGTAAGCTACTACTGTCGAATTGTCAGACAAAAATTGAACATGGACGTCCACTGTTATGTGAATCCAATGTAGCGCTAACCAAATTAACATCATCTCTTTGATGTTTATGTGCTTCTCTAGGAAATGAGGGTCCCACAGACCCTGACACCTCAAGTCTGCGGGACTTAGGGTCGCGTCCCAACCCGTCTGACTCGCATCCGTCATAATCATGAAAGCAGGATCCGGCAGTTGCAGCGGAACTCCATGATTTAACCACTGAATATCTGCCCAAATCTGAACCCCTGTTTTACTAGGTCCATTAAAATATTACTAGTTTCGAGCGAATGCGTCATCACACTGCAGTTCTGAGTAAAGAATATCTGGAGGGGTTGCGTGCGCATGTGGCTCATCGGAATAAGATCCGAAGCTGCTCCGCACAGCCCCATCAGTAGCATGAATTCCTTCGCCGTTAATGCATCTGAGTGTAGACAAAAGCGAGCATAACAACTGACAAATTTTGCTCTGGGTAACGGCTGATGAACCTGATTATTGTGAGTCTCGAAGCTCATTCCCAAGTGAGTGAATGACTTGGACGGAGCTATATCCGACTTTTTCTCGTTTACGACGAAACCGAGACGTCGGAACAAAAGAAGCAGACTCTGAATGTCGTTCTGAAGAATAATTCTGTTGCTGTATCTCTGAAGAATGTCATGCAAGTAAGCCGACGTTACCGCAGACGAATGAGCTCGGAAGTATGACATTACCGAGTTCATTATACAAGTGAATGCCCAGGGAACCAGGTTTAGACCAAAGCACATTGCTCTGAACTGATACACCTTCCCTTGTACAGCACACCGCAGGTACTTTCTGAATGACGGATGTACCAGGACATGAAAGTTCGCATCCTTAGATCTATGCTTGCTGCATAGTCGTTCACTCGAATGCTCACTCTTACCGACCGAATGATCCCCATATAGAATTTTGGAGCCACGATAAGCTTGTTTATTCAACTCAAGTCTATTACTGGTCAGAACGAGCCGTCTGGCTTCGGTATGAGAAACAGGTGACTGTAAAAACCCTGAGAATCCTGATTCTCGGCGACCTCTATTGCTTCCTTTAATATAGAGCCTGTACCTCCACTTGGAGAGACTCTCTTTTGAAAGCATCCGACGGAAGATCTGACCAACGCAGACATCGTTAGTGGGGATGCTGCTCAGAATGAGAGCCGTAGGCCATCCGAGACTACACTTCTCACCCACTGATCTTCCGTGACTGCTGTCCAGTTTCTTGCAAAGATGATACCCTTCCACCAACTGGCAAGCAATAGAGGTCCTTAACATCACCTGCATGACCTGCGAGACTTATGCGAGGAGAAACTACATCCTCCCTGAGAAGAACCTCGTCCCATCGGCCTAGGGGAGTCTGACCAATAGTCCCGATCAGACCTACGCCACTTTCCCGAGTCGCTATATTGACGACCTCCAGAGTAATTGTAAGAGGGTTTCTTGTACCCTTGTGAGGAGTTCCCTTTTGACGTTTAGATCTGGAACATCCTCCTTTACTCTTGTCTGCTGAAGCGGGTTGATGAAACGCTGACTTCAATAGCAGATCACTTGACGCTTTCTAAATAGCCTGATCACTGGCTGACAAAAGCTTGTCGTCCAAAATAGTATGTCCGGAGACCAGAGCAACATGGAGAGAGCTTTTCACCTTGTCATCTATAGTGATGATGATGCAAGGGCAGCATCACATCTGAATTAACTCCAGATTAGCCACTGTAAGGGCGGAGTTATACGTGGTATACAAAATGCCCTGGACCTGGAAAGAACTCTAAGAGAGGCACAAACGTCCTCAAATTCCCGTTGAGACGTTGCGTCATAGCTCTGGTAAAGTGATCTGCATAAGACATTGCTTCCAAATTCGCTCTACTTGATGAAAATGCCGTTGTAATTGTGTCTGAGCGAACAGTGAATGATGCAGGCAAGGATACATCTAGATCCCCGGGCGGCTCATTCAAATGCAGAGGAGCTCTCCGAACATCTTCTCCAAAAAATGAACGTAGTCCATGAAACGGTATGTTTATGGAAGATGTAGCTAAGAAACCGCCTTTCCTTCTCGCACTCGAGACGTTAAATACAGCGTCGTCTATTTGGCCGAAGGTCTGCGACACCTGCCTAGACTGGACCGGAAATGAAAGGACTTCCTCCTTTGTCCGGATAAATTCTGCGTAGTAACAATGTCAGCGGTTTCTTCCTTGTCGTCGCAGCAATCTGATTCGTTGGAGCAAATTCAGGGTAGTATTGATGGATGAAATACATTGCAACCCTTTGCTGTTCCAAAAGGGAAGGGTAATCCTCTTCCTTATCCCTTTCACCATCCGAGAGAATCAGTTGCGAATCTCGGTCCTTTGCATCTGCGTGAACAGACGACTGGACCGACCCAACAGCTCAGGTTCTGAGTCCGAGGGAGGCTGCATCTGCAGTTGCTGGGATGCTGCGATCAGCTGCGCAATCTGCGACAGCAAGTCCGTCATCAAGGCCTGAGGAGCAGTGGTCTTCTGTTTCCTAACCACTTGCTGCTCCTGGGACGGTGTGTCGGAGATGGATCTCTTCTCCAAATGTCCCAATGATCGAGGCCTCATCTCCCTAGCTACCGGATGATCCAACTTCACGGGCAAAGAGTAGTTCCTTCTTCGTGCAGCAGTCTGGATATCTGAAGTCGAGTAGCTAGGATGCGGTCGTGTGTGCTTTAATAACATAGTGGAGGAAGCCGAGACTGAAGTCGACCCCGGCTGCAGACTAGACAGAGCGTCCCGAGCGGTGGGTGGACGTATGCTCCGTCTCGTGCAAGTTTCCAACCAGAAAACTTCATTTGGCGTGTGAAACGTAGTGGAGGAAGCCGTGACTGAAGCCGACCCCGGCTGCAGACTAAACAGAGAGTCCCGAGTGGAGGGCGGACATATGCTCCGACTTGTGTAAGTTTCTCATAACAACATTTGGCCCCAAATGTCTGTTAGGTTAGAGACGGGGGCCTCTCCCGCTCGCGGTATATAGACCTCGCCGAGTATAAGAAACTTGTTGACTTCCTATTTCCTCCCTATTTCTGTCATCGCTGGGTGAGCCATTTATATTAAAGTGCTCACTCTACCCAATCCACTTCTTAGACCGCAATGGACTTACCCGGCGTTACAGCACCAACAGACAGAGTACCGCTTCACCGGTCGAGCTAGCTGCTTGCAAGAGATTAAAACCCTTAACAAATGGTCCCACTCTTGCAATCATGAGCACTGCAGCTAGCTCTATATGCTCCACGGAGCGCGTCGACGGTAGCACACTTGGATGGGTCTCAGAATATAATTACCATGTTCATGTTCCTCTGAAATAGAAACTGACAAAATGAATTATAACGCGGTGAGAGGCCTGCCCTCAGAGCCTCACTGCCAACAATGTACTGCGACACCCGTCTCCAACATAAGTCATTCCAGTGAACACAAGAATGACAAGAGTCTGCAGGAGTGCATCAACAAAAGTCGATATCAGACCTCCAAATTCCACAACAAAATATATATAATTAAGATACATGAATAATAGCAATCAAAAATCAATTCAAAATATTTTTTTGAAATTTCTTTTTTGAAAAAATGCCTAAGTTCCCAAAGGGAACATTAAGACCCCAAAGGCATCCTGATAGAGCCTAAGTGTGGACAAAATTCAAATTTTTTGAGCTACACTACCAGAATAATAATCTGTGTATCCTACAGTAATTCTACAGTAATAGAATATAAAAAACTACCTATATATGAGGACATTGTCAATGTAAACAACGTCAATGTAAACAAAACATCAGGCACACAGAAAGGCCCAAAGTCATAAAACAATTTAATGATACCAGATTCAAAGCTAGATCTTCATACGAAGAAGAAACGATACATCGGATAGAAGATGCAAGACTAAACGACCTAACACCCCTAGGGTGAGGACGTAACCATGGGGAAGAAACAGAATAATATTCTGTAATAAATGTTAAACTCCCAAGAAATTTAATAAAAAAATAGAGCAAAAGCTTAAGAGTTTAACAGGAAGGGTTCATGGAAGGATAGGGAAGGAATACTTAACAAACAGTGGAATAATCATTAACAAAAATGATGACGTCAGGCGTATGTCTCGAAATTGGGAAACATGAAATAATTTTATAATTATTATAAAGTTACAGCCCTGAACGTCAAAAACCACCAGTGAACACTTCCATCATCCAATAACAGCCTTGGATCCACCAATTCTTGCATTGATTTGTGTCTGGCATCCTCAAAAAAGGAGATTTTAAAGCACAGATGTCATTTCATTGTTGATGACTTTAGGGCCAAACAAAGAATGATGTTGGCGCCAATTTTGGTCACTTCCTGACGGCTGTGCATGCATGGAGAGTAAATGTATGGAGGGCCAGATAGGACTTTTATTTTTCGGTTTTGCAAGCAAATTTTGGGGATTGGGGGGTCAAAATTTGTGTTTGGCCTTTGATAACTTTGAGTTGGCACCAGCTAGTCGGGGCATTGGGTTACAGTGTAAAAATATGGTGACATTTTGAAGGTTTTGGCAGAATATTTTGAAAATAAGCATTTTCACAGACATGACGATACCTCATTTCACTAGATTTTATGGCATCACTTCATTTAATGACAGGAGAAATGAGTATACATGTAGAATGCAGTAAAATTCATGAAAATGAAAGTTTTTTTTCTGGATAATGCTGTCAAAACATGTGTTGGATTATGTGTGACAACAAAACTTATCACAGAAAATTTGTTTCCCTATAACACACAATCCACATACGCAAAGGAAAATAGACTATTACAATTCCGCCCAGGGAAAATGGGTACAGAAAAGTACGAAATTAATCAGAAAATAAATTTTGTCTGACTGTACTCATGTTTGTACAGCAAAAACTGGTACTGGATAAAGTGGGACACAAAAACCTGTAACACAAAATTTGTTTGCCTTTGATTTTTGATGCAGTTATGGAAAGCACAATGAGCTATTTCTTTCTTGTTTCTGGACAAAAATCATTTTTTCTGACAGTACTATTCTTTTAAGTGGCCAAAGCATATGTTTGATTAAGCCCTTGAGCATAACAAAAGCGGATTTGTTCAACAAGCATCTCTACATATGCAAAGCAAAGTGTTTGAAATTAACCCTTTCCAAAATGTTTGAAACAAGGAACCAAAGTTGGCTACTTTTGGCATTTTCAAATGGTACTCTCATTCTTGCAATCATTGTGCTTGAGGGTTAAATCTGAGGTTAAAAGTAAACAGTAACTTTCTTCTGTAATCACTGTTGCATCCATCCTCAGCAAAATAATTGTTACAATAGCCTAGCAATTAGACAAAATTGCACATGAAGTTAGTCAAATTTGAAATTCATATCAGTTTTGGCCAATAGGGTTTAATTTTGAAATATTTGTGTGGTGATTTTGGTGCATCATATTATGCACTAAATGTGTGGACATCAATCACAGACTGGGTGCCTGATAAGAGACATGGAGGAATCTTGAATCTTGGTATTTAAGGGTACTTGAATTCAAGGCCTGACAACTGGGTGAGGGTTAAATTTTTCAATATAACATTAACAGCAAAACTGTTCTTGGATGAATATCCTATCTTCTCATTGGAAACGTTTTGAGGAAATATGGCTCCAGTGCTGAGAAATCGCATATAAAAGTTGGCAAAAATAACAATTATTCCGACAGTACCCTTATGGGACGTCTCAAATCCGGCAAGGGTTAAACTTTTAATAATAACATATAAAACAAAATTTGTCATACTCTGACTGCTGCATGCAGCCATAGACAACATTCAGCGCTCAATCAATTAGAAATGGAGTAAACTGTCACGTAAACTTACCAAATTCTGAAAAAATTGGTGGTTTTTTTTTGGACAGTACCTACTTTTATGCAACCAGAATGGGCATAGGGTTCAACTTTACAACCAAACTTACAACAGCAAATATGCTCGGTAGTCAATTGTGAATACGGACATGCAAAGTGTTTGAATTTAACCCATTCCAAAATGATAGAAAAAAAGCAACCCAAGTTGTTTGATTTTGACATTTTCTTTTATTCTCACCCTCATTGTGCTTAAGGGTTAAAGCGAAAATAAAAAAGTAACAGTAACTTTCTTCTGCCATTATTGTTGCATCTATCCATACAAAAAATAATGTTACAACAAGCTTGCAATTAGAGAAATTTGCCCTTGAAGTTGGTCAATTTTGAAGACAAAAATTCTATATTCATATCATTTTTAGCCAATTGGGGGTTAATTCTGAACTATTTGTGTGGTGATTTTGGTGTATCATGTTATGCTCTGAATGTCTGGAGAATTTGAGTTAGATAACTGTAAACAATTTTGAGACTTTTGAAAAATGGTGAACTTTTGATGGTTTGGGCAGAAATTTTTTAAAATAAGCGTTTTCATGAATATGACGATACCTCATTTCAGTATATTTTGTGACAGTACATAAGTTTGCCAAATTTGGTTGAAATCGTACAGCTAGTTTTTGAGCTTTGTTGAAAAATGGTGAAATTTTGAAGGTTTTGGCAGAATATTTTGAAAATAAGCGTTTTCACAGACATAATGATACCTCATATGCCATTACATAAGTATGCCAAAATTGGTTAAAACTGTACAGCTTGTTTTTGAGCAGTGCAACAGACAAAATTGACAGCAAAAAAAAAAATAAAATAAAATAAAATAAAAATAAAAAATAGGGAAAAATTTTGAAAAAGAAGAATAACAAGAGTCTTTCCCAAACTGGGTTTGGGAAAGCCTAATAAAAAAAAAAAAATAAAAATAAAAATTTTTGAAAAAGAAGAATAACAAGAGACTTTCACAAGCTGGGTTTGGGAAAGTCTAATAATGAAGAAAAATTTGAAAAAGAATAACACGAAAATTAAATGAAAGTGACACTGTAGCTTAACTTGTCTGTGTGTTATGTTTGATGAAAAGGATAATGTTCAATGTTTATGAAAGGATTATGAAATAAGACAAGAATTGTGATAATTGGGAATATGTTAATTTCTGTTCCCTGTATGCTATGTTTTCAATAAAAATTATATGAGGTGTAGACTATACTAAAGGGATGGGTTAATGTGGCCCTCACAGTTAATGTATGTGGCCCTCACAGTTAATGATTATATCATTAAAGTTACCAATTTACAGTGAAATTATTCCAAAACAAGTCATTCTATCAAGTTACAATGAAATCCCTTCATAAATACGACCTGTAGACTGTGCTAAAGGTTTTGGGGTTTTGGGCTTGGGCAGTCATCACGGTTGACAGATCGCAACCAAATGGGGAAGTTCTCATCTAGACATCATACGGAGTCATCCTACCAAGTTACAATGAAATCCCTCCATATTAAATATGACCTGTAGACTGTGCTAAAAGTTTTTGGGTTTCGGGCTTGGGCAGCCATCACAGTTGACAGATCATGACCAAAAGGAGACGTTCTCATCTAGATATTATACAGAGGCATCCTACCAAGTTACAATGAAATCCCTTCATAAATACGAGCTGTAGACTGTGCTAATGGTTTTCAGGTTTTGGGATCGGGCAGCCATCACGGTTGACCGATAGCGACCAATAGGGAATGTTCTCATCTAGACATGACCTCAAACCTACATATGAAATTTAGTGATGATCGGACAAAAACTACAGGGTGTAGCATGTGCTAAAGGAAAATGTGAACAGACTCACAGACTAACAGACTTCCGCATGCATGATGGCAATAGCTTATCTTGACTTTGTCAAGTTAAGCTAAAAATTAATGAAGAAAAATTTTGAAAAAAAGAAGAATAACAAAACTGGGTTTGGGAAGCCAAAAAAAAAAAATAATGAACAAAAATTTTGAAAAAGAAGAATAACAAGAATCTTTCCCAAACCAATTTTTAATTATGAATACTAGTTAATGAATATTTGGGAGAACTGGGGTGGTTTGAAAAAAGACATTGGCATAAGTGAGTTAGCTTAACAGACCTACAACTAAGTATCTTCCTTCAAGGCCTGGCCAGGAAGAGTGTGCAAAGTCGACCTGCATGACAATGTACAAAGTCTCTGTGTACAAAATGTCTACTTTTTGGAGGCAATTTGGACTTATTGTACACAAAGCCAAGTTCATTTTTACATTAAATGTTATGAGATATTACTTTCTTAATACATGTATTTAGACCATTAGAGTTCTATTGATTGGGAGTTTAGAAATTATGGGTCAAAAATGGCTGATTTTTTAGTCTATTTTGAAATATTCATTTTGGCAGAAAAAATAAATTTGCCAATTTTTTTACAATTATTGATGGCAAAGCGTATTTTTTACAAAACTTAAAAAAATTAGAGTCAAACTTTCTTTTGCAACACCAGATATTACAGTCAATCAATATTTGGGAGATTTTTGGCAGAAAAGGATGTGGTTATTAGTGAAAAGCTTAACAGACCTGCAACTAATATCTTCCACCAAGATAGAAGACACAAAGAGAAAGCAAAGTTGCCCTACATGAATTTGTACAAAGTTTCCCAACACAAATTGGACACTTTGTTGAAGGCTATTTTGGATCTATAAGCGATAGACTCAGAAAATTTCATGCATTTCTGTTAATGAGAGATTACTTTCTAAAAATGTAGGCCATCATTACTGGTATTCTATCAATGGAGAGTCCTGAGATCAAGGGTCAAAATGGGTAGATTTTTAGGCTATTTTGGCAGAAAAATATTAATTTAACAATTTTTTCGACGGTTATGGAGGGAGAAGTATATTTTTGACAAATCTGAGAAAATTCCAGCAAATTTTGGTTTTGACCACAAGATATTACGCAATCCAAATTTGGATGCTTTTTGGTTATTTTTGGGTCAGAAATAAAGACTTAGTAGTTGTATGTGAAAAACTTAACAGACCAACATCACATACCAGTCATGACAGAAAATTAAAAAAAAAATTGTAAAAGCATTTTTGAAAATGATAAATTTAAAGTAATTTGTATGTTTTTTATACTTACCAATGGCCCAGACTAGCTGGTGCAAACTCAATATAATTCAGGGCCAAACACAAATTTTGAACACCCCAATCCCCCAAATTTGCATACAAAACCGAAAAATTCAAGTCCTATCTGGTCCTCCATACTTTTGTTAACTGCACATGTGCAGTAACCAGGAAGGTACCGCAATTGGTGCCAACCATCATTCTTTCTATAATGCCTGCTGAATGTTATAATCAGCGGGAAGGTATAAGTGCCCACTCATGGGAGGGCCATCCCCGTCTGGGCCATTGGTAAGTATAAAAAATATACAAATTACTTTAAATTTATCATTTTCAAAAATGCTCTTACAATTTTTTTTGGCCCAGACTAGCTGAATCGTAAAAAGGCTGGAGGCCCTAGGACTTAAAAATCCAATCTCTCAATTACTTCAATAAAGAATAGCTCCTACAGGAGAATAGGAGAAGACATAGGAATTACATATGTCCTTCTCTTATGAAAAAAAGAGAATGACGTAACACCAACAATGTAATTGAGAATTACATAATTTTTCCATTTAATGCCAGCATAACCCATTATGCTAATTCGGTGAAGGAAACCAATTATAATGCTAGTCCAGAGAATGAGACGCTTTATGCTCATTTAAAAGTGTCCGAGAATTGTATAGAGATGCTTGTTTGACACGTAACATATACAAATGCTTTGCAGTGAGCTACACTTTAACTTTACACTATAAAGCCAGATAACATAAGGGAAAAACTGCTCCCCCCTCCTTCCCCTTGTTCAGAAGGACAATTCCTCAGAATGAAGAGGGTAGCAGAATGGTGTCAGTGCTCGTGCAGACTGCCTAAACATCTTCTAGATGTAATATTAATGGACGACATTCTGAGCAACAGAAAGTGGAGCCAAAGATCTAAGGTCATCGGAGATGGACTCGAAATTTCTAAGGTAAAACATGGTAAATGAAGAGGGCTGTGTCCAGTATGTAGCCTTCATAAGAACAGTAATGGCTATACTGTTGGAATAAGCCCAAGAAGTGGACAGTGCTCTAACGTCATGCACTGAAAATGTTGATCTGAAGATAGACTTTCATAAGCAAATACGTATTGCCAATTGAATCCATCTAGCGACATAATGAACCAATATTTCTTTCTGGTTAGGAATCAACGAAAGAAAGAATCTTTTTCTTCCCATTCTAATATAACCCAATCGATGTTTATAAGTGCACATTGCTCTAACTGGACACAGCAAAGGTCTACGGTTGTCCGAGGATGGTAAAGCCTTAATTATAATAGGCTCCGGCCGCTTATCTGGAATCTGATTCTTAGCCAAAAATCCCATTTCCTTCGTAAGGGTAATAGTATTACCCACACTACGGTAATGGAAATCATCGACAGATAATTCATGAAGTTCATTAACTCTTCTGGCAGATGCAAAGGCTAAGAAAAAGGCCATTTTATAGGTCAAGAATTTGAACTCTACATCGTCTAACGGCTCATAAGGAGCTTCTTGAAGCTTCAACAGAACCCAAGCCAAATTCCATTTAGGAATTAATCTGAGGGTTCTAGGTCTATTAATAGAGAAATTTCTAACTAGCTTGGATAAAGAAGAATCTGATCCAATAGCCAAGTTATCATGAT
Source organism: Pictodentalium vernedei (assembly GCA_031216915.1). NCBI lineage: Eukaryota > Metazoa > Mollusca > Scaphopoda > Dentaliida > Dentaliidae > Pictodentalium > Pictodentalium vernedei. The sequence continues at coordinate 569,700,426 of CM062296.1, forward strand.
GAGCATAAGTGTCTGATAACATAGACCTATAGCCCTCAATAGTGATGGGCTGCAAGTTTAATACGTCAAACAAGTAGACCGGGAAATTGGCAATCTGTGGAATGGACGGATCATAGATGTCTACAGACTGGTCCGTACACCAACGGAAGAAAACACTCCACTTCGTTGCATAATTCAACGTAGAGGAGGCCCTCCTACAGTTAGAAATTGCGTCCACTGCTCGTCCTGTAAAATGTTTTCCGTGCAGGAAGGACCGCACAACGGAAATACGTGAATGTTTAGACCTTCCGGGTTGTGATGCAGTGCGCAGGACTTCCCCTGATATAGAAGGTCCTTTCGAGGAGGAAGCTTCCGGGGAATGTTCCGTAACAGACACCTGAGAAGATTGATCCAGGGTTACTGTGACAACAGAGGTGCTACTAGCAGGATTTTGCAGTTAGACTGATTGATTTTTACAGAATCTGCTGAATCAACGGAGCAGGAGGATATGCATATTCCATCATTCCGTCCCACGAGATTGATAGAGCGTCTACTGTGTACGCTCGATGATCTAGGCATGGCGACGCAAACATCGGTAATTGATTGTTCAGGTGTGTCGCAAAAAGATCTATCAAGGGACGATCACACTGGTAGCAGATCTGACTGAATACTCACTTGTTGAGAGTCCACTCCAATGGTAACGGGCGACCTTTCGTGGGAACGAGTCTGCTAGTACGTTCAGACGACCCGGTATATGATGGACTGAGAGATGAACGTGATGACTCAGAGTGTATAGGAAAATCTTCTCTGTTAATTGGCATCACGGAATCGAATGAGTGCCACCTTGGTTCCTGAGATAAGCTACTACCGCTGAATTGTCTGACAGAATCTGAACATGGACGTTTGCTATTTGAACAATCCAATGTTGTAGTGCTAGCCAGATGGACATCATCTCTTTGAAGTTTATGTGTTTCTCCAGGAACTGAGGGTCACAAAGAACCGGACACTTCAAGTCTGCCGGACTTAGGGAGGAACCCCAGCCCATCTGACTCGCATCCGTCATAATCATGAAAGCCGGATCTGGTAGTTGAAGCGGAACTCCCTGAGTCAGCCACTGGAGATCTGCTCAAATCTGAACCTTTTGTTTTACTAGGTCCATTAAAACAATCTGGGTTTCGAGCGAATGCTTCTTCACACTCCAGTTCTGAGTAAAGAATATCTGGAGGGGATGCGTGCGCAGGTGGCCCATCGGAATAAGATCCGCAGCTGCTCCGCATAGCCCCATCAGTCACATAAACTCCCTCGCAGTCACTGCGGGAGAGTTTAGACAAAAGCGAGCATAACAACTGACTAATTTCACTCTGGGTAAGGGCAGACGAACCAGATTGTTGTGAGTCTCGAAGCTCATTCCCAAGTGAATGAAGGACTTGGACGGAGCTAGGTCCGAATGTTTCTCGTTTACTATGAAACCGAGACGTCGGAACAAGTTTTTTGCGAAGTTTGATAATCTTCCGCCAACTTGAAAGCAACAGAGAGCTAAACCATCACCTGTACTACTTACAAGGCTTGCAGGAGGAGAAACTACATCCTCCCCATGAAAAACCTCGTCCCGTCGGCTTAGGGGCGTCTGACCTATAGTCTCGATCAGACCTGTGCCCCTTTCTCGAGTCGCTATATTGACGACCTCCTCAGTAACCGTAAGAGGGTTTCCTGTACCCTTGCGAGGAGTTCCCTTTTGTTGATTGTGAAGTGGAACGACCTTACCTACTCTGGTCTGCTGAAGCGTGTTGTTGAGATGCAGATTTCAATACCAGTGCACTGGAAGCTTTCTTTGTAGCCTGTTCATAAACTAACGAAAGCTTGTCGGCAAATAGTGTGTGTCCGGAGACGGGAGCGACTTGGAGAGAGCTTTTCACCCAGTCATCGATAAGTGATGACGACGCAAGGGCTGCATCACGTCTAACCAACTCCAAATTTGCCACTGTCAAGGCAGAGTTGCACGTGGCATGCATGCCTGTCCTGGAAAGAACTCATAGTGAGGAACAAACATCCTCAAATTCCTTCCCATTTAGACGTTGCACCATAGCCCTGGTAATATGGTCGGCGTAGGACATCGCGTCCTGACTCGCTCTATTAGATGAAATAGCAGATTCCATCACGTCCGAGCGTAAATTGAATGATGTAGGTAGGGACATATCTAAATCCCCAGCCTGCTCATCCAAATGCAGAGGAGCTCTCTGGGCATCTTCTCCAACCGTTTTAAAAAGAACATGGTCCAAGAAACGGTATATTGATTGAAGATGCAGATAAGAAACCGCCTTTCTTCTTGGCACTTGCTAGGTTGAATATGGCGTTGTTAACATGGCCGACGGCCTCCAACACCTGCCAAGATTGTTTCGGGAAGGAAAGAACATCATCTTTCCTTTGCATGAAATCTTTGTCCAGAGACGACAGCAGTTTCTGCCTAGCAGTCGCAGCTTGCTGATCAGGTAGAACAATGTCAAGATAGTATTGATGACTGAAATTCATCACTACCATATGCTGTTCTGAAAGGGAAGGGTAATCCTCTTCCTTGTACCTTTCACCATCCGACTGATTCAGCTGAGAATTTCGGTCAAAAGCATCTGTATGTACAGATGACCGGACCGACCCAGCACCGTTCGACAGCTCACCACCGGAGTCTGCGGAAGGCTGCTCTCGTACTTGCTGTGAAGCTGCGATGAGCTGTGCAATCTGCGACAGCAAGTACGTTACAGAGGCTTGAGGAGCAGCGGTCTTCTGTTTTTTCGCCACTTGCTGCTCCTGGGATGGAGATCCCGACGTAGATCTCTTCTCCGCATGTCCCAATGAATGAAGCCTCGGATCGATAGCTACCGGATGGTCCAACTTCACAGGCGAAGACTGGATGCGTCTTCGCACAGCTGCCTGGATATCCGAAGTCAGGTAGCTGACGTGCGGTCGTGTCTGCTTTTCTGAAGATGAGGAAGAAGCCGTGACTGTAGCCGACCCCGGATGCAGTCTAAACGGAGTGTGTGGACGTTAGCTCTGGCTCAGGCAAGTTTATCAAAACAACATTTGGCCTAGAAATGTTGCTGGGTTAGAGAAGGCTCTACCGCTAGTGGTCTATCGGACCTCGCAGAGCTTCTCGGAGAAAAACTTGCATTCTTCCTCACTTTTGCCGTCATCACTGGGTGAGCTTTAGTTTTTGAGATGCTCGCTCTACCCAATTCTACACTTTCTTCGACCACAACGGGCTTACCCATTGTTATGGCTCCCACTATCAGGTTGGTCACTTCACCGGTCGAACTGGCTGCTGGAATAAGAGGGCTTATTCCCTGTTTAATGTTAAGGAGCACCTTAGCAGCCAGTTCTGGTTGCTCATCAGAGCGCGATGACAGCAGCACTCTTTGGATGGGTGTCACAATACCATCACCATGTTCTTGTTCCTCTGAAAAAGAAACTGAAAAACTTGAATTATTATGCGCTGAGAGCTCCGACATAGGAACCTCACCGCCAACGAAGTACCGCGGCACCCGTCTCCAACGTCTGTCATCCCAATGTACACAAGTAGGACAAGAATCCGTAGGAGTGCATCGACTACAGGCAAGGCAACAAGCATGTAAATCCAAGGAAGACTTCCTTGCCTTGCATTCAGAGTAGTAAGCTTTCATAATTACAATAAAAAAACAGAGTCAATAGCACTCCTACAAATTCCACAACAAAAATACATGATAAGAATACATGAATAATAGCAATCAAATTAATTTCGAAACAATTATAACAAGAAATTTCAAATTTTTTTTGGAAAATGCCTAAGTTCCCAAAGGGAACAGCATGAACTCAAGGGCATCCCAATAGAGCCTAAGTGTGGACAAAATCCAAATTTTTTGAGCTACACTACCAGAAACATAATCAATGTATCCTACAGTAATTCTAAAGTATTATAATACTAAATACTACATGTTAAAGGCATTGCCAAATGGTAACAACATCAATAGAAAAAAACGGAAACAAGACAACAGGCACATAAAAAGGCCCAAAGTCAGTAACCAATTTAAATGCTACCAGATGCAAAGCTAGATCTTCGTACAAAGAAATGAAAGTGTCAATGACACTGTAGCTTAACTTGTGTGTTGTGTTTGATGAAAAGGATAATGTTCAATGTTTATGAAAGGATTATGAAATAAGACAAGAATTGTGATAATTGGGAATATGTTCATTTCTGTTCCCTGTTTGCTATGTTTATGATAAAAATAATATGAGGTGTACACTGTACTAAAGAGCTGAGGGGTGGGTTAATATGACCTCACAGTTAATGTATGTGGCCCTCACAGTTAACGTATATCAACAAAAGTTACCAAGTTACAGTGAAATTATTCCAAAACGAGTCATCCTATCAAGTTACATTAAAATCCCCTCATAAATATGGCCTGTAGACTGTGCTAAAGGTTTTCGGGCTTTGGGCCCCTGTAGCCATCAGTTCCCCAATTGCGTCCAAGGGGACGTTCTCATCCAGACATTATATGAAGTCAATCTACCAAGTTACAATGAAATCCCTTAATAAATATGACCTGTAGGCTGTGCTAAAGGTTTTTGGGCTTTGGGCTCTGGCAGCCATCATGGTTGAATGATCGCAACCAAAAGGGGACATTCTCATCTGGACATTATTTGGAGTCATCCTACCAAGCTACAATGAAATCCCTTCATAATTATGACCTGTAGACTGTTCTAAAGGTTTTCGGGCTTTGGGCCCCTGAAGCCATCACAGTTGCCCAATCGTGTTCAAAAGGGGACGTTCTCATCTAGACATTATATGAAGTCAACCTACCAGTTTACAATGAAATCCCTTCATAAATATGACCTGTAGACTGTGCTAAAGGTTTTCGGGCTTCGTGCTCGGGCAGCCATCATGGTTGAATGATCGCAACCAAAGGGGACAATCTCATCTGGGCATCATCTGGAGTGATCCTGCGAAGTTACAATGAAATCCCTTCATAAATATGACCTGTAGACAGTACTCAAGGTTTTTGGGCTTTGGGCACCTGTAGCCATCACATTTGACCAATCACGACCAAAAGGGGATGTCATCATCTAGGCATTATATGGAGTCAACGTAACAGGTTACAATGAAATCCTTCTATAAATATAACCTTTTGCTTATGCTAAAGGTTTTTGGGATCGGGCACCCATCAAGGATAAATGATCACAGCCAAAATGGGACGTTCTCATCTAGACATTATTTGGAGTTATCCTACCAAGTTACAATGAAATCCCTTCATAAATATGACCTGTAGACAGTGCAAAAGGTTTTCGGGCTTCGGGCACCTTCAGCCGTCAAAGTTGCCCAATCATGTCCAAAAGGGGACGTTCTCATCTAGACATTATATGAAGTCAACCTACCAAGTTACAATGGAATCCCTTCATAAATATGACCTGTAGACTGTGCTTAAGGTTTTCTGGCTTCGGGCTCAGGCAGCCATCATGGTTGAATGATCGCAACCAAAGGGGACAATCTCATCTGGGCATCATCTGGAGTGATCCTACGAAGTTACAATGAAACCCTTCATAAATATGACCTGTAGACTGTGCTCAAGGTTTTTGGGCTTCGGGCACTTGTAGCCATCACAGCTGACCAATCACGACCAAAAGGGGATGTCATCATCTAGGCATTATATGGAGTCAACCTAATAGGTTACAATGAAATCCTTCCATAAATATGACCTTTTACCTATACTAAAGGTTTTTGGGCTCGGGCACCCATCAAGGCTGAATGATCGCGATCAAAATGGGATGTTCTCATCTAGACATTATTTGGAGTCATCCTACCAAGTTACAATGAAATCCCCTCATAAATATGACCTGTAGACTGTGCTAAAGGTTTTCTGGCTTTGGGCACCTTTAGCCATCACAGTAGCCCAATCATGTCCAAAAGGGGACGTTCTCATCTAGACATTATATGAAGTTAACCTACCAAGTTACAATGAAATCCCTTCATAAATATGACCTGTGGACTGTGCTTAAGGTTTTCGGGCTTCGGGCTCGGGCAGCCATCAAGGTTGAATGATCGCAACCAAAGGGGACAATCTCATCTGGGCATCATCTGGAGTGATCCTGCGAAGTTACAATGAAATCCCTTCATAAATATGACCTGTAGACTGTGCTCAAGGTTTTCGGGCTTCGGGCACCTGTAGCCATCACAGTTGACCAATCACGACCAAAAGGGGATGTCATCATCTAGGCATTATATGAAGTCAACCTAACAGGTTACAATGAAATCCTTCTATAAATATAACCTTTTGCCTATGCTAAAGGTTTTTGGGCTCGAGCACCCATCAAAGCTGAATGATCACGGCCAAAATGGGACGTTCTCATCTAGACATTATTTGGAGCCATCCTACCAAGTTACAATGAAATCCCTTCATAAATATGACCTGTAGACAGTGCAAAAGGTTTTCGGGCTTCAGGCACCTTTAGCCGTCAAAGTTGCCTAATGGTGTCCAAAAGGGGCTGTTCTCATCTAGACATTATATGAAGTCAACCTACCAAGTTACAATGAAATCCCTTCATAAATATGAACTGAAGACTGTGCTAAAGGTTTTCGGGCTTTGGGCTCAGGCAGCCATCATGGATGAATGATCGCAACCAAAAGGGGACATCACAGTTGACCAATCATGACCAAAAGGGGATGTCATCATCTAGTCATTATATGGAGTCAACCTAACAAGTTACAATGAAATCCTTCCATAAATACGACCTATAGACTATGCTAAAGGTTTCTGGGCTCGGGCAGCTATCAAGGCTGAATGATCGCGACCAAAAGGGGATGTTCTCATCTAGACATTATTTGGAGTCATCCTACCAAGCTACAATGAAATCCCTTCATAATTATGACCTGTAGACTGTTCTAAAGATTTTCGGTTTTTGGGCCCCTGTAGCCGTCACAGTTGCCCAATCGAGTCCAAAAGGGGACGTTCTCATCTAGACATTATATGAAGTCAACCTACCAAGTTACAATGAAATCCCTTCATAAATATGACCTGTAGACTGTGCTTAAGGTTTTCGGGCTTCGGGCTCGGGTAGCCATAATGGTTGAATGATCGCAACCAAGGGGGACAATCTCATCTGGGCATCATCTGGAGTGATCCTGCGAAGTTACAATGAAATCCCTTCATAAATATGACCTGTAGACTGTGCTCAAGGTTTTTGGGCTTTGGGCACCTGTAGCCATCACAGTTGACCAATCACGACCAAAAGGGGATGTCATCATCTAGGCATTATATGGAGTCAACCTTACAGGTTACAATGAAATCCTTCTATAAATATAACCTTTTGCCTATGCTAAAGGTTTTTGGGCTCGGGCACCCATCAAGGCTGAATGATCATGGCCAAAATGGGATGTTCTCATCTAGACATTATTTGGAGTCATCCTACCAAGTTACAATGAAATCTTCTCATAAATATCACCTGTAGACAGTGGTAAAGGTTTTCGGGCTTCGGGCACTTTTAGCCATCACAGTAGCCCAATCATGTCCAAAAGGGGACGTTCTCATCTAGACATTATATGAAGTTAACCTACCAAGTTACAATGAAATCCCTTCATAAATATGACCTGTAGACTGTGCTAAAGTTTTTCGGGCTTCGGGCTCGGGCAGCCATCGTGGCTGAATGATCGCAACCAAAGGGGACAATCTCATCTGGGCATCATCTGGAGTGATCCTAAGAAGTTACAATGAAATCCCTTCATAAATATGACCTGCAGACTGAGCTCAAGGTTTTCGGGCTTCGGGCACTAGTAGCCATCACAACTGACCAATCACGACCAAAAGGGGATGTCATCATCTAGGCATTACATGGAGTCAACCTAACAGGTTACAATGAAATCCTTCCATAAATATGACCTTTTGCCTATGCTAAAGGTTTTTGGGCTCGGGCACCCATCAAGGCTGCATGATCGCGATCAAAATGGGACGTTCTCATCTAGACTTCATTTGGAGTCATCCTACCAAGTTACAATGAAATCCCTTCATAAATATGACCTCTAGACTGTGCTAAAGGTTTTCGGGATTTGGGCCCCTGTAGCTGTCACAGTTGCCCAATCACACCCAAAAGGTGACTTTCTCATCTAGACATTGTATGAAGTCAACCCACCAAGTTACAATGAAATTCCTCAATAAATATGACCTATAGACTGTGGTAAAGGTTTTCGGGTTTTGGGCTCGGGCAGTCGTCACGGTTGGCAGATCATGCCTAAATGGGGAAATTCTCATCTAGACATCATAAGGAGTCATCCTACCAAGTTACAATGAAATCCCTCCACATTAAACATAACCTGCAGACTGTGCTAAAAGTGTTTGGGTTTCGGGCTTGGGCAGCCATCATGGTTGATAGATCATGCCCAAAAGGGGACGTTCTCATCTAGGCATTATACAGAGGCATCCTACCAAGTTACAATGACATTCCTTCATAAATACGACCTGTAGACTGTGCTAATGGTTTTCGGGTTTTGGGCTCGGGCAGCCATACCGGTTGCCCGATCGCGACCAAAAGGGGATGTTCTCATCTAGACATGACCCCAAACCTGCATATGAAATTTCGTGACGATCAGACAAGAACTGCGGGGTGTAGCCCGTGCTAAAGGAAAATGTGAACAGACGTCACAGACTAACAGACTTCCGCATGTGTGATGGCAATAGCTTATCTTGACTATGTCAAGTTAAGCTAAAAATGATACATCGGATAGAAGATGAAAGCCCAAAACGACCCAACACCTCTAGAGTGACGACATAACCATGGGGATATACAGAAAAAACATTCTGTAATACACGTCAAACTCCCAAGAAATTTAATAAAAAATTTCAATAAAAAACAGCCAAAAAGCTTAGGAGTTTAACAGGAGGGGTTCCTGGAAGGATAGGGAAGGAACACTTAACAAACAGTAGGTTAATCATTAGCAAGAATGATGACGTCAGGCGCATGTCCTGAAAATGGGAAACATGAAATAATTTTTATAATTATTATAAAGTTACAGCCCTGAACATTTGAAACCACCGTTGTTCACTTCCATCATCCATTTATAGCCTTGAATCCACCAATTCTTTCACTGATTTGTGTCTCGCATCCTCAAAAAAGGAGATTTAAAGCACAGATGTCAGATCATAGTTTACTGACTTAGGGCCAAACAAAGAATAATGGTTAGCGCCAATTTCGGTACCTTCCTGGTTACTGTGCATGAGCAGTTAAAGGTATGGAGGACCAGATACGACTTGAATTTTTTGGTTTTGTATGCAAATTTTGGGAATTGGGGGGGGGGGGGGGGTCAAAATTTGTGTTTGGCCCTGAATTATATTGAGTTTGCACCAGCCAGTATGGGCCATTGGTTGTAGTATAAAAATATTCCATTTTCTGAAAATGCTGGAATAAAAAAAAAATAATAAAAAATTCAAGAAAAATAAATATCAGAAACTGCCCAAAACATGTGGCAATTCATTTGAGTTTACCTGTTTTATATTGCCATCAAGTGAATCGAGACTAAGAATATCTGGCTGAACATTTGACATTCTGGCACACATCTGTCCAACTGCAGGCATCCATTTGGGTGTAACTGCTGTACTTTTACATTCTGATCTGGAGCTACACCTAGCAAAGTAAACAAGTATTATGAGACTAAACAAGTGCAATGCAAAGCATGTGCATATGCCCCAATGGAATATCAGTATTTGCTAAGTGCAACAAGAACCACAACTCTGGCAAAAAAGTGTGAACATAACCTGACCCATGTGAAGATCCTTTCGTCTATGCTGGTCTACCAGCATACCAAAGGACAACTAAATTTAGTGTCCACACTCGAGCTACAAGGTGAAATCGTTGGACGGGTGGATTGAATCATTGGAAGTCCAAAATAGGCCAAAGTCTGACAAAATACTGAGGACAGTTCTAGTCCTAAGTCGAAATCCATTTCCCCCTACTGGTCTATTAACATATCAAAGGTCACTAAATGAGATTATCCACAGTCAAGCTACAAGGTGAACTGTTCATACTGAAGGATGAATTCACTATTTTCTTAAGGAATGTAACAGAATATTTCTTACAGTAAATGAACTAGGCTGAAGATTGATGAGATAACAAGCTGAGGTGCAGAATTGGCACAGAGCCAAGACAAGGGTCCAATGATTTTGACAGAACCAGACATCCTACACCTGAGCAGCCATTCAAAAGACTTCCTGGATTGCTGACCATACTGAAGCAACATTCCCATATTAAATAGGGACTCTTTCCTCTGAATGACAAACTGATATACGTGAATGAATATGGATCCAGTCGGTATTGCATGCAATAAATTACATATTGCCATTAGCCAGTCATTCTTGGAAGATTTCTCGATCGTTGACTGAAAAAATTTGTCAACAGGGATAATAAAAAACAGTTTGTAGATTAATTAACAAACTGTGATAGCCCTACTTCAATACAAACTAATTGTAAAATAAACAACACCACCAATTATGCTGCATAACAAAAAGTTGGACACAAAATATACAAAGTACCTGCCATTAATGAAAAATAGATTAGGGTAAATAAGAAAATAAATTTGGTTCTCAAGCAAATAATTTTTCAAATTAATGAGAAAGAGAGTCTTTTAATTCTTATTTTATTTTTTGGATGGTAACTGGTTTGAGTGCGAGAAGCCATTATGTGTATGCTCCATTTAAAATCCTCTTCGTCACACCCGGTGATCACTGTAATATTCGGGTCCACCACCCACCTATCGAGGCTAATTATAGATGAGTGGGAAAACCAGACTTCAAACACAAACAGAATGCCAGACATGCATCAACAGTTAGCAGGGAGTGGTGCAGCGATATAAAATAGTTACGCAAATAAAGTCCTGATCGCAAACTCAACCAAATATGTTTGAAAACACAACATTATTCCATTACGATGACGTTACTATGTTAATTTGTATTTTTCGAACAAGAAATGGCCCATGAAGCTAGCATTTAAGAGAGCGGATAAATACGTATCTTCCACTTTATACCAGACCAATGAAACTGAGGTCCTGTTGTTCATTTTGTTTTTGTTCCCTGTTGTTTGATTGACTGCTGATGTACGCTGACCATATCCCTCCTTCAGGTTTGCTATTGAAAACAATAACAATTCACGTATGCGTGTGTAGGTGTGTGTTTGCAGGGGGGAGGGGATGAATAGATTTACTTTTTTATTTGAGTGGGGACACTCAAGCAAGCAGGTTGGTGAGGTAGGGAAGTGGGATAAAAGCCTGTTTTGTGAGGTTCGACCATTTCCTGTTGCACCACCCTTGCCCACGAACCTCATTCTGTAAAATGTCGCTGAACTTGGTGTGAAACCAACTGGGCATGTTTTAAGGCATTTTCAATTGCCGCATACTTGGCATTTTTTCTCAGTTTGAAAGACACTATGGATGGATGTACATGAAGAAGTAGAAGTGAGTTTAAAGGAAGAGGTTGTCACACAACAAATAAACATTATAAAAAAGAAACATGTTAAAAAATTAAGAAGCCCCAACAGCATGGGAATATTGCCTTTACTTCCATTGTAGTGCTTGTTTTAGGCCTACTATGGTTTTTCTAGGGGATGTTACGGTGATCATGGTTGTGAATCAGTGGCATAGCCAGGGGGTGGGGGCCTGAGGGGTACATGCCCCCCAAACACAAATGGACCCACCCCCCATGTTAACACATATAGAGAACATCAGGCAAGAAATTTTAATATCTAGATATTTATACTTGTAAGATGTATGAGAGGTGTCATCCCAACAAGACGAATGTCTGAAATATCCAAACAAGACGAATTCCGACAGGACGAAATCTTCTTTTTTTTTTATTAACTATAGGGGAAATTCATGAAAATTAAAATTTTATAGTAAATTTCCTTTCTTATTTTACCTACCACAATTGTTTACAACTCTGAAGTATACTCTCTATTTTGATCTTTCCCAAGTAATTTGGGAAAGAAAAGTGGTGTAAAAGCACCAAGAAAAATAAGCCAAAACTGGGTCGAGTGCTACCGGCGCACACCCAGTAGGGGATGCTCTTATCCTAGAACAGATCCTCGGCTTCCCGTACCAGAGTGCAGACATGTAACCAATGACTCATTCCTTTGAATCCGCCAACATTGGAGTTATGTGATCAGTGGGGAGAAAGGATTCTTACCCGAATAAGATGGGAGGGCCTCCATGTAAACAATTGTGGTAGGTATAATAAGAAAGGAAATTTACTATAAAATTTCAATTTCTTATCAACCTACCTTACAATTGTTTACAACAGGATGAATAGACAATAGGAGGAGGGAATCAAATAACCAACCCCCACATACTGTGCTGGAACCTTGGACAGGAGAAGAGTTCCCTTGGCCTATAAAACCATAGCATCACAAACATTAGTAAAAGACAATGAAAGATGAGGCATATAGCTCTGTGTGACACACAGACAGAAAGGACAGTAACCAAGCACACAGCTGGAACTGACCTTGTAAGAAGCCTAGTGGCTAGGGTAGACAACAGCCTGATCAGAACAAAGAGGGCCCAAAGAAAAAAGGTCCTCAAACTGCTCCTGCAACTGACGCAGATAGAAGGTGGAGAAAGTAGAAGCATTTCTCCAGTAGGCTGCCTGCATAACATCCAACAACTTGACGGAGTTAGCATAAGCCCAGGAAATGGACAAGGCATGTACCTCGTGGGCAGAAATACGATTGGTAATACAATTGTCAGTCGCTAAATGAGTGTAGGGTGCACAAATAGCAAGACAAATCCATCAAGAAATGGAATGAGGAGAGATCTTCTGTCGACCAGGAATAAGAGATAGAAAAAATCGTTTCCTGCCTTTCCTAATGAACTGCGTCCGGTCGAGATAAATGTGAATTGTACAAACCGGACAGAGCAAAGGGCAATTATCCACAGCAGAAGGAAGAGCCCTGATACAGATAGGAGGTGGAATAGTTTCTGGCATCTGATTCTTGGCCAAAAAGGAGCAATCAGTAGTAAAAGTAACACTGTTGGTGGAGCTCCTGAAAAAGGCCGGATCAACCGAGAGGGCATGAAGCTCACTAACCCTTCTGGCTGAACAAAAGCCATCAGAAAAGCTGTCTTGTTTGGGAGAAAACGCATATCCACCTGGGATAAAGGTTCAAACGTGCCCCCCCTCTCCCCCCACACAAAAAAAACAAAGAAGAACCCAAGAAGGATTCCATCTTGGGGTAAGCTGCCAAATCCTAGGCCTTTCCAAAGAAAAGTGCACAATAAGCTTGGAGAGGATATGACACTTTCCCATATGCAAAAAGGCCTCCGAAAGCATGGACCTGTACCCATTGATGGTAACAGGTGGGAGACCACGAGAATCAAACAGATATACCAGAAACTCTGCAATCTGTGTTATCGAAGGATCGGCATAATCAACAGAATGATCAGAACAGCATCGACAGAAGACCTTCCACTTAGCTGCATAGGCTAAACCAGTGGAGTGCCACCTTGAAGAAGAAATGCACTCCACTGCTCGTCTTGAAAAACCTCTACGGAGGAGACAGGACCTGACAAAAGATATGCGTGAAGGCACAATGAAGTCGGGTCAACGTGAAACCTCTTCGGATGACCTTGGCAAAGAAGGTCACGACATAGAGGGAGTCATGCCAGAACCGCCGCGAACAGAGAGTGGAGCTGATTAATGCACACCCGCTAAGGCGACAGGGGGGCAATCAGAATGATTAGACAACTGCAGGTTCGGATCTTGGCTAGAACCTGAGGCAGAATTGGAACCAACGGGAAGACATAGCCAACTAGCCCGTTCCAATCGCGTGACAGAGCGTTCACGGCAAAAGCCAGAGGATCTGGACACGTGGACACAAAAGTGTCCACCTGATGGTTCCAACAGGTCACAAACAGATCGATGTGGGGATGACCCCAGAGATCACAATGTAACTGGAACACTGCCCTGTGAAGCATCCACTCGGTGGAAATGACCCTGCCTCATCGGGACAGGGAGTCGGCTTAGATGTGCAGACGAGGGAATGTGACGAACCACAACCCTGGCGTTGACATCCTAGCAGTAGAAGATCCCAAGCCAATTCGTACATGGGAACAGAGTGCGTGCCGCCCTGGTTCCGAATGTAAGCAACCACTGTTGGACTGTCGGACAACAGAAGGACCTGACGATTCGAAAGGTGGGTGGATCCACTGCCAGAAACTCAGAAGAAGAGCAAGAAGCTCTTTCTGGTTGATGTGAAGCGCTGCTTGATCCTGGTCCCATACACCATGAAGGGAAAGACCTAGAGGATTCAATGTTACGCCCCATACGAGGTCGCTGGCATCTGCCATCAGAACATGATCGGACATGAGCAAGTCCAACGGAACTCCCTGCATAATCCACTGAACATCTGTCCAGGGAAGAAGGCAACGATGAAGAGTTGCTGGTAACTGAAGCACCAGATCCAGAGGATCGACATTCGGCCTCCAACGACTGAGCAGAAAGTTGTGGAGAGGTCTGACATGCAGCTGACCAAGAGGAATGAGATCCGTCACTGAACCGCAGAGACCAAGCAGCTGGAGAATACTGTAAGCTGTCGCGTCATGAACTGGGTCAGAGTCAGGGCGAAAGCAGAGAGAATCACAGCCCTTGCCCAGGGAACAGCCACCGTATTCAGCCGAGTACAGAAGATCATCCCCAGATGACAAAACGACTGAGAAGGGACCATGTCTGACTTCTCCTCGTTGACTCTGAACCCTAGCAACGTGAGCAGGCTCAACAGTGTGTCGACATCTGACTCCAGAACAGAAGCATTGGAGTGCGTCTGGAGAATATCGTCCAGATACGCCGAAGTAGCCCTGGGCTGTGTGATGGAAGGCTGCCGAAGTAGCCCTGGGCTGTGTGACGGAAGGCTATCATATGCGACATCAGTCAGTTGAAGGCCCAAGGCGCCAGGTTGGAGCCAAAAGGCATAAATTCTCCCCAGGAAAGCAAACCTGAGGTACGTTTGCGATATCCGATCAATCAGAACGTGAAAGTAAGCGTCTCACAGGTCGATGCTGGAAGCGAAATCTCCCTGGTGAATGGAGTGGCGAACCGACCTAAAGTCTCCATGCAGAACTTGGGAGCAATGATAGACTGGTTCAGGATCCTCAGATCGATAACTGGTTGGAGTCGGCTGTCCTTCTTCAGCACCAAGAACAGGCGGGAATAAAATCCAACTGAATGAAAGTTCTTGATGACCTTGATTCCGCACTTTGACAGGAGTTTGTCTATCTCTGTGATCAAAAGTTCCTGACGTGAAAAGAGTTGGAAGAGGCACTCTCGACAGACTGGGGTGCCTCCAAAAGGATATCCGCAGACCTGACCGAAATAACAACTAACACCCAAGGATCGGATGTGATCGTGGCCCAATGGTCTTAAAACTCTCCTTCCTCCAACCTGGGACAAATCGAGGTTAGGACCTTCATTTTGAGCCCCGACAAGGCCTGTGAGAGAAGAAACCACCTCTGCTAGATGAAGGATCCTGAGACTTCCCTCTTGTCTGCCGACTCTTATCCTTACCACATGAGTAAGAAGAAGTGGTGGCAGGAGGAGGATCAGCCCTTGGCTTCACAAAGGAAGCAGAAGGGCGTTTGTTAGGCTTAGAATGGCCCTGGCCTCCAACAGAAGGCTGATCAAGCTGGAGAAGCAGCAGCTGATCTTTGGAATGACGCAGGAGGTCATCCCGGACTGTTGCCACGGAACCATGGAATATTCATGGACCCACCAAAGAAGTGGATCGAACAGCAGTGCAATGCCCTTCAGGAAGGGAACAATTTATGTCCAACACAGCATCCTGGCAAACTAATTCCAAGTTAGCCATATTACAGGCATGCGTGTGTGTAAAATGCATGAGCACCTTGGAGATCACACGCTGAGGAGCCTGTATGTTGTCAAACTTATCTGGAGGAAGATAAGCAGCTAAGGCTGAGACGTGATCCGAGAGAGAAAGCATGTCTAGCATCTCTCTCGATAAGCCCAACAGGGACTACAGAGTCACCATAGGAATAACGGCTGACTTGGAGGAGATGTCCTGATCCAAGATCGTCAAAGTCTGGAAGACTGATGGATTGGTGGAATCGTAAGAATGATAATGCACTGGAGGCAAAAAGGTATCAGCCCTGATGAAGAATGAAGTCTTCATAGCCTTGGAACTCAGCTCAGAGTCCAATGTTGCAAAAGCTTTGATCTCTTGTACCGAATGGTACAGTCGAAGGTGCCCAGAAGCAGGTTGCTCCACAGGCTGTAGGAGGGTGACCGATGATCACAGCCTGGCTGAAACCTCCGGCTGGTTAGGCAGTTTGAGTTCCAGAAGGAACTCAAACACAAAGTCAAGAGCTGCCCCCAAGTCAAAAGACTGCTGGCTCTCGACGTCAGGTGTGCCTGACCCATCCTCCGAGTCAGAAGACACATCGCCGATGCCTCTCATGGTGTAGGAACACAAGGGGGATCAGAAAGCGGCCCGTTTCCAATCCCAGGAGGATACACCTGGAAGCCCCTAGTAGCCTCGCTGGAGGCAATGGGAAGACTCTTGGAAAGAACCTGAATGAGCAAGGAGAGGGCCTCCCTAAGCTCACAGCCTGTATCAGCCAGTTCGACATGGCATTCTCCTTTCCCACAAGCACGGGTGGAATGGCCACGAGAACGCACCACATGGAAGCCTTAAAGGTAGATGCCCAAGACCCACAGGGTTGATCAGAAGAACACCCATTACATGTGGAACATGAAGCATGAGAATCATCCACATGCTTCGGCAAAAGGCATTGCCCACAAGGGCATAGCAGAGGTGAGAGAAGTAGAATGGAAGATGAACCCAACAGAAACAAGAGGCCCCAAGGGGCCTTTATCGCTCACCTGCCAAAGTGGTTCAAAGAAGTATTTGGGGGTCACATTCAGTTAGACATGGTTCATCAACACCACAAAGGAATGAAGTCATGAGAGGAAAATTTTATGGAAAAACACTGAGGAATGGATTTGAAGAAACCTGAACCTTACATGCCCCCCTACAGGGTCTAAAGAAGATTTTAAAAACAAGTCGGAACCAGACCCAAAATTTTCAGGCTCTAAAAAAAAAAATTTGTCTCAAAATTGAACAAAACGCATAAAAAATCCCCCCCCCCCCCCCAAATTTCTTAATTTTGGTCCAAAAGTCCGAACCGGAACCAAAAAATTTTCAGGCTAAATTTTTTTCTTTTGTCTCAGAATTGAACAAAACGCATAAAAAACGAACAAAAAAAATTCCAAATTTGGGTCTCAAATTTTCTTTTTAGAATTTTGATCCAAAAAGTCTGAACCTGACTCAAAGTTTTCAACTCAAGAACCCGATTTGAACAATCTTTAATGTGCCCCCCCCCCCCCCCCCCCCCCCCCCCCCCCCCCCCCCCCACGCGCTAGAGATGATGTATACCAAATGTTAAAGGATTCTGACTGGTGGATCTGAGGAAGAAGATTTTTAAAGAAATTTCCTCAAATTGCACTAAGTTCAAATTTGGGGTCCCATAGGGAGCCCAAATATTAACCGAGGAACTTGTTTTGAACAAACTAGAATCTGGCTGCCCTAGAGATGATGTATACCAAATATGAGAGGATTCTGACTGGTGAATCTGAAGAAGATGATTTTTAAAGAATATTTCCACGTATTGAACAAAGTTAAAATTTAGGCTCCATTAACAAACTTGAATCTGACCACCCTAGAGATGTTGTATACCAAATAAGAAAGTATACTGACTGGTGGATCTGAAGAAGAAGATCTTTAATGAAATTTCCTCAAATTGCACCAAGTTAAACTTTAGGCTCCAACAGAGAGCCCAAATACTAACTCAGAGACCCGATTTGAACAAACATGAATCTGCCCCCCCTCCCCCCCCACCTCCCCCCCCCCCCCCCCTAGAAATGTTGTATACCAAATATCAAAAGATTTGAACTGGTGGATCTGAAAAAGATCTTTGAAGAATATTCCACCTATTGCACTAAGTTAAAATTCAGGCTCCAATAACCTAGGGATTCGATTTGAATCCGACCTCCCTAGAGATGTTGTATAACAAATATGAAAAGATTCTGACTGGTGGATCGGAAGAAGCAGATTTTTTGAATTTTTAAAAAAATTTATGGGTGCTATAAGAGTTATGTCGCTTGTGGTGCCCCCTGTGGGCACGGCAAGTTTATTTAACAAACTTGAACTGATATATAAGGAACATGCACACCAGATTTGGTTCAATTTGGTCCAGTAGTGTGTGAGCAGAAGTCAATAATGTACAGTTCACGACGGACGACGGCGATGGATGGCAAGTGATAAGTTAAGCTCCCTTCGGTGAGCTAAAAAGAAGTAGAACACCCCCAACTACAAGAGGAAGGTGGCAGGAAAAAAAGGCCTGGTGGGAACACAACAGAACCCAGACAGCCACAAGGGACCAGGGAAAGCAGAAATTCCACCCTCAACAGAGGGTAGAAATCCTGCCAGAACAGCCCCTCACTGACACCTAACTCCAAAAATAATGTCCAAAACGAAAGCATAAATTGACAATGTCAACCAGAAATCCTGCCAGAACAGCCCCCTACTGACACCTAACTCCAAAAATAATGTCCAAAAGGAAAGCATAAATTGACAATGTCAACCAATGACCAAACAGCATGCTACACGAAAGTTGCGAGCGAACACAGAGAAAATAATAGTTACAAAAAATGTGGTTGAATGTTATAATGAGAATATACAAAAAACACAGCCCAGATATTTGAAGATCAGCAGATCCATAATTCGGTCACAGGAACATGGTGTAACGAGTTGAATTAACACTGTTTAACAGAGCAATCAAAAGCACATCTTCCTAAGATGGTGGAAGAAAAAAGAATGGGTCATTGGTTACATGTCTGCACACTGGTACCAGAAGCCGTGGATCTGTTCTAGGCGAAGAGCGTCCCCTACTGGGTGTGCACTGGTAGCACTCGGCCCAGTTTTGGCTTATTTTTTCTTGGTGCTTTTGCACCACTTTTCTTTCCCAAATCACTTGGGAAAGATCAAAATAGAGAGTATACTTCTGAGTTAGGGACTTCCACTGTAATGCAAGCCTGTTATAAACAATTGTAAGGTAGGTTGATAAGAAATAGATTTATAAAGTGTATAATTACGCTCTTTTGGGATGGTTGTTTCACATGTTTCAGTAGTTGCTGAGCAGTTATTGATATTTTTATTTTTCCTCTCTTGATCGCCAACATCCACTGTCGGACTTGAGCAAGAGTTTTTTTCTGTAGTGAGTTCAATTGCTATATCCTTCAATCTTACTTTGTCAACCATGTTGTGTCAATGGGCAAGAGACTTCACCCCCATTGCATATGTGGGGGCATGGTGGCGTTGTGTATTAAGGCATACTGCACGTTGATGGTGCACTTGTCTTCAACCAATGCTAACACTGCTTGTGTGGAGTTAGTATGTTGGGGTGATGGCAGTTGCTTGCCATTGCTCGGTGGTTCTCTCTGAATACTCCAGCTTCCTCCACCTGTAAAACTGTTGTGGTCATGATTAGCAGTTGTGAAGAATATGTGACCTTAAACACCAATAAATAACTTACTCTGTCAATACTTTGTGTTCACTAAATGCAGTACAAACTTTCAGTCAGCTATTTTTATGAAAACTTGTGACACCAAAAACTAAAAATGCATTTTACAAAAAAGATATTACCGACATAGTTGAAAAAACATGCTCGAAACAAGAGATTTTTATATAAATTCTAATACTGGCCCCAAAAGTTAAAACATTTCTGGTAAAATATTTTAATAGACTTCTTGTATATTCCTTCTCATAATTTCCATCCCCACTTAATTTATGCTTTGTAAAATTGAAAGGATAATTTGCAGTTCAAAACCGAACCTTACCACAACCTATTGTTGATGAATGGAAAACTTTCTTCGCAATTTTATAAAGTATAAATAACGTGCAAATAGATTTTAAACTAGTGGCTCTACAGAGCCTGTAATCACTTACCTGGAACTACATATAACAAGAGCTGGACTTTCGTCCATTGCATACCCCCACGTGGTGTACCGCCTAGTGTGGGCATACCTGTGACCAACAAATATTATTTATGAATATTCTCGTATGGACTGATGACGAATGTACAGATGGATGGACGCAATCCAGTATACCCCCCCCCCCCCCCATTTTCTTCGAAGGTATGGTAAATTGTTTGGTGTTTGGAAGTTTTATGCAATGAGGCAGAACCCTTGTCATAGACAAACTGCATGCCATATTTCACTGAAATCCGATAACCCCAACCCAGTTTTCCTCCCCATTTTCTTCGAAAGTTTACAACAATTACCAATAATTTCTAAGTCAAAAGGCACGGTACATTGTTTGGTGTTTGAAAGTTTTATGCAATGAGGCAGAAGCCTTTGTCATAGGCAAACTGCAGGCCATATTTCACTGAAATCCGATAACCCATACCTGAGATACAGGCTGAACAGACAAATAATGTCTATTTCCTACAATTTCTAAGTCAAAAAAGGGGGATAACTCTAAAAAGGAGAATCTGAGAAATATTGTTGAATCCTTTTTTTAAAGCCTATACCATAAGCAGTGTTCATGGCAAATTTCATTGCAATAGAACTTTCGATACCCGAGATAAGTTATGAAATATTCTCGGACAGACTGACACACGGACGGACGCATGTAATCCAGTATACCCCCATTTTCTTCGAAAGTAGGGGTATAAAAATGTGATTTCCCATAGGCTTTCCATCGTAACTATGAGCTGCAATTGTGGCCATGTTTGCAACATTACATCAACATTACATGAGGATCATTGGTAGAAGGTGTCCCAGTCTTCAATCACGTGAAGTTTCAAAACATTTGAATCCATCAAACAGAATCATAGAATGTCTCTGGTGGCCATATTTTCCAACCAACGAGAACAAAAAGAGATTGTTTGTAGAGGGCCTCCTATGGACCATTCTTGCCAAGTTTTGGTTCACGGCAGCTCAGTAGTTTCAGAGAGAAGATGAAAATGTGATTTCCCATAAGTTTTTTCTATAGTAACTATAAACTGCAATTGTGGCCATGTTTGCAATACGATCAACATTAAAATAAGGAATGTTGGTGGAGGGTGTCCCAGTTATCAACCATGCAAAGTTTCAAAACATTTGGCCCTGTGGTTTCAGAGGAGAAGAGTTTTCAAAATTGACCAATCAGAATCAAAGAATGCTTCTGGCTGCCACGTTTTTTCACCCAACAGGAATAAAATGAGTAACAGTTGTAGAGAACCTCTCATAGACAATGCCTGCCAAGTCTGGTTCACATTGGCTCAGTACTTTCAGTGAAGATGATGAAAATGTGATTTCCTATAGAGTTTCTATAGTAACTATAAGCCACAATTGCAGCCATAATTGCAACCCAATGAAGATTAAAATGAGGATCATTGGTAGAGGGGGTTACAGTCATCAGTCACACTAAGTTTTCAAACCATTTGGCCTTGTAGTTTCAAAGAAGAGTTTCTTGAAAAAGTACACATTTATGAATTCTGTTTCAACAAAAAAAAATCAGTAAAAGAAGGTTAAATATTTTGAAAATTACAATTTTTTCAGACAGAATTCTCTTTCAAAATAGCTTTGAATAGGTAAAGGGTTACAGGAAAACACATTTTACTCCAATTTTGTCAAATCTTAAAAGATATACAATAATTACTGTCATCTAAGCTGACATAATGGGAAGAGAATATAAGCAAAAAACTTCCATGGTTTTCCAAACACCTGTCATCAATCAGTATTTTCTGATAGGAAACTTGAGAAGAATAATACATATATCAACATACAGTTGCACTTGTTTACAGAACAAGTCAAAATAAGGCACAGGATAATCCTATAAACTATGTATCTTTCTCTTCCTACACTGATAAGACCAGAAGCTGACATCATTTTCTGGAAAGCTCTGATAGCTTTCCAGAAAATGTCAGTTTCTAATCTTGTCAGTGCAGGAGCAGCAGTTTACTTAGTTTATTGCAGTTATGCTACAGCTTATTTTGACTTGTACTGTATACACAATATTTTGGGGTTTTTTCCCCAGTTCTCAGTGGAGAAAAACTGGAACCAACCCTTACCAGATTTTCAAAAAAACAAGTATTTTGCTGACAGTACCGATCGTCCTGCAGACAGGAGAGGCATTGGGTTAAGCATTAGAATATAGCCTCTGGTGGCCACATATTTCCATCCTCCCATAGACCATTCCTGCGAAGTTTGATTCATGTCGGCTCAGTAGTTCCAGAGAAGAAGATGAAAATGTGATTTCCCATAGGGTTTCTATAGTAACTATAAGCTGCAATTATGGCAATGCTTACAACCCGATCAACATTAAATGAGTATCATTGGTAGAGGGGGTCCCAGGCATCATTTATGTGAAGTATCAAAAAATTTGGCCTGGCAGTTTCAGAGGAGAAGATTTTTGAAAATCCACCAACCAGAATCAAAGAATGCCTCTGGCAGCAATATTTTTCAACCCAGGGGAACAACATGAGGATCGTTTGTAGAGAACCTCCCATACACCATTCCTGCCAGGTTTGGTTCATGTCAGCTCAGTAGTTCCGGAGAAGAAGATGAAAATGTGATTTCCCATAGGATTTCTATAGTAACTATAAGCCGCAATTGAAGCCATGTTTGCAACCCAATCAACATTAAATGCAAATCATGGGTAGAGGGGATCACAGTCATCAACCATGCAAAGTTTAAAAACATTTGGCCCTGTGGTTTCAGAGGAGAAGATTTTTCAAAATCCACCAATCAGAATCAAAGAATGCCTATGGCAGCCATGTTTTCAAACCCATGGGATCAAAATGAGGATCGTTTGTAGAGGACCTCCCAGAGACTATCCCTGCAAGGTTTGGTTCATGGAATGTAGGAAAAAACTTCTCACAGAAAAAAACCCTCAAGAAAAAAACCCTCACCTTTTTTGCATGGGTAGGAAAAAACTCCTCAAATGAAAAAAAAAAGAAAAAATTAATGAATGAATGAAAGATTTTAGCGTGCCAAAGGTGCGCAGGGACAATGTGGGATTTACAAATCCCTTGCGATCCGGTTAACCTTATTTTATTTCACTTGGATCACACAGGCCTACCTGTTTTATTGCCTCAAATGGGGTCTGAGGAGGTATGCACGTGGTTAGAATTCCCGGCAGTTTACGTTGGAGTGATAGATTATCAATACTCGATCCCTCAATGCCATTAAGACTATTAGAGAGTGGGCTCTATTCGGTTCCAGCTCGGCGATGGTAGAGGTTTGAGTCCCACCATGGTGGCGAGCCAGAATATAATGTTGTGCGATGGCAAATTTAAGGGAAGAAGAGAAAAGAAAACCAAACAGCAACGCCAGTTTGGTAGCGGCCCCGGTATATGACCATAGCGGTTACAAAAAAGGAGTGGAGAAAGCTCCAACAGTTTAGTTTTGAAAAACCGGGAGTCATCCATCAAGCCTTCTGGGAGATAGGATGCTGTATATGATTATGAGGTATCTGGTTATCCCTCGGGAATTCCAAATGACCTCCCCCACCAACCCCCCCCCCCCACCCCCAAAAAAAAACCCCCAAAAAACAAAAACAACCCCCCCCCCCCAAAAAAAAAACAAAAAACAACCCACACACTCTCACAGACACACACCCTCAAGCCCTTAAAAGGGCTGTTAAATCTTTATTCAAATGTTTATTTATATAAAATGTACACTCGTCCCCAGCCAGACAAGCTTGTTTCAATCCTTGCCTGGTGTTTGGTGGTTTCTTGTGTATGTTGCAGAAAGGTAGGTTGCATTAATTCCTCCTACTCTTTGTCTACCATTTTCATGCGTCTTCTTGATAAGAGTGTTGCAAGAAAATTTGAGAACGTTCAATCAGAAAAGTTATAGGTAGAGAGAAAGATAAGTATCCACTATTGTATATTGTGACAGTTGTGTGATTGTTGCTATGGATGGGGTAAGGGGTGTGTTTCTTCGGAGCCCACTCCCCACACACAGAGTTGCGAGGCAATCCTCACAGACTCAATCCTAAAGATCTCAATGAGTAGCGAAGCAATCCTCACTGACTCCACACAGTTTAATTCTATTGAGTAATTTTAATTGACTGTGGCTTATTTTGTTTTTCTGTTAAGGGTTCGGTGTTCGTTCAGCTTCACCATAGATTCACTATCCTGGAGTATGTGGAGGGTTTTGTTATATAGATCTTATTAAACACATTTCAATCACGCTTCAGCAGAGTTGTGAGGCAGTCCTCACAGACTCTATCCTAAAGTTCTCAATGAGTAGCGAGGCAGTCGTCACTGACTCCACGCAATTTAGTTATTTTGTATAATTTTTTTTTTATTTTCTGGAAACTTATTTTGTTTTTCTGTTAAGGGATCGGTGTTCGATCAGCTTAACCATTAACTAGAAAGTGTTTTATCACACTAAAACATATGTCTCCCCTTCCTTTCAATTTTATGCACTACAAATGATATATACATAAAAATATTGACAATCATACCATATATGTAAGGTCTAGCTCTGAAGAGAAATAAGTTATGTTCTTTTTTTTAACTTGAGTAAAATGTTCTGGTCCGGACAACTGTCTACCACAGCGTTGACATGAAAATGTGCGCTCTCGGGCTGCACGTATTTTTACTTTATGATATTTATAAAAAAAGGGGGTACAAGTAAATACCGTGAACCACATACATGGAACTTTAAGCAGACAGCCAAAGTTCATTAGTTGCACCTTCGACTTTTCAAAATACCTGGGCAAGGGTAAAATAAATGCAGTCACTTTAAGTGCGATGACAAATTTTGTTACAGACAGACGAACACGCATCCCACAATATGACATATATGAAGCTTTTATTAAAAATCAAATTGCTGGGATTAAAAGTTGCTGAGAAAAATGTGCAAAATGTTGTTATGGACAGACTGTCAGACACACACACAGACAGAGGTAAACAAGTATGTCCCAACTTCCCCTTTGGGGAGCGGGGTTATAAATATCTATGATCTAGCTCAACATCCACATGTCAAAAAAAAAACAAATTCTGGTCTGGACAATTACTCCCTATTTAAACTACATAAATTTGACCTTGAGGTCAAGGTCACATGAAGGTCATGATGACATGTGGTCTCATTGTGATACATCCACATGTCAATCATCTAAGTCCTAGGACAAAAAACAAAAAAGTTCTGATCAGGACAATTATTCCCTATTTGAAGTACATAAATTTGACCTTGAGGTCAGAGGTCAAGGTCACATGCAGTTCATCAAGGTAACGGACATGCGGTTTCATGGTGACACATCCACATGTCAAAAAAAATTCTGGTCTGGACAATTACTCCCTATTTAAAGTACATAAATTTGACCTTGAGGTCAAGGTCACATGAAGGTCATGATGACATGTGGTCTCATTGTGATACATCCACATGTCAATCATCTAAGTCCTAGGTCAAAAAACAAAAAAGTTCTGATCTGGACAATTATTCCCTATTTGAAGTACATAAATTTGACCTTGGGGTCAGAGGTCAAGGTCACATGCAGTTCATCAAGGTAGCAGACATGCAGTTTCACGGTGACACATCCACATGTCAAAAAAAATCTGGTCTGTACAATTACTCCCTATTTAAAGTACATAAATTTGACCTTGAGGTTAAGGTCACATGAAGGTCATGATTACATGTGACATGCAGTCGAATTGCGATACATCCACATGTCAAATATCTAAGTCCTAGGTCAAAAAACAAAAAAGTTCTGGTCTGGATAGTTATTCCCTATTTGAAGTACAGAAATTTGACCTTAAGGTCAGAGGTCAAGGTCACAGGAAGGTCATCGAGGTAGACGACATGCGGTCTCATGGTGACACATCCACATGTCAAATAAGTCCTAGGTCAAAAAACAAAAAAATTCTGGTCTGGACAATTACTCCCTATTTGAAGTACATAAATTTGACCTTGAGGTCAAGGTCACATAAAGGTCGCAATGGTATGCGGCACCCTGGCTCATGGTGATACATCCACATGCCAAATATCTAAGGCCTTGCTCAAAAGACAAACAAGTTTTGGTCCGGACAAGGTTTCCTTGAAAAAAGCACAAATCTGACTTTCAGATCAAAGGCCAAGGTCACATGAAGGTTACAATGGTATGCTACACACTGGCTCATGGTGATACATCCACATGCCAAATATCTAAAACCTGACTCGAAATACAAAAAAGTTCTGGTCCAGACAGTTTCCCTTAAAAAAGTGCATAAATCTGACCTTCAGGTCAAAGGTCAAGGTCACATGAAGGTCACTATGGTACACTGCACACCGGTTCATGTGATACATCCACATGCCAAGTATCTAAGGTGTAGGTCAAAAGACAAAAAGTTATGGCCCGGACAAAGTTTGTGTGATGTTTCCCTTAAAAAAACACATAAATCTGACCTTCAGGTAAAAGGTCACATGAAGGTCACTATGGTACAATGCACACCGGCTCATGGTGATACATCCACATGCAAAGTATCTAAGGGGTAGGTCAAAAGACAAAAAAGTTATGGCCTGGACAAAGTTTGTATGAGAAGGAGAAGAAGAAGAAGAAGAATATGCACTAAAACAAGATGTCTCCCTTCTGGGAAGGGGAGACATAATTCACTATCTTGGAGTCTGTTGAGGGTTTTGTTTTGTAGGTCTTTTAATCACGTATCAATAGTTTCTATTTTTGCTAGCTCATGAAGTTCCTTTATCGGTGTCCATTTGGGTTTGCATAGTGCCACACGCAGGGCATAATTTTGAACCCTCTGTAGCTTCTGAATGTTGGTTTTGCTCAAGTCACTTGTTACTATGGCACCGTATTCTAGAACTGGACATATAAATGTTTTGTAGAGCTTGAGAAGCACATCTTTGTTTGCTCCCCAATTTCTACCTCTGATCATCTTCCGAAAATTGAAACGTTTAGTAGCTCTAACCGTAATGGAGTTTACGTGACTGTTTAGACTGAGATTGCTATTTAGGATAAATCCCAAAAATTTGGCGTCTTTGTTTGCTTCTAATTTGTGATTGTATAACTGGAGATCGATACTGGGAACTGGTTTTTTCCTTTGCTTCTTGAAGAACGTAACTTTATGAGTTTTGGCGGCATTGAGTTTGATGCGCCACAGGTGTCCACCAGCTCTCAAGATCGCGAATGGTATCCCGTAGACGATTTTTAATTATGTTTCGGGACTTGCTGGCCGTCCAAATACCTTTGTTGTCTGAGAAAAGCGATAGTTCAACACAGTTTTTCCTTACTTTTTCTAGGTCATTCACATATATTATGAAAAGAAGCGGACTTAGAACCGACCCTTGTGGTGTTCCCGCTTCGAGTATTACTTCCTCTGACACCTCGCGATTAACCCTCACCCTGATTTTTTGGTTAGTTAGAAATTATGATATGATCCTCAAAATTTTAGTGGGTAATCCCATTTTCGCTAGTTTATATCTCAAGCCATTGTGCCATACCGAGTTGAACGCTTTTTCTACATCCAAGAAAAGCGCTGTTCTGATTTTGTTTTGACTAAATGCTGTTTTCATATAATTGACCAGTCTATATACGTGTTCGATTCCCTCTTTCTGACTCCTATACGCTCTTTGCCATTTGTTGAAAAAGTTGATTGATTTGAGATAGCTGCGAAGTCTCGTAGTGAGAATCCGCTCAAATATTTTTCCAACACAGCTAAGCAAGCTGATTGGGCGGTAGTTAGAAGGGTTGGTAAGGTCTTTGTCGTGTTTAGGTATCATGACTCCTGTGGTCACTTTCCAGCATTTTGGGAAGTACCCACAGGAGAGACAGCAGTTTAGGAATTTGGTAAGTCTGCAGTAGAAGATGTTGGGACGCTGTTTCATTATTTTGTAAGAGACTTTGTCTTCTCCTGGGGACGAAGATGACTTGCATTCTCTGATTATACCCATGACCTCTTCTACGCTTATTATTTTGGTTAATTCATGGTCATGCCTTTGGTCGAAGTTCGGTTCATTGAAAATTGAGTTGTTATCTTGGACAAATTTATTTACTTTTACCTTAAATCGTTGTCATATCTGTTCCCTTCTTGTGGACGATGCACTTTCTTTAGAAGTTCGGCAAAAGCGCTGGCCTTTGCCTTGTCGTCCATGGCCATAGTTCCGTCGCTAGTCTTCAGCGCATTCTTATTGGCACTTTTGCTCTTTTGGCCAGTAAGAGTTTTAAATATATCCCAGAACCTCTTAGGTTCTCTCAGCCCATTTAGGTTTTCTGTTGCTTTTTTCCATCTCACGCGGTTGTCGTTAGCTATGACATTTTTTACTTCTCCATGTAGGAGATTATACGCAGTTTTAAGTTCTGTTCTTTTCATTTGATCATTCTCTGATTGGTAAGCCCGGAAGGCTTTTCTTTTTTGTTTGATTATTTGAAGAGTTATTCTGTTTATCCGCATCTTTACTGTTTGCTTGGGACAAATTTCATCTAGGGTACTGTTGATAACCTCGTTAAGATGGATGCAGGCTTTTTCTAGTTCATGAGCATTTAAGGGGTCATTTGCCTTTATTTTTACTTCTTTAAAATTAATACTTTTTATTCACTATTTATATAGAGTCTGCCCGAGTGTTGTTTTAATATCAAAGAGAACTTCCTCCTGTAAAAGTGGACTTGTTATCTTTTGAAATCAATGCATCAGAAACAATGAAATAAACAAACAAATCAATGTTGAAACAAACTGCAACATGTTAGAAACAATTTCTGCAAGCTTACTGCTCACTTTGCTCACTTTGCTGAAAACAATGCATCAGAAGCAATGAACATAAACAAACAAATCACAGTAGAAACAAACTGCACAAAGCAATGTTTTCACGACAATAGCTCAAACAAATCAGCACAGGGCATTGTTTTGACGACAATTGCTCACAGTTGGAACAAACTTAATTTACCCAAGCCCAAATCAAAGTTCAAGAAAAATCAACAAAAGTTAAAAAATTTATAGTAATTTCTATATTTTTTATACTTACCAATGACCCAGACATAGCTGGTGCTAACTCTTAAAATATAGGGCCAAACACAAATTTTGCCCCCCAATCCCCAAAATTTGCATCTAAAACCAAAGAAAACATGTCCTGAAAGGCCCTCCACACTTCGCCTCTACTGCGCATGCGCAGTGTCAAGGACGTTCCGAAATTGGCGCCATTAATCATTCTAAAAACCAGTGCCTGGCAAGCGCTATGTACTCAGCGGGGAGGCAAGAGTTCCCAACTCCTGGGAGGGCCATCCCCGTCTGGGTCATTGGTAAGTATAAAAAATATAGAAATTACTATAAATTTTTTAACATTTTTATACTGTACCAATGACCCAGACATAGCTGATTAGTAAAAAGGCTGGAGGGCCTAGGACATAGAGCAAGTTGGAATACGCTCAATTATATAAAATAGAGTCATCCCCTCTAGGGAAAAAGAAGTATTAGGCCTTACATGTATCTTTCTTATTTATGTTAAATTAGAAAGATACAACACCTTGCAAAATTGAGCATCATACATCCATGAACTCTATTAATATCTAGTATAATCCTTATACTAATAATTTTTAAAGTAAGCCAATAAATAAAGTAAGTCTAGAGAATAGAGACTCTTATACTCCTAAGAGTGTCTGAGGATTGCATAATCATGTCCGTTGACATATGCAATAATCAAAAGCTATACTTTAAAAACTAAGACTTGAATGAATTTTAAAAACCTAAACTTCTCACTAAACAACCATCCCAATAACAGCTCAGAATTACTAACTCCGGAGGAGGTATCCCCTTGTTTTCATAGTAAAACAGGTGACCCAAGGGAACACCCTCCCCCCCCCCTTTTTCTTGCCCTGGGTCAAATAGCCCAGAGCGAAGAGGGCAGCAGAACGGAGACACTGCCGAAACAGACAGCCTACCTAGCTATAGTAGCAACTGTTAAGTGAATGACATTCTGAGCAGTAGATAATAGACCTAACAATAGAGGCCTCCAGAAATGGACTCGATATTTCTGAGATAAAAATTCATGAATGTGGATGGCTGAGCGCAATGAGCAGCCTTCAAAAATCTATAATAGCGACACTATTAATGTAAGCCCAAGATGTAGAAGAACTCTTACTTCATGAGCCGAAATCTTAAGCACAACTGCTAAGTCAATGATATACCATAAGCAGTACCGATAGTTAATAGAATCCATTAACAAAAGAATGGAGCGTAACGTCCTTCTACTAGGCATCAAAGACAGAAGAAGCTTATGCCCATAGTAATAAACAGATATCTGTTTATAAATACATAAACTCTACCCGGAAAGAGTAAAGGCCTATGCCCGTACGAAGACGGAAGGACCTTAATAACAATAGGTTCCGGATATTAGGAGCCTAACTCTTATGCAAAAATCCAACCTAAATAGTAACGGAATAGTGATTCCGAAACTACGAAAGTGAAAATCATCCATCGATAGTGCATGAAACTCACTGAGTCTACAGTAAAAGAGAAACCAACAGAATTACTGTCTAGAAGGTCAGAATTTGAAAACTACTGTTTCCAGAGGCTCAAATGATTACTTAGCTAAATAAGAACCGAAGTTAAAATCCATATAGGAATTTAATCTAAAGATTCTAAGTCTATATATCAAAAAGTTACTAACTGACTTAGATAAAGAGACATAAGACTCAATTGTAAACTATCGTAGAGTGCATAGGTATGAGGTAATATAAACCTATAACCTAACTAATAACAGGCTGCAGTAGATCTTGTGAAACAAGTATACTAAAAAATTGCAATGAGTAGTATGGAGGGATCAACAATATGAACATAATGATCCCTACACCAACGACGGAAGAGCCTCCACTTTAGCCGCATAGAATAGCGAAGAAGAGGACCTCCTATAGTAAGAAATCGCGTCCAAGCTCGTCCAGTACAATGCTTACAATGCAATACGGACCACACAACGGAATACATGAAGGTTGAGACCTTGCGGGTTGTGATAAAGATGACACGATTTACCCAGTGAAAAAAGATCCTCACATTGAGGAAGATTTCACGTTAAGACCCACAGTAGACAAGAGAGTAAATTACCCATGATCTCTGTGAAGATAGAGATGCTATCAACAGAAATGTATAGTGGTTGTTTATCTTAGCAATACCTGCTGAAACAACAGCGCCGGAGGATACGCGTATCCTATCATTCCGTCCTATAGATCAATAGAGCGTTAACAACATTAGCTCAGAGATCTGGACAAGCCAACACATACGTCTGCAATTGATTAGCAAGCTGTGTCGTAAATAAATCATCATTGGGCGCTCCCATAGATAGCAAAACTGATTGAATACTTGTATGTTGAGAGTCCATTCTGACAGCAACAAGCGACCCGTAAGTGAACGGGAGTCCGGTAAAACAATCAGACGACCCGGAATATGACGGACGAAAACAGAACTTGGTGTGTTATAACCAACAGACAGATTCTTTCCATTAAATTGAATAACGGAAAAGAAAGAGTGCCTCCCTGGTTCCGGAGATACGCCACTACTGTCGAATTAACGGACAGGATTTGGGCATGCGTTTCTGAATAATGTTCATGCAATGACATAAAGCAAGCCTAAAAAACATTATTCCGCGGAAGAAAATTGGTTGCTAAGAGACTGCGGAACCCAAAGACCCTGGCACTTCGAATCCGTTGGGATCAGTATTATATCCCAATCTGTTTGACTGACAACCGTCATAACAGCCACACTCAGGTCCGGCAACTGCGGTGGCACTCTTGAGTCAACCACCGAATGTTTGCCCCAGACTGAATCTCTTGTAACACTAGATAGACAAGAGAACGTGTAATCGAGCAATTCATGGATTGGCGAAAAGTTGCCGTCGAAGAGAAGCTCCTCCGAGAACGAAGCGACTCTGAGAGAGTTCTTAACCTTACTATCCACGCGTATGGATGTAGCTAGGGCTGCGTCACGTCAACCAACTCCAATCAGCCACTGAAGGGCGGAGTTATACGTGAACAAACTACTGCCCTCAAAAGAAATTACATTGAGAATAATATCCCGTAAATCTTTTCTTGAAAACGTAATGATAACGCCTCAGTAAGGCGGATTACGTATGATAAAGCGTCTAAGATAAGTCTACTATACATCATGTCGTTTCCAACATTGAAGTTGGAAAAGACATAAACGGCGAAAAAGAATATATCCAGTCTTTAACCACACCGTCTAGACGCATATGAACTCTCGGTATGCCCTGCTCTGCCAAAATAAACTATTCGTATAAATGATAAAATGGCAGAAATGAGCAACGCGGACAAGAAACTAAACTATCATGCTTGGTAGCAGGCTTGTATATATATATATATATAGCGTCGAAAATAAAACACATGTTGTAATGACAATATTGGACTGCGTCGGTAAGTCAGGGACAATGTCCCTGAACCGATCGAAAAATCCGAGTCCAATGACGCTATAAGTCTCTTATCCAAGATCGCAGCAATGAAGTCCGAAATAAGAATCACTGGAAGATAATGCCAGAAGATATGAAAGGCAGCTTCCGATACTACTAAAGGGAAAACTCGAAATCTTTCGAATCCCTTTCGCCATCCTGTCGGACCCTATAAAGCGTTCGGTCGTCCGTACCTGATGCAACTGCGGACCGCACCGACCCAGCGCCGTCGGATAATTCCTGATTCGACCGAGAAACTGTCAATTGCTGGGATGCTGCGAAACAACTGTGCTAACTCGGATAGCAGTCCGTCACTGAGGCCTGAGGAGAAGCGGTCTTACGATGCATTGCCGCTGGAAGCTCCGTGATCGTTACCCCGTGCATACTACCAATATGCGAGCGAACAGAGTGTATAGGCCTTGTGTCCCTTGGCTACCGGATGGCGCGACCTATTCGCCATGGAATCACTGAATGACAAAACTGATCGGATACTCGAGGTCACGTAGCCAATGTGCGGTCGTGTGCCCTGCTGTGAGGATGAGGAAGCATTAAGGACAGTCTCTCGGACTGTCAATATAACGGAGCGTCCCGACCAACGGACATATGCTCCGAATGTAAAATATCTGAACCACAACATGTGGTCCCCTATGTTGTTGGACGAGAGAGGGACCTCTCTCGCTCACAGCCCGGACGGACCTGGACAAGCCAGAAACCGGACTAACAGGCTTCCTCCGATCTGTCCTCAATCTGCCGTCACTGGGTGACTACTAAAGTAATTAAAGTGCTCGCATCACCCAAATCTCCTTCCTAGACCGCAACGGACGAACCCGGCAGCCGAACCATTCGATGAATGTACGCTACACTGGGTGAGCTAGCGAATGTCACTCCGCAGGCGATAGACATATTCCATGAGCACTTATTGCCGCTAGCTCTTCATTAACTATGACGACAGAGGCACACTTTTGAAAGACATCTCCGTAACTTTGCGAACAAGAAACCAGAAATGCTTGGTTTTAGCAAGCATAAAATAATAATATATATAGCGTCGTTCAATAATTCGAAAGTTTGTGTGACATTATTGGACTATGTCGGAACTGAGGGACGATGTCCCTGAACCGAACCAAAAATTTCTAAGTCCACCAACGCTATCAGTTTCTTATCCGGCATCGCAGCATTCTGGTCCGACGAAAGAAGCTGTAGAAGACCAAGTCAGATGACATACACAACAGCAAATGTTGTTCCGAAAGGGAAGGCTCGAAATCCTCCAATCCTTTTCGGTATCCCGTCGGACCGGATGAAACTTTCGGACGTCCGTACCCGCTTCCGCGGAGCGTCCCGACCCAGCATCGTCGGATAAAAAATATGCGACAGATTCAGTTGATGCTGGGATGCTGCGATAAACTGTGCTATTTATGAAAGCACGTCCGTTCCCGAGGCCTGTGCAGTAGCGGTCTTACGATGCATTGCCGCCGGAAGCTCCGTGTACGTTGACTCCCGCACACTTCCTATGCGAACGTCCGGAGTCTGCAGGCCTCGTGTCCCTGGCTACCGGATGGTGTGACCTGGTCGCCGAAGAATCCTTGATCGGCGCAGCTGGTAATATATTGGCGGTCACGCAGCCAAGGTGCGGTCGTGTGCGCTGACGAGAAGAGGAAGCCTTAGCAGTCTCCGCGGACTGCCTATACAACGGAGCGTCACGAGCGACGGACGTATGCTCCCCTTGCGACACATTTTGTACCACAACATCTGGGGCCAGATGTTGTTGAACGAGAGAGGGGCCTCTCTCGCTTGCCGTCCGGATGGACCGGAACGTGCTATGAACCGGACTAAAAGGCTTCCTTCGTTCTCCCTCCGATCCGCCGTCACTGGGTGTGCATTAGGTTGATTTATAGTGCTCGCATCACCCCAAAATTCCTTCTAGACCGCAACGGACGAACCCGGCTGCCGAACCATTCGGTGAATGGACGCTACACCGGGCGAGCTAGCGGACGTCACAGGCCGTCGAACCTACTAGGGTCCTCTTAGGCAATTGGCGTATTTACATGAGCACTTTTCCGCTAGCCCTTCAATAATTGTGACGACGGAGGCACACTGTTGGAAGACATCACACATGCATCACCCTAATCTTGATCGTCTGAAATAGAAATTGATAAAGTAGAGTGACCCTGCAGGGAAAGGACCGGAGTGTCCAATTCCCCAATAACATACCGTGACATACGCTTCCCATATTGTCATCGAAATCATACAATACAGAACAGGAGTTAATGCGAGTACACTGACCACATATAGAATGATTATAAAGTCAGAGGAAGACTTCCTCTTAATACAATTGATCAATATCCTTTCAATGTGAAAAGAAAACAAGTCGTGGTACTCGCACTAACCCCTGGCAATCAAAATACATAATAATAATATGATCCATTAATATAGAAAAAATAATTGAAATCAAAATATTTTGAAAAAATATTTTTTCAGAACAGCCCAAGTTTCTGAAAAGTAACGTTGAGCCCCAATGGATCCCAAGCCTAAGTGTGGACAAAAATTGTAAAAATATTTTAAACAATTTATTCAACACTTACGAACAATAATAATGTATCTAGTTATGATTAAAATAACATCCAGATATTATTTTCCAGAAATCCCCCCCCCCCTCCCCCCCTCACACAGAGGGCTGTTGTAAATGTAAACAATGAGTGTAAAAACACTAAAATAAGACTCCAGGCACCCAGGCCCGAAATCAGTTACCAAAAATACACTATCTGATGCAAAACAGAGACTTCCAGGGAAGAAACTGCAGAACAACAGATGGTAGATGCAGAACACAACGCCTAACCACCCATAGGTGAAGACGTAAACATGGGGAAAAGAACAGAATTCATTCTGTTATTCAGCTAAAACTCCCAAGAAAATTTAGTAATAATAATTACAAAAACTATGCCAAAAGCATGGGAGAATAGCAAGGGGGGACTTAAAGGACAGGGAGAGAGGAAAACACTTAAAAAACAGTGTAACTAAACAATCAGAATGACAACAAAATGGCTGCTGCCTCGAAAATAGGTGACTTAACATAATTTCATTAAAAAAAATTTTTAAGTTACAGCCCTGATAATATTCTGTCACACATTTTTTCCTCTCCTCCTTCTCTATCCTCCTTAGAATCACCAATTCACTAATATTTATGTGTCTGGCATCATTTAAACTGAGATTTACAAGCACAAAGATCAGTCAGATGTTAACTGATGAAGGGCCAAACTTAGAATGATTAATGGCGCCAATTTCGGAACGTCCTTGACACTGCGCATGCGCAGTAGAGGCGAAGTGTGGAGGGCCTTTCAGGACATGTTTTCTTTGGTTTTAGATGCAAATTTTGGGGATTGGGGGGCAAAATTTGTGTTTGGCCCTATATTTTAAGAGTTAGCACCAGCTATGTCTGGGTCATTGGTACAGTATAAAAATTTTTTTTTTTTTCATTTGGGGGCTTTTTTCCCACCCATGCAAAAAAGGCGAGGGTTTTTTTCTTGAGGGTTTTTTTCCGTGAGGGTTTTTTTCCGCACACCAGTTCATGTCAGCTCAGTAGTTCCAGAGAAGATGATGAAAATGTGATTTCTCATAGGATTTCTACAGTAATTAAAAGCTGCCATTGCAGCCATGTTTGTGACCCAATCAACATTAAATGAGGATCGTTGGTCGAGGGGGTCCCAGTCATCATTTATGTGAAGTTTTAAAACATTTGGCCGGGCAGTTTCAGAGGAGAAGATTTTTGAAAATCCACCAAGCAGAATCAAAGAATGCCTCTGAAAGCCATGTTTTTGATCCGACGGGAAGAAAATGAGGATCGTTTGTACAGGACCTCCCATTGACCATTCCTGCCAAGTTTGGTTCACACCGGCTCAGCGGTTACAGAGAAGATGAAAATGTGAAAAGTTTACAGACGACGGACTCCGTGATGAGAAAAGCTCACATGGCCTTTTAGGCCAGGTGAGCTAAAAAGGCTAAATTATTATATTATATGGTACAAGATGTAAACTCCTTTATGTTTTGTTACTCTGTTAATTTATTGAGTTTTTCTACCTGGTTTAT
Organism: Pictodentalium vernedei; assembly: GCA_031216915.1. Lineage (NCBI taxonomy): Eukaryota > Metazoa > Mollusca > Scaphopoda > Dentaliida > Dentaliidae > Pictodentalium > Pictodentalium vernedei. The sequence continues at coordinate 569,736,920 of CM062296.1, forward strand.
ATTATCGCAAGTATAGATTTTTTTCTTGAAAAATAAAATTCCTCTTCAAAATACCCTTCTCGTATACGTTTTTGCCCAGAACCACAAAATAAATGGGCTATACAGTCATTTTAATTAAATTTGTTTTGCTGGGATTCGTCTTGTGGGATGATCAATTTCGGTACATGTATTCATCTTGTTGGAAATAAATCATATGAGGGGGTACATAATAGCAAATTTACATGTGAAATATTTCATAATTTATTTGGATTCAATTTGGTGGTAATGCGGCAAAATTACTGATGCCTTTCACAACTTATAAATTATGGACACAAATGGACAGAGTCAAGGAAATTGCTTTTTTTTTGTTCTTGAATTTCAAAATTATTCTCCGGGGAAGGCAAAGTGCCCCATCCAACAAAAGGGGGACACCACCTCTCGTGCTAGCCCCATCTTGATGCTAGGCAGCTCGGACAATATTCTGTATGCCCCTGATGCATATGCCAAAGGCATGGGTGATGATAGGTGGTTTGGGGTGTGGGAGGCCGCCCAAGAAAATTTGGAAATCAGTTATTAAATGGAGATGAAAAATCATGTTATTTTTTGGCCGTCAGAATAACGTTTTTAACCGAGGAGAGGTGTGTTGATCGCCTGATTGATCCAAAGCTGGTCATTATTGGATAAGAAGAACATAATTGTTTTCTGTTGAATTTGTGATCTACATGTGGTTATAATTATGATTAGGTTAAAATAATAATAAAAATATTTGAAAATGTTGATTGCAGTCTCTTGTTTTTCCTCAACCATGTCATGTGCAGAGGTGTTAAAAGAGATGGCTGTTTGGAGGATAAAAGCTTTTGTTGCTTTGTCGTTATTTCACATCTTGTGCAAGTAATTCAATCTACATGTACTTAAATTAATCCCGTTAATCATGATTAGTTTAATTGCATAGCCCAACAACCTTACAATTCAGTTGAATGATTTGTTATTTATTGTTTGGTGTTTAAGGACACATATTTTTGCACAATGGCTAATCAAGACCAGGGTGAGCGTTAATAAGCCATGTTGCCCATTTTAGAGGCAGTTTGCACCTTCCAAGCACTGGTGACTGGGTCCTATTTCACCAGTAAAACAGAGCCTGTTTACCACAGTGAACAAATGATGGGACATACTTTTTGCCGGTAAAAAGGACGGTATCCGGTAAAAAGGACGGTAAGTGTATAACAAGAGGCCCCAAGGGGCCTGAGGGCGCTCACCTGACATGGTAACCTAAGTATCAACCTAGAGAATTGATTTCAACAAGTTGCATCTGCTCCTCCTAAGAAAAGCTTATACCAAATATCCAAAGATTCTGACCAGTGGATCTAAAAAAAAATGATTTTTAAAGAATATTCATCATATTGAACTAAGTTATAATTCGGGCTCCCACAGGGAGCCCATATATGAAACCAGGGACTTGGCTTTAACAAACTTGAATCTCACCCCTCTAGGGATGCTGCACATCAAATATCAAAACATTCTGACTGCTGGATCTGAAGAAGAAGATTTTTAAAGAAAATTCCTCATTTTGAACTAAGTTACAATTCAAGCTCCCACAGTGAGTCCAAATATGGGCCTAGGGCCATGGCTCGAACAAACTTGAATCTCACCCTCCTAAGGATGCTGCATACCAAATATCAAAACATTCCGACTGCTGGATCTGAAGAAGATTTTTAAAGAAAATTCCTCATTTTGAACTAAGTTATCATTCGGGCTCCCACAGTAAGTCCAAATATGGACCTAGGGACATGGCTTGAACAAACTTGAATCTCACCCCCCTAAGGATGCTGCATACCAAATATCCAAACATTCCGACTGCTGGATCTGAAGAAGATTTTTAAAGAAAATTCCTCATTTTGAACTAAGTTATAATTTGGGCTACCACAGTGAGCCCAAATATAAACCCAGGGACTTGGCTTGAACAAACTTGAATCTCACCCCCCTAAGCATGGTGCATACCTAATATCAAAAGATTCTGCCTGCTGGATCTTGAGAAGAAGATTTTCAAAGACATTTGCCTGAAATGCACTAAGTTCGAATTCGAGCTTCTATAGTGAGCCCAAATATGAATCTAGGGAGCCGATTTGAACAAACTTGAATCAGCTCCACCCCACAATGTTGCATACCAAATATCAAAAGATTCTGCCTGCAGGATCTTGAGAAGAAGGTTTTTTAAGAAATTTGCCTGAAATGCACTAAGTTCGAATTCGGACTTCTATAGTGAGCCCAAATATGAATCCAGAGGGCCAATTTGAACAAACCTGAATCAGATCCACCCCACAATGTTGCATACCAAATATCAAAAGATTCTGCCTGCTGGATCTGGAGAAGATTTTTGAAGAAATTTGCCTGAAATGCACTAAGTTCGAATTCGAGCTTCTATAGTGAGCCCAATTATGAATCCAGGGGGCTGATTTGAACAAACTTGAATCAGATCCACCCCACAATGTTGCATACCAAATATCAAAAGATTCTGCCTGCTGGATCTGGAGAGGAAGATTTTTGAAGCAATTTGTCTGAAATGCACTAAGTCCGAATTCGAGCTTCTATACTGAGTCCAAATATAAACCCAGGGGGCCGATTTGAACAAACCTGAATCAGATCCACCCCACAATGTTGCATACCAAATATCAAAAGATTCTGCCTGCTGGATCTGGAGAGGAAGATTTTTGAAGCAATTTGTCTGAAATGCACTAAGTCCGAATTCGAGCTTCTATACTGAGCCCAAATATAAACCCAGGGGGCCGATTTGAACAAACCTGAATCAGATCCACCCCACAATGTTGCATACCAAATATCAAAAGATTCTGCCTGCTGGATCTGGAGAAGAAGATTTTTAAAGAAATTTGCCTGAAATGCACTAAATTCGAATTCGGGCTTCTATAGTGAGCCCAAATATGAATCCAGGGGGCCAATTTGAACAAACTTGAATCAGATCTACCCCACAATGTTGAAAACCAAATATCAAAATATTCTGCCTGCTGGATCTGGAGAAGATTTTTTAATCTTTTCCCCATTGCCTACAGTGTTCAAAAGTGCTGACTTTTTCAAAGTCCTGAAAAAAGTACCTTGTGATCAAACCGCACAATGTTGCATACCAAATATCAAAAGATTCTGCCTGCTGGATCTGGAGAAGAAGATTTTTCAAGAAATTTGCCTGAAATGCACTAAGTTCGAATTCGGGCTTCTATAGCGAGCCCAAATATGAATCTAGGGGGCTGATTTGAACAAACTTGAATCAGATCCACCCCACAATGTTGCATACCAAATATCAAAAGATTCTGCCTGCTGGATCTGGAGAAGAAGATTTTTGAAGCAATTTGCCTGAAATGCACTAAGTTCGAATTCGAGCTTCTATACTGAGCCCAAATATAAAACCCAGGGGGCCGATTTGAACAAACTGAATCAGATCCACCCCACAATGTTGCATACCAAATATCAAAAGATTCTGCCTGCTGGATCTGGAGAAGAAGATTTTTTAAGAAATTTGCCTGAAATGCACTAAATTCGAATTCGGGCTTCTATAGTGAGCCCAAATATGAATCCAGGGGGCCAATTTGAACAAACTTGAATCAGATCTACCCCACAATGTTGCGTACCAAATATCAAAAGATTCTGCCTGCTGGATCTGGAGAAGATTTTTTAATCTTTTTCTCATTGCCTACAGTGTTCAAAAGTGCTGACTTTTTCAAAGTCCTGAAAAAAGTACCTTGTGATCAAACCGCACAATGTTGCATTACCAAATATCAAAAGATTCTGCCTGCTGGATCTGGAGAAGAAGATTTTTTTAAAAATTTGCCTGAAATGCACTAAGTTCGAATTCGGGCTTCTATAGCAAGCCCAAATATGAATCTAGGGAGCCGATTTGAACAAACTTGAATCAGATCCACCCCACAATGTTGCACACCAAATATCAAAGGATTTTGCCTGCTGGGTCTGGAGAAGAAGATTTTTTAAGAAATTTGCCTGAAATGCACTAAGTTTGAAATTGGGCTCCTATACTGAGCCCAAATATGAACCCAGGGGGCCGATTTGAATAAACTTGAATCAGATCCACCCTACAATGTTGCATACCAAATATCAAAAGATTCTGCCTGCTGTTTCTGGATAAAAAGATTTTTTAATCTTTTTCCCATTGCCTGCAGTGTTAAAAAGTGCTAACTTTTTCAAAGTCCTGAAAAAAGTACCTTGTGATCAAACCGAAAGGGATTTTTTTAACCACTCTATTCTACTGGATAAAAGTAAGCTTTATACAAAATAAGAATTCTCTGTGCCGTGTAGTTTTGGAGATACGGCAGTTTTAAGGTTTTTCATATTTTTAGCGCCCGAGGTTCCCACGGGGCAATGAGAAAATTTTTTTTGCATCAATCAACTACTTATGACCCATTATCATCTCATATCAAATTTGGTTCAAATTGACCTCACGGTTCTGAAAATAGAAATTTTAGGCGTGGCCAAAATTTTTGCCCCTCCCATAACGAAGGCAAATAATGCCCGACAAACTTCTCTTGAACAAACTTGATTCAAAACCTCAAAAGGACTCTGTATAACACATATCAACTCTCTGCTACTGGTGGTTCATTAGAAGAAGATTTTCAAAACATTTGGCCGTTTTTTCCCCACACCTCTGCTCAATATAAGCTGAATCCTAATTTGGCTAAAAATCAAAATGCCCTTATATAACCCCTACTCACATGAAATTTCATTAATATGCGGCCAGTGGTTTGGGAGAAAAAGGCCCAAACACTACCTTCACGACAGACAAAAAGTGATCAGATAAGCTCACCCTGACTTTCAGTCAGGTGAGCTAAAAACTACGTTTTAAAGTACTAAATGTACCCCTGAATGTGTGAAAAGTGACAATTTAATGAAGCGTATGCAATAATAAATATATATAATGAAGATTAAGTATTGTTTGTTTTATTGTAGACTATTTTCAAGAGAAAATAGATCATTTCGTTATCAACATGATTGACACACCATTTTGTGCAAGAAAAACAACGAATTAGCTGAGGTGCATGACGGGGTGAATATTATCATACCTGCTCGACAGAGGTGTAACTAATTCGTGTGCGTAACATTTAGATCTTTCTGTTCACCACGAGGGGATTTAACGGAAAGATTTTGGGAGAGAAACCATTTATAATTTGAAAATAGTCTACAATAAAACAAACAGAACTTAATCTTCATTATATATTGCATACGCTTCATTAAATTGTCATTTCACAGATTCTGAGGTACATTTAATATTTTAAAACGTAGTTTTTATACACTTACCGTCCTTTGTACTAGCAAAAGGTTGTTTTCAAGCTATTTTTTTTTAAACAGGGGTTCATATTTTATTTTCTGTTAGCGTTTCGCCTAACACATACCGAGGTAAGAATAAATATTAAAACCATCCAGACATCAGTGGATACTAGTTCTAGATTCCTGTATGTCCAATAATACCCCACTGGAGCCATTAAGGCTGGACCCCTTATGCTCACTCCACCAATCCCTATATGTGAGCTCCCAGTGCTGTGTGTGTGTGGGGGGATGGGGGGGGGGCAAATGTAAACCGAAACTAACTGTTTTTAACCCTCACATTTCATCAGGAGGCACCGGGATCGATCTCAGAGCTTCAGAATTTGAAGGAAAAAATATCCGGGAAAGGGCCCTCAACCATGGGAGGGAATACGCCCAATTCCATAATTCAAGCCTTTGAAATATGCCAGTAAAATATGGGAAATGGATTATATATCTAGCAGGGGCGTAGCCAGGATTCTATAGTCCAGAGAGGGGGGGGGGGGGCTAGCCACTAGGGTGGGGGTAGGGGCAATCCTGATGTTTGAAAGGTCATTGAGGGTTTGCCCCCCCGCACCCCCCCCCCCCCCCCCCCCCCCGGCCCAACTAGGACCTCGATCATTTCCCCCTCCTCCACTTCCCTTCAGGGAAGTAGGGGAGAATGAGGTAATGGCCAGAGGGTCTAGTTAGGACTAGACCTCCCCCCCCAAAAAGATTATCGTAAACAATTCATTAGTTATTAATTCCAATCTCCCGCTATACACATTATTGTGTATCATGTGGTTGCTGTGGGGCCTCCCCAATCTCAGGTTCATGCAAGTCAGCCCATATAGGATTAACAGATTAACACTGAATGACACTGACCATTAAACCCAGTCCCTATACTCCCCACCACCATATCGCTGGCCTTCCGTCATTGGGGAGATCACGTTTCTCACGTGTTTCACTTAAAAAGTGCCACGATAAACCATGGCATTCTCGAAATACAATATCAGCGGTGGCCCCAATGGCAGAGCGAGGATCCCCAATCAAAGGCCTGGGTGAGGATTTTAAAACAATAAGTGACAGTTTGCATTTGGGAGTCACACCCCAACAACCCCCCTCCCCCCCCCCCCCCCCGACCCACCACTGGAAAGAAGGTTAAGTTGCTAGACTCTGGGGGAGATCGGTTCTGGTGCCTCCTGAAGAAAGGTGTGGGCTAAAAACAGTATGTGACAGTTGCCCCTACCTTTCTTCATGAGGCACCAGAGAGAAGATGTAATTAAGTTTACATCTGATTTGTTTTTGTTTAGGTAATCACCGTGGAGACCCAGAAAAAGTTCCAGCACAGTCAATCAGGCTGATTAGTCTATTTTAGCACAACTGTTACATAACAGCAATCAGCACTACTAGGGTCAGTTTTAAATGAGAGGTACTCGAAATGCTCAGGAAGGAAGTGCAGGTATCAGAACTTAAAAGATTTCATATTCATTGGATGGGGATCACATAATGTTTTAAGTGAAATTATTTCATCTATATGTCATCTGTGTGTCTTTGTCATGTTACAATTTTGGGAAAGTGCCAATAGGCACAATGTGTTAACCCTTTACCCAACCTAGAGAATATCAAAATTTATTATTTAAATTACTATTTTTTTTTAATTTTTCCAAAAACTTCGACGAATCCATATGGATTGAGCCATAAGGCTAAAAAAAAAACAGTTTTGGTACTCAAGCTATCACTCATTGAAGTTGAACCATCTTGTTGAACGTTTTTATTGGTTTGCAGTGTCTTCCAATGTTAGTAAGAAATCATGAAACTTTGAAATGTTATCTTTTTTGGATTGTTGTATATTTATTTGCACATGCTCAAAAAAAATAATTATGTACAAGTGCAATGCTGCTCGCATGTGATCAGACAATAGTCCCCCACGTTAAGCGTTGTCACCAAATTTTGGAATATTGCTTTGAATTTTTATGCTAAAATCTAAAAAAATTACATGCATCAATTTTGTATAATGTCTGATCACTGTTAAAAATTAGATACAACATCTTCGAAGTGTCTCTGACATAAGGTGATAACAGAACACAAATATAATATGTACAAATATGACTGAAAAAACCCTGTATGCTATGTTATTTATCTTATGCTGCTACACCTCCATACCAAACATTATTGAAATTGGAAATGTCATTTAGAAGTCCTAGGCAGAAAACTAATTACATGCAATTTCCAACAGAAATGGCTGCCTGTCGGCCATCTTGAAATTTTTTTTTAAAAATTGACATGCATCAATTTCACAGATTGTCTGATCATTGCTGAAAATTTGAAATAAATGTGTCAAAGCATCTCTGCAATACAGGTGATAACAGAACACACAAACAATGTGTATACAAATGTGACAGAAAACAAGAGGACCCAGGGGGCCTGAGGGCACTCATCTGACATGGTAGCCTAAATATCAAACCAGGGACTTGACTTGAATAAACTGCATACGCCCCTCCTAAGAAAAGCATATACCAACTAGATAAAGCAATTGTGCCCACACAATACACAGAATTTTCCTTCTATTTTCAGTTCCTAAACTTTTACGTCCCAAAATTGAGATAAACCCATAAAAAACAGATTTTTTTTTTATTTTTGTTCCGAAATTTCCAGTCCCAAACAAAATATTTTTCCAGACTAAAATTTTTTTTTCTTCTCTTAAAATTGACCAAAACGCATAAAACACCAAAAAACTAATTTCCGGATTTTGGCCAAAATTTTTTAAGTCCCACCCGGACCCCAAATTTTCAGTGTAAAAAAATTTTTTTTTTGTTTTTTGTCTTAAAATTGACCACAATGTATAAAAACAAAAAAACTCATTTCCGGATTTTGGTCCAAAATTTGGAAGTCCCACTCGGACCCCAAATTTTCAGTGTAAAAAAAAAAAAAAATTTGTCTTAAAATTGAGCAAAATGCATAAAAAATCAAAAAAATAATTTCCGGATTTTGGTCCAAAATTTCAAAGTCCCACCCGGACTCCAAATTTTCAGAGTAAAAAAAAAAAAAATTTTGTCTTAAAATTGATCAAAACGCATAAAAACCAAAAAACAAATTTTCTGGATTTTGGTCCAAAATTTCCTAGTCCTACCGGGACCCCCAAATTTTCAGTGTAAAAAGAAAAAAAATTTTTTTGTCTTGAAATTGACCGAAATGCATGGGAGCGCGGTGGCTCAGTAGGTAGAGGTGCAGGCTGCAAGCCGAGAGGTCCTCGGTTCGAATCCCACCTGCGGCAACCGCATTGTGTCCTTGGGCAAGACACTTCATCTCCATTGCCCGCGTGGGGGCACGATGACGCCGTGTACTAAGGCGTACTGCATGTCGATGGTACGCATGTCTTCAACCAATCTAACCCTGCCTGTGCTGCAGTGCGGAGTTACGATGTTGGGGAGCTGGCAGCTGCTCGTCGTTGCTCGGTGGTTCTCTCCGGGTACTCCGGCTTCCTCCACCCGTAAAACTGTCACGGTCATGATTAGCCATTGTGCATAAATATGTGACCTTAAACATAAATAAATAAATAAATAGACCGAAATGCATAAAAAAAACTAAAAACTCATTTCCGGATTTTGGTCCAAAATTTCTGAATCCTGACCAGGACCCCAAATTTTCAGCCTAAATATGAACCCAGGGACTTGGCTTGAACAAACTTGAATCTCACCTCCCTAAGGATGCTGCATACCAAATATCAAAAGATTCTTATTGGTAGATCTGAAGAAGAAGATTTAAAAAAAAATTATAAAAAAAATGTTCCTCATACTGCACTAATTTAAACATTTGGGCTCCCATAGAGAGCCCAAATATGGACCCAGGGAATTGATTTCAATAAACATGTGAAACAATCTTCCAAAGAAGTTATATGTGAAATTTTAAGGCTTTTGGAGCAGCGGTTTGGGAGAAAAGTAGTCTTAAATGTTTTTCCCATTACCCACAGTGTTAAAAAATGCTGACTCAGTACTTTTTCAAAGTCCCCCAAAATTATCCCATTATAAAACCGATAGCAATTTTTTTTTGACCATTCCATTCTGTTGGTCCTAAGGAAGCTTCACACCAAATAAGAATTCTCAGTGCCGTGTAGTTTTGGAGATATGGGCGTTTTAATTTTTTTCTATTTTTAGCTCCTGCGGTTCAAATGGGGCGACGGGAAAAAAAATTGGGCATAAATTAAGTACTTATGACCCAATAAGCCCTCATATCAAATTTGGTTTAAATCTGCCTCTCAGTTTGGAAAATAGAAATTTTGGGAGGGGCAAAAATTCTTGCCCCTCCCATAACGACGGCAAATATAGCCCCACAAACTTCTCTTGAACAAATCTGAGTCTACACCTCAAAAGGAAGCTGCACACCCAATATCTAGTCTCTGCTACTGATGGTTCATGAGAAGAAGATTTTTTAAGATTTTGGCACACTTTTTGGGCGTGGCCCTACCAAGGGGCAAGGCAACTTCATTTGAACAAAATCAAATTGCAATGTCATAACAAACTATTATCTCAAATATCAATTAAATTGGTTCAGCGGTTTGGGAGGAGAAGACGCAAACATCATGTTCACGGACAACGGACAGTGAGTGAGTGATTACTATAGCTCTCCTGACTAAAAGTCAGGTGAGCTAAAAAGCTTAAGTTCATCTAATTTGCATAATTTATGTGCCAGAAAAAAAACCCTGTATCATACGTTATTTAATTTATGTTGCTACACCTCCATACCAAAACGTATTGAAATCAGGAATGTCGTTTAGAATTTCAAGACAGAAAACTAATTTCCAACAAAAATGGCTGCCAGTGGGTCATTAATTTTTCTCTTTTTTTTTTAAATTGACATGGATCAATTTTACATAAGTCCTCTAAAATGGGCAACAATGGTTAGAGATGTGGGATTGGAATTTTGAGTTCGGTATCCGTTTCAGTATTTTTAAGGCAGTATACCTCGGTATCGGTTTGGTATCTGACTTGATTGAGATTTGCTGATAGTACCAAAGAGGAATTCACATCAGGAAAAACAGAATAAGTTATTACAGTATCATTCTACCACAACGCTATAAAAGACACTGCCAATGAGCTCAACAGGGCATTCTTTTATGACCACAAATCATATCTATAGGATTTTGTGACTTGTTCTAAATGCACCATAATGTTTAAAGACCTTTTTCAGGCTCCTGTGATCTCAGAGCATGTGCCCTGGCCATGCCATCTTTAGGAGGTCCTGCTGACAAGAGACAAACACCTGGGCAGTGTTTTCTAATCAGGTCTTGACTAGAAATCACTACTGAGCAGTTGGACATGTACAGGTTGTATGCAGTCTAATGGGAATTAAGGACAGTTGCCTATTTATTTATAGGCAACAGTAAACAAGCACTGCTTCACATCTCGGGGTTCCCGTGGGGGGGGGGGGGGGGGGGGGGGGGGAGGGTGCCTATTCCATTGAGGGTTAACAAAACTAAAAGAAAATCAGTCACTTCTTTCATGAAAATTAACTTTTCAACTGTTGCCAAGCCTCAACAGGGGCTTATAAATAGCGAATGTAGTAAAATTTGAAAATTCAGATGGTTTTGGTATTCAACAATTGGTTCGGTTTGTTTTTTTGGTATCCCCATGATATCGGTATCAGTTTTTCAGTATATTGCCCATCTCTAACATGTGCATATAAACGATAGGCTAAATACAACTTTATCTCCATGTTGCAATCACGATTAGCCATTGTGCAGAAGTATGTAACCTTAAACACCAATAAAATAAATAAATGCATTAATCAATACGAAACAATGCCCCAAACCAACCCTCGCACACAGCTACACAATACCCGTCAAAAATAAAATGAGAAGATACCTTAGTACTGACACAAAAATGACAACATGATCTTGACTCATCCATACCTTCCCTGTGTTGGGAATGCTGTTGCCCCGCCACAATGCTGAATGGAATATGGGCGGGTCAGTAGCATCCACGACGCAGGGGGTTAGCTCTCAGATGGCCCTTTGTCTAGCGCTGAGGGCAAATGACCCTCGTATATGCCTCAAAGCAATCCTCGTACACAGCTAAACAATACCCGTCAGAAATAAAACGAGAAGATACCTTAGTACAGGCACTGAAACGACAGCGCGATCTTGACTCATCCATATCTTCCCTGTGTTGAGAATGCTACTGCCCGGCTACAACGCTGAACGGTATGTGGGCGGGTCAGTAGTATCCTTGACGTAGGAGGATAGTTCTTAGATGACCCTTTGTCTAGCGCTGGTAGCAGTTGACCCTCGTATTCGCCTCAAACGAACCCTCGCACACAGCTTAACAATACCCTTCAAAAATAAAACGCGAAGATACTTTAGTACTGATACTAAAACGACAACGTGATCTTGATTCACCCATATCTTTCCTGTGTTGAGAATGCTGCTGCCCCGCCACAACGCTGAACGGTATATGGGCGGGTCAGTAGCATCCTCGACGCAGGAGGATAGTTCTCAGATGACCCTTTGTCTGGCCCTGAGGGCAAATGACCCTCGTATATGCCTCAAAGCATTCCTCGGGTCAGGTAAATTAAACCGGTGTGTCTGTGTCGCGATTCCATCCAACTAAGCATTGGTGTCAATATAATAGCGAACAGGTAAATCGAACCGGGTAGCGAGTGTATCGCGATCCGATCGAAGTTATATGTAGTCTGTGACTGTTCCGACCGAAGTCTAATCCCGGTCTGCAGTCTCGTTTCACCTGGGCATCTTATCTGTCGAAAAAGAAATTATCGTATCAAGATGCGAACTGTGAGGTCCCAATCTTTACACTTGTAGTATGGCTTGATGAGACAATAATATCAATCCATCTACTACCCCACTCACTGTGCACTGGTGTGATTGCAGCTGCAGACAGATAAAATCGATCGGATGGTGACTGGGTTGTGATCCGATCGAGGTTATCTTTCTGCATCCTACCTAGTATCAATACACCATCTTCGTCATCAGATAGATAATTAGTGCACTTAGTTGTGAACTTGGATGTTCTAAATAGCGAGTTTATCATCTCACATTCTACATTGTGTCGACACAGCTTCTTCGCCTGAGAAGATTCTATGGTGATATGTGAGCTTGTGATCCGATCAAGGTTATCTTTCCGTATCCTACCTGGTATCAATACACCATCTTCGTCATAGGATAGATAATTAGTGCACTTAGTTGTGAACTTGGATGTTCTAAATAGCGAGTTTGTCGTCTCACATTCTACATTGTGTCGATACAGCTTCTTCACCTGAGAAGATTCTATGGTGATATGTGAGCTGTGATAGCCTAATAGCACATTTGTCGTCTCACATTCTACATTGTGTCGATACAGCTTCTTCGCCTGAGAAGATTCTATGGTGATATGTGAGCTGTGATAGCCTAATAGCACATTTGTAGTGTGTCCAGACATATACGATAGTGTCATGGTGTGTTTTGATGTGTTTGGTGTCTCGGCGAGTTGAGGGTGAGTTTTTTTCGCGAGGCTTGCCGAGCGAAAAGGGCTCACTTTCAACGAGTTGAGATGTCAGGCGTGTCGGGGCACACTATGGTATTGTTGTATTTATCTTATACCGACCATTTTTGTTCTTTTCTGCATTTTTAAAAGGGTTTTGGGGATGATTTCGTGTCAAAATGTCGACACACTGGAGTCTCCAATCTATATGACATAGGGGTATGTGTTATAGATCATCTATAACACATGGGCTATATCTTCAACAGGTACAAGATAAAATGCAATAATACTGCCCGGCTACAATGCTGAACGGTATATGGGCGGGTCAGTGGCATCCTCGACGCAGGAGGATAGTTCCTAGATGACCATTTGTCTAGCGCTGGTAGCAGTTGACCCTCGAATTTGCCTCAAACCAGCCCTCGCACACAGCTTAACAATACCCTTCAAAATAAAACGAGAAGATACTTTAGTACCGATACTAAAATGACAACGCGATCTTGATTCACCCATATCTTTCCTGTGTTGAGAATGCTGCTGCCCCGCCACAACGCTGAACGGTATATGGGCGGGTCAGTAGCATCCTCAACGCAGGAGGATAGTTCTCAGATGACCCTTTACTAGCGCCGGTGGCAGATGACCCTCATATATGCCTCAAACCAACCCTCGCACACAGCTTAAACAAAACGAGAAACTGCTTTAGTACGAACACTAAAAGGACAACGTGATTTTGACTCATTCATATCTTTCCTGATTTGAGAGTGCTGCTGCCCCGCCACAAAGCTGAACGGTATATTGGCGGGTCAGTAGCATCCTCGAAGCGGGAGGATAGTTCTCAGATGACCCTTTGTCTAGCGCTGGTGGCAGTTGACACTCAGTATAGAACATTTTAGTATACTAAAGTTCTCATTTCTTGCCCCGGGGGAACAGGATGCGCTCGTCCCGTTGGGGTGACGTGGGCTGTGCTTTGGGGTAAGTGAACATATTAAAAAAATGAAAGACAATTTACCAATATAGCGCTGGCCGGTTTTTTGGCCGTTGCAAGGGTAAAGGGTCAAATAGATCTTCATGGTCGCCAGTGACATCTTCGAAGCTTTACCACGTTCTCCCCTCTCTGACGTGTCATTCATTTCCAAGATGAACGTAGGCATGCCCGACGAACGTTGAAAACCAAAACTCGATTTCTCTGTGCTAATACAACACGTCGTGACTTCACACCGGCCACAACCGCCACAAACATCACCACCCACATTCATTACACACTCCCGGGCTTCATCCCACAATCATGTATATAAACTTTACTGTTTTGTATGTCATATCAACTGTATATATTTGTACTATATCTGATTCAAGCAAACCTACTCTACCACTTTCATCCAGTATGAATCAAACCGTACCTTCCAGTGTGCAAATTAGAAATGCGTGTGTGTCTCGAGCAGGTGAGTCTATGACAAGACACCTAAACTGTTTAATTTTTTTGATCAACTCTCATCTATTGGTATTATCATTTTCTCCTCCTGATGGCTGATATAAATGATTATCGGATGAGAGTTGGTCTCTTTGCACCAATAGCCCGATCTGGGGTCGCCTTCAAGAAACGGCTAGACTATAATTGTGTCTTGTTAGCAATGTTATTTTTTAACTTCGGCGTGAAAGGGTTAACTGTGATGATTTCTTTATTGCATGTCTTGAACACGCTGGAGAACGCGATGCTTAGAAATTATCCATTTGGAACATTTCCTGTTAACCGATATCCAATCCGACGTGGGACTCTGACGTTGGTCTTGTTCAACAACATGCTCATACTTGGTTTCTTTGCAAACCTGTTCTGGATTGTGCTAATTCTTTACATATCGGGTGACATTGAAATGAACCCTGGCCCAGAAAGCACGTCAGCTTCAATCTCGTCCTGTAGTTCACCAGACCCTTCCTCAGACGATCCATTATCACACATCAAAGCAAATGGCCTATCGGTCTTTCACCTAAATGTCCAAAGCATTCGCCCCAAAATCGACATCCTCAGCTGTGAAGCTCTTCCATATGATGTGTGCACCTTCTCAGAAACATGGTTGGACCGGGGTGTGAATGACGATGAACTTCTTCTCCCGGGCTTCCAAGCACCCCTACGAAAAGACCGCGAATCAAGGGGTGGCGGTGTAATTATGTACCTAAAAAATGGCATACCATTTAAACCCCGCCCTGATTTGGATATTCCCAATCTTGAATGCCTTTGGGCGCAGGTGTACACCTCCACAGGCTCGATTCTTGTAGGTGTCCTTTACAGGCCCCCAAATGCTAATAGTGAGACATGGGATTTAATTGAAACGTCGATAGACCGAGCTACGGATGTTGGAACCAACAATGTCCTACTGACAGGTGACTTTAACGACGATCAGTCCAGAGGCTCTTCGGGGCATTTACTTCAACTCACATCCCAGTTTAATCTAAAACAATTGGTGGAAGAGCCCACATACTATTACGAAAACTCATCATCACTGATTGACTTAATCCTGGTGTGCAATGATCTTCCAGTTGCCTCGACGGAAGTCCGCGATCCATTCTTGGGAAACTATATTAGGTACCACTGCCCAGTTTCTGCAACAATCAACCTACGTAAGAAAGCAACGAAACCTCACAGCCGCCTCGTTTGGTTTTATGACAAGGGCGACTTCCCAGAAATGAATAGGGAACTGCGGCGAGTCAACTGGTCTGACTTGCTTACCAGTTGTGAAATTACGTCCGCTGTGGGTGAGCTCTCCAATATAATATTAAATAAAGCATACAAGTGCATACCTCATAAAATAGCTACTATTAGGCCCGACCAACCTAAATGGCTGCATAACAGTTTAAGACAAGAGGCCCCAGGGGGCCTGAGGGCGCTCACCTGACATGGTAGCCTAAATATCAACCCAGAGAATTGATTTCCACAAGTTGCATCTGCTCCTCCTAAGAAAAGCTGAAACCAAATATCCAAATATTCTGACCAGTGGATCTAAAAAAAGATTTTTAAAGAATATTCCTCATACTGAACTAAGTCATAATTCGGGCTCCCACAGGAAGCCCATATATAAACCCAGGGACTTGGCTTTAACAAACCTGAATCTCACACCCCTAAGGATTCTGCACACCAAATATCAAAACATTCCGACTGCTGGATCTGAAGAAGAAGATTTTTAAAGAAAATTCCTCATTTTGAACCAAGTTACAATTCGAGCTCCCACAATCAGCCCAAATATGGACCTAGGGACATGGCTTGAACAAACTTGAATCTTACCCCCCTAAGGATGCTGCATAAAAAATATCAAAAGCATTCATCTGCTGGATCTGAAGATTTTTAAATAAAATTCCTCATTTTGAACTAAGTTGTCATTCAGGCTCCCATAGTGAGCCCAAATATGAACCAAGGGACTTGGCTCGAACAAACTTGAATCTCAGCCCCCTAAGGTTGCTCCATGCCAAATATCAAAACATTCCAACTGCTGAATCTGAAGAAGAAGATTTTTAAAGAAAAATTCCTCATATTGACTAAGGTATAATTTGGGCTCCCACAGGGAGCCCAAATATGGACCCATGGACTTGGCTTTAACACACTTGAATCCCCCCCCCCCCCCCCCCCCCCCCCCCCAAGGATGCTACTCACCACATATCAAACCATTCCGACTGCTGGATCTGAAGAAGAAGATTTTTTAAGAAAATTCCTCATTTCGAACAAAGTTACAATTCAAGCTCCCACATTGAGCCCAAATATGGACCTAGGGACATGGCTTGAACAAACTTGAATCTCACCCCCCTAAGGATGCTGCATACCAAATATCACAAGATTCTGCCTGCTGGATCTTGAGAAGAAGATTTTCAAAGAAATTTGCCTGAAATGCACTAAGTTCGAATTTGGGCTTCTATAGTGAGCCCAAATATGAATCCAGGTGGCCGATTTGAACAAACTGGAATCAGATCCACCCCACAATGTTGCATACCAAATATCAAAAGATTCTGCCTGCAGGATCTGGAGAAGAAGATTTTTGAAGAAATTTGCCTGAAATGCACTAAGTTCAAATTCGAGCTTCTATAGTGAGCCCAAATATGAATCTAGGGAGCCGATTTGAACAAAATAGAATCAGATCCACCCCACAATGTTGCATACCAAATATCAAAAGATTCTGTCTGCTGGATCTGGAGAAGAAGATTTTTTAAGAAATTTGCCTGAAATGCACTAAGTTCAAATTCTGGCTCCTATACTGAGCCCAAATATAAACCCAAGGGGCCGATTTGAACAAACTTGAATCAGATCCACCCCACAATGTTGCATACCCAATATCAAAAGATTCTGCCTGCTGGATCTTGAGAAGAAGATTTTCTAAGAAATTTGCCTGAAATGCACTAAGTTCAAATTTGGGCTCCTATACAGAGCCCAAATATAAACCCAAGGGGCCGATTTGAACAAACTTGAATCAGATCCACCCCACAATGTTGCATACCAAATATCAAAAGATTCTGCCTGCTGGATCTGGAGAAGAAGATTTTCAAAGAAATTTGCCTGAAATGCAGTAAGTTCAAATTTGGGCTCCTATACTGAGCCCAAATATAAACCCAGGGGGCCGATTTGAACAAACTTGAATCAGATCCACCCCACAATGTTGCATACCAAATATCAAAAGATTCTGCCTGCTGGATCTGGAGAAGAAGATTTTTTAAGAAATTTGCCTGAAATGCACTAAGTTCGAAATCGGGCTCCTATACTGAGCCCAAATATGAACCCAGGGGGCCGATTTGAACAAACCTGAATCAGATCCACCCTCCAATGTTGCATACCAAATATCAAAAGATTCTGCCTGCTGGATCTGGAGAAGAAGATTTTTTAATGTTTTTCCCATTGCCTACAGTGTTAAAAAGTGCTGACTCAGCACTTTTTCAATGTCCCGAAACTGTACCCTATGATAAAACCGATGGCAATTTTTTTTTACCAATTCTTTCTGTTGGTCCTAAGGAAGCTTCACACCAAATAAAAATTCTCGGTGCCGTGCAGTTTTGGAGATATGGGCGTTTTAATTTTTTTCTATTTTTAGCTCCTGCGGTTCCCATGGGGCTACGGGAAAAAAAAAATCAGCATAAATTAGTTACTTATGACCCAATAAGCCCTCACATAAAATTTGGTTCAAATCAGCCTCTCGGTTTGGAAAATAGAAATTTTGGGCGGGGCCAAAAATTTTGCCCCTCCCATAACGAAGCCAAGTATAGCCCCACAAACTTCTCTTGAACAAATCTGAGTCTACACCTCAAAAGGAAGCTGCACACTAAATATCAAGTCTCTGCTACTGCTGGTTCATGAGAAGAAGATTTTTTAAGATTTCAGCACACTTTTTGGGTGTGGCCCTACCCACGGGCGGGGCAACTTGATTTGAACAAAATCGAATTGCGATGTCATAACAAACTATTATCTCAAATATCAATTAAATTGGTTCAGCGGTTTGGGAGGAGAAGACGCAAACACCATGTTCACGGACGACGGACGACGGACGACGGACGCAGGACGACGGACGACGGACGACGGACGGTGAGTGATCACTATAGCTCTCCTGACTGAAAGTCAGGTGAGCTAAAAACTGATTCGACAAAGAAAACGCCTCCACCATATAGCCAAAGCAAAAAACAGTCCATAATCATGGGAAAAATACAGAATGAAAAGAAATGAAGTTGTCTCTGCGGTTCGTAAATCCAAACAGAATTACTTCACGAAAATTGACAATACCCTAAACTCCTCCACTACAACCTCATCTGAGTGGTGGAAGACTCTCAAGCTAGTCCTATTTAAAAGTCAAGTACCCATCCCCGACTACATTACAAATGACAAAGTCGCCTCAACTAATCTTGAGAAAGCCGACATTCTGAATGAGTATTTCTGTAACATCTCATCTTTAAACGACGAAGGACTTTCCCTACCAGGTGTGCCCTTCGATACTGACCGACTAACATTGAGCCAGCTTACTCTTACCAACGAGGAAGTGCAAAACATACTAAACTCCCTGAACGTATCCAAAGCCTGTGGCCCAGACGGTATAAGTCCAAAGTTGCTAAAAAACTGCGCTTCCACCCTAGCTCCTCCGCTAACTCTGATTTTTAACAGAATGCTAAGTCAATCATTTTTCCCAAAGGAGTGGAAGAGGGGCAGCGTCGTCCCGGTCTTCAAAGCTGGAGACCACCATAGCGCAGCAAATTATAGACCCATAACCCTACTTAGCTGTATAAGCAAAGTTCTCGAAAGATGCATCTTCAAAAAAATTCTAACCTTCTTGCAAGATAACTCTCTACTCACCCCCCTCCAATCTGGGTTTCTCCCATCTGACTCGACTGTCCTACAGGTAACGGAAATATATCATTTGTTCAGCTCAGCTCTAGACGAAAATAAAGAAATTCGGGTGTTCTTCTGTGACATTAGTAAAGCTTTCGATAAAGTTTGGCATGCTGGACTCCTATACAAATTAGAACGTATTGGCATTACAGGCCCCCTTCTACAGTGGTTCTGTAAATACCTGGAGGATAGACAACAACGTGTGTGTATTAACTCTGTATCGTCATCTTGGAAATATGTAACTGCCAGCGTTCCCCAAGGCTCTATATTGGGTCCCTTGCTATTTTTGATATATATAAATGACATAGTCGAAAATATTAGAAGCAACATAAGACTGTTCGCTGATGACACAACGCTATTTCTTATTGTCGAGAACCCCCAAGCAGCAGCAGATATTAGCAATAAAGATATTAGAGCCATCGAGGACTGGGCAAAGACCTGGCTCATCAAGTTTAATCCTAGCAAAACTGAAGCAATGACAATTACCCGAAAAACATCCAAACCAACACACCCCCCGTTGGTAATGTCTGCCCAAACCATAAACCACGTTGAACAACATAAACACCTTGGCCTAACCCTAAATGACCATGGCAGCTGGTCTGCTCATATTGCTGAAGTGTCGACAAAAGGGTGGCAACGGCTAGCCATGATTAGGCACCTAAAATACAGACTTGATCGTAAAGTTCTCGAAAAAATATATTTTTCCTTCATACGTCCCGTTTTGGAGTATGCTGACGTAGTCTGGGACAAATGCAGTATTGAAGAGTCCCAGTCTCTTGAAAAAATACAAATAGACGCAGCCAGACTCTGCACAGGCGCTACAAAAAGTGCAAGTAAACATTCTATATATACAGAGACTGGGTGGGAAACATTGGAGTCCAGGCGTAAAAAACATAAGCTTATTCAATATTTTAAAATGTACCATGGCTTAGCACCTTCCTACATATCACTGATGATACCCCCCGCCTTGTCTGAAACACAGAACTACAATCTCCGAAATTTGTCTATCTTGACCTCTGTACCATGTCGAACGAATCATTATCAGTCGTCTTTTCTCCCATCGACTACTAAACTATGGAATGAATTACCAAACGACGTAAGAGAAAACCCAAATCTTACAAATTTCAAAACCTACCTCAACAATGACAAACGAATTATTCCCAAATTCTATGTGAATCACACATCGCGAGAAGCTCAAATTCTTCACTGCAGGCTCCGATTAGAATGCAGTAATTTGAAGGATCACCTATTTAATGAAAGTGTCAATGACACTGTAGCTTAACTTGTGTGTTGTGTTTGATGAAAAGGATAATGTTCAATGTTTATAAAAGGATTATGAAATAAGACAAGAATTGTGATAATTGGGAATATGTTCATTTCTGTTCCCTGTATGCTATGTTTATGATAAAAATAATACGAGGTGTACACTGTACTAAAGATCTGAGGGGTGGGTTAATATGACCTCACAGATAAATATGGCCTGTAAACTGTGCTAAAGGTTTTCGGGCTTCGGGCCCCTGTAGCCGTCAGTTTCCCAATTGCGTCCAAAGGGGACGTTCTCATCTAGACATTATATGAAGTCAACCTACCAAGTTACAATGAAATCCCTCCATAAATACGACCTGTAGACTGTGCTAAAGGTTTTCGGGCTTCAGGCAGCCATCAAGGCTGAATGATCGTGACCAAAAGGGGACGTTCTCATCTGGACACTATTTGGAGTCATCCTACCAAGCTACAATAAAATCCCTTCATAATTATGACCTGTAGACTGTTCTAAAGGTTTTCGGGCTTTGGGCCCCTGAAGCCGTCACAGTTGCCCACTCGTGTCCAAAAGGGGACGTTCTCATCTAGACATTATATGAAGTCAACCTACCAAGTTACAATGAAATCCCTGCATAAATATGACCTTAGACTGTGCTAAAGGTTTTCGGGCTTCGGGCTTGGGCAGCCATCATGGTTGAATGATCGCAACCAAAGGGGACAATCTCATCTGGGCATCATCTGGAGTGATTCTAAGAAGTTACAATGAAATCCCTTCATAAATATGACCTGTAGACTGTGTTCAAGGTTTTCGGGCTTCGGGCACCTGTAGCCATCACAGTTGACCAATCACGACCAAAAGGGGATGTCATCATCTAGGCATTAAATGGAGTCAACCTAACAATGTTACAATGAAATCCTTCTATAAATATAAACTTTTGCCTGTGCTAAAGGTTTTTGGGCTCGGGCACCCATCAAGGCTGAATGATCACGGCCAAAATGGGACGTTCTCATCTTGACCTTATTTGGAGTCAACCTACCAAGTTACAATGAAATCCCTTCATAAATATGACCTGTAGACAGTGCTAAAGGTTTTTAGACTTCGGGCACCTTTAGCCGTCAAAGTTGCCCAAACATGTCCAAAAGGGGACGTTCTCATCTAGGCATTATATGAAGTCAACCTACCAAGTTACAATGAAATCCCTTCACAAATATGACTTGTAGACTGTGCTTAAGGTTTTCGGGCTTCAGGTTCGGGCAGCCATCATGGTTGAATAATCGTAACCAAAGGGGACAATCTCATCTGGAATGATCCTATGAAGTTACAATGAAATCCCTTCATAAATATGGCCTGTAGACTGTGCTCAAGGTTTTTGGGCTTCGGGCACTTGTAGCCAACACAGCTGACCAATTACGACCAAAAGGGGATGTCATCATCTAGGCATTATATGGAGTCAACCTAATAGGTTACAATGAAATCCTTCCATAAATATGACCTTTTACCTATGCAAAAGGTTTTTGGGCTTGGGCACCCATCAAGGCTGAATGATGGCGATCAAAAGGGGACGTTCTCATCTAGACATTATTTGGAGTCATCCTACCAAGTTACAATGAAATCCCCTCATAAATATGACCTGTAGACTGCGCTAAAGGTTTTCGGGCTTCGGGCACCTTTAGCTGTCACAGTTGCCCAATCATGTCCAAAAGGGGACGTTCTCACCTAGACATTATATGAGGTTAACCTACCAAGTTACAATGAAATCCCTTCATAAATATGACCTGTAGACTGTGCTAAAGGTTTTCGGGCTTCGGGCTCGGGCAGCCATCATGGTTGAATGATCGCACGTTCTCATCTAGACATTATATGAAGTTAACCTACCAAGTTACAATGAAATCCCTTCATAAATATGACCTGTAGACTGTGCTAAAGGTTTTCGGGCTTCGGGCTTGGGCAGCCATCATGGTTGAATGATCGCAACCATAGGGGACAATTTCATCTGAGCATCATCTGAAGTGATCCTAAGAAGTTACAATGAAATCCCTCCATAAATATGACCTGTAGACTGTGCTCAAGGTTTTCGGGCTTCGGGCACTTGTAGCCATCACAACTGACCAATCACGACCGAAAGGGGATGTCATCATCTAGGCATTATATGGAGTCAACCTAACAGGTTACAATGAAATCCTTCCATAAATATGACCTTTTGCCTATGCTAAAGGTTTTTGGGCTCGGGCACCCATCAAGGCTGCATGATCGCGATCAAAATGGGACGTTCTCATCTAGACATTATTTGGAGTCATCCTGCCAAGTTACAATGAAATCATTTCATAAATATGACCTCTAGACTGTGCTAAAGGTTTTCGGGCTCCTGTAGCCGTCACAGTTGTCCAATCACGTCCAAAGGGGGACTTTCTCATCTAGACATTGTATGAAGTCAACCCACCAAGTTACAATGAAATTCCTCAATAAATATGACCTGTAGACTGTGCTAAAGGTTTTCGGGTTTTGGGCTCGGGCAGTCGTCACGGTTGGCAGATCATGCCCAAATGGGGAAATTCGCATCTAGACATCATAAGGAGTCATCCTACCAAGATACAATGAAATCCCTCCACATTAAACATGACCTGCAGACTGTGCTAAAAGTTTTTGGGTTTTCGGGCTTGGGCAGCCATCACGGTTGATAGATCATGCCCAAAAGGGGACGTTCTCGTCTAGGCACTATACAGAGGCATCCTACCAAGTTACAATGAAATCCCTTCATAAATACGACCTGTAGACTGTGCTGCTAATGGTTTTTGGATTTTGGGCTCGGGCAGCCATACCGGTTGCCCGATCGCGACCAAAAGGGGACGTTCTCATCTAGACATGACCCCAAACCTGCATATGAAATTTCGTGACGATCAGACAAGAACTGCGGGGTGTAGCCCGTGCTAAAGGAAATGTGAACAGACGTCACAGACTCACAGACTAACAGACCCACAGACTAACAGACTTCCGCACGCGTGATGGCAATAGCTTATCTTGACTATGTCAAGTTAAGCTAAAAATCACATTTCCGATACAGCCTCTTGCAGCTGTGGCGACCGTGAAACAACCGAACACTTCCTGCTGTTTTGTCCCTTATACAATGATGTTAGGAACACGACTCTTGGTGCTCTTAACTTCCCAATCAATGCAGACACCCTCATCTACGGAAGTGAATTTTTATCAGTGTCACAAAATCGAACAATCTTCGAGTCGGTGCATCAGTTTATTCTGCGATCAAAAAGGTTTTAGTGTTGGCTTCTTCAAAATCGACTCTGAAGCTTATCTCATAAGCATGGAGCGTAGACGAGGGGAGGCTGAGGTTCTGCCGCGCATTGTTTATACTTCTAGAAGCTAAGTCCATGACAGTGCTTTCACCTGCCTTCCTACTCATAGGCACCCCACATCAAGGCATGCCATACTGGATCGCATGTGGTGTCTGTCGTCGACGCCCCTACTCGAAACGCTTCGCATTGCACACTCCATCAGCTCAAAAAGTCCCCTTTCTCTATCACTGTCCTGTTCCTTTCCTCATCTGTCTTCTAACAACATTAACCATAGCCAAAGTATAACAATAGTACAGCGCCTGCACGACCGGGACCCATCACTCGATGAGAACTGGCTAACAATTACTTTACAATGCAAAAAGCGAGGAGTGAACATAAAACTAAGCATGCATCTATGGTGGGTCCTGGTCGTGCTGGCGTAATAGTGTATGTACCAGCCGCATATGATATATTTCTACAAAATATTTGACTGGAAACAGCCGAGTATAAGCTCTTTAGCTTGATGCTGAATCCATTTCCTTAATATTTGTATGCTTTTATTGATTTGTGTAAAAATGTACTTTCATACTTTGGAAATAAATACTGTTTAAACTAAATAAAGAAATCAGCATGGTGTTCTATTATATTTTATAATATAATACTCAAATCATGGATGCATAAGTTTTCCAACTTACTTGTCTTCCATCACACACCACCCACACAGAGGATTAGGCCTAGACACACAGTCTTCACAAGTTTTTCTTGTGGCACAATCATAAACAGCAAGTTTAACAATCTACAAAATAATAAAATATTTTTTTCAGAAAGGAATAATCAAGTAACATCAAAATATTTTGGGTTTTTTATATGAATCAATATCATCTACTTCACTGTTTTAGTCAGGTCGATTCTACAATTGTAACAGTATTTTTATGCACTTTCTGCTTTTTATGTTGGTAAACTCTTATGTGACTGTTAAAGAAAGCTCTCTTGGATTCACTATAGGGCATCAGTTGATGTGGGGTCCTTTAAGCCCCTTCCAAAACTGTGGTGCATGGCAGCATATCATCAGCTAAATGGAAGCAACTCCACAAACAGCTGACGATCCAATCAGATCAGTTTCAGTTCTAACCAGTTCGACTGGCAATGTGTTACCAAACAACATACTTTTTGTTTGAATATATTTTGTTTTTAATCATTTGTACACAACCATTTATTGACATCATTTTAATACTGGACAACTTTAGTACTGGACAAGAAACTTTGGTTCAAATCGGCCTATCTGTGTGGAAAATAGAAATTTTGAGTGAGGGGCCCCTCACAGAACAACTGTAAATATTGCCCCTCAAACTTCCCTGGAACAAACTTTAACGGACAACTCAAAAGGAAATGAAATACCAAATATCAACTCATTCCATCCATCAGATTTTTAAACAAGAGGACCCAGGGGGCCTGAGGGCACTCACCTGACATGGTAGTCTAAATATCAAACCAGGGACTTGACTTGAATAAGCTGCATACGCCCCTCCTAAGAAAAGCATATACCAACTAGATGAAGCGATTGTGCCCACACAATACACAGGATTTTCCTTCTATTTTCAGTTCCTGCACTTTTACGTCCCAAAATTGAGATAAACGCATAAAAAACAGATTTTTTTTCCAAACAAAATACTTTCAGCCTAAATTTTTTTCTTCTTCGTAAAATGCATAAAAAACGATAAAACTAATTTCAGGATTTTGGTCCAAAATTTTCTAAGTCCCACCCGGACCCAAAATTTTCGGTGTAAAAAAAAATATTTTTTTTTGTCTTAAAATTGACAGACACGCATAAAAAACAAAAAAAAAAAAATTATGGATTTTGGTCCAAAATTTTTGAAGTTCCACCCGGAGCCCAAATATTCAGGGTAAACAAATTTTTTTTTTTTGTCTTAAAACTGACCGAACTGCATAAAAAACAAAAACAAAAATTTCCAGATTTTGGTCCAAAATTTTCAAAGTCCCACCTGGACCCCAAATTTTCAGGGTAAAAAAAAAATTTTTTTTTTTGTCTTAAAATTGAGAGAAATGCATAAAAAACACCAAAAAAAATTTCAGGATTTTGGTCCAAAATTTTCTAAGTCCCACCCGGACCCCAAATTTTCAGAGGAAAAAAAAATTTTTCAGTCAGGTGAGCTAAAAAAACAGGAACAATTTCCCCCACCTCCTTCCTATGGGGCACAGCAACTTAATTTAAATAAAATCACAATGCAACCCCATAACCAACAATTCCCTAAAATTTCTCTGAAATACGCTAAATGGTTTTTTGAACATGAGGCCCCAAGGGGCCTTAATCACTCACCTGATAAAGTGGTTCAAAGAAGTATTTTGTGTCACATGCAGTTAGACATGGTTTATCAACACTACAAAGGAAAGAAGTTATGAAAGCAAATTTTATGGAAAAACACTAAGGAATAGATTTGAACAAACTTGAACCTAACCTGCTAACCTGCTCCCCCCCCCCCCCCCCCTCAAAAAAAAAATAAAAAGAGTCTAAATATTAAGCCAGGGACTCAAACTGAACAAACTGGATGGAATCTGATCCCCCTTGAGATGTTATATACCAAATATGAAAGAATGCTGACTGGTGGATCTGAAGGAAAGGGCTTTTTAAAGAAATGTCCTCACATTGCTCCAAGTTAAAATTTGGGCCCCCACAGAAACCTAAAATGAAAGTGTCGATGACACTGAAGCTTAACTTGACTGTGTGTAGTGTTTGATGAAAAAGATAATGTTCAGTGTTTATGAAAAGATTATGAATTAAGACAAGAATTGTGATAATTGAGAATAAGTTAATTTTTGTTCCATGACAAATTCCACACACATATATGGGACTTGATAATTATCTATAATTAGCTAATCTAACACATGGCTCCTTGATGGTGGGAAGAAATAATCTATCATCTGAGACTTGGCCACTTGATGTAGAACAGATGTGGAATGCAGACTTGAGATTTAATGTTGATAGTAAAAATGTTCACCTATATTAAATGAATTCAGTAATGTTTTATTTCTTCTTGAAATGATAAAAGCAATGCTAACAACATCTACTGAGTATGGAAATAATTTGTCAGACATAATCTGGTTTGGATTACCTCTGCTGGTGATGGCCAGTTGTTTCAATGAGTTTGATGGCATCAGTAGCAACTTGGTCAGAGCTGTGACAATGAGGTGTTGATGAACTGACATGACAAACCAGAAGGTCTGCAGTCACTGTTCCTTTACAAGATTCACTTATACCTAAGTGAAGAATGAACAGTTTACATAGAATTTAGATTCTGACTGGTGGATCTGAAGAAGAAGATTTTTAAAGAAATTTCCTCATATTGCAGTAAGTTAAAATTCGGGTTTCCATAGGGAGCCCAAATATTAACTGACAGACTTGATTCGAACAAATTTGAATCTGACCCTCGTACCAATGATGTTTATCCAATATTAAAACATTCTGACCAGTGGTTCTGAAGAAGAAGATTTTTACAGCTTATTTCCCAAATTGCCCAAAGTTAAGATTTAGGCTCCTGTATTGAGCCCAAATATGAACCAAGGGGCTTTAATTGAACACACTTGTTGTATCTGACCCTCACATGAATGCTGTATGCCAAATATAAGAACAGTGGAACTGTCTTATCGTGATTTGCATCACATCTAGAAGGTTGCAGTCAACAAATATATAGTACTCACATTTTGCTAAGGATCACTCCTACCCATCTATATATTTGATACAGAAAAGATCAAATTATGTGTATTGTTTTAAGTTTGTTTATTTATTCATTAAGGATTAACATGACTTCCACAAGCTTTGATCATATCATGTCAGACAATTTTATGCGTGGGGGCAGTCAGAATACCCAGAGAGAACAACTAAGCAATGGTGAGTAACTTTCAGCTTTTAAAATTTACCCTCCTGACACAAGTGGTTAGCATTGGTTTAAGGTAAGTGTTACGTTGACATGTTGTACATCCATCTATGGTCGATGCGCAGTATTCCCATGGGTCCCTTGCCTTCAAGCAGTGCTAACCCTGCTTGTACAAAGATGACAAATCAGAGAGTGCGACAGTTACTTGGCATTGTTGAGTGCTTTCCTATGGGAACTCTAGCTTTTTCTACACGTAAATTTGTACAACCTGATATGACCTAGACTATTAAAAGTGTCACTGCTCCACAATAAATAAACAAACAAATAATGTA
The DNA here is from genome assembly GCA_031216915.1 of Pictodentalium vernedei. Taxonomy (NCBI): domain Eukaryota; kingdom Metazoa; phylum Mollusca; class Scaphopoda; order Dentaliida; family Dentaliidae; genus Pictodentalium; species Pictodentalium vernedei. The sequence goes on from CM062296.1 coordinate 569,764,794, forward strand.
CCCATATTCCTTTCATGTGCAAATTATGTTGACGAATGGGGAGTGATCCTTAGCAAAATGTGAGTAGTCTATATCAATAAGATCGGTTCAGAAAGCAGGATGTTAAAGTGTGGTGTTCCTCAGGGCTCAGTTCTTGGGCCACTCTTGTTTACTCTGTACACTTCTTCTGTATGTCGCCTTCTTAAAAAAGTATGGCATATCATATCATCTGTACGCAGACGACACCCAACTGTACATCACATTCAACCCATCTGTTCTAAGTGACTCATTCACCACAGTCAGTAACATGGAACCTTGCATAAATCTTGTGCGGGAATGGACGATAGATTTTAAACTGAAAATGAATGACTCTAAAACTGAATTCTTAGTGATATCCAGAGTTCGCATGCCTACACCCTCTATTACATCAATTCTGGTTGGAAACAATATCACAATGAAAAGTGAATCAGCCAGTAATATTGGACTGACTATGGACTCAAATTTAAAACTAGACATCCATATCAATAAAATATGTCAAATATGCTACTGGCAGCTTCATAATGTTGGAAGACTGCGACCTTATCTTAACCAGTCAGCACTTGAAAAACTTGTGCACTCCTTCATCATCTCACAACTAGACTGTTGTAATTCAGTGTTAGCGGGGCTGTCCCAGTACCTGATTCAGAAGCTTCAAAAAGTTCACAATACTGCCTCTAGGATAATTACTGGTACCAAACGCTTTGAACACATAACACATGTTTTAAGACAACTACATTGGCTTCCAGTTAAACAGAGAATTGATTCAAAATATTGATTTTAGTATTCAAATGTATCCACAAATTGGCTCCAGTTTACCTGCAAGAGCTCCTCACTGTATATACACCATCATCACACAGTCTCAGATCTAAAAACCAAATTCAACTAGTTGTACCTTTTAGCAGATCTAATCTGGCTAATGATCATGTGTTCTCCATCGTGGGTCCCAGATTGTGAAATTCCCTGCCTATTAGTGTTTGAAATTCAGAAACTCTTGATATCTTCAAAAGAAATCTTAAAACTTTTCTATTTACTGAAGTATTCTCCTGAACCTCTCTAAGAGGCAACTGAAACAGATGTGACTCTTTATTTCAGAAAAGTGTATTTATTTCTGTCAAATGTTTTAAAACACTATTTGTGGTTTTACGCGCTAGAAAATCACTTATTATTATTCAGATCTGTGGTTCTGGAGAAGAAAATTTGTTTAATATTTACACATACGCTGACTCAGCATTTTTTCGATGCCCTCTAAGAGCACCCTAACAAAACCAAAGACAATTTTTCTTTATCAATCGATTCTACTAGTCCTAAGGATGCTTCATACCAAATAACAGTTCTCTGTTCCCTGTGGTTTGGGAAATATGGGCGTTTGAAAATATTTCATATTTTTAGCTCCTGGGGTTCCCATGGGGAACATGGGAAATTTTGTTTAGCATGAATCAAGTACTTATGACTCAATAATAAAACATACTGAATTTCGTTCAAATCGGACCATCGGTTCAGAAAATAGAAATTTGGGGTTGGGCCAAAAATCTTGCTCCTCCCATAACTAAGGCAAATATTGCTCCACGAACTTCGTTTGAACAAACTTGATACCACACCTCAGAAGGAAGCTCCATGCCAAATATCAAGTCATTGTACCGACTGGTTCATGAGAAGATTTTACTAGAATTTTGGAGCATTTTCCCCCACCTCCTCCCTATTGAGCGTGGCAATTTTATTTATTTATTGGTGTTTAAGGTCACATATTTTTGCACAATGGCTAATCATGACCACAACATGAGTATCAACTCAAGACCAGGGGTGAGTGTTAATAAGCCATGATGCCCATTTTAGAGAGGGTTTGCATCTCCCAAGCACTGGTGCCTGGGTCCTATTTTACCAGTAAAAACACAGCCTGTTTACTGCAGTGAACAGGCACTGCTTCACTTCCCGGGGTTCCTGCGGGGAGGGCAACTTTGTTAAACACACTTGAGTGGACAAATGATAAGGACCATGCACATCAAATTTGGTTCAATTTGGCCCAGGGGTTTAGGAGGAGAAGTCGATAATGTAAAGTTCACAATGGACAGACGGAGGGATGGACAGAAAGTGATCACTTGAGCTCCCCCTGAATTTGAGTCAGGTGAGCTGAAAACAAGAGGCCCCATGGGGCCTGAAGCACTCACCTTAAACAGAACACTATTTAAACAGAGTATACGAATGAAACTACATTAAGCAATCCATCTCCACAGGATACATTGTCAATCCTTGAGACCCTCAGGGGTGACTAAAATAGTCCAAGCATCATGCCTTTTCTTCAGTTGATCATAATGTAAAAAGTGGAGCTCCCCTATGAAGCCCCTTGATACAACCTATGTGGATTAATTTTAGTTACACACCTCTAGAGGGTGCTGAATACAAAATTTCTAATTGTTCAGCTACATGGCCAAGTCGGGCTCCCATAGGGAGCCCAAATATTAACCCAGACACTCGATTTGAACACAGTTGAATCTGCTGCCATAGCAAGCCCAAATATTACCCTACAGACCCAATTTGAACAAACTTGACTCTGACCCTCATAGAGATGTTGAATACCAAATATGAAAGGATTCTGACTGGTGAATCTGAAGAAGGGTTTTGAAGAAATTCCCTCATATTGCACTAAGTTAAAATTTGGGTTCCCACAGGGAGCATAAACTTTTAACCCAGACACTCGAAATGAACAAACTTGAATCTGACCCCCCTAGAGATGTTCTATACCAAATATAAAAGCATTTCGACTGGTGGATCCGAAGAAGAAGATTTTTAAAGACATTTCCTCATATTGCACTAAGTTAAAATTCGGGATCCCATAGTGAGCCCAAATATTAACCCAGGGACTCGATTTGAACAAAGTTGAATATGACCCCCCTGGAAATGTTGTATACCAAATATGAAAACATTCTACTGGTGGATCCGAAGAAGAAAATTTTTAAAGAAATTTCCTCATATTGCACTAAGTTAAAATTTAGGTTCCCATGGGGAGCCCAAATATTAACCCAGGCACTCGAAATTGAACAAACTTGAATCTGCCCTCCCCCACCCCCTCCCGAGATGTTCTATACCAAATATGAAAGCATTCAGACTGGAGGATCTGAAGAAGAAAAAAAGAAATTTCTTCATATTGCACTAAGTTAAAATTTGGGCTACCATAGCCCAAATATATACCTAAGGACCCGATTTGAACAAATTTGAATCTGACCCCCTAGAGATCTTGTTTCCAAATATGAAAGCATTCTGACTGGTGGATCTGAAGAAGATGTTTTAAAATTATCCCCATATTGCACTAAGTTAAAATTTGGGCTTCCACAGGAAGCCCAAATATTAACCTAGGGACTTGGTTTGAACAATCTTGAATCTGACCCTCATATCAACGATGTATACCAAACATTAAAAGATTCTGACAGGATCTTCTGAAGAAGTTAGATTTTTAAAGAATATTCCCCATATTGCCCTAAGTTGAAAATTCGGGCTCCTGTATTGAGCCCAAATATGAACCAATGGGCTTCATTTTAACAAACTTGTATCTCCCCCCCCCCCCCCCCCCCCCATCCTATGGATGCTGTATACCAGTTCTCTGTTCCTTGTGGTTTGGGAATAGATAGGGGCATTTGAAAATATTTCTAGTTTTAGCTCCTGGGGTTCTCACGGGGATGCAGGATTTTTTTTTTGGGGGGGGGGGGGGGGGGCACGAGTCAACGAGTCAAGTAGTTATGACCCAATAATACCACATACCAAATTTGGTTCAAATCAGACCATTGGTTTAGAAAATAGAAATTTTGGGCTGGGCCAAAAATCTTGACCCTCCCATTACAAAGCCAAACATTGCTTCACGAACTTCATTTGAGCAATTCATTATACCCACTGGTTCATGAGAAGATTTTAAAAATATTTTGGAGCATTTTCCCCCACCCCCGCCCTATGGGGCTGGGCCTGTTAAGTTGAACAAAAATGCAATGCCCCTTCCGAGACCATCACTCACACAAACTTTCACTTGAATTGACCCAGTGGTTTTAAAGACCAAGACATGGTGTTTATCGACGAGGGACGGACGGACGAGAGACGGAGAGCAATTAGATTAGCTCAGCTTGACTGTGTCAAGGTGAGCTGAAAATTCCCTCATATCTAAGTTAAAATTCAGGCTCCCATAGGTGGCCCAAATTAATAACCCAGGGGCTCGATTTGAACAAATTTGAATCTGTCTCCCCAAAAAATGTTGTATACCAAATATGAATGGATTCTGACAGGTGGATCTGAAGAGAAAGATTTTTAAAGAAATTTCCTCCAATAGGGAGCCCAAATATCAACCCAGGAATCTAATTTGAACAAACTTGAATCTGACTCCTCTAAAGATGTTGTATACCAAATATCAGAAGATTCTAATTGATGGTTCTGCAGAAGATTTTTAAGGAAATTCCTTCATAATGCACTAAGTTAAAATTTCAATAGAGAGCCCAAATATCAACCCATGGACCAGATTTGAACAAATTTGAATCTGACCCTTTTAGAGATGGTGTATACCAAATATGAAAGCATTCTGACTGCAGGGTCTAAAGAAGATTTTTAAAAACATTCCTCATATTGCACTAAGTTGATATTCAGGCTCCCATGGGGAGCCCAAATATTTACCCAGGTAACTGATTTGAACAAACCTGAAACTGACCCTCTTCGAGATGTGGTATACCAAATATGAAAGGATTCTGAATGGTGGATCTGAAGATTTTAAAAAAGTCAGGTTATTAAAAACTTAGTTGTACCAGACAGAGATTTTCTAACACGCACAGATGATAGTTTTGGTATGTGACACACTGCCATTTGAAGATGTACACACAAAAAGTTTAATGCAGTCTCACAAGCTAAATTACATCATTTTGTGATTTGTATGCAACTGATTTTACATGCCAGGTCTGGCCAGGTAAATACTGAACAGGCATGTCAGCGGGTAGAAATTTATCACACTAGTTACATTTGGTAATGTAATATTACCTCCACATCAAATATAATTGTCCAGTTAAACAAGACTTACCTGAAGGGTAAGACAATGTTTGACAGTAATTCTGTCTTCTTCTGTCGTCAGGGAGGGATAACACAAGATTGTGCGAGTTCACCAAGAGGTCATACTTTAACGTAACGAGAGGACAGTAACATGCATGTACGTGTACATGTACAATTAAGCCCCAATCTGATATCAACTAACATTTATTGTAAGTGTATGTTTTATATGTGTTTATATTCCATAACATGAGTGGTTGTTATGACACATAGAGCTAGTATGGATGACACACATGAGTTTGGGCAGAGAGGGCGTGTTATCCCTCCCTATGACAGAAGACCCTTCAGGTAAGTCTCATTTAACTAGACAATTCTGTCTTCTCCCGTCTCCGTACGGGATTCCATGATATGTTTAATGCAGTCCTCGAAGTTACTCAAATGAAAAACCATGGAAAAACTCAACACCTTACATAATTATATCAGTGTTTGAGAATAATTTCATGTATAGTTTTGCATCTGCTGACGCTATATATTATATCCTACCTAATTTTGGTTGAATGTTGATAACAAGGAGGATGCAAATTCTCCTCGCTTGGTGATAGTCTTTTTGTAAAACTCTGTTTAGGTGGTTTCTCGGAACCAGCCTACAGTATAGTTGAAACCGGCACCAAATTGTGTGCCGCCGATGAGGAAGAGGACGACCTTGTACTATGTAGTGTAAAAAATGACATGTCCACTCCAGTCATTGCAAGACCTGTTTTGATCCAACGTGCAATGGTCGATTTTGTGACTGGTTTGTGTGGATGCAAATAGCTTATGAACAGTTGTTGTGTATATCCTTTCTCAACTAACAAGTATTCAGTAAATATTTTTGTAATGTGGTGTATACACACAAGTCCTTATCATCAGGAAACTGATGAAGTTCTACGGGTCTGATGTGTTTGCCCAGCCAACTTTGTTTAACTAAGTCTGTAATGTGTATCAAATAGTAAGTGTCAAACTGTATAATATTACTTATTTTCAATAAATGTAAGGTTTGAACCCTCTGTGCTATTAATACGGCCAAAAGAACAGCTAACGTAATGGTTAACAATTTTAGCGATGTGCTGTCAGTAATAGTGATTGATAGTATCCAGTTCAAAACTGGTTGTACGTCCCAGACCCCCAGATTTTTGGGAACAGCTGGTCTGAGTTGGAAAACTCCATGAAGAAAACACATTACTAAAGGGTGACTGCCAACAGTTTGCCCCTCATCAGTGAGTAAAAAGTTGACAGTGTGCTGCGAGCTGAATTAATTGCACTATATTGCAAACCTTTGTCAAATAATACGCTAAGAAATTCCAAGACCATACCTACAGGTGATGACAGTGTATTGACACCCTTTTCACCACAAAATTTTTGCCACTGACCAATGTAAGTTTAATACTGTTTCTTTGTTGAGTGTCGCCATGATGACATAAGACTGTCAGCAGCTCGTGTCAAAATCTTCTTACTTTGGAGGGTTTTCCTGACAATCTGCAGGCCATCAACTGCATCTTCATCAATGGGTGAAGTTCGTTCTTGTAGGGCAGTGTCATTGTGTATTTTCCCCTAGGTAAAAGAAACAGGCAGTCTATAAGTTTTCGGGTGAGTTGTGTGGTCCAAAAAGAGGCTATCACCAAAGCCTCCGTTTCGTCTCGGTCAATTTTTTGCAAAATTTTTCCCAACAAGTTAAATGGTGGAAAGATGTAGGCCAATGTGTGATACCATGGGAAGGAAAATGCATCAATAGCAACTGCCCGAGGGTCTAGCTGACAGGCATCATATTGCGCCACCAGATAATTTAGTCTGGATGCAAAAAGGTCAATCTCGGGGATGCCCTATATTAAAGTAAGTTTGTGAAAAATGATTGTATCTAATTTCCATTCAGTATTATCATGATGAAGTCGACTGGTGATCTGCATCTACATTAAGAGCATCTGGAATATGAGTTGCCGATAACCACACTTTTCTATTCAAAGCCCAGTGCCATTTTTTTTGAGCCAGATGATTACAAGTATGTTTGGTTTCACCCATGTTATTGATATATGCTACTGTGGTTGTGTTGTCATTCTGAATTTGAATATGCTTGTTGGTAAACCTGTTGCAGAATGATTGCAAAGTTAACCAAACTGCTAAAAGCTCTTTAACATTTATGTGGAGGCCTGCTTCCTCTTCTGACCACCTCTCCCAATTTTTGTGTTGCAAAAACACCACCCCATGCAAGATTTGAAGCATCTGATTGCAGAATGATCTCAGGGTTACCATGGGAAATGGGGGAATTGGATTTTGTTATATGGTCTATCCAGTATCTCAGGTCATCCTGGACTGCTGGAGAGATGCTCATTAAATGGCTGAAATTACCACATGCTTGTTTTAGCGCATGAGCTTTAGCACTATCGAAATTACGATAACAAAGTTTTCCAAAGTGAAACCCCGGAAAACTTGCAACCATTTTGCCTACCAATTCAGCAATTCTGAATTGTAGCCTTATCCATGCCTAATAACTAGATGCATAACATTTGAAAGTCAGTAGCTTTCCCAGGTGTCAGTGAGACAGTCATTGTAGTGGAATCCAAAATGAACCCCAAGTATATAAGTGTGTGTGAGGGGTCCAGAATTCTCAGGGTGAATTATAAACCCGGCTTCGAGGCCCAGATTAACAGTGTCCCGAATGTTATTACAACAATCTTCATAATCTTCACCCACCAGACAGGAGTCATCTTTGTAAGATGCATTTAAATGACCAAGAGATCGAAGATGAGCATAAGACACATTAGAAATTTTTGTGAAAATACGAGGTCCTGAAGAGAGCCCATTTGGGAGAACACAAAATTGGTATTTTATTCCTTCCCCCAAAAATCTCAAAAATATTTGGTGACTGTCCTTTATTGGTAAAGAATAATAGGCATCTTTCCAATCAACAGATGCCATGTAACAGCCAGGTGTCATGAGAGTGAGGGCAGATTGTAGACTGCATTTTGAAATGTTTCTTGTCAACATGTTCATTAAATTGTTTCAAGTTCAAAATGAGTTGTGCGTGGTAGAGAGCACTGAGTCGGTAGGCCTGATGACTCAATGTTAATGCCTGCAATATTGTTCAATATCCAATGGTCAGCTGTGATTTTTCGCCAATTGTGGACAGAAAACTTCAACTGACCAGCCCTGAAATTATTCACTAGGCCCTGCAACATGGATCTGAGACCATTGATAAATAAAGACCAAGAAATAAAATTGGTGCTTACCTGTTCTGTTGTTTTCATGTGCGTTGTCAGGTTGGTGGGTGAAATCGTCATCGTCGAAGTGGGAGAACTGGTACAGGTAAGTGGATTGCTTAACTTAGCATTTGTTGGCTTTGTGGTAAGGCTTTTTTCGGTTGGTGTTGTGGCCGGCCTTCCGAAAAAATGCCCTTTACCTTTGCCAGCGAATTTGCTGTTGCCTTTGAATTGGAAACTGTTGCCTTTGTGATAGCGGTTGGTATGATCACTACCAGCTTTGTCTGTGATTAATGTCTTTGATGGACTTTGCCAGATCTTCGCCAAACAACATCTGTGAGTTGTTGTTGGCCACTGAACAAAGTGGAGCATACCGACTATTCAAATCTGGCTTGAACAATTCTTTTCTTCAGATAGACATGTCATGGTGTACAGTTATGGACAGGCTGACAGAGACCACAAACATTTTAATGTTGTTTTCAATGTCAAGTGGTGACTGTTGAGATTTCCCCTTCACCACATTATTAAGAACTTGAAGATGTGCATAAATGCCGTGTCAATTTTAACTAGGCCCTATGAAGCTTCACGTCCCTGGAGCTTGTTGATGATTGCTCCAAATTTCCTTATTAACTTTGGGAACCTGAAGATTATTGACATTTTGAGGTCGGATATGCCATTGTTGAACAGTTTTTAAACGGTCTTCACCGAGGACTTTGTCAGTCAAACTGTTGGTAATTTTTTGCCAGTTGAGCATCCAGAGCTGGCCCAACCTCCTCCTCAAACTCCATTTCCTTGTAAATCGATGAAAGATAGCTGTCTTGGTCAGGCAGTGATTCTGATTGGCGATCCAAACTCCTGTCCTGGCGCCGTTTCGTAATTTTGTTGGAGTGCAGAAGTTCATCGATCCGCTCCTCCGTCAGGCTTTCCTCCCCAAATCTGATGCCGTAGACATATGCTCCTCATCATCTCCAAGCTGTGATGTTTTTGTCGAAAGCAGTCCCAAAATAGCAGCAGCCAACATATCAAATTTGGTTGTAAAAGTTTGTTGCAGTCCCGAAATCGCTTGAGTAAGCTGCGACAAAATGGCGCCATCCTGGAATTCCTTTGTCTGGAAAAATGGTGACGGTGCAACAGGGTGCAAATCCTTGTGCAATTGTGCATCGGATACCTCGACCCTGCATTCCCGCTTCATCCACAGTCAGAGACAAGATTTTGTGTTCAGCCGATTGCAGGTTGTTGAACACATATGAAGTCTGCAATTCTGACTGCCGATTCCTGGACAACGGCGAAATTCCTGATTGCAGGCCAACAGAGTCGGATGCCAAATTGTTTTGCCTCACCAGATCTCCAGAAAAATTCTGTCCTTCCATTGTATCTTCCACCTGGTGACGATTGTCCAAAGAATATAATTTGAATATTGTGGTGGAAAATAACTTTTGTTTGTATAAATTATAATAGATTTAATTGATGACCTAAATCTTTTGTGTGAAGTGTGAAAGAAGGTGAACTAACACATGACCTCTCGGTGAACTCACGCAATCTCGTGGAATTCCGTACGCAGACGGGAGAAGACAGAACAAGAACTATCAGCTGATTAATACCCCCACTTTGCACTTTACAGAATGCCCCTCTACATGCAGAGCTTCAAAATTGGTTGTAGGTTTAAGGAATGTAACTTGGTTAAAAAAGTTGCCGACTGAAAATTCTGGGCTATGCACATGATTATTTGTTGGTGGTCATATTTGAGAAGTTTCAATTCAATTCATAAATACACACAACGACACGCTTGTGTGAATGAGTTAATTGATATCCCATAGCGTGGAAGGATAAAATGAGCGGCCACAGGCCTAGAGTTTTATCCTTCCGCGATGGCACAAGTGCCATATCAATTAACCCATTCACAGGCATGTGTCATTCTGTGTTTATTACATGCCTTCGCATCTATAACAAGAGGCCCCACGGGGCCTGAAGTGCTCATCTTGTACAGAACACAATTTAAACAGAGTCCAAGTATGAGTCTACATTAAGCAAGCCATCTCCATAGGCTACACTGTCAATCCTTGAGTCCCTCAGGAGTGACAAAAATAATCTAGGCATCATGCCTTTTCTTCAGTTGATCATAAGTAAAATGTAGAGCTCCCCTATGAAGCCCCTTGATACAACCTATGTGGATTAATCTTAGTACCTCTAGAGGGTACTGAATACAAAATTTTTAATTCTTCAGCAAAATGGCCAATTCCGGCTCCCATAGAGAGCCCAAATATTAACCCAGGCTCTTGATTTGAACACAGTTAAATCTGACTTCCCTAGAGATGTTGTGTACCGAATATGAAAGCATTCTGACCGTTGGATCTGAAGAAGAGAAATTGTAAAGAAATTTCTTCGAATTGCACTAAGTTCAAATTTGGTCTACCATAGCAAGCCCAAATATTGACCTATGGATCCGATTTGAACAAACTTGAATCTGCCCCCCCCCCCCTCCCCCCCCCCCCCAGAGATGTTGTATACCAAATGTGAAAGCATTCTGACAAGTGAATCTGAAGAAGAAGATTTTTGAAGAAATTCCCTCATATTGTACTAAGTTAAATTTCATGTTCCCATATGGAGCCCAAATATTAACCTAGGCACTCGAATTGAACAACCTGGAATCTGACCCCCCTAGATACGTTGTATACCAAATATAAAAGCATTCCGACTGGTGGATCTGAAGAAGAAGATTTTTAAAGAAATTTTCTCATATTGCACTAAGTAAAAATTTGGGCTACCATAGTGAGCCCAAATATATACCTAGGGATCTGATTTGAACAAACTTGAATCTGACCCCCATAGAGATGTTGCATACCAAATATCAAAGCATTCTGACTGATGGATCTGAAGAAGAAGATTTTTTTAAATTACCCTCCATATTGAACAAAGATAAAATTTGGGCTTCCATAGGAAGCCCAAATATTACCCTAGGGACTTGGTTTGAACAATCTAGAATTTGACCCTCATAACAATGATGTATACCAAATATTAAAAGATTCTGACTGGTGGTTCTGAAGAAGAAGATTTAAAACTTCGGGCTCCTGTAGAGAGCCCAAATATGAACCAATGAGCTTTATTTCAATAAACTTTTATCTGACCCCCATATGAATGCTGTATACCAAATATCAAAAGATTCTGATGATTGGTTCTGGAGAAAAGATTTTTTGAAATTTTTGCAAATATGCTGCCTCAGCTTTTTTTCGATGCCCATTACAGAACACCCTAACATAACCGATGGCAATTTTTTTTACCATTCAATTCTACTGGTCATAAGGATACTTCATACCAAATAAAAGCTCTCTGTTCCGTGGGGTTTGGGAAATATGGGCGTTTGAAAATATTTCTATTTTTAGCTCCCAGGGTTCCCATGGGGATGCGGGAATTTTTTTTTTTGCATGGGTCAAGTACTTATGACCCAATACTACCACAAACCAAATTTGGTTCATACTGGACCATCGGTTCAGAAAATAGAAATTTTGGGCGGGGCCAAAAATCTTACCCCTCCTATTACAAAGCCAAATATTACTTCACGAACTTCGTTTGAACAAATTTGATTCTACACCTCATATGGAAGCTCCATAGCAAATATCAAGTAATTGTACACACTGGTTCTTGAGAAGAAGATTTTTAAAATATTTTGGAGCATTTTCCCCCACTCCCTCCCTATGGGGCTGGGCATGCTGAGTTGAACAAAAATGAAATGCCCCTTTGGGAACATCACTCACACAAACTTTCACTTGAATTGGCCCAGTGGCTTTGGAGGAGAAGACCAAAACATGGTGTTGACGGACGACAGACGACGGACGATGGACGACAGACGGGAAGCGATGAGATTAGCTCAGCTCGACTTTGTCAAGATGAGCTAAAAACAATTATTAGGACACTCAGCAATTCATTTGACAATTATCAACACAAAAAACACATTTTATCGCCAACCAAATTTGTGAGGGGAACCTGTGTTACTATTTCATCCCGAGTTCCAATGTGTTCTAAGTGCCTACTGGCACATAGAAGACATTGGAACTCAGGGGATGATTTTCAGCTATCGCTATAGAATCAAATTGTAATTTCGCTTCTATTTAAAAATTGTCTGTCAACGATTTTAGTTCTGCACATATGTGAGGAACAGATTTTCATTTTCTGCATGGTTTAGTGTTGCTGTTTATGGGGATTACATAGAACAGGCATGTAATAAGTGTAGGGGGCGCGCTGTGGCTCAGTGGTAGACTGTTAGACTTCTATGCCAGAGGTCCCAAGTTCGATCCCCATCCGGGATGACCCACATTGTGTCCTTGTGCAAGGCACTTTATCCCGGTTGCCTACATGGGGGCACAATGACACTGTGTGCTAAGGCATACTGCATGTCGATGGTGCATATGTCTTCAACCATTGTAACCCTGCTTGAGCAGAGCTTGACCAGAGTTAGAATGTTGAGGAGCTGACAGTTGCTCGTCGATGCTCGATGGTTCTCTTCGGGTACTCCGGCTTCCTCCACCCTTAAAACTGTCACAGTCATGATAAGCCATTGTGCATAAGTATGTGACCTTAAATACCAATAAATAAATAAATACTAAATAATAAATGTTGGAGTAGCTGCTCACACAAATCTACAATAAATATTCTAAGTTGAAGGGGAGATGACATGGGCAAAATCATTGCATAATAATATATGGGAAAAATGAGTGTGTCCACTCATTAGTGGTCATGATTGTGAAGTTCCATTAAAATTGGTTCATTAATGTAGGAGGAGTTGCACATACATGAATCTCATTTGGAAATCCATAATAGTTTAAGGAATATAACCTGGTTAAAATTGTGGTAGATCAAAAATTTTGGAATATGTGCATGTCCATTTATGCACATGTCCACTTGTTAGTCATAATGTTTGAGAAGTTTGGTCATAATAGGTAAAATGAGAGTGTCAATGACACTGTAGCTTAACTTCTGTGTTGTGTTTTATGAAAAGGATAATGTTCAATGTTTATGAAAGGATTATGAAATAAGACAAGAATTGTGATAATTGGGAATATGTTCATTTCTGTTCCCTGTATGCTACGTTTTTGATAAAAATAATATGAGGTGTACACTTTACTAAAGAGGGGTGGGTTAATATTACCTCACAGTTAATGTATGTGGCCCTCACAGTTAATGTATATCAACGAAAGTTACCAAGTTACAGTGAAATTATCCCAAAACGAGTCATCCTATAAAGTTACATTGAAATCCCTTCATAAATATGGCCTGTAGACTGTTCTAAAGGTTTTCGGGCTTCGGGCCCCTGTAGCCGTCAGTTTCCGTCAGTTTCCCAATGGAGTCCAAAGGGGATGTTCTCATCTAGACATTATATGAATTCAACCTACCAAGTTACAATGAAATCCCTTCATAAATATGACCAGTAGACTGTGCTAAAGGTTTTGGGGCTTTGGGCTCTGGCAGCCATCATGGTTGAATGATCGCAACCAAAAGGGGACATTCTCATCTGGACATCATCTGGAGTGATCCTACAAAGTTACAATGAAATCCCTTCATAAATATGGCCTGTAGACTGTGCTCAAGATTTTCGGGCTTCGGGCACATGTAGCCATCACAATTGAACAACCACGACCAAAAGGGGAGGTAATCATCTAGGCATTATATGGAGTCAACCTAACAAGTTACAATGAAATCCTTCCATAAATACAACCTACAGACATGCTAAAGGTTTTTGGGCTCCGGCAGCCATCAAGGCTGAATGATCGCGACCAAAAGGGGACGTTCTCATCTAGACATTATTTGAAGTCATCCTACCAAGCTACAATGAAATCCCTTCATAATTATGACCTGTAGACTGTTCTAAAGGTTTTTGGGCCCCTGTAGCTGTCACAGTTGCCCTACTGAATCCAAAAGAGGACATTCTCATCTAGACATTATATGAAGTCAAACCTACCAAGTTACAATGAAATCCTTTCATAAATATGACCTGTAGACTTTGCTAAAGGTATTCGGGCTTTGGGCTCTGGCAGCCATAATGGTTGAATGATCGCAACCAAAAGGGGACATTCTCACCTGGACATCATCTGGAGTTATCCTACGAAGTTACAATGAAATCCCTTCATAAATATGGCCTGTAGACTGTGCTCAAGATTTTCGGGCTTCGGGCATCTGTAGCCATCACAGTTGACTAATCACGACCAAAAGGGGATGTCATCATCTAGACCTTATATGGAGTCAACCTAACACGTTACAATGAAATCCTTCTATAAATATGACCTTTTGCCTATGCTAAAGGTTTTTGGGCTCGGGAACCCATCAAGGCTGAACTATCACGACCAAAATGGGACTAGACATTATTTGGAGACATCCTACCAAGTTACAATGAAATCCCTTCATAAATATGACCTGTAGACTGTGCTAAAGGTTTTCGGGCTTCGGGGCACCTTTAGCCATCACAGTTGCCCAATCATGTCCAAAAGGGGACGTTCTCATCTAGACATTATATGAATTCAACCTACCAAGTTACAATGAAATCCCTTGATAAATAGTCATCATGGTTGAATGGTCGCAAGCAAAGTGGACAATCTCATCTGGTCATCATCTGGAGTGATCCTACGAAGTTACAATGAAATCCCTTCATAAATATGACCTCTAGACTGTGCTAAAGGTTTTCGGGCTTCAGGCACTTGTAGCCATCACAGCTGACCAATCACGACCAAAAGGGGATGTCATCATCTTGGCATTATATGGAGTCAACCAAACAGGTTACAATAAAATCCTTCCATAAATATGACCTTTTGCCTATGCTAAAGGTTTTTAGGCTCAAGCACCCATCAAGGCCGAATGATCGCGATCAAAATGGGACGTTCTCATCTAGATATTATTTGGAGTCATCCTACCAAGTTACATTGAAATCCCTTCATAAATATGACCTCTAGCTTGTGCTAAAGGTTTTCGGGCTTCGGTACCCTGTAGCTGTCACAGTTGCCCAATCACGTCCAAAAGGAGACTTTCTCATCTAGACATTATATGAAGTCAACCCACCAAGTTACAATGAAATTCCTCAATAAATATGACCTGTAGACTTTGCTAAAGGTTTTCAGGTTTTGGGCTCGGGCAGTTGTCACGGTTGACAGATCATGCCCAAATGGGGAAATTCTCATCTAGACATCATAAGGAGTCATCCTACCAAGTTACAATGAAATCCCTCCACATTAAACATGACCTGCAGACTGTGCTAAAAGTTTTGGGGTTTCGGGCTTGGGCAGCCATCACGGTTGATAGATCATGCCCAAAAGGGGACGTTCTCATCTAGGCATTATACAGAGGCATCCTACCAAGTTATAATGAAATCCCTTCATAAATATGACCTGTAGACTGTGCTAATGGTTTTCGGGTTTTGGGCTTGGGCAGCCATACCGGTTGCCCGATCACGACCAAAAGGGGACGTTCTCATCTAGACATGACCCCAAACTTGCATATGAAATTTCGTGACGATCAGACAAGAACTGCTGGGTGTAGCCCGTGTTAAAGGAAAATGTGAACAGACTCACAGACTAACAGACTTCCGCACGCGTGATGGCAATAGCTTATCTTGACTATGTCAAGTTAAGCTAAAAATGTAGGAGGAGTTTTGCGCACAAGAATATTGGACGTACGGATGCCTAGACATATGGACGTACATACAGGGCGACAACAATATATATATATAAATACATTAACAAATGTAATAACATCATACCAGATTAACTTGACTATGTTGTTCTGATTATGTGGTATATACATGTATGTACCTTTGATTCTGTCATTGCATATAGGTGATTTCCATCTGGACTGAAGAACAGGTTCTTGTTAATTGGTTTACCAGAGTCAACTTCAACTTCATCAACAATTTGACTGTCCTGCTTTTTAATAACTGCCTGTAATGAAATAGAAACAAAACAAACTTACAACAGACTGTTAGAAAACAGTGTGAATAACAGTAATATCTTTATTAACTTTTCCATTAAAAGATTTCATCAATATGCTTTGATGAAAAGTTCTGAAAGCCAACCAACCTAGTGGCTTCAGACTTTTCACATTGTGCTTTACATTTCACCAATATTAAATTGTATTTTGAGTTGTTAAATTAATTCTAAATATGAAGAAAGTGGGTGCCTATTGACAGACTAAAAAAAAGAATATCATTGCTAACCCATTTTTCAGTCCCATACATTTGACAATTCCATATTTTGGTAAACCTATACACAGGTTACCCATTCAGTTGTTCATTAACCTATTCTGAAGGTTAAGTAAATTTGTTTCATTAACATGTTGGTTAACCAATGAAAGTGTCAATGACTCTGTAGCTCAACTTGTCAAGACATGTACATGTATAGTATGTGACACAGCAATGACAAAGATCTAGGTAATGACCTGATAACAAAGGTGCATATAAAGTATTGTAACGGTCTGTACATAAATACTGACTGTAGACTGTAACAAATGTATAGGTAAAGTATTGTAAAGGTGGGTGACAGTCAGATGCTAAACTAGAAAAGAAATCTTTTGAGTCCCAGAGTGGGTCTGACTGAACCCCAAAATATTTGTTCTCACAGCACAGTGAAAACAAAGGCACCCCAAAACACACTCGTTCCTGTCCCAAGGTGAAAACAAAGGTACCCAAGAAGTTTCATGAAGATCAATTTATAAATACGAGCTGTATAGAAGTTGTGATAAAAAACTGATTGGACCTAATTTCGGTACAAAATGGCCACTGGCAGCCATCTTGAATTTTGGACCGCACTCAGAAACACTCGTTCTCATCCCAAGGTGATAACAAAGGTACCCAAGAAGTTTCGTGAAGATCGGTTGATAAATACAGCCTCTAGCCCGAGCCGTATTGACATGTGCACTTACAGTGTACAAGTAGCACTAAGTAAATCAAAATTCATCTAATTTGCATAATTTCTGCACGAGAAAAAAAAACGTACTGTATGTGATGTATTCCATTTTACTAAACATTCATACAAAAATTTATTCAAATCAGAACTTTTATACAGAAGTTCTGTACAAAAGACTGACTGCACTAATTTTGGTACAAAATGGCTGTGGTGGCCATCTTGAATTTCGGACCGCACCCAAAAACACTCGTTCTCATCCCACGGTGATAACAAAGGTACCCAAGAAGTTTCGTAAAGATCGGTTCATAAATACGGCCTCTAGCCTGAGCCGTATAGAAGTTGAGTACAAAAAACTGATTAGACCGAATTTCGGTACCAAATGGCTACTGGCAGCCATCTTGAATTTTGGACCGCACTCAGAAACACTCGTTCTTGTCCCAAGGTGATAACAGAGGTACCCAAGAAGTTTTGTGAAGATCGGTTGATAAATACAGCCTCTAGCCCGAGCCGTATTGACATGTGTACTTACTGTGTGTAAGTAGCACTGAAAAAATCAAAGTTCATCTAATTTGCATAATTTCTGCACGAGAAAAAAAACCATATTATATGTGATGTATCCCATGGTACTAAACATTCACACAAAATTTTTTTCAAATCAGCGCTTTCATATCGAAGTTCTGTGCAAAAATCTGATTGCACCTAATTTTGAACAAAATGGCTGCCATCGGCCATCTTGAATTTCGGACTGCACACAAAAACACTTGTTCTCGTCCCACGGTGATACCAAAGGTACCCAAGAAGTTTCGTAAAGATCGGTTTATAAATACGGCCTCTAGCCCGAGCCGTATTGGCATTTGCACTTACAGTGCTGAAATTAACACTAAATACATCAAAGTTAGTCTAATTTGCATAATTTACGTACGAGAAAAAAACCTGTATTATATGTGATGTATCCCATGGTACTAAACATTCATACAAAAAATTATTCAAATCAGCGCTTTCATATGGAAGTTCTGCGCAAAAAGCTGATTTCACCTAAGTCTGTACAAAATGACCACCAGCGACCAACTTGTATTTCGGATCGGACCCCAAAACACTCGTTCTCGTCCCAGGGTCATAACAAAGGTACCCAAGAAGTTTCGTAAAGATCGGTTCATAAATACGGCCTCTAGCCCAAGCCGTATTGAATTGACAGACAGACGGCAAGATGGACAGACAGACGACTGCCCATGGCATAAGCTCAAATTTGGCTTCGCCAAAGTTGAGCTGAAAATCTAAACACGATATACCACAGGCATATCCCAAAGGCCGTAGGCCTGAGTTCAGTGAACTGGGGGAGGGTTTGGGAGGGAAATGTAGAGCTTTGACTCTTCTGTTGGCAACATGCGATGACTTCCAACAATAAAAAAATCAGCGAAGCAGAAATATGTAGTCACTAGAAATATAGAGTTGTGCCTCTTCTATTGGCAGCATTGCATATAAGAACGTATAGTGTGAATAGGTTCAGAATTGATTTGGCAGTGGCCCCAAAATTGTGTTAAAAAAGATATTAGTCAGAAAAAATAAGAATCAAAACACACTTTTCTACGCACATATAGTGGTAATATACTTGTACCAAATTTGAACACAAATGGATGATCAGGTTGTAAATTTAACGTGGACGCACACAACTTTGTAATGAGTGGCAATAAGGGATAAATGCAAGCACACTCATATCAAATGTGGATATTTTCATGGTTTCTTTTTTTTCAAACTAGAACTATCACTGAAGGTGATTAATACCCCCGCTTTGGGTTTTTAGAGGAATGCACTTCTGATCATGTAGGCGAAGGCCATAAGGAAATGTATACATAAAGATCATTTTTTGTTGTTGAAATTTGTATTTGCATGTGGCCTTCCACAGAACAGCACTGAATACTTAAACAGCCCACACATATATGGTTTACATTTGGAAAAACACATTTACAATGTGCAACATGTATTCAAAATCGGTTCATTAATGTAGGAGGAGTTGCACACACAAGAATCCCATTTGAAAACCCATAATAAATCCAAGTTAAAGGGAGATAACCTGGTTAAAATTGTCGCAGATCAAAAATTTGGGAATATGCGTATGTTCACTTAGTTGTGATAATGTTTGAAAGGTTTCGTCAAAATTGATTGATAAATGTAGGAGGAGTTGCACGCACAAGAATTTCATGTAGAAACCCATAATAAATCTAAGTTAAAGGGAGATAACCTAGTTAAAATTGCCACAGCTCAAAAATTTTGGAATATGCACATGTTTACTTCGTAGTGATGATGTCTGTAAACATGCGTCCAAATTGATTGATAAATGTAGGAGGAGTTGCGCACACAAGAATTTCATGCAGAAACCCATATTAAATCAAAGTTCAAGAGAGATAACCTGGTTAAAATTGTCGCAGATCAAAAAGTTTGGAATATGCACATGTTCACTTAGTAGAGATGATGTTTGAAAGGTTTCATCAAAATCGGTTCATTAATGTAGGAGGACTTGCGCACACAAGAATTTGTTCGAACGGAAACACATAATAAATCCAAGTCAAAGGGAGATAACCTGGTTAAAATTGTCGCAGGTCAAAAATCTTGGAATATGCGCATGTTCACTTAGTAGTGATGATGTCTGAAAAGTTTTGTCCAAATTGATTGATAAATGTAGGAGGAGTTGCGCACACAACAATTTCAAGTAGAAACCCATATTAAATCAAAGTTCAAGAGAGATAACCTGGTTAAAATTGTCGCAGATTAAAAAGTTTGGAATATGCACATGTTCACTTAGTAGAGATGATGTTTGAAAGGTTTCATCAAAATTGGTTCATTAATGTAGGAGGAGTTGCGCACACAAGAATTTGTTCGAACGGAAAGACATAATAAATCTAAGTCAAAGGGAGATAACCTGGTTAAAATTGTCGCAGATCAAAAATCTTGGAATATGCGCATGTTCACTTAGTAGTGATGATGTCTGAAAAGTTTTGTCCAAATTGATTGATAAATGTAGGAGGAGTTGCACGCACAAGAATTTCATGTAGAAACCCATAATAAATCTAAGTTAAAGGGAGATAACCTAGTTAAAATTGTCACAGCTAAAAAATTTTGGAATATGCGCATGTTCACTTAGTAGTGATGATGTCTGTAAACTTTCGTCCAAATTGATTGATAAATGTAGGAGGAGTTGCGCACACAAGAATTTCATGCAGAAACCCATATTAAATCAAAGTTCAAGAGAGATAACCTGGTTAAAATTGTCGCAGATCAAAAAGTTTGGAATATGCGTATGTTCACTTAGTAGAGATGATGTTTGAAAGGTTTCATCAAAATCGGTTCATTAATGTAGGAGGAGTTGCGCACACAAGAATTTGTTCGAACGGAAAGACATAATAAATCTAAGTCAAAGGGAGATAACCTGGTTAAAATTGTCGCAGATCAAAAATCTTGGAATATGCGCATGTTCACTTAGTAGTGATGATGTCTGAAAAGTTTTGTCCAAATTGATTGATAAATGTAGGAGGAGTTGCGCACACAACAATTTCATGTAGAAACCCATATTAAATCAAAGTTCAAGAGAGATAACCTGGTTAAAATTGTCGCAGATTAAAAAGTTTGGAATATGCACATGTTCACTTAGTAGAGATGATGTTTGAAAGGTTTCATCAAAATCGGTTCATTAATGTAGGAGGAGTTGCGCACACAAGAATTTGTTCAAACGGAAAGACATAATAAATCTAAGTCAAAGGGAGATAACCTGGTTAAAATTGTCGCAGATCAAAAATCTTGGAATATGCGCATGTTCACTTAGTAGTGATGATGTCTGAAAAGTTTTGTCCAAATTGATTGATAAATGTAGGAGGAGTTGCGCACACAAGAATTTCATGTCCGGAAAGACGTACGGACGGACGGACGGACGTACGGACGGACGTACAGGGCGATTCCTATATAGCCCCCACTTCTTCGAAGCGGGGGTATAATAATCAGTGACAAGTTCTGTATCTATAACAATGGGGTCACTGACAACTGTGGATGTAAAATTTATTTTTGTAGGATAATGCATCATAATGCCATTTCATCCATCTTTGTTCTGGGTGAACTCCTCCATTTCTTGACCAATCAATCTCAAATTTTGTACACAGGGGTAATTCGTCCCTGAGAGTAACATGTCGTGTTGTGCCCGTGTGTGGTGACCTTGACCTTTTATTTTGAAAACGGCTGGGCCGATCGGGCTAAAATTTCATATGTGTGGGTATATTGACCCATCGATCATTTTGTTGACTTTATCGGGGTGCCCTTGACATTGGGGACCTTGACCTTTTATTTTGAAAATGGCTGGGCCGATTGGGCTGAAATTTCATATGTGCGGGTATATTGACCCATCGATCATTTTGACTTTATTGGGGTGCCCGTGTGGAGTGACCTTGACCTTGAAATTGGTGACCTTGACCTTCGATTTCAAAAACGGCTAGGCCGATCGGGCTAAAATTTCATATGTGCGGGTTTATTGACCCATTGATCAGTTTGACTTCATCGGGGTGCCCTTGACCTTGAAATTGGTGACCAACGGCTGGGCCGCTTGGGCTAAAATTTCATATGTGCGGGTATATTGACCCATCGACCATTTTGACCTTATCGGGTTGCCTGTGCGGGGTGACCTTGACCTTGAAATTGGTGACCTTGACCTACTATTTCAAAAACGGCTGAGCCGATCATATCTGATGGTATATTTATATAACCATCTTCTCCCATGCAACGCCGGGTACACACGCTAGTTTAATATAAATACTGATTCAATACAACAAAATACATAACTGCATACATAAAATTAACTACACAAACATGTAAAGGCCAAGGTACATCGTTTTAGACAGACACACTGGGGTGTGTGTAGTGATAACACATCTGCTCTATCCCAAGGTACCCTTGATATTTTAATATACTGCACCAGCTCTGGAATTGATTAACAGGGGTATACATATTACAGTAACAGGAAAATTCCCCCTATATTTTGGGGGACCTCTGTATACAGGAGTGTTTTTATACAAGCTACATTTACAAAGGTAAAGCAAGAGGACAAATGTCAAATCACCATTGTTTTCATCAAGGAGGCAACTCCCTTGGCAAACTATGCACCTGAGCATAGCTAGTCGGGCTGAAAGTCCTCTTGTTATAAAATAGTGTATTATTACTTAACAAATAATTATACTATGTTTTATAAATGCCCAAGGTTTAATACTAAAATGGAACCACTTGCTCATTGAATACCAAACAAGATATAAGTACAGGAATGTGCCGAATCACACAGTAAAGATCGTGTGTGTGATTTTGTCATGAATTGCAAAGGTAACTGCTGCAATTGCCAATGTGTAACTGCAACTTCATAGAGAGGTAAAAAGTGCATGTACACATGTAAATAGATTGTTTCTACCAAGAATAAGACAAATTTTGAATGCAAAATTGGAATACAAATGAAGCAGTTCAATAATTAGAATGAGAAAGACGACATGACATTCCAGATCTTAAAATTTGTCCCAAATTGTGAGAATCTGTTTTGATTCTCGTGAACTCCTGCGAGAAACAATTTTCAGTTCTGAAATAATTTAGAATCTATTATATCCTTGTGAGTGGAATCAGTACATATTCCATGGTAAAAACAAACATCATATTTATATATTTCCAAGATTTTAACCCTTAACTGGTAGTGTGCTGGAAGCCGATATTTGGGCTTTACTCTGAAGTACAGGTACCACAACTTAAATGCCTCATATTCAGTGGATGTGCTTCGCTTTATCTTTGAAGTGAAATTATTTAGTCTGTTATAGTCTGTTTGGATTTGCCTTATTACAATTTATGAGAGAGTGCCTATTGACAATCTCCCATAAATTGTAACAAAGCAAAGACATGTAAACAAATTCTGATGACTAAAAATAATATAGCACTCTTCCAGTTTTGGTGAGTATTTGGTCTTAAATGTTCATGTAGAACACATGTTCCAACATACAGAATTTTAGTGGTCTTGCTGAGGAAAGTTACAGTACCTTGGCAGTGGATCTAGTGAAGTCTTGTCTGCCTATATAGGTAGCCGAAACATCACTGGACATTACTGCTAACTCAAGTGTTGTTATCTTTCTATAAGAGAGCAAAAAGTGAGAATTCTCTGGGGTTCTAACTGGTAAAGTGCTAAATTTTATTTGTAAGGTGATATCTTTTTATCAAAGATACTATGTGACCAGCAATGGATGCCATTGTTTAGCAAGGGTTTATTCAAAATAATTGCCTTGTTATAATTTTTTACCACTCCCCAATAAATTGCAACAAAGCAATTCTACCAAAACAATTTTTTCTAGTGATAGGAAAACAAGCTGATGCATACAGTGTAAAGTCACTAAAGTGGCTCTCAGCACTTTTTAGTAGAGCCAATGATAATGGCTTCTAGCACTTGACCAGTTAAGGACACTTTCAGAATCCATGACAAGAATCAAATGTACATTCTGTTAGAATCAAGGTTGATACTCATTTTTCTTAAGAAAATCTATTGCATGATTCGATTCTGATTCTCAAATAAACTTTAAGCCATGCATTCTAAGGTTTTTCTTGAAAAATGGACAATTGGTCCCCTCCTTAGTTTTTTTCAAGTTATTTTCAATTTCCAATTTGTGCAGACCAGTTTGAGAGTGTCTACATACCTGAGAGGAAATACTACAAGTTGGAGGTGTCGATTTTTTGTTGTTGTTCTCTCTCAATTTATACTTTATTTTTTAGCCATTCAACCAAAGCATGGACGACAGTCTGCAAGTGATGGAAATAGCTCGCTCTGACTTTCAGTCAGGTGAGCTAAAAAATGTAGCTTTTAGAAAAACTGTTGAAGCACTACAATCAATTCTGAATCAAATCTGAATATTCAGAAAAAAGCGGCAATGCCCCAAAAGAATACAATGAAATATGCCTGTGCATATTCTGCTGAACATTTATTAAAAATGTATGCAATTATTTTAATTTAAAATAGCCACATTTGTTGCGACTGGGTGCAAAATTAGTGTGTTTGTTTGTTTATTGGGTTTTAATGACAATTTCAATAACCTGGAGGGACAACCAAGTAACTCTTACTGTTGGACTCTCCAACTTACTGTCCTGACACAAGCCAAGTAAGCATTGTTTGAAGGCAAGTGTACCATCAATGTGCTGTATGACCGAGTACACTGTGACACTGCACTCCTACTTGGACTATCATGATTAAGAATCTTGACCACGGATACAACACATATGATGCAGGTTAGGTTCAAACCATTGCCTCAATTGACCACCATGTTCCCGAAAAAAAATTAGAAGTTAAGCCATAAATAACCAGGAGTAATGGAAATTTAAAAGTGCCGAGACAGTTGGGCTGAGACCTGTCAAAAAATTAGTATTTAATCAATTTCTGGAATGAAAATAACTGGCATTAACCCTTGAAGCTTCAAGAACACCTTCAGCAAGCTTTGTGATGGCAGAAAATGAGCAGTCTTGAATAGGTGGCGCAGTGTGTAATCATGAGGAAATCTGTCAGATTATCCTGCCAGTTGTTTCTGGTAATCTTTACTCTTGGCAGCCTACAGAGACCACTGTAACTTGACTGCAAACAATGCCGAGCCAATAGACTTTGAGGGTGTGTCACTGAAAAAAAGAAAAAGGAAAAACTCCCCAGATTTATTTATTGGAGTTTAAGGTCACATATTTCTGCACAAAGGCTAATCATGACCACGAAAGTTTTACGGTTGGAGGAAGCTGGAGAACCCGGAGAGAAATGCCGAGCAACTGTCAGCTCCCCAACATACTAACTCCACACAAGCAGGGTTAGCATTGGTTGATGACAAGTGCACCATCGACGTGCAGCACGCCGTAGTACACAATGCCACCATGCTTCCATGTAGGCAACGGGGGTGAAGTGTCTTACCGAAGGACACAACGCGGTTTCTGCAGGTGGGATTTGAACCGAGGACCTCACGGTTTGCAGCCTGCACCTCTACCTACTGAGCCACTGTGCTCCCCCCCCCCCCCCCCACAACTCTCCAGATACCAGACAGAACAAAATGGTTAAAACCTTAGAATTTTGTTCAGAGGTTCAATTACATCCCATGTTTTTATTTAAATCTGTTTCCTATGTTTTCATTTACAGTCCCGATTGACACGAGGACAATTATTCGAAAGGTGTAAAAACCATACACTGAGTCTGAAAGCACAAACAACAACTTGGGAAATCTCAACAAGTCCACAATTCAATATTATAACACTTCCTGACCACAAATTGCACATGCAGTACTTCTACATGTGTAAACAAGATATAGGTTACTTTCAATCCCAGCAAGTTGTGTTTTGAAGGGTGTTTAGGAAAATGTTATCAATAAATATAAATTTATGCAGTTAGGTACTGCAAATTTTAACTTGAAAGTGATGATAAACAAGAGGCCCCCAAATGGCCTTAATCGCTCATTTAATAAAATAAAACAAGAGTAACACTTTGAACAATCTTTAATCTAGGAGTGATAGTAATGGTATATACCAAATATCAAAAGATTCTGCCTGGTGGGTCTGAAAAGGATCTTTGAAGAATATTCCTCATGCTGTGCTAAGTTAAAATTTAGGCTCCCATAGAGAGCCCAAATATGAGCGCAGGGATTTTATTTAACCCTTTACCCAACGTAATGGCCAAAACCGGCCAGAGCTATTCTAAATGAAAGTGTCAATGACACTGTAGCTCAACTTGACAAACTTGAACTTGGTAAGTTATAAATGAAATGGCAAAATTGAAGATCATTGGTACCAATGTCATTTTTTTTGCCAGTGGCAACATTTTTTGACAGAAACCGAAGAAAATCGATAGCTCCCATCTAGAGGCCTCCCCAAACAAGCATGCCAGGTTTCAAAGCAATCCGATCATAAATGTGCCCTGTAGGGTGTACAAAAGGGAAATATTGTGGTCTGACTAGACTAAATTCTAAGAACGTTGGCCGTGGCAACATTTTTTGACGGAAATGGAAGAAAATCGATAGCTCCCATCTAGAGGTCACCGTAAATAAGCATACCAGGTTTCAAAGCAATCTAATCATAAATGTGCCCTGTAGGGTGAGCCAAAGGGAAATATTGTGGTCTGACTAAACGAAGTTCTAAGAATGTTAGCTGCGGCAACATTTTTTGATGGAAATTGAAGAAAATCGATAGCTTCCATCTTGAGGTCACCCCAAACAAGCATGCCAGGTTTCAAAGCAATCCGATCATAAATGTACCCTGTAGGGTGTGCCAAAGGGAAATATTGAGTCTTCTGACTAAACTAAGTTCTAAGAACGTTGGCCGCGGCAATATTTTTTGACAGAAATTGAAGAAAATCGATAGCTCCCATCTAGAGGTCTCTCCAAACAAGCATACCAGGTTTCAAAGCAATCTGATCATAAATGGGCTCTGTAGGGTGTGCCAAAGGGAAATATTGAGGTCTGACTAAACTGAGTTCTACGAACGTTGGCCGAGGCAACATTTTTTGCCGGAAATTGAAGAAAATCGATAGCTCCCATCTAGAGGTCACCCTAAATAAGCATACCAGGTTTCAAAGCAATCAAATCTTAAATGTGCCCTGTAGGGTGTGCCAAAGGGAAATATTGAGTCTTCTGACTAAACTAAGTTCTAAGAACGTTCGCCGCGGCAACATTTTTTGACAGAAATTGAAGAAAATTGATAGCTCCCATCTAGAGGTCTCCCCAAACAATCATACCAAGTTTCAAAACAATCTGATCATAAATGTGCCCTGTAGGGTGTGCCAAAGGGAAATATGGAGGTCTGACTAAACTTAGTTCTTCGAACGTTGGCCGTGGCAACATTTTTTGCCGGAAATTGAAGAAAATCGATAGCTCCCATCTAGAGGTCACCCTAAATAAGCATACCAGGTTTCAAAGCAATCAAATCATAAATGTGCCCTGTAGGGTGTGCCAAAGGGAAATATTGTGGTTTGACTAAACTAAGTTCTAAGAACGTTGGCCGCGGCAACATTTTTTGACGGAAAATGAAGAAAATCGATAGCTCCTATCTAGAGGTCACCCCAAACAAGCATACCAAGTTTCAAAGTAATCTGATCATAAATGCGACCTGTGAGGTGTGCCAAAGGAAATTGTGGACGTACGTACTAACGTACTAACATACTAACGTACTAACGTACGTACGTACGTACGCCGACGGACGAGAAGTGATGGCAATAGCTCAGCTTGACTTTGTCAAGTTGAGCTAAAAATCTTCAATTAATTTTCATTATATTTTCATTTTTTGTCTCAAAAACATAGCTTATCACACCTCTTTGGAACGAGCTCGTTCCAATGAGGGGTCATAACCTGTGTTTTTGAGACAAAAAATAACAAAAATTAGTTATTCAAGAATTTTTTTTGCAAGTGTAGTCTGCTTTTCATGTTAGGTAAAGGGTTCAAGGTATGTCAATACTATGTAACAAAAGAAATGTGAATGTGAAGAAGATGATTTTTTAGACACTAAGTTAAAAGTTTGGGTACCACAGGGAGCCTGAATATGACTCAAGAGTCTTGGTTTGAACAAACTGAAATCTGAACCAGCTGAGGTTGCTGCATATCAAATGTCAAAAGATTCTGACCAATAGATCTGAAGGAGATTTTTTAATTTTTTATTTATTTATTGGTGTTTAAGGTCACAAATTTCTGCACTATAACTAATCATGACTGCAGCATGGATATAAAGTCAAGTCCAGCAAATCAATTATACCCATGTTGCCCATTTTAGAGGACTTCCACCCCATTGGTGACCGCGATCCTATTTTACCAGTAAGACAGAGCTTGTTTACCACAGTAAACAAGCACTGCTTCACTTCCCAGGGTTTCCAAGGGGAGAGATTTTTGAAGGAATTTCCCCATATTGAAGGCACTAAGTCAAACTTTAGGTCACACCTGAAAGTGGCAGATGTCAAAAATACCGGAAAGTGTAAATCGCCGATTGAAGCGAGGCAAGAATGACTAACACAGGCTGGGGTCCAGGGGCTGCTTTAGGGTTGTAGATGCCCCGAGATTGATTCACACATTTATTTACCTGGAACTGAAAAATTTTGATGGCAGTGATTGATTTGAATTTATGTCGGAACATCAGCTCCCCTGATGTGTACTTTCGCTTTTGCATGTTGTTTTCATGCCTTTTTGCCATTATTTCCATCGTTGATTACTTTTGCACACCAAATACACTTCACTTTTCCAGTGTGATTTATTTTCTTTATCAAGTCAGATAGAAAGTCATTATTAGAATCCTTTTCTTGTAACCAGCCTCAACGAAACACTTTGAACAGTGTGGTCTTAATTGAGCACTGAATACACACAAGAAACAAGAAATTCCATAGGTTGAACTCTCACACAATTTCGCGTATTGAATATGACTGTCCAATCAGCATTTAGTACAGAAACAAACTTGGTTTGACTTCCAACACTTGCTAAAATATGAAAAACGGAACTACAAGTGGAAAGGAAAAGTTGATTACCAAAAAAAAAGCAGACTTTGGGTTGCACAAAAAAGTAAAATTCAGAACACAAAAAACAGACTCGGAAATTCTGGAAAACTTTCATCCCTGATTTAGGTAGACACAGGGAGCCCCAATATGAACCCAGGGACTTGACTGGAACAAACTGGAATCGGAACCCCTAAGGATACTGCAAACCAAATATCAAAAGACTTTGACAGGAAGATATGAAAAAGGTTTTTTACCAATATTCTTCATATTATTTATTTATTTATTAAGGTTTAACGACACTTTAATAGATAAGGCCATATCGTGTTGGTGACAGTGTCACAGGAGGAATCCGGAGTACCCGAAGAGAACCACCGAGCAGCTATTTATTTATTATTTATTGGTGTTTAAGGTCACATACTTATGCACAATGGCTAATCGTGACTGTGACAGTTTTACAGGTGGAGGAAGCCGGAGTACCTGGAGAGAAACACCAAGCATCAACAAGCAACTGTCAGCTCCTCAACATTCTAACTCTGTTCAATCTCTGCTCAAGCAGGGTTACAGAGGTTGAAGACATGTGCACCATCGACGTGCAGTACGCCTTAGTACACGGCGTTATCGTGCCCCCATGTAGGCAACCAGTATACAGTACCTTGCCCAAGGACACAACACAGGTCATCCCGGACGGGGAGCGAACTCGGGACCTCTAGCATAGCGACGAGCAGCTGCCAGCTCCCCAACATCATAACTCCACACTGCAGCACAGGCAGGGTTAGATTGGTTGAAGACATGCACACCATCAACGTGTGGACAGACAGGGTTAAGTGCCTTGCCCAAGGACACAATGCGGGAGTCCGAAACATTCCTCATATTACAATAAGTTAAAAATTTGGGCTCCCACAAGGAGCTCAAATATGCCCCCAATCTGAACCTGCTAAGGATGCTGCCCATCAAAACATTCTGACTGGTAGATCAGAAGAAGAAGATTGTTAAAGAATATTCTTTATACTGCACGAAGTTAAAGTTCTGAGTTCCCACAGAGAGCCCAAATATGACCCTAGGGACTTGGTTTGAACAAACTTGACTCATCATAAGGAGGCTCTATATCAATCACAAAAAGATTCTGACTGGTGGATCTGAAGAAGATGATTTTAAAATCTTTCTTTCTCACATAATACAAAGTTAAAATTCAAGCTCTAACAGGGAGATCAAATATCATTAATTAATTTGAACAAACTTCAAGCTAACCCCCTCCCACCCCTCCCCTAAAGATGCAGTATACCATGTATCAAGAGATTTGGACTGGTAGATGGGAAGAAAAAGATCTTAAAATAAATTTCCTCATATTGCACCAAGTTAAAATTCAGGTTCCCACAGAGAGCCCAAATAGGAAGCCATGGACTTGATTTGAATAAAGTTACATCAGAATCTCATAAGGATGCTGCATATCAAATATCAAAAGATTCTGACAGGTAGATCTGAAGAAGACGATTTTTAAAGAATATTCCTGACATTGCACCAAGTTAAAGTTCTGAGTTTTCAAAAAAGCCCAAATATGACCCAAATATATAATCTAACCTCCCTAGGGGAGCTCTATACCAATGAACAAAAGATTCTGCCTGGTGGATCTGAAGATGATTTTAAAAACGTTTTTCTCATATTACATAGATAAAATTCGGGCTTTCACCGGGAGCACAAATATCACTCCAGAGACTTGCTTTGAACAAACTTCAAGCTGATGCCCCTACAAGAGATTTTGACTGGTACATCAAAAGATAAAGATTTTTAAATAAATGTTCTCATATTGCACCAAGTTAAAATCTGGGTTCACACAGGGAGCACAAATATGAAACCAGTGACTTGATTTGAACAAACTTGAATCTGAACCTCCTAAGGATGCTGTATATCAAATATCAAAAGATTCTCACTCTTAGATCTGAAGAAGATTATTAAACAAGAGGCCCCACGGGCCTGAAATGCTCACCTTGAACAGAACACGATATAACCAGAGTCCAGGAATGAGTCTACATTAAGCAATCCATCTCCACAGGATACAATGTCAATCCTTGAGCCCCCTCAGGAGTGACAAAAATAGTCCGAGCATCATACCTTTTTAGTCGAGTTTTGATGAAGTCAAACTCGACTTATAGTTTGATGAAGTGGCGGGTGGGCGGGCAGGCGGCCTTCGTTAACAATTGGTTTCCAGGCAGTAACTTTAGTACTATTTGTCATACTTTCACCAAACTTACACCACCGGATACTCCATAGAAAAGGAGGACACCTATTGATTTTGGGGTCTGAAGCCTCAAGGTCAAGGTCACTGTTACTATAAAGAGAAGTTTTTCCAATAAATTGGTTTCCGGGCAATAACTTTAGTTCTATTTGTCGTACCCTCACCAAATTTACACCAGAGGTTACTCCATAGGAAAGGAAGACACCTATTGATTTGGGGGTCTGATGCCCTGAGGTCAAGGTCACTGTTACTATAAATAGAATTTTTTTCAACAAATTGGTTTCCGGGCAATAACTTCAGTTCTATTTGTTGCACCTTCACCAAATTCACACCAGAGGTTACTCCATAGGAAAGGAAGACACATATTGACTTTGGGGTCTGATGCTTCAAGGTCAAGTTCACTGTTACTATAAATAGAATTTTCTTCCAACAAATTGGTTTCTGGGCAATAACTTTAGTTCTATTTGTCGCACCTTCACTAAATTTACACCTGAGGTTACTCCATAGGAAAGGAAGACACCTATTTATTTTGGGGTCTGATGCCCCATGGTCAAGGTCAATGTTACTATAAATAGAATTTTTTTCAACAAATTGGTTTCTGTGGGCAATAACTTTAGTTCTATTTGTCGCACCTTCACCAACTTTACACCAGAGGTTACTCCATAGAACAGGAAGACACTTATTGATTTTGGGGTCTGATGCCCCAAAGTCAAGGTCACTGTTACAATAAATAGAATTTTTTCGACAAATTGGTTTCTGGGCAATAACTTTAGCTCTATTTGTCACACCTTCACTGAATTTACACCAAAGGTTACTCCAGAGGAAAGGAGACACCTATTGATTTTGGGGTCTGTTGCCCCACGACCAAGGTCACTGTTACTATAAACAGATTTTTTTTCGACAAATTGGTTTCGAGTGTTCTGGTATAGAGTGAGAATAGGGCAATGGTAGGAACTGCCTGAAGTAAGAGTTTTTTTAAGATTTGGGGCATGAAAACTGTAGTTATCAGTGTTGGCAAAAATTGCTGTTGTGACAAATAACTTGCTTTTCTGACTTTTCACAAA
This sequence comes from Pictodentalium vernedei, assembly GCA_031216915.1. Lineage (NCBI taxonomy): Eukaryota > Metazoa > Mollusca > Scaphopoda > Dentaliida > Dentaliidae > Pictodentalium > Pictodentalium vernedei. The sequence continues at coordinate 569,796,725 of CM062296.1, forward strand.
ATTTAATGTCAAAACTCGACTTGTGGATCTGTGATCCTCTTGCCAGATTTTCTTCAGTTGATCTTAAAGTAAAATGTGTAGATCCCCTATGAAGCCCCATGATATAACCTAATCCGATTAATAATAGTTATACACCTCTGGAGGGTACTGAATACAAAATTTCTAATTCTTCAGCTACATGGCCAATTCCGGTTCCCATAGGGAGCCCAAATATTAACCCAGGCTCTCGATTTGAACGTAGTTGAATCTGACCTCCCTAGCGATGTTGTATATCAAATATTAAAGCATTTTGGCTGTTGGATCTGAAGAAGAAAAATTTTAAAGAAATTTCTTTATACTGCACTAAGTTAAAAGTTGGGCTACCATAGCGAGCCCAGATATTAACCTACAGATCCAATTTGAACAAACTTTTATCTGTAGATATTAACCTACGGATCCAATTTGAACAAACTTTAATATGACCCCCCCCCTCCCCCCCCCCCCCCCCCCCCCCCCCCGCCACCCCCACCGGAATAATGTATACAAAATATGAAAGCATTCAGACTAATGGATCTGAAGAAGATTTTTAAAGAAATTTAGCCCAAATATTAACCCAGGGAACTAATTTGAACAAACTTGAATCTGACTCCCCTAGAGATGTTGTATTCAAATATGAAAGAATTCTGACAGGTGAATCTGAAGAAGAAGATTTTTGAAGAAATTCCCTCATGTTGCAGTAAGTTCAAATTTGGGCTACCATAGCGAGCCCAAATATATACCTAGGGACCTGTTTTGAACAAATTTGAATCTGACCCCCCTAGAGATGTTGTATACCAAATATGAAAGCATTCTGACTGGTAGATCTGAAGAAGATTTTTTAAAATTATCCCCTATATTGAACTAAGTTAAAATTTGGGCTTCCATAGTAAGCCCATATATTAACCTAGGGATTTGGTTTGAACAATCTTGAATCTGACACTCATAACAATGATGGATACCAAACATTAAAAGATTCTGACTGGTGGTTCTGAAGAAGATTTTTAAAGAATATTCCCCGTATTGCAAAGTTAAAAATTTGGGCTCCTGTATTGATCCCAAATATGAACCAATGGGCTTTATTTTAACAAACTTGTATCTGACCCCACTATGAATTCTGTATACCGATTATCAAAAGATTCTGACCATTAGTTCTGGAGAAAAGATGTTTTTTGACTCAGCATTTTTTTGATGCCCTCTACAGAACACCCTAACATAACCGATGGTAATTTTTTTAAACCATTCAGTTCTACTGGTCCTAAGGATGCTTCAAACCAAATAACAGCTCTCTGTTCTGTGTGGTTTGGGAAATATGGGCATTTGAAAATATTTCTAGTTTTAACTCCTGGGGTTCCAATGGGGATGTGCAAATTTTTTTTGCATGAGTCAAGTACTTATGACCCAATAATATCACATACCAAATTTGGTTCAAATCAGCCCATTGGATCACAAAATAGAAATTTTGGGTGGGGCCAAAAATCTTACCCCTCCCATAACAAAGACAAATATTGCTTAACGAACTTCGTTTGAACAAAGTTGATTCTACACCTCAAAAGGAAGCTCCATAACAAATACCAAGTCATTGTACCCACTGGTTCATGAGAAGAAGATTTTTAAAACATTAAGGGGAAGCTTTAGTGATCACTTTTCTGTCTGTCATCCATCCAGAGTGAACTTTCAGTCAGGTGAGCTAAAAACATCTACAGTACACTAAAAACATCTACAGTACAAATTAAAGCTGAAGACATAATTCAAAATCCACTGTTTTTATAACGTGAGTAATCTTGGGTGCTGGTCATAATATCCTTAAATCAAAACATCCCCAAAACAGAAGTGGTTAAAACATCCCTTGCCACTGGCCAAAGGCCCAAAACATCTCCAACATTGGTCAAAACATCCTCTAACTTCCAACATTGGTCACAACATCTCCAGGCATTGGTCAAAAAGTTCCCCACCAAAAGCATCCCCCAGCAAAACTGTCCCCTTGTATTACCCAATTCACTAACTAGTTTTGACCAGCACCAAACTTACTTTACATGCCTCTTTTTATTTGAAAAATAAGATTTAACTAGAGGCTCTACAAAGCCTGTAATCGCTCACCTGGAAATACATATAAAATTGTGATTTCCCATAGGCTTTCCATGGTAACTATGAGCTGCCATGTTTGCAACATTACATCAAAATTACATGAGGATCATTGGTAACAGGTGTCCCAATCTTCAATCATGTGAAGTTTCAAAACATTTGAATCCATCAAACAGAATCATCGAATGTCTCTGGTGGCCATATTTTCCAGCCAATGGGAACAAAAAGAGGATCGTTTGTAGAGGGCCTCCTACAGACCATTCTTGCCAAGTTTTGGTTCACGTCAGCTCAATAGTTCCAGAGAGAAGATGAAAATGTGATTTCCTATAGGTTTTTTCTATAGTAACTATAAACCGCAATTGTGGCCATGTTTGCAAAACGATCAACATTAAAATGGGGAATGTTGGTGGAGGGTGTCCAAGTTATCAACCATGCAAAGTTTCAAAACATTTGGCCCTGTGGTTTCAGAGAAGAGTTTTCAAAATTGACCAATCAGAATCAAAGAATGCTTCTGGCGGCCACGTTTTTTCACCGTTGTAGAGAGCCTCTCATAGACAATGCCTGCCAAGTGTGGTTCACATTGGCTCAGTACTTTCAGTGAAGATGATGAAAATGTGATTTCCTATAGGGTTTCTATAGTAACTATAACCCACAATTGCAGCCATAATTGCAACCCGATGAAGATTAAAATAAGGATCATTGGTAGAGGGGGTTACAGTCATCAGTCACATTAAGTTTTTTCAAACCATCTGGCCTTGTAGTTTCAAAGAAGATTTTCTTGAAAATGCACACATTTATGAATTCTGTTTCAACAAAAAAAATCAGTAAAAAGGGGTTAAAATATTTTGAAAATTACAATTTTTTTAGACAGTATTCTCTTTCAAAATAGCTTTTGAACAGGTAAAGGGTTACAGGAATCTTAAAAGATATACAATAATTACTGTCATCTGAGCTGACATGATTGCAAGATAATAAAGAGAATTTACAATGTAACCTAGATTTTTCTAAACAATTTAACATGTGTCAATCATAATTGGATTACAGCTGAAGATATCAACCTACAGTTGCACTTATTTTACAGTACAAGTCAAAATAAGTTGTGTAGAATAATCCTATAAACTATGTATCTTTTCTCTTCCTACACTGATAAGACCAGAAGCTGTCATCATTTTCTGGAAAGCTCTCACTGATAGCTTTTCCAAAAAAAAGTCAGATTCTGATCTTGTCAGGGCAGAGGCTGCAGTCTACTTAGTTTACTGCAGTTATGCTACAGCTTATTTTCACTTGTACTGCATACACAATATTTTGGGGTTTTTTTTCCCAGTTCTCAGTGGAGAAACAAGAGGCCCCAGGGGGCCTGAGGGCACTCACCTGACATGGTAGCCTAAATATCAACCCAGAGAATTAATTTCAACAAGTTGCATCTGCTCCTCCTAAGAAAAGCTTATACCAAATATCCAAAGATTCTGACCAGTGGATCTAAAAAAAAAAAGACAATTTTTAAAGGATATTCCTCATATTGAACTAAGTTATAATTCGGGCTCCCACAGGGAGCCCATATATGAACCCAGGAACTTGGCTTTAACAAACTTGAATCTCACCCCCCTAAGTTACAATTTGAGCTCCCACAATTTGAGTCCAAATATTGACCTAGGGACATGGCTTGAACAAACTTGAATCTCACCCCCCCCCCCCCCCCCCCCCCCCCTAAGGATGCTGCATACCAAATATCAAAACATTCCGACTTCTAGATCTGAAGAAGATTTTTAAAGAAAATTCCTCATTTTGAACTATGTTATAATTCGGGCAACCACAGTGAGCCCAAATATGAACCCAGGGACTTGGCTTGAACAAACTTGAATCCCCCCCCCCCCCCCCCAAGCATGGTGTATACCCAACATCAAAAGATTCTGCCTGCTGGATCTTGAGAAGAAGATTTTCAAAGAAATTTGCCTGAAATGCACTAAGTTCATATATAGTGAACCCAAATATGAATCCAGGGGGCCGATTTGATCAAACTTGAATCAGATCCACCCCCACAATGTTGCATACCAAATATCAAAAGATTCTGCCTGCTGGATCTGGAGAAGAAGATTTTTTAAGAGATTTGCATGAAATGCACTAAGTTCGAAAACGGGCTCTTATACTGAGCCCAAAAATGAACCCAGGGGGCCGATGTGAACAAACTTGAATCAGATCCACCCTACAATGTTGCATACCAAATATCAAAATATTCTGCCTGCTGGATCTGGAGAAGATTTTTTAATGTTTTTCCCATTGCCTACAGTGTTAAAAAGTGCTGACTCAGCACTTTTTCAAAGTCCTGAAAAAAGTACCTTGTGATCAAACCGATAGGGATTTTTTTAACCATTCTATTCTACTGGATAAAAGTAAGCTTTATACAAAATAAGAATTCTCTGTGCCGTATAGTTTTGGAGATATGGCAGTTTTAAGGTTTTTCCTATTTTTAGCTCCCGAGGTTCCCACGGGGCAACGAGAAAATTTTTTTTTGCATCAATCAACTACTTATGACCTATTATCATCTCATATCAAATGTGGTTCAAATCGACCTCACAGTTCGGAAAATAGAAATTTTAGGCGTGGCCAAAATTTTTGCCCCTCCCATAACGAAGGCAAATAATGCCCGACAAACTTCTCTTGAACAAACTTGATTCTAAACCTCAAAAGGACTCTGTATACCATATATCAAGTCTCTGCTACTGGTGGTTCATTAGAAGAAGATTTTCAAAAAATTTGGCCATTTTTTCCACCCCTCTGCTCAATATGAGCCAAAACCTAATTTGCATAAAAATCAAAATGCCCCTATATAACCACTACTTACATGAAATTTAATTAAAATGTGGCCAGTGGTTTAGGAGAAAGAGGCTCAAACACCACCTTCATGCAGGACGACGGATGGACGGACGGACGACGGACGAAGAGTGATAAGAAAAGCTCACCCTGACTTTCAGTCAGGTGAGCTAAAAACTGGAACCAACCCTTACCAGAATCTGTATTTTGCTGACAGTACCGATCTTTTGTGCAGACAGGAGGGGCATTGGGTTAAGCATTAGAATATAGCCTCTTGTGGCCACATATTTCCATCCTCTCATAGACCATTCCTGCGAAGTGTGGTTCACGTCGGCTCAGTAGTTTCAGAGAAGATGAAAATGTGATTTCCCATAGTGTTTCTATAGTAACAATAAGCCACAATTGTGGCCATGTTTACAACCCGATCAACATTAAATGAGGATCGTTGGTAGAGGGGGTCCCAGTCATCACTTATGTGAAGTATCAAAACATTTGGCCTGGCAGTTTCATTGAAGAAAATTTTTGAAAATCCACCTATCAGAATCAAAGACTGCCTCTGGCGGCCATGTTTTTCTACCCCCGGGAACAAAATGAGGATCGTTTGTAGAGGATCTCCCATAGACCATTCCTGCCAGGTTTGGTTCACGTCGGCTCAGTAGTTCCGGAGAAGATGAAAATGTGATTTCCCATAGGGTTTCTATAGTAACTATAAGCCGCAATATTGGCCATGTTTGCAACCCGATCAACATTAAATGAGGATTGTTGGTAGAGGGGGTCCCAGTCATCGTTTATGTGATGTATCAAAACATTTCGCCTGGCAGTTTCAGAGGAGAAGATTTTTGAAAATCTACCAATCAGAATCAAAGAATGCCTCTCACGGCCATGTTTTTCAACCCACGGGAACAAAATGAGGATCATTTGTAGAGGACCTCCCATAGACTATCTCTGCCAGGTTTGTTTTCACGTCGCCTCGGTTTTTCCAGAGAAGAAGAGGAAAATGTGATTTCCCATAGGGTTTCTATAGTAACTATAAGCTGCAATTGTGGCCATGTTTACAACCCAATCAACATTAATTGAGGATAGTTGGTAGAGGGGGTCCAAGTCATCATTTATATGAAGTTTCAAAACATTTGGCCTGGCAGTTTCAGAGGAGAAGATTTTTGAAAATCCACCAACCAGAATCAAAGAATGCCTCTGGAAGCCATGTTTTTCATCCGACGGGAACAAAATGAGGACCGTTTGTAGAGGACCTCCCATAGACCATTCCTGCCAAGTTTGGTTCATACTGGCTCAGCGGTTACAGAGAAGATGAAAATGTGAAAAGTTTACGGACGCCAGACGATGGATGACGACGGATGCCAAGTGATGAGAAAAGTTCACATGGCCTTTTAGGCCAGGTGAGCTAAAAACTGCTATGCAATTTTCTTTAAATGCTATACACTTTTTCAATATGTATAGCAATATTAAATACTGCCTGCTTGTACCTACCTGTTCAACCTTTCCATGATTAGTTCCAAGGAATACAATTTCATACTGATCCACAGTTAAAGATGTCACAGCTGTTACTATGGTCTGTTGTAATTCCATCACAGGAGTCTGAAACAGAACATCTTTACCATCTGTGGAAGGGTATATTTCAGAGCCACACATATCTACTGGAAGAGACTGGAATAAGAAAAAAATATTTAAATAAATAATGATTAAACAAAAATACCTATGTAACTCATTCATCCCCAAAAATATACCAGAAACAGCATCAATATTTTGAATAACTGAATAAGTTTACATACAGCTTCCAAACCAAATTTTATGATACCTCATTAGAGAGGATTCAACAAAATAATTCTCGCGAGGAGTCCCAGACAAAAATTTGAACAAAATGATGAAAAATTACCTAAATCTTAATGATAATTGTATATATAGAACTCGTCAGGTATTTCCTGTTAATTGTATAAAGAATTAACCCATTGTATCCTGAAGCATTTATATAATGTAATGCTTCTTTATAATCTTTTACATGCTACAGGTTGCATGCAATATCACAATAACTGGGCATAAATAACAAGAAATTTTCTTCTTTTTCTTTCTTCGAAACCATTATCTTATGAGTAGTAAGAATGCATGCTGCTCCACCCACTCACACCCCACCCCCCCCCCCTCCAAAAAAATGAAAGTGTCAATGATACTGTAGCTAACACTGACTTTATGAAGCATTTTTGGGAATTATGTTGTAATAATCTCACTAATGTTGCATAAACGTAAATTGCGACATAATTATTGACATTTTGCTATCTATCAGAAACAAAAAACTTAAACTAAATTGTGATGACCGATTGATTTCCCTGCAATGAGCAATCAAAAGCCACGGGGGATTCGAAAGACCTTGCCACATATTTTGAACCTCCAATAAGTTTCAACTTGATTTTCAAAAATTCCAAGTTGGTTATGTCTTATTATGCTTGAGATATCAGTATGGCAATCTTTCAAAATTTGTGGCTCTGTCTTATTTTTTGAGTCTTAGATTATACCATACTCTGAAAAGTGAATGGGGACAAAAATTTTGAAAGTAGGTCAGTTTAAACAAGAGGTCCGATGGGGCATGAGGCGCCCACCTGACCAAAGTTGTTTAAAGGAGGATTTAATTAGCATCCATGGCCTGTTAACATTACAGAGGAATGAAATTATTTTATTATTTATAACTCTGTTGTCCATGCCAGATGACTTTTTTTCTAGTATTGGGATGCTACCAGAGAAGAACGCCAGACATAATCCCATCGGACATAATCGCATCCGGACAAAATCCCAGCGGACAAAATCCCTTACATGGGCGGACAGAATCCCAGTTGGGTATAAAAAATAAAAAGACACAATTTTTTATCCCATTGGATTCAAGTACTTTTATTTCTTAATATCAATAATATTAACATTAACAGCAGAATTAATATAAGCACTGTAACTATGTTCTTCAAAGTAACTAGTGATTTATTATAACAATACCAGCGATAATAAGTATAAAGAACAACAATAACTATAGGTTAAGCCAGGTGTGTTTATACTAATTTATGATAAAAAATATGCAATACTGTGACACTTCTAATAATGAAGGCAGTATGTTTTGATAAGATTAAAAATTGAGAACAGTTCTACGGTAATTGGCCAAGGTTTATTGTTTTTCCAGTGCTATTTTCAAAGGTTGGTGTTTTGTTACCAATTCACAACTTCTTCACAGCTTCTCTGGCGTCGCTGGCCAATGGTTTTGGACTCGGATAGTTGTTAACTGAGAGAGCTTACCAAGAATTAATGTTAATGACGACTGGTATTTTTATGGTAGAAAATAGAGGATACCTTTTCCTTTGAAATGCATCAATTGTGCCTTAATTAACTACATAAGACTTAGACATACAAAAATACTTTTTACCACTGAAAATACCAGTAAGTAACATTAGTTATTGGAAAGCTCTGAGAGAGCTTTCCAAGAATTAATGTTAATGACTGGTATTTTTCTGGTAGAAAATAACTTTTTCCATTGAAATGCATTAATTGTGCCTTAACTAACTACATAAGACTTAGACATACAAAAATACTTTTTACCACTGAAAATACCAGTAAGTAACATTAGTTATTGGAAAGTTCTGAGAGAGCTTTCCAAGAATTAATGTTAATGACTGGTATTTTTATGGTAGAAAATAACTTTATCAAAGACATACAAAAACACTTCTGTCCACTCGTACTGTATAAATGAATAATTATTTACATCTCATGCACAGACTAACAGAGTGTAAAAATTCCTCGATATTTTTTGTGTTATTTTGGCGATCTTTGCATAAGTTCATCAAACGTTCATTCAAAGTTTTATAATTACGTTTTGCTCTCTTTTTTGGCTCCTGACCCAGGCGGTTTTGGCAAATAATGGTATTTAAAATGGCATTGTCCTGTTGAAAACCCTCAATTAAACACCAAATACTTGGGTGTTTATGACCAATCAATTCCCTAAAAGAATTGTTCCACCCCTCAGGTTCAATTCCAGCTGTAGTTGCCCATTTTCCACTTATATTGAGTTCATGTAGAGTTTTGGGTTCTGATGGCCGCGATCCTTGTTTTTGACGTCTGATGTCTCGACGAATGCTTTCAGGATTTCCGATTTTCTCATGTACATCATTTGTTGTTTGAAGAAGCGCTTCTGTTAGTCCAGGCACATTAGACATAAAAATGAGAAAGTAAGGAAAAAAATCGGAGAAAGCTGATTTTTTTATATGTTTCCGGGACACACATTGCGGATAAAGTGTGAAAAGTCCCCGCGAATCCGAGTTGAGCTTTTTTAGTTATAGCGTTTTTTTGATGAAAAAAAAAATTCGACCCAGCTCCATATTTCTCATTCTTATTCGCCTTAGTAGGGTGAGAATCATAAATATTGTGCTGAATTATATTGAGAATACATATCCCCAACAGAAAATGCCAACTTTGTACCAATCCTCACACTCAATGGTGAAATATTCACGAAAATGTACAAAATTACGAAAAAAAATTTATTGTTTTCATACACACAACGGTACACAACGTCCATTAAATCAAAGACTACTTTGGGAGTTAAATTATATATCAAAAATTGCAGAAAAGCAGTGGCTTTATAATGATATATAACAATAGTCATTTATTCCATAATGAACTGGTGAAACGTGTGAAATATTAACCATACCCCCTAAACTCAAATTCAAACGGCATCGACTTTTCTCATTCAAATACCGTATTATAGCATCATTGTTTCAATTTCCATGTTCGATTAAATCACAATGTGGTGTTCGCCTACACTCAAGATGCATTGGCATGTAATGTGTGCACGCCCTTGATGTGTATATATCAAAGCAGTGGAGAGTGTGTCTTCGTCAGATAAGTTGACAAAAGTTTTCGTTAGACTCGGCGGCTTCCATATGATTATGTCATATTTAGGGGCAATTGGTTCGATCATGGCTGGTAGCGGCTTGGATGAACTTTGGGGGACTGTTTATGCTGGTGGGTCAATCCATCATTTGATCAGTGGTCATGCATATTCAAGAGCAGTTCGTGCCCATTTGCTAACACAAATTGCCATTACAAAACTTGTGTTTGAAGAAAGCCGAACACTAGATAACATAGACTGCACAGAAGTCAATGAAATATTCTGTGGACTTGCCAGAGGTGACTGTACAACAGCTGACGCTGTCAATCAAGAAAGTGTCAACCATCTACTGTCAAAATTACACGAACTGCTCCAGAATGCGTCCGTAGGACGCACAGGAAAGCTTTGGGTACAATACTACGAGCAAATAGGTCTTCTCCAGTTGTTCTTGAGAGCAGAGCGCACAGGCGACTGGGAACTCCACACATATTGTGTTTGCAATATGATTCCAGTATTTCACGCAGGTGGTCATTTTGCATACGCAAAAAGTTCTCATCTCTATTTGCAGCAGATGAATGAGCTAACAGAAATAATGCAACAGGATGATTTGAAGTTGTTCACTGAGAAAGGTTACTTTACCATAAGGTGCTCAGATAAATTCTGGGACGGGATATATTCTGATCAGACCACAGAGCAGTGTTTAATGAGAATGTTCAAGCTCCCTGGTGGTCTCACACATGGCAGGGGAATAACCGATAGCACTGTTGCGAAATGGGTACATGGACTACCTCTTTGCCTTCCGATATGTAATGCTCTCGAAAATTTTGTTCATGTTCACACTGGTCATGGCGAACAACATCGGGATCTCCGTCAAAGTTCACAATTGACTGATGCCAATGATATCACCAAATTATTGAACTGGCTCAGAGTGCATTCACCCTTTCAGAATAGAGATCCACTACAATTAGTCTCTATAGCGACCGGGCTTGTGGCCGACGAAACTGTGAACTGTGACCAAGTTCGCAAAATTGGTGAATGTTGCATATCGAATGTTGTAAGCAAAACGTTCAACAGCATCAAACTACGACGTGTTGACACTGTGAAGTCTTTCGCATCGATGGCAAATAGCATCAAAGTCCGTGGAAGTAAGGTAGTGATTGACCCCACAATTCTGTTCAACCGCATCACATGTGTTATTCAGTCACAAGCAGAGATGGAAGAGTATCTCAAATATGAACTCGCCCCGAAACCACCAGCATTGTTTGATTCTGCTGGAATGAGGAAGACACAGAAAAGCACGCTCGGTAAGATCCTCAAAACATACGGTTCCGAGCAAACTAAAATCCCAGAACATTCTCTGTTTGTTGTAGATGGTGGATTTTTATTGAGGGCAGTTGTATGGCCTAAACAGTCGTCATATAAGGACATATGTACATCATATTCCAATTATCTAGTGAGACATTTTGGGGCGAACGTCATGGTTGTTTTTGATGGTTATGCTTGTACAATGTCGACAAAGGGCATGGAACAAGCCCGTAGATCTAAAGACAGGTATTCCATTGATATCAATATCTCACCCGAGTTACCAGCCACCACACCCCAATCCGATTTCCTTGCAAATGCCAAGAACAAAACCCAACTGATCGATCTTCTAATGCAGGAGCTATCTGCTATCAATATTCAGTCCAAGCAGGCCGAGGCTGATGCTGATGTACTGATAGCCGAAACTGCACTTGACATCGCTCAAGATGACAACAATGTTGTCGTTGTGGGAACAGACACAGACTTGTTAGTCATTCTTACCTCTCGAGTTCAAACGGGATGTAATATTCACATGATGTATTCCATTACCCCAAACTTACTAGTTTCAGTTAGTGAAATAGCAACCAAAATGGGTGACCATAGAAGCAACCTCCTTGTAGCACATTCTATAAGTGGTTGTGACACTACTTCTGCACTCTTTCGAGTTGGTAAGAAGAAAGTATTCAGTACAATTGTCTCCGATGTTACTAGCGACTCACAACAGTATGTCAACACAATTTTGGTGGATGACAGTACACCAAGTGCAGTAGCCGCTGCCGGGGAACAATTTTTCCTGATCTTATACAGGAGTAAAACTGTTTCCTCTCTCGACCAATATAGATATGTCACTTACAAGCGTTATGTAGCAAAATCTAAACTGAATAAACCCATCGACCTAGCCTCACTCCCACCAAGCAGCGATGCTGCACAACAACATGTCTACAGATGTTATCTCCAGGTCCAACAATGGCTGGGCACTTCGCTTCCTCCGACGGATTGGGGGTGGTCGCTAGACAATGGACTTCTTGTACCGACTGCAGCCACAAAGCCATGTGCCCCCGATAACCTACTGAATCTGATCAGTTGTGGTTGCAAGAGTGCTTGTACAAAAAGGTGTGGGTGTAAGAAGGCAGGACTCTCTTGCTCAGGTTTGTGTAATTGCAGTTCGGATTCTTGTAACAACCACAGAAACACTGTCCTGTCGGAAATTTCTGAGTTCGATGAATAATATGTATATAGGTCATGTCATTTCTGTATATAGCGTTGATAATAGTCAATGTAACTTAATCCATGTTGATTGATTTGTACATTCTGTAAATATTATTTATTGATTTTTGTACATTCTGTAAATATTATTTATTGATCTAATGCTGCCAGACACAGACGTGTCTGTTCGGTCCCAAGCCCGAAAATAGTTGAGTTCTCATGCTGACGAATTTTATGCCAAAAGGGGAACTCGGCCAGAAGCAGAGGGGGTCTTCCATAATGTCTATTTTGTAAGCAATGATAAAAGTCTTCAAATGGTGGTGGATTTTTTATCGTCTGTCCAACTAACATCCCATTCTGTACTACGACCCTTTGGGCAAATCCGTTAGGAAAATCGTCATTTTTTGCGTAAATCCGATACTTTTTTGTGAACTTTCAATAATTTTTTGCAGAAATTGTCACAGAATGCACATTTTCCTCTAGGTAAATGTATATTAGACATTATGTAGCTCGAAATACGCGTAAACAAAAAATACAGTTGGATCAATTCGAGGTTACAAAGTTCGTGCGATTTTTTAAAAAATTTTTCAAACGCGTTTTCGAAAAAAGGCTGTAGAAAAAAAAGCTCAACTGGGATTTTAGGGGACTTTTGTCTAATCGTTCAGTGACATGTACTCGACATTCCCTGAAAAAATCAGCTTTCTCCGATTTTTTTCCCTAGTGAAACCTAATGTTCTTGGGCTATGTAAGTAAGCGATTGGTTTTGGATTTTTGCTTTCTAGCATTAGACTTCAGCGTAAGTCTGAGTTTACATATCTCAACGTCGGCTGTATCAGCTTCATGGCTGTGTTCTTTGGAATTAAATGCTGTTAACATTTCTAGGTCCATTGTGAGTGCACCATTACATTGAAAGGCAACACGTTTGCTACATTCCCATCGGATGCTGTTCTTACTTTTATATTTTTTTGTGTAGAGAAAACCATCATAACAAAGTTTAAGGCCACCTTTCTGGATTTTTATCACTTCCATACTGGACTTCAAATCTGATATGATTATTCTGTCCAACGGATTTGTGTTATATATCTTCGCTAAAAAAACAAGCGGGTTAACACAAAGCGAGTAGGTGGAATGATGGAAGTTTCAGTGATGAGCAGGCGGTTTAAAACAAAGTGAGAAGTTTGAGAACTGGCATGATTGAAGTTTCATTGATGAAAAAATAGGCGGACAGGCGGTTTAAAACAAAGTGAGAAGTTTGAGTAAAACAACAACCAAAACACTGTTTTTGTAAATCAAAAATATTTCCTGGCATTTTGTCCGCTTTTGCCAGAAAAAAATACTACCTGGGATTTTGTCCGCTTTTTTGTGAAAAAATATTGCCTGGTGTTTTGTCCGCCCATGTCTGGGATTTTGTCCGCTGGGATTTCATCCGGGTAAAAAATCTGGGATATTGTCCGGATGGGATTTTGTCCGATGGGATTTTGTCCGTGCACCACCAGAGAAATAATACCCAGATTTCCAGTAATGCAAAACTACAAGAGTCCAAATAACAACCTAGGGACTTAACATGAACAAGCTTGAATCAGACCCCTTCCCCTCAACCCCAGTGATGCCGTATACCAAATATCAATACATTCTGAATGGTGGAGCTGAAGAAGATTTTTTTAAACATTATTCTTATTACACCAAGTCACAATTTTGGGAACACAAAGGGGGCCCATATATTAGCCTAGGCTCTTTATTTGAAAAACACTCAAAATTGTCCCCCACCCCCACCCCCCAACAAGGATGTTGTATACCAAATATCAAAAGATTCTGACTGGTAGTTTTGGAGAAGAACCAATTCAGCACTATGTTAAAATTTGCCCCCACCTCCATAGGCAACAAATATTAACCCAGGGACTTTATTTGAATAAACTGAAACTGAACTCTCTTAGGATGCTGTATACCAAACATCAAAAGTTTCTGACTGGTGGATTGCACTAAGTTAAAATTCGGGCCCCCACAGGAAGCCCAAATATGAACTGAAGGACTTGATCTGAACAAACTTGAATCTGACCCTCATAACAATGATGTATACCAAATATTAAAACATTCTGACTGGTGGCTTTGAAGATTTTTACAGCTTATTCCCCATAATGCCCCAAGTTAAAATTTGGGCTCCTGTATTGAGCCCAAATATGAACTGAGGAGCCTAATTTTATCATAATTGTATCTTTATGCTGTATATCAAATATCAATAGATTCTGATCAGTGGTTCTGGGAAAGAAATGTTTTTTGATTTTAGCAAATATACTCACAGCATTTTTTTGACAGAAATTTCGGAGGGGGCCAAAAATGTGGTCACTCCCATTACAAAGGCAAATATTGCTCCACGAACAATGTTTGAACAAATTTGATTCTACACCTCAAAAGGAAGCTCTATACAAAATATCAAGTCATTGTACCTACTGGTTCATAAGATTTTTAAAAAATTTGGGGCATTTTCCCCAACCGGGACCAAAATATGATGTTCTCATCTATTCATCATACAAAGCCCTACTGTCGAGCTTTAAGAAAATTGATTCATAAATGTGACCTGCAGCCTGTGCAGAAGAAATTCAAGTCAGAAGCTGTGGTGGCCATTGTGGGCAGACGACCATTTCCACAATGGAACATTCTCATCTAGGCATGAACTTGAACATGTATATGAAGTTTGGTGTTGATCAGAAAATAATTGTGGACAGACATGCAGACTAACAGACTTAAGGACATCTGCACACACCATGACAATACCTAAGAGTGACTTTATAAGTTAAGCTAAAAAACTTTTTAAGTCCATGTTTCAGCTTTCAAGATGATCTGTTTCTACTTGGAATAATAGCCAGCTGTTGGTTATAGTTGAAGAGAATATGCCTTTTAAACATACAGTTATTAACAAATTTCTAGATTACCAGGGAAACAACAATTCTTAATATAGGAGTATGGACCATAAAATTTGAGTCAGAAATTAGTGAAGCAAAGCAACGCTGTGTGCCATGCAAGGCACATAACGATACTTTGCATCAAAAGTTCCTGTCAGAAATTTTATGGTCTCTTCTTCTCAACTCACTATCTTCCACCAATGCCATGAAAAAGCAGTCCATGGCATTTTTTATAACCCTTCACAGGGATTTTGGTAGTGCTGATCCAATTCTGTTGACTGCACATTTAGTTCAGACAAGCTGGTAGTTTCATTCAACATGATTTTATTAAGGAATTAACAATCAAGATGTCATTCAAAGAAAAGATAAACATAGACTGTTGTTCCCCTGGTTTGGAAGAGGATACAGTAGAACCTGTCTTGAGAGACCACCCCTTTTGCCAAGCAAAAGTGGTCTCTCAAGACAGGTGGTCTCTCATTAGAGGTTTGAGGTTTTCACTGGTCAGTGAATGGCCAACCAGAGAATATTTGTTGCCGAAATGCAGAAGAATTGATTTTTCAACTTTTTTTATTATTTTAATTCAGTTTTAATAGAAGTACTGAGAAATTTTTTGAGAAATTACAGGTAAAAGGACATAAATTGAAAAACTTTTTGAGATGATGATGTGAACGGGCTGGTCCATCCAAAATAGAAATCTCTTACTTTATTCAAAGTGTTCTCTTTCTATCAATATTTTCAAATGAGTTATTTTTATAATAATTTGCAGTTATACCCTGAAAAGTGTGTTTTTGTGTCTGTCAGGTTTTGTTTTAATAGAAAGAGAGATGAATGGTTTTGCGTGCTGAAGGCATGAGGGATGGTTTGGGGCAAGCCCCTTTCGACCCTCTCTTACTGAATATTTGAGGTTTAGCAACATGTCTTGGCGTGTTATGGGAGGAAAGTGGCCAGGTTGAGTTAATGGCATCTGCTCTTTTTGCCCTTTTTCTTGTTCTTGTTATTCCGGGTGAGTACTTCGTTTAATAGAAAATAATTTCAGTCACATTTTAAGTAAAAATAAGCTTATCAGGATGTTTTAGTTTGCTTAATCCACTTTGATTTTGTCACACTTGAGCAAATAATGGACATAAGCTAGGTTTGTTTTTTTAACAATAATCTTTATATTTTCAAAGGGATCCTCATACAAATTTCTCAGACTTGAAGTGTTATGCAACCGCTCATTCGCACCTTGGACTCCGAGGTGCTAACAACTGAACAATGGAGCTCCCACTTGTTATTCAAGACACACTTGTCAGAGTGAAGACTACCCTTGCCACCACCTGGAGTATCCAGGTGCTCAAGGGTAAAATTCACCTGACAGTGGATTTTGATAGAGAATCGGAACCACCGTCTGTGGAGAGGTGTAGTACCTTTCGTGAGAAAATTTCCCCTCACACTGGTCACCCTCCTAGTGATGCGGATAAGCTGGATGAAGGCCGCCGGAGCAACACAGCCACCAGGAAGAAGAGGATGAGAAAGAAGGGACCCTCCGCCAGACGACGAGATGCCCGCCGAATGACGGAATTCCTGGAGAAGAAGAAGGAGAAGGAAGAGAAGGAGGCAAGTGAGGGCGTCAAAAGGTCAACACCTGTCACCCCCGACCAACCCTTGTCCAGCTCGGCACCCCCCTCCCAGGAGGTGGGTCCGGAGGACTATGGGTCGTCAGATGACAGATCGATCTCCAACCCATCTGACTCTTCATCTGAAGAGAAGATGGAGGAAGACGATCTGTCTATGGTACAGGAAGTTGTCCCAGACGACGCACCTTCCACCCCTCCAGCTCTTGCTTCTCCGGCTTCTTCGGACCAGGAGTCTGACCAGGAGGAGAGCATCCCGGATTCCATGGAGGCATTCCTCGGGGAGGAGATCCCGTGCGAGTACTTCCGTGCAACACTCCAGGAGACATACAACAACCAACAAGAAGCAGGTATCTCATCCCAAATGACCAGGACAATACTGAATATGATCATCGAAAAATACAACAGCTCTCAAAAAAGGTCTCAAGAAACAGCAGCAAGGATCAGGCCGTACACTGCCAAAGAAGAGCCTACTCTTCCCCCTGATCCGAAAACACCACCTACAACAATCTCACCGACGCATCCTCCTCCTCCCAAGAAAAACCGCAGGAGACACAGACGCCGCTGATTACCGTAACTCCTTCCCTCCTTTTACACATCCAGACAAGCCAAAAACTTATACAGTCAACGAGGGTCGAAAGGGGCTTGTCCCCCATATCGTCCCTGCTCGCCTTCGGCGCGCCAAACCATTTCTTTCGTTCTTTCGTTATGCAACTGAATGACAATGTAATTGAAAGCCAATTAATATAGTTTTCAGGCAATCTACAATGAAAGGTATTTGCCATACTTGTGTAGGATTTCAGACATTAAGGTTTCAGGGGCCAATTATCCTGACAATTTTAGTGTTGGGCAGATGTCCTGGTTAAGTTTTTTAACTATTGATTTTTGTGCACATTTCTTTGATCTGAATTGATTTTATTACTCTGAAATTGTAAAAAATTATTTTCCGGTCTCTCAAAACAGGTGAAAAACTGAGTTTTTGCCACAGTATTGCAGTCTCTCAAGTCAGGTGGTCTCTCATGACAGGTCCATTATAGAGTGAAACTAATCGGTGCATGGCCAAAGTGGTCTCTCAAGACAAGTGGTCTCTCATGACAGTGGTCTCTCAAGACAGGTTTTACTGTATAGTCATAGGTCGGTACTTAATTTTGATTGGCCCTGAAGCCTCATGATCGGCCCTTAAAAATTGTTCTGGGGGGTATCAATCATCTCTATGAAACTCACTCAACTCCTAACCCATGATGATTTTGGAGAGGGCGCTTTATTTTAACCCTTTACCCAACGCAGGGAATATCTAAACTATTATTTTAATTACTATTTTTTAAAATTTAAAAAAAAATTTCAACAAAACCATATCATGTGACCCCACACTGGAATGCACTCATCGAGCTCGTTGCAATGTGGGGTTACATAAGGTTTTGTTGAAATATTTTTTAAAATTAATTTTTTTCAACTGCTCAATTTGCAAATTACATGGGCGGATGAGGGCGATTCGTTAGGTGAAGGGTTAGACAGCCAAATTAATATACTCTCCAAATAAATCTTAAAATTGAGATGTTTTGAGTAATCTTTACCTATGAAAATAGGCCACATTATCACTTTCATGAGGCCTATTTTAGACAGTCGTGATTTTAAAATGCAAGGCCTGATGGGCATATCTGTAAGGCCAGTTGTTAATTTGTTTCTGAAGCATAATGGCATCTGTTATAGATGAAGACTCCAAACTTGGGTCGGTTTATTCCCACTCAGCCAACCTTCCTAAAATACCAGTTAATAGGTGTGAATTACAGAAAGGTGTTAGGTTGGCTGAACGCAACTTTTGCAGTCGAGGATTAGGCTATAGTCTGTATTGTCTTACCTACATAATCAAACAACATCATATCAAAATACATCTCAACTTTATAATAAAATCTATAAGTACCTTCACATTATTTCAATTTTAGTAATTTACTTGCTTCGTCACCAAATTCAAAAACGTCCAGATTGCCACTATTGAGTCTGTTCTTCAGTGTTTTCAAATGATTGTCTATCGTTCTGTAACGCTTTCGTCTTTTTGGTGCGAGACCTCCGGATTCAAGTTGAATCATTTTTGCTTCGTTGGTTGCCTGCAATTTCTTTAGCAACACAAGGAAAGAGTATATGTTTGGGTGAGCAGCTCTGCACATTTTTTTTATTTTGCTGTGCCAACCTTCCGCATTGTTGGTTGTTCTTGCGCCGTTGTTGTTGTGATGGTTCCATTTGCTGATGGGAACACCCTCTACCCATTGTTCGGTAACATAGTCAGTAAATGCGGTGACATCCACGGAAATGTCCTCGGCTGATTCTAAAGCATTTAGCCAGAAATCTTCAACATGTTGGACGGGAATGAGTGGAAGAACAGCAGCCCTCCGGACAAGAAGTTTGACGTCATCATCTTGATTGTAATGTCTCACTAAACCAACGGATTGAGTCTTCCTCCAGATACACTGTGTAAAGTGGAAAAAACAACCTTTAACCACCACGGAAGTAAACACACACTCCAAAACGTTCATCACCGCCGTCTCGAAGTCTATCATGAATGTATCTGGTGCAAACGTTAAGTTTCGTTGAAGAATCTCATCCTTCAGAATGTTGAAAAATATTGAGTAAGTTGATTGAGTTTTATTTGGCAGAAGCGCGAACACCAAGGGGAAAACTTTACGGTCAACCATTCCATGAATACAATACAGCTGATAAAACAACTCAGGACACGAATAGAATGTTCCATCTGCAAAAATAATGTCAGAATTGCACAATCGTCGCAAATTGTCGTCAGTGCTAAAAACTAAGATTTGTCGGTTCTGTTCATCTACTATGTCACGCAATAGAAACCGTTCTCCAGCAAAAGTTTTTGTCCATTCATCACCAAGTTCAATTTGGTTTTGCTCTCGTGGCAACTTTGGAAGAACTTTTAATCGATTCCTGTATAAAGACGACTTACAGCTCTCAAATGTGGGAATTTTTTTGATAACTTCATGAACTTCATGTGAATCTGTATTTCGCAAGCTTCCGAGTTCTTCATCATAAATGCTCGGGATTGGTCCGACTTCTTCGCGACATCACTTCTTAACTTTCGACAAGAATGCACTTGAAGCAATACTCTCAATATCAGAAGTATGATTATGTCCATTACCGAACTTAACAAGAATACTTTCTTTTGTCACCACTGTAGCCGGACAATTCCGATCAACGCACCCCCAATAGCAACGTCCATGATTTCGTGTTCTGATAGAGAATTTAAATCCACCATGAATCAAGAAAAAACCACCTCTACCATTATCAAGAAAATCAATGTCAACTTGTGCGGAAGCCATGATTACTGACAATTCATGTTGAGAAGATCCATATATATATACTATGGGACTGTGTTTTGAAAACATAAAATAATAGATGAGACAAACACCGTGATTGTTGTTCACTTCAAAGGCACAATTAGTGAATCTAAGAAATATCAAACACCGTGTAAACAAGACAGTGGCAGAATATTTTATTTTTGCAAAACAAGACATCAAAAACAATGATAACATGATTACTGACAATTCATGCTGAGAAGATCCATATATATATAATATGGGACTGTGTTTTGAAAACATAAAATAATAGATGAGACAAACACCGTGATTGTTGTTCACTTCAAAGGCACAATTAGTGAATCTAAGAAATATCAAACACCGTGTAAACAAGACAGCGGCAGAATATTTTATTTTTGCAAAATAAGACATCAAAAACAATGATAACATATAACAAATTAGAAAAAACAACATAACTGCAGAATATTTTAATGAAAGTGTCAATGACACTGTAGCTCAACTTAACAAACTTGAACTTGGTAAGTTATAAATGAAATGGCAAAATTGAAGATCATTGGTACCAGTGTCATTTTTTTTTGCCAGTGGCAACATTTTTTGACAGAAACCGAAGAAAATCGCTAGCTCCCATCTAGAGGCCTTCCCAAACAAGCATGCCAGGTTTCAAAGCAATCCGATCATAAATGTGCCCTGTAGGGTGTACAAAAGGGAAATATTGTGGTCTGACTCGACTAAATTCTAAGAACGTTGGCCGTGGCAACATTTTTTGACAGAAATTGAAGAAAATCAATATTTCCCATCTAGAGGTCTCCCAAACAAGCATACCAGGTTTCAAAGCAATCAAATCATAAATGTGCCCTGTAGGGTGTGCCAAAGGGAAATATTGAGGTCTGACTAAACTAAGTTCTACGAACGTTGGCCGTGACAACATTTATTGCCGGAAATTGAAGGAAATCGATAGCTCCCATCTAGAGGTCACCCTAAATAAGCATACCACATTTCAAAGCAATCAAATCATAAATGTGCCCTGTAGGGTGTGCCAAAGGGAAATATTGTGGTTTGACTAAACTAAGTTCTAAGAACGTTGGCCGCGGCAACATTTTTTGACGGAAATTGAAGAAAATCGATAGCTCCCATCTAGAGGTCACCCCAAACAAGCATGCCAGGTTTCAAAGCAATCCGATCATAAATGTACCCTGTAGGGTGTGCCAAAGGGAAATATTGAGTCTTCTGACTAAACTAAGTTCTAAGAACGTTGGCCGCGGCAACATTTTTTGACAGAAATTGAAGAAAATTGATAGCTCCCATCTAGAGGTCTACCCAAACAAGCATACAAGGTTTCAAAGCAATCTGATCATAAATGTGCCCTGTAGGGTGTGCCAAAGGGAAATATTGAGGTCTGACTAAACTAAGTTCTACGAACGTTGGCCGTGGCAACATTTTTTGCCGGAAATTGAAGAAAATCGATAGCTCCCAACTAGAGGTCACCCTAAATAAGCACACCAGGTTTCAAAGCAATCAAATCATAAATGTGCCCTGTAGGGTGTGCCAAAGGGAAATATTGTGGTTTGACTAAACTAAGTTCTAAGAACGTTGGCTGCGGCAACATTTTTTGACGGAAATTGAAGAAAATCGATAGCTCCCATCTAGAGGTCACCCCAAACAAGCATACCAAGTTTCAAAGTAATCTGATCATAAATGTGACCTGTGAGGTGTGCCAAAGGAAATTGTGGACGTACGTACTAACGTACTAACGTACGTACGTACATACGTACGTACGTACGCCGACGGACGAGAAGTGATGGCAATAGCTCAGCTTGACTTTGTCAAGTTGAGCTAAAAATTAAGACATCAAAGATGATGATAATATACAGTAACAAACTAATTAATTGTTTTCTCAATTCAACCGACTGACAAAAAACAACAATATTTTAATTTGCAAAAATGATTTTTATTTTGCAAAAAAAAAAATGACAATTTATATGCTACAGACTATAACAAGGATTAAGCAAGTGTGAAAAAAAAGGTTGGTTAGACGCTACTCCTGATCATTAAAAGTTTGGCCAGATGCTACTAATGAAATTAAAAAGGTTGGCTAGGTGGGACGACACCAAACTTGGTATGCTTCTTTGTTTTCATGTCAGGTTGAGCTTTGTTATTTGAAATTTAGAATATTCTTGATTAATATTGTGGTGGTTTAGTTTAGGATTTTCTTGGTCAATATTATGGTAGTTTAATTTAGGATTTTCTTGGTCACTATTTATTTATTTGTGCTCAAGGTCTCATATTTTTGCACAATGGCAAATCATGACCTCAACATGGCTATAAAGTCAAGTCCAGCCAATTGTTTATACCCATGTTGCCAATTTTAGGGACTTTCACCACAGGCATTAGTTATCAGGTCCTATTTTACCAGTACAACAAAGCTTGTTTACCACACTAAAAATAGGCCGATGAAATCGTCAGATGTGTACCCATATGTGCAACTAGTAGAAAGCTGTATGACGGAGGGCCACCACAGATGATGACATTATGTACACCATACAAGGTATGGGTACATATAGAAATGGATTGGAGGAGTGTCTAATTTGATGGATAAAGGGTTAATATCTCCGGAGCAAATTATTAGATTTATATAAAAAACTATACAGCACAGCACATCAGTAACCTGAATAAATATATAAAGTAACATGACAATCGGATTGATATTTTTTGAGTTATCTCATGCCAAAGGATTGGAGGAATTTTCAATTTGAAGGATAAAGGGGGTTAATATCTCCGGATCAAATTATCAAATTATCAGATTTACACCAAAAATTATACAGCTCAGCACATCAGTAACCTGAACACAAATATAAAGTAACTTGACAAACCAAGCAATATTTTTCAAGTTATCGAATGCCAAAGGGATTGGAGGAATTTTCAATTTGAAGGATAAAGGGTTAATATCTCAGGATTAAATTATCAGATTTACACCAAAAACTATACAGCTTGGCACATAAGTAACCTGAACACAAATATAAAGTAACCTGAACACAAATATAAAGTAACCTGACAATCCAAGCAATATTTTTCAAGTTATCGAATGCCAAAGGGATTGGAGGAATTTTCAATTTGAAGGATAAAGGGTTAATATCTCGGGATCAAATCATCATATGTACACCAAAAACTAGGCAACTCGGCAAATCAGTAACCTGAACACAAATATAAAGTAACTAGACAATCCAAGCAATATTTTTCAAGTTATCGAATGCCAAAGGGATTGGAGGAATTTTCAATTTGAAGGATAAAGGGTTAATATCTCAGGATCAAATTATCTGATTTACACCAAAAACTATACAGCTCGGCACATCAGTAACCTGAACACAAATATAAAGTAACTTGACAAACCAAGCAATACTTTTCAAGTTATCGAATGCCAAAGAAATGGATACGGACGCCGAACGGACAGATGGACAGACAAAGGATGGACGAACAACGGATGGTCACCACGGATACCGGCATTATGTGTACCATACATAGTATGGGTACACATAAAAAGCACTGATATACTTTTGGGAGTTCCAATAGAAAACTTGGTCAATATTGCAGTAGTGATTTAAATTTAGACTTTTTCATATGGAATCATACAATGATTTGTTTCCAAAGCAAACCTTTGAAAATATTAGATACAGACTCAAAAGTTAATATTCCTCTTTCATTTCATGTGGTGCTGTGGATTTGGAGTTTTCTATTTAGGGTTTTTGTCTTCAGAATATTTGAGTGTGTTAAATTTTCACTTGGAACATTTTACTACAGCTTTTACTACAGCTTTTCCAATGAATTCATCTCAAACATTTAATAGGCCCATTAAGGTACATGTAAATGTGTTTGCTGCTTGGAGGAAGTGGGAGGGATATGCCAACTTTGATGATTCTTGTCATATATCTCATCAAAATAGATCACACAGCTGATTCTATTTGCATGTACATTTTCTTGAGAGATTGTTCTATTAGACCTTCAGCAAAGGGTAGCAAAATATCACCCCTCACTACCAAACAAATGGCAAATTCCCATTATAGTTATTTAATTATTAGGACTTAAGGTCACATATTTCCGCAGAATGGTTAACCATGACCGCAACATGGAGATAACGTCAAGTTTAATCAATCGTTTATACCATATCGTACATTTTAGAGGACTTCCACCCCAAGCACTGGTGACTGGGTCCCATTATAGTTTTTCATTAGAAGGGCACATGGTCTTAAAAATACAGGACTGTACATTGGACCTGGTTATTTGTGATCTTGAACCACTTGACAACAAACCCGTTTTGAAAGAATCTTGAAATGTTAAAACCTTTTTCTAATACTTGTCTTCCGGTACTTTATATAAAAAAAAGAGAATGTAAACAGTTGAGAAGCATTTCAGTTATTGTGAAAAACTCAAACCTGCCCCATACCAGAAAACTTCATTTGGTAGACATTAACATCTTTCAAATGAGATACTGACTTATAAGATTGTTAACTCGACATGAAATCTTCAAATTATGGTTAGGACTGATTGTTTTAAATCAGCAGGGATGGGATGTTGAAAGATACTAATCTTTTAAAATAATCCTTGACATAACATTAGCCCAAAAATCAATCAGCCTTCACTGAAACTTGCTCACTGAGCTCATTACGAATTGTGTAGAGATTAACAATACTGGGCTATAAGAAACTCTCTTTTTAATTTTGTATCATGCATTACCAGACATTGCAGCACAGATCTTTTTCAGAAATGTTACCACTTCATGTAATGAATCCACTGCATCAGCCAGCATAATTCACAAACTGAGCAGTCGAAAAAAAATTACTTTTCAAAGAAATTTCAACCACCCCATGCAGTGCCCATCATATGTTATGGTTTGGTTGAAATTTTTTGACAAATTTGAAAAAAAGTAACAAATTTGGATATCATATGTACTTGTTAAAGGATTAACCCTTCGCAGACTAAATTATCAGAATTCACATAGCAAAAACAAACAATGGTGAATTTTGGGTTGGCAAGGGTATTTTTTGTTCCCATTATATTTCTCAGTGGATTTTCCTTTGAGAATGTCTTATAAAGCTACTGATTTGGGTCCCAAAACATTAAGCTAAGCCCAAAGGCAATACTTTGCGAGTAGGTTAGAAATATAGAGTGACAGGAACTAATTATTTTCTTGAGCAGGTTTTAGTAAATATGGATTATTACAACAGTCAGCTGATATAAGGGTTGTTATATTAACAGTGAGTTGATGAGACCAGATAGGTCAGATCAAACCGAACTCCAGAGGAATCATGTTTGCTCTTCTGACATGGTCTTGTTAACGAAAATGACAACCCAGATCAAGTGACTGTTTCAATAATTTGTTTAGCATGTGCACGCATGTAGGTTGGGATAATAATTGCAGCAGATCATGTGGTACTGAATTCTCAGGTCAATTCAATTGAATTGGAAAACAATGAAAAATGGAGCCATATATATACTAGATCCACTAATATGGGGAATTTGTTATTTAACTGGGATTCACCATATTTAATGTTGTTAATATTTTTGTTGTATTTTGCCACCTCCAAACTTAGAAGTACTTTTTAAAACCATTTTTGTTACAATACATGTACCCTCGCTTAAGCATTGCTATGTTTTTTTTTTGTGCATGCATATGCATGCATGCATGTGTGTGTGTGTGTGTGTGCATGTGTGTGTGTGTCTGCGCTTAAGGTTAAAAATTCGCACTGGCACAGACATTTCCTACCGAAATGTCTTTTTCTTGTAATATAAAAGTTGTTTTCATCTACTGAACCTTGATGGGTTTCAAACATGATAAAAAATACACCAAATTGGATTTAAAGTAAGTGATGAGCTTAGGAACTGGTTAAACGGACCGGCAATAATTGATGTTATTCATTGATAGGCTCTAATTTAGTCCTTACAAAGATGTTACGCAAACTTAAGTTTTTCTTATAAGCAATGACAGGTCGAAGATTCAAAGGTTCATTTAATTTAGCATTGGTTAAATTGAATTCATCTTTAAATATTTTTGCTATTTCAAAATTCATTCTGTTGTATGTTAAAGTGAAAGGAATGATGAACCTCCTTTCGCATTCTCCCTCTGATATGTTCATACCAAATGGCCAGAGGGTTTGAAGCGTATTGCTCCAAAAAGCTTCACGTTTTTTTCAAAATTCATCTGTTTCTTCTAATGTGTCTTTAATCAGTGGTTGTTCAATAGGATGGATTTTGAAATCGTCCGAACAATGGCCAGGAAGGTTAAAATGTTGTGCTACTGGGGCATCGGCATTATGTTTTATATCCTGTTTGTGTCTAGTAGCACATTCTCAGAAAGGATTTTGACTTTGACCAACATACAGTTTCCTACAACGTTTTCAAGTGATAAGGTAAATAATATTCAGTGAATCACAATGGGGGGAGTTATGGATCTGATAATTTTTCGTTTGTTTGGAGGAAAATTCCTCTTTCTGATCAGGCATAAAAGTATGCAATTTACAACAAGGCTTTCTGCAATTCAATACCGCATAACTGGTTTCACTGATGATGCTCAAGGTTCTCCTCTCAGCCAAAGAGATTTTTGGGGGAAAGTTTAGTTCAGCGGTAATTTTGCAAATTTGGTCTTTTTCAAGCCGGTATGAAACAGCCCCAGGAGTATCTTGAAACATCGATCTGTACCCTTGCTGAGAGAATTCCTCCTTTAATTTTTAATAAATCGTCAAGGCTGCAGAGATCGGGTAAACTCGAACTGGCATTGCTAAGTCTGCCACGATTGGGCCGCGACACTGCCTTCGAATCTGAGCTAACCACCATAACTCAACAAGAGCACCACCTAGCGGGGCAACATACGCCTGTGGTGATCACCATGTGTGCAAAGTTTGAGCAATATAGCATGTAGAATGTTGAAGGAGTAGGCGACACAATACTGAAATGTTTTAAGTACTAAAAGGGGGCATAACTCTGAAAATGAAAAAATTTATAGTAATTTATATATTTTTTATACTTACCAATGACCCAGACTTAGCTGGTGCTAACACTTAAAAATATGAACTTGTGCGAGATATTATGGCCATGAAGCTGCGCATTAAATTTGAAAAGAATCTGATTAAGTTGACGGTCTGTAGAGCACGGAAAGCATAATTTGCTCGATTTCTAAGTCTTAAAGAGGGAATAACTACTAGTAAAACTGTTGAACATGACCCAAATTCGAACTTGCACGAGATCTTATTCTGGTTGTGCAGTATATCAAATATTTTTTA
Organism: Pictodentalium vernedei; assembly: GCA_031216915.1. Taxonomy (NCBI): domain Eukaryota; kingdom Metazoa; phylum Mollusca; class Scaphopoda; order Dentaliida; family Dentaliidae; genus Pictodentalium; species Pictodentalium vernedei. Next base: position 569,824,133 of record CM062296.1, read on the forward strand.
AATCCGATTGAAATCACGCTCTGTAGAGCACGGAATACAACTGTCCCCAGATGGACAGACGGACAGCGCCATAACATAATACGTCAGTTTTTCAAACGGGCGTATAAAAATAGATGAAAAATGCGTAAGTATTTATGGCAAAATTTCGGTAAATTGTCTAATCAGACACCTACATTGAAGAAATACAACTGTCAGTCTGCCTATATTGCAGCGAAATGCATGAGCAAAGCGTTGCCTTTTTGAGCCCAGAACCACATGGAAGTTTGTAGAAACGCATAGAAACCTAGAGGACAATTTCTCCCTCCAACCCCCACCCCCCAAGTTAGTCTCAATGCAACCTGTCACCGGCCTAGTTTGTCATTTTTTTCTGTCTATTTGATGAACTGTTCCCCTTCAACCGCATACACCTTCATACAGGACCGGACAGTTTGAATTTAACAGTTTACATTAGATGGATGGATGGATGGATGGATGGATGGATGGATGGATGGATGGATGGATGGATGGATGATGGATGGATGGATGGATGGATGGATGGATGGATGGGGATGGATATGGATGGATGGATGGATGGATGGATGGATAATTTATTCAACGGTAAAAGTGTAAACAATAAATACATTGCGACATAAAGATTAATCATAACATGCTTTTCCGTTGGGAGATGACATAGCCAGATTGGCGGTCTATCTGGCATCTCCCAATAAAGTGAGTAGGTAAAATTGTTTACAGACCATAGATAACATTTTGTATTGGTTACATGGAATTAAATGCAACTGAAAAGAACCAGTGGCATATAGATGGCAGGGAACAACCATGGATGAGATGACCAGTCGTACCTTGTCAGTATCTTGGGTTGATATTTCATACATTGCAATATATTATGGATCAGTTGAAGATCAATTGTACAGACCTACGATGAGACTGCAATCAATATCGTTAGTAGTCATGTCAATTGATGAATACTAGGATGACTGTAAGGACATTAGCGATTACACTCCTGACAATAGGGATTATCACACTGGACTTCAGTATAATAAAAAGATAGAAATTGTGATGTGAGTTTTTTCTTGAACTCTGCTCTACCTGTGATATTTTGTATATTTTGGTTGAAGTTGTTCCAAAGTCTTGGGAAGGTAAATATTGACAATTTGTCTAAAGCTTTTGTCTGAGTTCTACTGTTGTGAAGCAGTTGAGATTGCCTAGTATTTAAATTTGAAGAATTGACTGTGAACTGGAGATAATCGTTAAAGGAATCGGGAAGATTGCCATATTTCCAATCAAACACAAAGAGACAGCCCTGAAGTTTGAATAAGTCAGTTTTCTTAAGAATTTTATCTCTTGCAAATAATAGGTCTGTATGGGCATTATACCTTTTATTATTAATAATTCAGAGTGCTCGTTTCTGCAGAGTCAAGAGCTTGCTAGCAGCTTTTGAATTTCCCCATATCTGAATGCCATATACCAAGTGGCAATGCACAAAGGAAATGGGGGTCAGTGCCGATTTGTTCCCAGAAGAGGATCAATTTTGAGTCCAGTACATGCTAATTATGTCTAAACATGAAGTGTGGAAGCCCTGCGTGACGATTGTTACGAGCACCTTTGGCATGATTTCAGAATGCCTTCGGTGAAGGCATGCATTCAGAGAAGTCATACGTTTGTGTGTGTGTGAGTGGGTGTGCGTTAATATAACCCCACTATCAAGGTAAATTACAGAAGTACACAACCACGTACAGAGGTATGCAAAAATACCAAGGTCAATTTCACGTTACCTCGGTGAGGTAACCCACCACGTTACTCCACTTTTAGTGCTGGATCTTATAAACACAATTTTAGAAGTATCTCGCTTCATCAATACGGTGATTGTGAGTGTGCATCGGTGTGAAACACACTCTGTAATCGGAAATCCGACATGACTAATGTTTGGAGCTGATGCATGCATATGCTAGTTGAATATTAATTATCTTCAAGGAATGTGCGTGCCCTTCACGAAATGAATAAATGAAAGTGTAAATGACACTGTAGCTTAACCTGACTGTGTGTTGTGTTTGATGAAAAGGATAATGTTCAATATTTATGAAAGGATTATGAAATAAGACAAGAATTGTGAGAATTGGGAATATGTTAATTTTTGTTCCCTGCATGCTATGTTTCCAATAAAAATAATTTGAGGTACAGACTGTACTAAAGAATTGAGGGGTGGGTTGATGTGGCTCTCACAGTTAATGTAGGTGGTCCTCACAGTTAATGCATGTCAACCAAAGTTATCAAGTTGCAATGAAATTATTTCAAAACAAGTCATCCTGTCAAGTTACAATGAAATCCCTTCGTAAATACGGCCTGTAGACTGTGCTAAAGGTTTTTGGAGCTTCAGGCCTGTGGAGCGGTTGAGCGATCGCAACCAAAAGGGGACGTCCTCATCTAGACAATTCATACAGAGTCATCCTACCAAGTTACAATGAAATCCCGCCATATTAAATATGACCTGTAGATTGTGCTAAAAGTTTTTAGGTTTCTTGGGCAGCCATCATGATTGACAGATCATGAATAAAAGGGGACATTCTCATCTAGATATTATACAGAGTCATCCTACCAAGGTACCATGAAATCCCTTCATAAATGCGACCTGTTGATGATGCTAAAGGTTTTCGGGTTTTGGCAGCCATCATGGTTGACCAATCGCGACCAAAAGGGGATGCCCTCATCTAGACATTATACTGAGTCTGAGTCATGCTAGTACGAGTTACAATGAAATCCCTTTGTAAATGCGACCTGTAGTCTGCGCTAAAAGTTTTCTGGGTTTTTGGGGTTTAGGGCTCGGGCAGCCATCATGGCTGAATGATCACGACTAAAAGGGGACGTTCTCATCTAGACATTATCTGGAGTCATCCTATCAATTTACGATGAAATCCCTTCATAAATATGACCTGTAGACTGTGCTAAAGGTTTTTGGGCTTTGGGCAGTCATCATGGTTGACCAATCGCGACCAAAAGGGGATGTCCTCATCTAGACATTATTCTGAGTCTGAGTCATGCTACCAAGTTAAAATGAAATCCCTTCGTAAATGCGACCTGTAGTCTGTGCTAAAGGTTTTCAGGGTTTGGCCTCGGGCAGCCATCATAGTTGGCCGATCGCGACCAAAAGGGGACATTCTCATTTAGACATGACCTCAAACCTGCATATGAAATTTCAAGATGATCGGACAAGAACTACGTGCCAAAGGAAAATGTGAACAGACTCACAGACTAACAGACTTCTGTGTGATGGCAATAGCTTATCTTGACTTTGTCAAGTTAAGCAAAAAAAGGAACACTACCTGGAAGACATTACCATATAAGGAACACTACCTTGGAACAACATTACCATATAAGGGAATAAGGAATGCTATATATATACCTCGGAAAGACACTGCCATATAAGGATGTGCCTCAGTATGTATGTGGCATGTCTAACCCTTAGCCCTTCATGCTAGTCAAAAATGAGGAAGGTCTTTGGATAGTCCATGTTATGATAGGTAAAAATTCTAAATATCTCCTTTCTGGGAGCCTAAGAAAGAGATGACCTCGCTCAGCTGGTATGAAATATGATACCTCGCAATGTTGGGAAAACACGCCTGTATGTGTGTGTGTGGAGGGATGGGGGCAGTTTTCCAAGTTTTTTTCAAAGGGAGATCTTAACCCCCAAAGTGTAACCCCCACAAACCCCCTGTCCATCAGCTTTAAAGAATTTTTGAAGCCACCCCTGGTGCCGGGGTAGTTACTCTCAAAATCACCTCGGCACTGGCATTTTGTCGAGTTTCGTAGCAGATGATTCGTCCAAACAAGCTGATCTTTTGGGGGAAGGGGTGTTTGTGTGTGGGAATGGTGCCCTTTCAGGTGTTTTCGAAGGAAGATATTAACCCCCATAGCCTGGAACCCTGTCCAATAAACTTGAATTATTTTAAATTAATTTCTTGTGAATCACCAGTCACAATGCTTTGAGATGTGGTATTCACCATTTTTAGGGAGAGAGATTCAACTTTGTTCACAGAATGTTTCTTGTTTATGTTCTAATATGAAGAGATTGCATGATATATGCACAAAATAAGAAAGGGTGTTTTCGTGGGCATTTTCTCGCGCGCTTGTGCAAAACGTTTTCTTGTTTATTATATGACATATGACATTTAAAATGAATATGATACCGAAAGTATAAACACAAAAGAAACCATTGCAATGCTGATCGCCAGTGATTAGACAATAGTCCCCCACAGTTGTGGGTGTCACCAAATTGTGGACTTATGTCTGATGAATGTGGAAAGCACCGCACCAAAATATCTCTGAGCAACAGGTTGTGAGACGAAAAAACCGAGGCTCAAGTGAGCCTACAATGCTCACCTGGCTCAAATTGTCAAAACAGATGAGTGTATCAGTAAGTGATCAGCAGCAAGAGCAATTTTTTTGATTTGCTATGACACAACCAAAGGCAACTTTTTTGGCCATTCATTTCTGCTGGTCCTAGGAAAGCTTCCAAGAAAGCTCTGTCCTGTGAAGTATAAAAAAACAACAACCGAACGAAATTTTTGTTTTTGTTTTAAACTACTGTGGTTCTCTCTAACCCTCACACCCCCCCCCCCCCCCACCCACCCCCCGCCCCAATTTTTTTTTTTTATTATTTTTTAAAAACAAGAAAAAACAAGCGAATCGATTTGAACAAACTTGAATTTAGCACCCCTAGAGATGTTACATACCAAATATGAAAGGATTCTCACTGGTGGATCTGAAGAAGAAGAATTTTCAAGAAATTTTCTCATATTGCTCTAAGTTAAACTTGGGGCTTCAATAAAAAGCCAAAATATTAAGCCAGGGACCTGATTTGAACAACCTTCAATCTAACCCTCCCAGAGGTGTTGTACACCAAATATCAAAACAATCTGACTGCTGGATCTGAAGGAGATGATTTTAAACGATAATTCCCCATATTGAACTAAGTAAATATTTGGGCTCCCTTGGGGAACCCAAATATTAACCCAGGAACTCGATTTGAACAAATTTGAACCTTACACCTCTAGAGATGTCACAAACTAAATATGAAAGGATTCTCACTAGTAGGTCTGAAAAAGAAGATTTTTTCTCATATTGCACTAAGTTAAAATTTGGGCTCCAATAAAGAGCCCAATATTCATCCAGGGATCCCATTTGAACAAACTTGAATCTAACCCCCCTAGGGATGCTGCATACCAAATATCAATAGAATCTGACTGGTGATCTGAAGAAGAAGATTATTCCCCATATTGCACCAAGTTAATATTCAGGCTTCCATAGGAAGCCCAAATATTATAATACCCAGGGACTCAATTTGAACAAACTTCAATCTGAGCCCTGTAGATATGTTGTATACCAAGCATCAAAAGAATCTGACTGTTAGATCTGAAGAAGAAGATTTTTAAACCTTATTCCCCATAGCGCCCTAAGTTAATTATTTGGGCTCCTCTGTTGAGCCCAAATATGAACCGAGGGAGTCGATTTGAACACACTTGTATTTGACCATCCTCAGCATTTTTTCAAATGCCCCTACAGAACACCCTGACACAACCGATGGCCATTTTTTTTTAACCCATTCTACTGGTCAAAAGAATGCTTCATACCAAATAACAGTTCTCTGTTCCGTGTAGTTTGGAAAATATGAGCATTTGAATTTTTTTCTATTTTAGCCCCTGGGGCACCCATGGGGCAACGAAAAAAGAAATTTCAGGCATCAATCAAGTACTTTGGACCCACTTATGCTACATGCCAAATTCGGTTCAAATCGGCCCATCGGTTCTTGAAATAGAAATTTGGGGCAGAGCCCAAAATGAATGTGCCCACAGAGAGCCCAAATATTGATCTACCAACTTCTCTTGAACAAACTTTAATCTTAAAAACCAAAGAGTGTTACATACCATATATCAAGGCAATCTCTCTGGTGGTTCATGAGAAGAAGATTTTTAAAGATTTTTAGGCTTTGGCATCATTGACCAGAGCCCGAAGAAGGCAGCCGCTTCATTTGAACAAAATAGAAAGGGTTTGTGCAATATATGTTTGAATTTGGCAGAATGGCTATGAAGAAGAAGCCAGGTTTGCAAAAGTTAACAGACGACGGATGCCAAGTGATGGCAATACCTCACACTGACTTGCAGTCAGGTGAGCTAAAAATATGAACAAGAGGCCCCAGGGGGCCTGAGGGCGCTCACCTGACATGGTAGTCTAAATATCAAACCAGGGACTTGACTTGAATAAGCTGCATACGCCCCTCCTAAGAAAAGCATATACCAACTAGATGAAGCGATTGTGCCCACCCAATACACAGGATTTTTCCTTCTATTTTCAGTTCCTGCACTTTTTACGTCCCAAAATTGAGATAAACACATAAAAAACAGATTTTTTTTTCCCAAACAAAATACTTTCAGCCTAAACTTTTTTCTTCTTCTTAAAACGCATAAAAAACCAAAAAACAAAAATTCGAGATTTTGGTCCCAAATTTTCTAAGACCCACCCGGACCCCAAATTTTCAGGGTAAAAAAAAATTTTTTGTCTTAAAATTGACAGAAATGCATAAAAAACAAAAAACAAAAATTTCCGGATTTTGGTCCAAAAGTCCCACCTATACCCCAAATTTTCAGGGGGAAAAAAAAAAAAAATTTTTGTCTTAAAATTGACAGAAATGCATAAAAAACAAAAAAAAATTTTTTCGGATTTTGGTCCAAAATTTTTAAGTCCCACCCGGACCCCAAATTTTCAGGGGAAAAATTTTTTTTTTTTTTTGTTTTGTCTTAAAATTGACAGAAATACATAAAAAACAAAAAAAACAAAATTTCCGGATTTTGGTCCAAAATTTTCTAAGTCCCACCCGGACCCCAAATTTTTAGGGGAAAAAAAATTTATTTTTTTTTTTTGGTCTTAAAATTGACCAAAACGCAGAAAAAAAAAAAAAAAATTTTTTTCGGATTTTGGTCCAAAATTTTCTAAGTCTCACCCAGACCCAAAATTTTCAAGGGAAAAAAAATATTTTTTTTTGTCTTGAAACTGACAGAAATGTCTTAAAACTGACAGAAATGTATAAAAAACAAAAAAAAATTTTTTTTCGGATTTTGGTCCAAAATTTTCTAAGTCCCACCCGGACCCCAAATTTTCAGGGTAAAAAAAAAAATTTTTTTTTTGTCTTAAAATTGACCAAAACGCAGAAAAAAACAAAAAAAATTTTTTTCGGATTTTGGTCCAAAATTTTCTAAGTCCCACCCAGACCCCAAATTTTCAAGGGAAAAAAAATATTTTTTTTTGTCTTAAAACTGACAGAAATGCATAAAAAACAAAAATAAAAAATTTCCGGATTTCGGTCCAAAAGTCCCACCCGGACCCCAAATTTTTAGGGGAAAAAAAAAAAAATTTTTTTTGTCTTAAAATTGACCAAAACGCAGAAAAAACAAAAAAAAAATTTTCCGATTTTGGTCCAAAATTTTCTAAGTCCCACGGACCCCAAATTTTCAGGGAAAAAAAAAAACAATTTTTTTTGTCTTAAAATTGACAGAAATGCATAAAAAACAAAAAAAAATTTTTTTCGGATTTTGATCCAAAATTTTCTAAGTCCCACCCGCACCCCACATTTTCAGGGGGAAATTTTTTTTTTTTTGTCTTAAAATTGACCAAAACGCAGAAAAAACAAAAAAAAATTTTTTCGGATTTTGGTTCAAAATTTCAAAGTCCGCAATGGGACCCCAGCCTAAATATGAACCTATGGACTTGGTTTCAACAAACTTGAATCTCACCCTTCTAAGGATGCTGCATACCAAATATCAAAACATTCTTATTGCTAGATCTGAAGAAGAAGATTTTTCAAAAATACTCCTCATACTGCACTAATTTAAACATTTGGGCTCCCATAGAGAGCCCAAATACCCACCCAGGCAATTGATTTCAATAAACTTGTGAAACAATCTTCCAAAGATGTTATATGTGAAATTTTAAAGCTTTTGGAGCAGTGGTTTCGGAGAAAAGTAGTCTTATATGTTTTTCCCATTACCCACAGTGTTAAAAAATGCTGACTCAGCACTTTTTCAAAGTCCCCAAAAAGTACCCCATCATAAAACCGATGGCAATTTTTTTTTACCATTCCATTCTGTTGGTCCTAAGGAAGCTTCACAACAAATAAGAATTCTCAGTGCCATGTAGTTTTTGAGATATGGGCGTTTTCATTTTTTTCTATTTTTAGCTCCTGCGGTCCCCATGGGGCAACGGGAAAAAATGTTTTGGCATAAATTAAGTACTTATGACCCAATAAGCCCTCATATCAAATTTGGTCAAAATTTGCCTCTCGGTTTGGAAAATAGAAATTTTGGGCGGGGCAAATATTCTTTCCCCTCCCATTACGACGCTAAGTATAGCCCCACAAACTTCTCTTGAACAAATCTGAGTCTACACCTCAAAAGGAAGCTGCACACCAAATATCAAGTCTCTGCTACTGCTAGTTCATGAGAAGAAGATTTTTTAAGATTTCAGCACACTTTTTGGGTGTGGCCCTACCCACGGGTGAGGCAACTTGATTTGAACAAAATCAAATTGCGATGTCATAACAAACTATTATCTCAAATATCAATTAAATTGGTTCAGCGGTTTGGGAGGAGAAGATGCAAACACCATGTTCATGGACGACGGACGACGGACGACGGACGGTGAGTGATCACTATAGCTCTCCTGACTGAAAGTCAGGTGAGCTAAAAACCCCAAATGCTACATATCACTGGTAACAGTGGAACATCAACCTGAAATCATCAGATCAGACTTGTTTTTCTACTCTATATAGACACAGATGAAATAAGTGCAATGCCAATCTTCTGCGATCTTGCTTAGAATTTTTTTTACCAAAAGCTACAAAAATTACATGCATCAATTCTGTATAATGTCTAATAACTGGTAATGAAAGTGTCAATGAAATTGTAGCTTAACTTGTCTGTGTGTTCTGTTTGATGAAAAGGATAATGTTCAATGTTTATGAAAGGATTATGAAATAATACAAGAATTGTGATAATTGGGAATATGTTAATTTCTGTTCCCTGTATGTTATGTTTTTAATAAAAATATGAGGTGTACCACTGTTCTAAAGGGCAGAGGGGTGGGTTAATATGACCTCACAGTTAATGTATGTGGCCCTCACAGGTAACGTATGTCAACGAAAGCTACCAAGTTACAGTGAAATTATTCCAAAACGAGTCATCCTATCATGTTACATTGAAATCCCTTCATAAATATGGCCTGTAGATTGTGCTAAAGGTTTTCGGACTTCAGGCCTGCGTGGCCATGAAGGTTGACCGATTACTACTAAAAGGGGACGTCCTCATCTCGTCATTATACTGAGTCATTCTACTAAGTTCCAATGAAATCCCTTCACAAATACGACCTGTAGTCTGTACTCAAGTTTTTCGGGTTTTGGGCTCGGGAATCCATCATGGTTGAATGATCGTGACCAAAAGGGGGCGTTGTCATCTGGGCATAATCTGGAGTGATCCTACGAAGTTACAATGAAATCCCTTCATAAATGTGACCTGTAGACTGTGCTCAAGGTTTTCGGGCTTAGGGCCCCTGAAGCCGTCACAGTTGACCAATCACGACCAAAAGGGGATGTCATCATCTAGGCATTATATGGAGTCAACCTAACAAGTTACAATGAAATCCTTCCATAAATACGACCTATAAACTATGCTAAAGATTTTCGGGTTTTGGGCTTGGGCAGCCATCAAGGCTGAATGATCGCGACCAAAACGGAAAAGGGGACGTTCTCATCTAGACATTATATGAAGTCAACCTACCAAGTTACAATGAAATCCCTTCATAAATATGACCTGTAGACTGTGCTAAAGGTTTTAGGTTTTTGGGCTTTGGGCTCGGCAGCCATCATGGTTGAATGATCGCAACCAAAAGGGGACATGCTCATCTGGAGTGATCCTACAAAGTTACAATGAAATCCCTTCATAAATATGACCTGTAGACTGTGCTGAAGGTTTTCGGGCTTCGGGCACCTGTAGCCGTCACAGTTGACCAATCATGACCAAAAGGGGATGACATCATCTAGGCATTATATTGAGTCAACCTAACAGGTTACAATGAAATCCTTCTATAAATATAACCTTTTGCCTATGCGAAAGGTTTTTGGGCTCGAGCATCCTATGAAGTTACAATGAAATCCCTTCATAAATATGACCTGTAGACTGTGCTCAAGATTTTCGGGCTTCAGGCACCTGTAGCCATCATAGTTGACCAACCATGACAAAAAGGGGATGTCATCATCTAGGCATTATATGGAGTCAACCTAACAAGTTACAATGAAATCCTTACATAAATATGACGTATAGACTATGCTAAAGGTTTTTGGGCTCGGCCAACCATAAAGGCTGAATGACTGTGACCAAAAGGGGACGTTCTCATCTGGACATTATTTGGAGTCATCCTACCAAGCTACAATGAAATCCCTTCATAAATATGGCCTGTAGACTGTGCTAAAGGTTTTTAGGTTTTGGGCTCGGGCAGTCGTCACGGTTCAGAGATCGCGACCAAATGGGGAAGTTCTCATCTAGACATCATACGGAGTCATCCTACCAAGTTACAATGAAATCCTTTCATAAATACGACCTGTAGACTGTGCTAATGGTTTTCGGGTTTTTGGCTCAGGAAGCCATACCGGTTGACCAATCATGATCAAAAGGGGACGTTCTCTTCTAGACATGACCCAAAACCTGCATATGAAATTTCGTGACAATCAGACAAGAACTACGGGGTGTAGCCTGTGCTAAAGGAAAATGTAAACAGACTCACATACTAACAGACTTCTGCATGCGTGATGGCAATAGCTTATCTTGACTTTGTAAAGTTAAACTAAACATTAGAAACAACATCTACGAAGTGTGTACGAGAAAAGGTGGTAACAGAAAACACAAACATAATATGTACAAATATGACTGAAGCATCATGCCTTTTCTTCAGTTGATCATAATGAATGTAACAAGAGCACCGCCTAGCAGGGCAACATATGCCCGTCACAATTTGAACATGCACAAGTTTCTCTGGAATAAAGTTTGAAATTTTTGTTGACTCGACTCTGTCAGTGCCCCTCTCCAATCACTGCCCATTCCCCTGCCCTGTCTGGGGTAAAGGGTAATTCACCTGTTTTTACATTTTCATATTAAGTGATCTGAGGTCTTCACAAAATAAAAATGAAAGTGTCAATGACACTGTAGCACAACTTGTCAAGACAAAGACATGTACATGTATAGCATGTGACACAGCAATGACAAACATCTAGGTAATGACCTGATAACAAAGGTACATATAAAGTATTGTAATGGTCTGTACATAAATACTGACCGTTGCCTGTAACAAATGATTAGGTGAAGTATTGTAAACGTGGGCTACAGTCAGATGCTAAACTGAAAAGAAATCTTTGAGTCCCAGAGTGGGTCTGACTCAACCCCAAAATATTTGTTCTCATAGCACAGTGATAACAAAGGCACCCCAAAACACACTCGTTCCTGTCCCAAGGTGAAAACAAAGGTACCCAAGAAGTTTTGTGAAGATCAGTTCATAAATACGAGCTGTATCGAACTTGTGACAAAAAACTGATTGGACCAAATTCTGGTACAAAATGGCCACTGGCAGCCATCTTGAATTTTGGACCACACCCAGAAACACTCATTCTCGTCCCAAGGTGATAACAAAGGTACCCAAGAAGTTTTGTGAAGATCGGTTCATAAATACAGCCTCTACACTGAGCCGTATTGACATGTGTGCTTACAATGTGTAAGTAGCACTGAATAAATCAAAGTTCATCTAATTTGCATAATTTCTGCACGAAAAAAAAAAACCTTACAATATGTGATGTATTCCATGTTACTAAACATTCATACAAAAATTTATTCAAATCAAAACTTTCATACAGAAGTTCTGTACAAAAGACTGATTGCACTAATTTTGGTACAAAATGGCTGCTGGTGGCCATCTTGAATTTCGGACCACACCCAAAAACACTCGCTCTCATCCCACGGTGATAACAAAGGTACCCAAGAAGTTTCGTAAATATTGGTTCATAAATATGGCCTCTAGTCTGAGCCGTATAGAAGTTGTGTACAAAAAACTGGTCAGACCTAATTTCGGTACAAAATGGCCACTGGCAGCCATCTTGAATTTTAGACCGCACCCAGAAACACTCGTTCTCGTCCCAAGGTGATAACAAAGGTACCCAAGACATTTCGTGAAGATCAGTTCATAAATACAGACTCTAGCTCGAGCCATATTGACATGTGTACTTACTGTGTGTAAGTCGCAATGAAAAAATCAAACAAAGTTCATCTAATTTGCATAATTTCTGCACGAGAAAAAAACCCGTATTATATGTGATGTATCCCATGGTACTAAACATTCACACAAAAAATTATTCAAATCAGCGCTTTCATATGGAAGTTCTGTGCAAAAATCTGATTGCACCTAATTTTGTACAAAATGGCTGCCATCGGCCATCTTGAATTTTGGACCGGACCCAAAAACACTCGTTCTCATCCCACGGTGATACCAAAGGTACCCAAGAAGTTTCATAAAGATCGGTTCATAAATACGGCCTCTAGCCCGAGCCGTATTGGCATTTGCACTTACAGTGCTGAAAGTAACACCAAAAAGCATCAAAATTAGTCTAATTTGCACAATTTACGCACGAGAAAAAAACCTGTATTATATGTGATGTATCCCATGGTACTAAACATTCATACAAAAAATTATTCAAATCAGAGCTTTCATATGGAAGTTCTGTACAAAAAACAGATTTCTGCATCGTCGGTACAAAATGGCAGCTGGCGGCCATCTTGAATTTCGGACCGCACCCAAAAACACTCGTTCTCGTCCCACGGTCATAACAAAGGTACCCAAGAAGTTTCGTAAAGATCGGTTCATAAATACGGCCTCTAGCCCAAGCCGTATCCAATTGTTGACGTACGGACAGACGGACGACGGGCCATGACAAAAGCTCAAATTTGGCTTCGCCAAAGTTGAGCTAAAAATGGTAGCATCCATTTTATCCGTAAGACAAGAGGCCCCAGGGGGCCTGAGGGCGCTCACCTGACACGGTAGTCTAAATATCCAACCAGGGACTTGACTTGAATAAGCTGCATACGCCCCTCCTAAGAAAAGCATATACCAACTAGATGAAGCGATTGTGCCCACACAATACACAGGATTTTCCTTCTATTTTCAGTTGCTGCACTTTTACGTCCCAAAATTGAGATAAACGCATAAAAAACAGATTTTTTTTTATTTTTGTTCGGAAATTTTCGAAGTCCCAAGCAAAACATTTTCAGCCTAAAACTTTTTTTTCTTCTTCTTAAAAATGCATAAGAAACCAAAAAACTAATTTCCGGATTTCGGTCCCACTCGGACTCCAAATTTTCAGTGTAAAAAAAAATGAAAGTGTCAATGACACTGTAGCTCCACTTGTCAAGACAAAGACATGCACATGTATAGTATGTGACACAGCAATGACAAACATCTAGGTAATGACCTGATAACAAAGGTACATATAAAGTATTGTAACGGTCTGTATATAAATACTGACCGTTGCCTGTAACAAATGTATAGGTAAAGTATTGTAAAGGTGGGTGACAGTCAGATGCTAAACTATAAAAGAAATCTTTTGAGTCCCAGAGTGGGTCTGACTGAACCCCAGAATATTTGTTCTCATAGCACAGTGATAACACACTCGTTCCTGTCCCAAGGTGAAAACAAAGGTACCCAAGAAGTTTTGTGAAGATCAGTTCATAAATACAAGCTGTATAGAACTTGTGACAAAAAACTGATTGGACCTAATTTTGGTACAAAATGGCCACTGGCAGCCATCTTGAATTTTGGACCGCACCCAGAAACACTCATTCTCGTCCCAAGGTGATAACAAAGGTACCCAAGAAGTTTTGTGAAGATCGGTTCATAAATACAGCCTCTACCCTGAGCCATATTGACATGTGTGCTCACATTGTGTAAGTAGCACTGAATAAATCAAAGTTCATCTAATTTGCATAATTTCTGCACGAAAAAAATCCCCTTACAATATGTGATGTATTCCATGTTACTAAACATTCACACAAAAATTTATTCAAATCAGAACTTTCATACAAAAGTTCTGTACAAAAGACTGATTGCACTAATTTTGGTACAAAATGGCTGCTGGTGGCCATCTTGAATTTCAGACCACACCCAAAAACACTCGCTCTCATCCCACGGTGATAACAAAGATACCCAAGAAGTTTCGTAAAGATTGGTTCATAAATATGGCCTCTAGTCTGAGCTGTATAGAAGTTGTGTACAAAAAACTGATTAGACCTAATTTCGGTACAAAATGGCCACTGGCAGCCATCTTGAATTTTAGACCGCACCTAGAAACACTCGTTCTCGTCCCAAGGTGATAACAAAGGTACCCAAGACATTTCGTGAAGATCAGTTCATAAATACAAACTCTTGTCTGAGCCGTATTGACATGTGTACTTACTGTGTGTAAGTCGCACTGAAAAAATCAAAGTTCATCTAATTTGCATAATTTCTGCACGAGAAAAAAAAACGCATTATATGTGATGTATCCCATGGCACTAAACATTCACACAAAAAATTATTCAAATCAGCGCTTTCATATGGAAGTTCTGTGCAAAAATCTGATTGCACCTAATTTTGTACAAAATGGCTGCCATCGGCCATCTTGAATTTTGGACCACACCCAAAAACACTCGTTCTCGTCGCACGGTGATAACAAAGGTACCCAAGAAGTTTCGTAAAGATCGGTTTATAAATACGGCCTCTAGCCTGAGCCGTATTGGCATTTGCACTTACAGTGCTGAAAGTAACACCAAAAAAGTTCAAAATTAGTCTAATTTGCACAAAAACCCGTATTATATGTGATGTATCCCATGGTACTAAACATTCATACAATGAAAGTGTCAATGACACTGTAGCTTAACTTGTGTGTTGTGTTTGATGAAAAGGATAATGTTCAATGTTTATGAAAGGATTATGAAATAAGACAAGAATTGTGATAATTGGGAATATGTTCATTTCTGTTCCCTGTATGCTATGTTTATGATAAAAATGAAAGTGTCAATGACACTGTAGCTCAACTTGTCAAGACAAAGACATGCACATGTATAGTATGTGACACAGCAATGACAAACATCTAGGTAATGACCTGATAACAAAGGTACATATAAAGTATTGTAATGGTCTGTACATAAATACTGACCGTTGCCTGTAACAAATGTATAGGTAAAGTATTGTAAAGGTGGGTGACAGTCAGATGCTAAACTAGAAAAGAAAACTTTGAGTCCCAGAATGGGTCTGACTGAACCCCAAAATATTTGTTCTCATAGCACAGTGATAAGAAAGGCACCCCAAAACACTCTCGTTCCTGTCCCAAGGTGAAAACAAAGGTACCCAAGAAGTTTTGTGAAGATCAATTCATAAATACGAGCTGTATAGAACTTGTGACAAAAAACTGATTGGACCTAATTTTGGTACAAAATGGCCACTGGCAGCCATCTTGAATTTTGGACCATACCCAGAAACACTCATTCTCGTCCCAAGGTGATAACAAAGGTACCCAAGAAGTTTTGTGAAGATCGGTTCATAAATACAGCCTCTACCCTGAGCCGTATTGACATGTGTGCTCACATTGTGCAAGTAGCACTGAATAAGTCAAAGTTCATCTAATTTGCATAATTTCTGCACGAAAAAACCCCCCTTAGAATATGTGATGTATTCCATGTTACTAAACATTCATACAAAAATTTATTCAAATCAGAACTTTCATACAGAAGTTCTGTATAAAAGACTGATTGCACTAATTTTGGTACAAAATGGCTGCTGGTGGCCATCTTGAATTTCGGACCACACCCAAAAACACTCGCTCTCATCCCACGGTGATAACAAAGGTACCCAACAAGGTTCATAAAGATTGGTTCATAAATATGGCCTCTAGTCTGAGCTGTATAGAAGTTGTGTACAAAAAACTGATTAGACCTAATTTCGGTACAAAATGGCCACTGGCAGCCATCTTGAATTTTAGACCGCACCCAGAAACACTCGTTCTCGTCCCAAGGTGATAACAAAGGTACCCAAGACATTTCGTGAAGATCAGTTCATAAATACAGACTCAAGTCTGAGCCGTATTGACATGTGTACTTAATGTGTGTAAGTCGCAATGAAATATCAAAGTTCATCTAATTTGCATAATTTCTGCACGAGAAAAAAACCTGTATTATATGTGATGTATCCCATGGTACTAAACATTCACACAAAAAATTATTCAAATCAGCGCTTTCATATGGAAGTTCTGTGCAAAAATCTGATTGCACCTAATTTTGTACAAAATGGCTGCCATCGGCCATCTTGAATTTCGGACCGGACCCAAAAACACTCGTTCTCGTCCCACGGTGATACCAAAGGTACCCAAGAAGTTTCGTAAAGATTGGTTCATAAATACGGCCTCTAGCCCGAGCCGTATTGGCATTTGCACTTACAGTGCTGAAATTAACACCAAAAAACATCAAAATTAGTCTAATTTGCACAATTTACGCACGAGAAAAAAACCCGTATTATATGTGATGTACCCCATGGTACTAAACATTCATACAAAAAATTATTCAAATCAGAGCTTTCATATGGAAGTTCTGTACAAAACACAGATTTCTGCATCATCGGTACAAAATGGCGGCTGGCAGCCATCTTGAATTTCAGACCGCACCCAAAAACACTCGTTCTCGTCCCACGGTCATAACAAAGGTACCCAAGAAGTTTCGTAAAGATCGGTTCATAAATACGACCTCTAGCCCGAGCCATAGCCAATTGTTGACGTACGGACAGATGGATGGACAGATGGACGGATGGACGACAGGCCATGACAATAGCTCAAATTTGACTTCGTCAAAGTTGAGCTAATAATATGAGGTGTACACTGTACTAAAGATCTGAGGGGTGGGTAAATATGACCTCACAGTTAATATATGTGGCCCTCACAGTTAACATATATCAACAAAATTACAATGAAATTATTCCAAAATGAGTCATCCTATCAAGTTACATTAAAATCCCTTCATAAATATGGCCTGTAGACTGTGCTAAAGGTTTTCGGGCTTCGGGCCCCTGTAGCCGTCAGTTTCCCAATTGCGTCCAAAGGGGACGTTCTCATCTAGACATTATATGAAGTGAATCTACCAAGTTACAATGAAATCCCTTAATAAATATGACCTATAGACTGTGCTAAAGGTTTTCGGGCTTCAGGCACCTGTAGACATCACAGTTGACCAACCACGACCAAAAGGGGATGTCATCATCTAGGCATTATATGGAGTCAACCTAACAAGTTACAATGAAATCCTTCCATAAATACGACCTACAGACATGCTAAAGGTTTTGGGGCTCGGGCAGCCATCAGGGCTGAATGATCGTGACCAAAAGGGGACGTTCTCATCTGGACACTATTTGGAGTCATCCTACCAAGCTACAATAAAATCCCTTCATAATTATGACCTGTAGACTGTTCTAAAGGTTTTCGGGCTTTGGGCCCCTGAAGCCGTCACAGTTGCCCACTCGTGTCCAAAAGGGGACGTTCTCATCTAGACATTATATGAAGTCAACCTACCAAGTTACAATGAAATCCCTTCATAAATATGACCTTAGACTGTGCTAAAGGTTTTCGGACTTCGGGCTCGGGCAGCCATCATGGTTGAATTATCGCAACCAAAGGGGACAATCTCATCTGGGCATCATCTGGAGTGTTCCTGCGAAGTTACAATGAAATCCCTTCATAAATATGACCTGTAGACTGTGTTCAAGGTTTTCGGGCTTCGGGCACCTGTAGCCATCACAGTTGACCAATCACGACCAAAAGGGGATGTCATCATCTAGGCATTATATGGAGTCAACCTAACAATGTTACAATGAAATCCTTCTATAAATATAAACTTTTGCCTATGCTAAAGGTTTTTGGGCTCGGGCACCCATCAAGGCTAAATGATCACGGCCAAAATGGGACGTTCTCATCTTGACCTTATTTGGAGTCAACCTACCAAGTTACAATGAAATCCCTTCATAAATATGACCTGTAGACAGTGCTAAAGGTTTTTGGGCTTCGGGCACCTTTAGCCGTCAAAGTTTCCCAAACATGTCCAAAAGGGGACATTCTCATCTAGGCATTATATGAAGTCAACCTACCAAGTTACAATGAAATCCCTTCACAAATATGACTTGTAGACTGTGCTTAAGGTTTTCGGGCTTCAGGTTCGGGCAGCCATCATGGTTGAATAATCGCAACCAAAGGGGACAATCTCATCTGGGCATCATCTGGAATGATCCTATGAAGTTACAATGAAATCCCTTCATAAAAATGGCCTGTAGACTGTGCTCAAGGTTTTTGGGCTTCGGGCACTTGTAGCCAACACAGCTGACCAATTACGACCAAAAGGGGATGTCATCATCTAAGCATTATATGGAGTCAACCTTACAAGTTACAATAAAATCCTTCCATAAATACAACCTATAGACTGTGCTAAAGGTTTTTGGGCTCGGGCAGCCATCAAGGCTGAATGATCGTGATCAAAAGGGGACGTTCTCATCTAGACATTATTTGGAGTCATCCTACCAAGTTACAATGAAATCCCCTCATAAATATGACCTGTAGACTGTGCTAAAGGTTTTCGGGCTTCGGGCACCTTTAGCCGTCACAGTTGCCCAATCATGTCCAAAAGGGGACGTTCTCATCTAGACATTATATGAAGTTAACCTACCAAGTTAGAATGAAATCCCATCATAAATATGACCTGTAGACTGTGCTAAAGGTTTTCTGGCTTCGGGCTCGGGCAGCCATTATGGGTGAATGATCGCACGTTCTCATCTAGACATTATATGAAGTTAACCTACCAAGTTACAATGAAATCCCTTCATAAATATGACCTGTAGACTGTGCTAAAGGTTTTCGGGCTTCGGGCTTGGGCAGCCATCATGGGTGAATGATCGCAACCATAGGGGACAATCTCATCTGAGCATCATCTGGAGTGATCCTGAGAAGTTACAATGAAATCCCTTCATAAATATGACCTGTAGACTGTGCTCAAGGTTTTCGGGCTTCGGGCACTTGTAGCCATCACAATTGACCAATTACGACCGAAAGGGGATGTCATCATCTAGGCATTATATGGAGTCAACCTAACAGGTTACAATGAAATCCTTCCATAAATATGACCTTTTGCCTATGCTAAAGGTTTTTGGGCTCAGGCACCCATCAAGGCTGCATGATCGCGATCAAAATGGGACGTTCTCATCTAGACATTATTTGGAGTCATCCTGCCAAGTTACAATGAAATCATTTCATAAATATGACCTCTAGACTGTGCTAAAGGTTTTCGGGCTTCGGGCTCCTGTAGCCGTCACAGTTGCCTAATCACGTCCAAAGGGGGACTTTCTCATCTAGACATTGTATGAAGTCAACCCACTAAGTTACAATGAAATTCCTCAATAAATATGACCTGTAGACTGTGCTAAAGGTTTTCGGGTTTTGGGCTCGGGCAGTCGTCACCGTTGGCAGATCATGCCCAAATGGGGAAATTCGCATCTAGACATCATAAGGAGTCATCCTACCAAGTTACAATGAAATCCCTCCACATTAAACATGACCTGCAAACTGTGCTAAAAGTTTTTTGGTTTCGGGCTTGGGCAGCCATCACGGTTGATAGATCATGCCCAAAAGGGGGCGTTCTCGTCTAGGCACTATACAGAGGCATCCTACCAGGTTACAATGAAATCCCTTCATAAATACGACCTGTAGACTGTGCTAATGGTTTTCGGGTTTTGGGCTCGGGCAGCCATACCGGTTGCCCGATCGCGACCAAAAGGGGACGTTCTCATCTAGACATGACCCCAAACCTGCATATGAAATTTTGTGACGATCAGACAAGAACTGCGGGGTGTAGCCCGTGCTAAAGGAAATGTGAACAGACGTCACAGACGTCACAGACTAACAGACTTCCGCACGCGTGATGGCAATAGCTTATCTTGACTATGTCAAGTTAAGCTAAAAAATTATTCAAATCAGAGCTTTCATATGGAAGTTCTGCACAAAAAACAGATTTCTGCATCGTCGGTACAAAATGGCAGCTGGCAGCCATCTTGAGTTTTGGACCGCACCCAAAAACACTCGTTCTCGTCCCACAGCCATAACAAGGTACCCAAGAAGTTTGCGTAAAGATTGGTTCATAAATACGGCCTCTAGCCCGAGCCGTATCCAATTGTTGACGTACGGACAGACGGCAGACAGACAGACGGCCAGATGGACAGACGGGCAGACGGGCAGACAGACGACGGGCCATGACAAAAGCTCAAATTTGGCTTCGCCAAAGTTGAGCTAAAAATTGTTTTTGTCTTAAAACTGACCGAAACGCATACAAAAACAAAAAAAAAAAATTCCGGATTTTGATCCAAAATTTCTAAGTCCGGAACCCTAAAGACCCTAAATTTTCAGACTAAATATGAACCCAGGGACTTGGCTTGAACAAACTTGAATCTCATCCCCCTAAGGATACTGCATACCAAATATCAAAAGATTCTTATTGGTAGATCTGAAGAAGAAGATTTTTAAAGAATATTCCTCATACTGCACTAATTTAAACATTTGGACTCCCACAGAGAGCCCAAATATGGACCCAGGGAATTGATTTCAATAAACATGTGAAACAATCTTCCAAAGATGTTATATGTGAAATTTGAAAGATTTTGGGGCAGTGGTTTGGGAGAAAAGTAGTCTTACATGTTTTTCCCATTACCCAGAGTGTTAAAAAATGCTGACTCGGCACTTTTTCAAAGTCCCCAAAAAGTACCCCATGATAAAACCGATAGCAATTTTTTTGACCATTCCATTCTGTTGGTCCTAAGGAAGCTTCACAACAAATAAGAATTCTCAGTGCTGTGTAGTTTTGGAGATATGGGCGTTTTAATTTTTTTCTATTTTTAGCTCCTGTGGTTCTGCATAAATTAGGTACTTATGACCCAATAAGCACTCACGTAAAATTTGGTTCAAATCGGCCTCGCGGTTTGAAAAATAGAAATCTGGGGTGGGGCCAAAATTTTTGCCCCTCCTTCAACATTGTCAAATACAGCCCCTCGAACTTCTCTTGAACAAACTTGAGTCTACACCTCAACGGAAGCTGCATACCAAATATCAAGTCTCTGCTATTGCTGGTTCTTGAGAAGAAGATTTTTTAAGAATTGGAGCATTTTTGCCCCATCCCTCTGCTCAATATGAGCCGAAACCTAATTTGACAAAAAATCAAAATGGCCTTATATAACCCTTACTCACATGAAATTTCATTAATATGCGGCCAGTGGTTTGGGAGAAAAAGGCCCAAACACCACCTTCACGACGGACACCGGACGATGGACAAAAAGTGATCAGATAAGCTCACCCTGACTTTCAGTCAGGTGAGCTAATAACTTGTATAACAAGTTGGAAGTTATTTCAAATTGTATATCTATGATGAATTGCAATGTCATTCTAATGGGCCGTTCAGTCATTCCAACGGGTTTATAAATCGTTATAACGAGGTGTGAAGTTATTATAATGACTTGACAAGTCGTAACGAGTCTCAAATGTCATTAAAATGAATTGACAAGTCACTATGAGTTCTTAAGCCATTTTAATAATCTGGCATGTCATTTCAAGAGGTGTGAAGTCATTATACCAGTTGACAAGTCGTTTTTACGAGCTGCCAAATCATTATAGTGAGTCTCGGACATCATTATATCGAGTTGTGGTGGCATTACGAACAGTTGTGAAATCGATTTAACGAGTACAGCTGATATTATGGTGAGTTGTGGACACACTACAATAATTAAAAAATCCTTATAATGAGCTTAAAATCCTATATAACAAGTTGTGAAAACCTTGTTGATGAAGCATTATAGTGAGTTGTCAAGTTAGAAATATGAGTGTACAAGAAACCAATTGACAAGTCATTACAAGGAGTTGGATCAAAACATAACAATAAAACAAGAGGCCCCAGGGGGCCTGAGGGCGCTCACCTGACATGGTAGTCTAAATATCAAACCAGGGACTTGACTTGAATAAGCTGCATACGCCCCTCCTAAGAAAAGCATATACCAACTAGATGAAGCGATTGTGCCCACACAATACACAGGATTTTCCTTCTATTTTCAGTTCCTGCACTTTAACGTCCCAAAATTGAGATAAACACATAAAAAACAGATTTTTTTCCCAAACAAAATACTTTCAGCCTAAATTTTTTTCTTCTTCTTAAAACGCATAAAAAACGCTAAAACTAATTTCCCGATTTTGGTCCAAAATTTTCTAAGTCCCCCCTGACCCCAAATTTTTGGTGTAAAAAAAAAAATGGTTTTTTTTGTCTTAAAATTGACAGAAACGCATAAAAAACAAAAAACAAAAAAATTATGGATTTTGGTCCAAAATTTTCGAAGTCCCACCCGGACCCCAAATATTCAGGGTAAAAAAAATTTTTTTTTTTTTGTCTTAAAACTGACCGAAATGCATATAAAACAAAAGCAAAAATTTCCGGATTTTGGTCGAAAATTTTCGAAGTCCCTCCGGACCCAAAATTTTCGGTGTAAAAAAAAAAAATTTCTTTTTGTCTTAGAATTGACAGAAATGCATAAAAAACACCCAAAAAAAATTTACAGATTTTGGTCCAAAATTTTCAAAGTCCCACCGGACCCCAAATTTTCAGGGTAAAAAAAAAAAAAAATTTTTTTGTCTTAAAATTTACAGAAACGCATAAAAAACAAACAAACAAAAAAATTCCGGATTTTGGTCCAAAATTTTCGTAGTCCTACCCGGACCCCAAATTTTCAGGGTAAAAAAAAATTTTTTTTTTTTTGTCTTAAAATTGACAGAAATGCATAAAAAACAAACAAGGTACAAACAAAAAAAAATTTTCGGATTTTGGTCCAAAATTTTCTAAGTCCCACACGGACCCCAAATTTTCAGGGGAAAAATTTTTTTTTTTTTTTTTTTTTTTTGTCTTAAAATTGACCAAAACGCAGAAAAAACAAAAAAAAATTTTTTTCGGATTTTCATCCAAAATTTTCCAAGTCCCACCCGGACCCAAAATTTTCAGGGGAAAAAATTTTTTTTTTTTTTTTTGTCTTAAAATTGACAGAAATGCATAAAAAACAAAAAAAAAATTTTGGGGATTTTGGTCCAAAATTTTCTAAGTCCCACCCGGACCCCAAATTTTCAGGGGAAAAAAATTTTTTTTTTTTTTTGGTCTTAAAATTGACCAAAAGGCAGAAAAAACAAAAAAAAATTTTTTTCGGATTTTGGTCCAAAATTTCGAAGTCCGCAACGGGACCCCAAATTTTCAGCCTAAATATGAACCCAGGGATTTGGCTTCAACAAACTTGAATCTCACCCCCCTAAGGATGCGGCATACCAAATATCGAAACATTCTTATAGCTAGATCTGAAGAAGATTTTTCAAAAATACTCCTCATACTGCACTAATTTAAACATTTGGGCTCCCTTAGAGAGCCCAAATATCCACCCAGGCAATTGATTTCAATAAACATATCAAACAATCTTATAAAGATGTTATATGTGAAATTTTAAAGGTTTTGGAGCAGTGGTTTCGCAGAAAAGTAGTCTTATGTTTTTCCCATTACCCACAGTGTTAAAAAATGCTGACTCAGCACTTTTTCAAAGTTCCCAAAAAGTACTCCATCATAAAACCGATGGCAATTTTTTTTTATCATTCCATTCTGTTGGTCCTAAGGAAGCTTCACAACAAAAAAGAATTCTCAGTGCCGTGTAGTTTTGGAGATATGGGCGTTTTCATTTTTTTCTAATTTTAGCTCCTGTGGTTCCCACGGGGCTATAGGGAAAAAAATTTCGCCATAAATTAGGTACTTATGACCCAATAAGCACTCATGTAAAATTTGGTTCAAATCGGCCTCGCGGTTTGGAAAATAGAAATTTGGGGCGGGGCAAAAATTTTTGCCCCTCTTTTAACATCGTCAATTATAGCCCCTCCAACTTCTCTTGAACAAACTTGAGTCTACACCTCAAAAGGAAGCTGCATACCAAATATCAAGTCTCTGCTATTGCTAGTTCTTGAGAAGAAGATTTTTTAAGAATTGGAGCATTTTTGCCCCATCACTCTGCTCAATGTGAGCCGAAACCTAATTTGACAAAAAATCAAAGTCCACAGACACAACCCCTTCTCACATGAAATTTCATTAATATGCGGCCAGTGGTTTGGGAGAAAAAGCCCAAACACCACCTTCACGCCGGACGCCGGACGAAAAGTGATCAGAATAGCTCACCCTGACTTTCAGTCAGGTGAGCTAATAATAACGAATAAATAAATCTTTATAACGAAATGTAAATTGATGATAAATTGCAATCTCATTAAAATGAGTTGCCAAGTTATAAAGAGGAATTGTGAAGTAGTTATATCGCGTTCTCATGTCATTACGAGGAGTTGTGGAATCGTTTTAACGAGTAGAGCTGACGCTTTGGTGTGTTGTGGGCACAATCCAATGATTGAAAAATCGTTATAACGAGCTGCCAAGCTGTTATATCAAGTTTTGAAAACAAACCTTGTTGACAAAGCATTATAGTGAGTTGTCAAGTTAGAACAAGAGGCTCTCAAGAGCCTGTAATATCTCAGCTGGCAGAACTGCATATCCATCAGTTATTCTAATCAAAGGGCGTCATGCTACTTCATCTGTGCGAAACAGAATGATGATGATTTCCTAAGGACTTTCCGTACATTATTTTTGCCAAGTTTGGTTCACACTGGCCAAGTAGTTTCAGATTAGAAGATAAAAATGTGATTTCCCATAGGGTTCCATGGTAAGTATGGGATGCAATGGCGGCCATGTTTGCAATTTGATCAACAGTACATAAGTCATCAATAATGTGAAGTTTCAAAATATTTGGCCTTGTAGTTTCAGACTAGAAGGTTTTTCAGAATCCACCAATCAGAATCAAAGAATATCTCAGGCGGTCATGTACTCCAAAATAAGGATAGTTTGTAGAGGATAACCAATAGAACATTCCTGCCAAGTTTGGTTCACATCGGCTCATTGGTTCCAGAGAAGATGAAAGTGTGATTTCCCAAAAGTAACAATAGGCTGCAATTGTGGCCATGTTTGCAACCCAATCAACATTAAATGAGGACTGTTGGTAGAGGGTGTCCCACTTATCAATCATGTGAAGTCTCAAAACATTTGGCATTGTTGTTTTAGAGAAGATTTTTCAAAATTCACCAATCAGAATCAAAGAATGCCTCTTGCGGGAATAAAATGAGGATCGTTTGTAGTGGAATTTCCATAGACAAATGCTGCCAAGTTTGGTTCACATCTACTCAGTAGTTCCAGAGAAGACGATAAAAATGTGATTTCTTATAGGGTTTCTATGGTAAATATGACTCGCAATTGCAGCCATGTTTACAACCCGATCAACATTAAATGAGGATCGTTGGTGAAGGGTGTCCCAGTCATCAAATATGCGAAGTTTTAAATCATTTGGCCTTGTGGTTTTAGAGAAGATTTTCAAAATCCCCCAATCAGAATCGACGAATGCCTCTGGCGGCCATGTTTTTCCAACCGACGAGAACAAAATGAGGAACGTTTTTAGAGGACGTCCCATAGACCATTCCTACCAAGTTTTGGTTTATATCAGCTTAGTAGTTCCAGAGAAGAAGATGAAACTTTGATTTCCCGTAGAGCTTCTATAGTAACTATAAGCCACAACTGTGCACATGTTTGAAGGCTAATCAACATTAAATGAGGATCGTTGGTAGGGGGTGTCACAGTCTTCAATTGTGTGAAGTTTCAAAACATTTGGTCTTGTAGTTTCTGAGAAGATATTTGAAAATCGACCTGTCGGAAGCAAAAAAGTTTTTGGCAGCCATGCTTATCCACCTACAGGAACAAAATGAGTATCGTCTGTATTGGACCTCCCACAGGCTATCCCTGCCAAAGAAGATGAAAATATGATTTCTCATAGAGTTTCTATAGTAACTATGAGCCGCAACTGCCGCCAAGTTTGCAACCCTATCAACATTAAATGAGGATTGTTAGTAGAGGGTGTCCAAGTCATCAATTGTGCGAAGTTTCAAAATATTTGCCCTTGTGGTTTCAGAGATTTCTCAATTAGACCAACCAGAATCAACGAATGCCTCTGACGGTCATGCTTTCCATCTGACGGGAACAAAATGAGAAACATTTGTAGGGGGCCTTCCATATACCATTCCTACTGAATTTGGTTCACAACAACTTAGTAGTTCTAGAGAAGATGAAAACGTGATTTCCCATAGGGGTTCTGTGTTAACTATCAACATTAAATGATGATGGTTGGTAGAGGGAGTCCCAGTCATCAATCGCGTGAAGTTTCAAAACATCTGCTCTTGTACTTTCAGGGAAGATTTTGAAAATCGACCAATCGAAACCATGTGATTTCCCATAGGGTTCTATAGTAACCGTAAGTCGCAACTGCGGCCATGTTGCAACCCGATCAACATTATATGAGGACCGTGGTTCGAGGGTGTCCCAGTCATCACTCATGTGAAGTCTCAAATCATTTGGCTTCTCGTTTCAGGATAAGATTTTTCAAAATCCACTAATCAGAATCAAAGAATGCGTCTGGCGGCCATGTTTATTAACCGATAGGAATACAATGGGGAACGGGTACATAGGACCTCCCATAGACCATCCCTGCCAAGTTTGGTTCACGTCGGCTCAACAGTTCTGGAGAAGAAGATGAAAATGTAATTTCCCATAGAGTTTCTGTAGTAATTATGAAACTTGCTATATAACGAGTTTAGAAACCTGTATTCTGCACTGACAAGCCATGAGTCACAACTATAACGAGTCATCAAGTCGTTATACCAAGCTGCCAAGTCGTGATAGCGAGATGTGAAGTTATTACAACAGACTGTACTGTCGTTAAAATAAGTTGGTATAATGAGTTGGCAAGTTTTGTCCTTGATTGACAAGGCATTATAACGGTTTGGGTTCTGAGTTTTCAAGCCATTTTACATACATCTGTGGTGGATTGATCACTTTCCTCGGATGGATAATATTTCTACTAATGCAACAATATTAGATTCAAAACAATAATTATAGTAATAGTCATCGAACATATTCAAGAACCATTGCCCTCAGTCCTCTGGCCAAACTTTGCCAATGAAGGATATACTGATATACGAGCTTGCACCTCTCCCTTTATCTATGTTCCTCGAATCGGATGACTTGCGTATTGCCAAATCCAAGTCTGATCTGAAAAATAAGCTGGCATGTGTAGTAACCTCATGAAAGTTACCAGTACCGCAGTGCACTGTGATCGACGGCTGTGCAATCATAAGGGTACTGCACTGGCCCACAAACGGTACTGTCGCAGACTTTTGTGTCAAGATTCTCTAATTACGACATACCTCATGAAGTCAAATGTATATCTTGTCTTTGACAGGTATTTTGACTTTAGCATCAAGTCGTTTGCCCACCCAGAACGTAGCAAATGCATACCCAGAAAGTACAAGTTGGCACCTTACATTCCACTGCCACAAAAGCAAGTAGTTCTGTCGAGTTTCATAATCAAAAAGCAACTCATATGCCTCATATGTTCACACATTACCGAATGCGTCGTGAATGGTAGTCACTCGAATACACTAGTCATAACAGGTGAATCTTGCACACCAACACTCATTAGGTCAGGCGACGTGCAAGAATTTGTTGAGTTATTCAGAGAGTATGAAGAGGCTAATGCTATAATTTGCCAACAACTCATTAACAGCCAGAGATCATGCAAAAACGTTTGTTGCATTAATGTCATATCAGATGACTGACACAAACGTGTTTATCCTCCTAACTGTCTTCTATTGGAAGAACAAAATGGGCTGCTTATTGACAATTGAAGCTATGAGTGCAAAACAAAGGTTATTGACATAGGAGAAACATGCAAGAATAATGCCACAATTGTCCAAAAACTCATCGCAGCACATGCACTATTGGGCTGTGGCACTGTCTCAAAACTGAACGCTGTTGGCAAAGTAGGTATGTTGAGGAAACTGCAGGGCTAGTCATTGGGTGGGCTTGGCGATTATCGTACACACATGGGCGCTATGTTTGTCCAACGTGCCTTCCTGATCAGTGCTTGTTATGGTTATCCAGTTACAGAAATGACCAAAGCCAAGGTCAATGTCTGGACATCCAAAACAGCAAAGGCACGATTATCTGCCCCAAGCTAGCAAACCTTCCACCCACAACTGAGTGAGTCATTCCATGAGAATGTTGAAAGGGCCCACCTTAAAGACATGCTCTGGTATTCTTGTGACTCTGGCATTCCACCAAAACTCGATCCATCTGATTTTGGATGGACCTCTGATGACAAATCTAAGACTTTGAGGCCAATAGGTATTCTCGATTCTGTACATGCTGATCAGAACAGATATTGGATTTTGTCAAGTAAGGTTGTATTTCGTCCAAGTGCGTTAATCCAAGAGATGCACTTGTGTCTTCGCAAACATCTCATGCCCCATTGTATGTCACTGGGAAAGGTGATTCAAACACGTGGCAACTGAGATGACTTGGGGGAAGGTCGAGCCACACGACCGCTTAGATGATGATGCTGATGACGAACACTTGAAATGAACTCGGTGCAAGATGGGTGGATTTTTTTGTGAAAGTAGTGGGCATGTCTGAACTCAGTGGACTGGAATAAGTTTACGTTTTGCACTCAATCTATGCCAGGAAAGTTTTGCTTCTTTGTCTAATTTGTTCAACTAATAAAGTCTCCAAAATATCTCAGCTGGTTATGAAAATGATTTCCTCGACCAATTGGTCAAATATCCTGAATTCCTTGGATTTAGTGTAATCTCTAGGTTGATTTCATTTTAGCACAATGATATAACCTATAAATAACGGTACAATAGCACAGAAATAGTTAATTCTTAACGTTCCGAAAATTCGGTCGCCATTTTTGTTGGCCATTTTTTTTAAATGCAAACAGCTCAAATTCCCCAAAGTTTACAGACTGGCATCAAATGTCTTCAAATTTAGCACACAAAGTTACCCTGGAAACACTAAAAACATTGCGGCGACACCAAAATTTCAAGATTCAACCCAAACTCCACTAATCTGTGTCGGACTATAGGGAAAACAAATGTAACATATATATGTATGAAAACTCTTTTTAACTGTTTCATAATTAATCTTTCTAAATATCATAAGTGGATCTGAAACTATCGTCCCTATAAACATAGATGTCTTCAATTAATATTGTCTTTTATGTTGTTTTTTTCTCTGAAGGCTGAAGGGGAGGAGTGTGCTTTCTATTATATTAAATTAGTTTTAAACGGAAACCCCCACCCCCTTCGTCCGCAAAGCATTCCGTAAAGACAAACTAGACCACTTTGCAAACTCTCAACTAACCCAAATCCAGGCAGATGCCAATATCGTAAACATACGTGCTTATAGGCCTATAAACCACTGATAAATGCATACGGTTATATAAAAAGACCTAGTCATTAATTTTTTAATTGGGCATATATATAGGAAAAAAATAAAGTAAGCACGCACAAAGCCAGTAAGGAGAAGAGATGCTCAAAAATCGAAAGTAGCTCAGTCTGCGTTCGTGACTACAATGGAATAAACGTTAAAATGGTAACACTAGCCTTTCAATATATATAACTTTTAGATTCTTTTTCTCACAAAAGGTCATTTCTATGTTTAACACTCCCCATCTTTCCTACCTGACTTGACCATTTACGATTTTTGAAAATTATTATTCCATGAGGGTAATGGCCCTTTAAACAACGAACGTTTACCTTACATGCTTAAAACTTTAATTTACCAAAAAATGAAAGTGTCAATGACACTGTAGCAGAACTTGTGTAAGACATATATAGTACATGACACAGCAATGACACATCTGATAACAATTGTACATAAATTCTGACCGTAGCCTGTAACAAATATATAGGTAAAGTGTTGTAAAGGTGGGCGACGGTTAGATGCTAAACTAGAAAAGAAATCTTTGAGCCCCAGAGCGGGTCTGACTGAACCCCAAAATATTTGTTCTAATAGCACAGTAATAACAAAGGCATCCTAAAGCACTTGTTCCTGTCCCAAGGTGATAACAAAGGTACCCAAGAAGTTTCGTGAAGATCGGTTCATAAATACTGCTTACTGTGTTTTAGTAGTTCTGAATAAATCAAAGTTCATCTAATTTGCATAATTTCTGCACTAGAAAAAACCTGTATTATATGTAACGTATTCCATATTACTAAACATTCATTCAAAAAAAAGTTATTCAAATCAGAACCTGCACACAGAAGTTCTGTACCAAAAACTGATGGTACCTAATTTTGGTACAAAATGGCCGCCGGCAGCCATCTTGAATTTCGAACCACACCCAAAAACATTCGTTCTCGTCCAAAGGTGATAACAAAGGTACCCAAGAAGTTTCGTGAAGATAGGTTCATAAATAGAGCCTCTAGCCCGAGTCGTATTGACGTGTGCACTTACTGTGTATAAGCAGCACTGAATAAATCAAAGTCCATCTAATTTGCATAATTTCTGCACGAGAAAAAAAAACCCTGTATTATATGTGATGTATTTCATGTTACTAAACATTCATTCAAAAAATTATTCGAATCAGAACCTTCATATAGAAGTTCTGTACAAAAAAACTGATTGTACCTAATTTCGGTATAAAATGGCCACCGGCAGCCATCTTGAATTTCTGACCGCACCCCAAAACACTTGTTCTAGTCCCAATGTGATAACAAAGGTACCCAAGCGGTTTCGTAAAGATTGGTTCATAAATACGGCCTCTACCCTGAGCCATATAGAAGTTGTGTACAAAAAACTGATTGGACCCAATTTTTGTACAAAATGGCCGCTGGCAGCCATCTTGAATTTTGGGCCGCACACAGAAACACTCGTTCTCGTCCCAAGGTGAAAACAAAGGTACCCACGAAGTTTCATGAAGATAGGTTCATAAATACTCCCCCGTGCCCGAGCTGTACTGACATGTGTACTTACTGTGTATGAGTAGCACTGAATAAATCAAAGTCCATCTAATTTGCATGCTGTCTGCACGAGAAAAAAACCCATATTATATGTAATGTATTCGATGTTACTAAACATTCATACAAAAATTTATTCAAATCAGAACTTTCAAACAGAAGTTCTGTACAAAAAACTGATTGCACTAATTTTGGTACAAAATGGCTGCCGGTGGCCATCTTGAATTTCGGACTGCACCCCAAAACACTCGTTCTCGTCCCATGGAGATAACAAAGGTATCCAAGAAGTTTCGTAAAGATCGGTTCATAAATACGGCTTCTAGCCTGAGACGTATAGAAGGTGTGTACAGATAGCTGATTGGACCTAATTTCGGTACAAAACAGTCGCTAGCAGCCATCTTGAATTCTGGACCGCACCCAGAAGCTTTCCTTCTCGTCCCAAAGTGATAACAAAGGTACTCAAAAAGTTTCGTGACGATCAGTTCATAAATGCAGCCCCTAGCCGTATTGACATGTGTACTGGCTGTGTGTAAGTAGTACTGAAAAAATCAAAGTTAATCTAATTTGCAGAATTTCTGCACGAGAAAAAAACACGTATTATATATGTCATGTATTCCATGTTACTAAACATTCAGATAAAAATTTATTGCACAAAAAAACTAATTGCACTAACTAAGGTACAAAATGGCTGCTTGTGGCCATCTTGAATTTCGGACTGCACCCAAAAACACTAGTTCTCATCTCACAATGATAAGGAAGGTACCCAAGGAGTTTCGTAAAGATCGGTTCATAAATATGGCCTCTAGCCCGAGCTGTATTGAATTGTTGATGGACATACGGACGGACGACAGGCCATGGCATAACCTTAAATTTGACTTATGTCAATGTTGCGCTAAAAATCAAATCATTGCAAATGCAGTATTTCAAAAAGTTGCATGTGACTTCACTTTGTTCATTGTTGTTATTTACTTTTTTACACCCCTTGGCGCATTTCTCAAAATTAATAAATAAAAAGTAACTAGTGTAAAAATATTTCAATTTCAATTTAACCCAAATGCCTGTAGATGTTAGACCCATATAATTGTAAATTCCCACCATGGAAAGTTCATCTTGCATTCAATGCCTTGAAAGTGCATTTCAGCACAATCAGACAAACAGACTGTAATAAAAAATAACTGAATGGTCGCTGTCCAACAACCCATTGATGCGTTTTCTAGTCGAATACTCGCAAATGCTGTGTGAAAGGTAAGATTAGGTAAGATTTATTCAGCAAATACACCAGAACAAAGACAGATTGCTATGTACACACAAAATCAACATAAACAGAATAATAAAACACACTAATTCCATATGACATATGTGAATTGAGTATCCTCTTTTTAACTCCCTTTAAGTGCTGCCTATTCCATATGACAAATGTGAATTGCGTATCCTCGTTTTTACTCCCTTTAAGTACTGCATTTTTCCCAAAAGGTTTACCGGCAAAGCGCAATCAAATTGAGGGGAAACAAAATTCACATTGACAAATATCGTATATGATCGGCTTCCCAAATTCATGACACCAAAATGTCTGCCACGAAGAAGAAAATGTGTTTTTAGTAACTGATGATCTGAGTAATTCGAATCCCACCTGTGGCAACCGCGTTGTGTCCTTTTGCAAGACACTTTATCGCGCATTGCCCACGGGGGCATGGTGGCGTTGTGTACTAAGGCCTACCTACGTAAATAGTGCACTTGTCTTGAACCAATGCTAACCCTAAATGTGTAGGGTTAGTATGTTGTGGGGCTGACAGTTGGTCATCGTTGCTCGGTGGTTCTCTCCGGATATCTCCACCCGTAAAACTGTCGTGGTGATGATTAGCCATTGTGTAGAAATATGTGACCTTAACCCTTTACCAAATGTAATGGCCAAAATCGGCCAGCGCTATTCCCCAAAATCACCAATTAATTTTCATTAATTTTTCATTTTGTGTCTCAAAAACATAGGTTATGACCACTCGTTGGAATGAGCGCGTTGTTTTTGAGGAAAAATGAAAAAAAGAATTTTTTGGCAAATGTTATCTGCTTTTCATGTTAGGTAAACTGTTAAACACCAATAAATAATAAATAAATATATACATATATAAATAAATATGGCTTATATTAACCATTTATAAGACACACAGTTTTATTGTCCTTATTTCAAATTTCAAAATGCCACAAACATTTAATTATTTATTTATTTATTTATTTGAATGTAAGGACACTTCAGGCAGCGAGGAGGGGGCGCGGTGGCTCAATGGTAGACTGTTGGACTTCTATGCTAGAGTCCCGAGTTAGATCCCCGTCCGGGACGACCCACGTTGTGCCCTTGGGCTAGGCACTTTATCCCGGTTGCCTACATTGGGGCACGATGACGCCATGTACAAAGGCGAACTGCACGTCGATGGTGTGCATGTCTTCAACCAATCTAACCCTGTCTGTGATGCAGTGCGGAGTAACGATGTTAGGGAGCTGGCAGCTGCTCGTCGTTGCTCAGTGGTTCTCTCTGGGTACTCCGGCTTCGTCCACCCGTAAAACTCACGGTCATGATTAGCCATTGTGCATAAGTATGTGACCTTAAACACCAATAAAAATAAAAAAAGTGGTAAACTGTTGGACTCCTATGCTAGAGTCCCGGGTTAGATCCCCTGTCCGGGATGACCCGCGTTGTGTCCTTGGGCTAGGCACTTTATCCCGGTCGCCTACATGGGGGCACGATGATGCCGTGTACAAGGGCATACTGCACGTCGATGATGCACATTTCTTCAACTGCTGTAACCCTGCTTGAGCGGAGTTGGAACTGATTTAGAATGTTGAGGAGCTGGCAGTTGCTCGTCGATGCTCGGTGGTTCTCTCAGACTTCCTCCATCCGTAAAACTGTCACGGTCATGATTAGCCATTGTTCGTAAGTATGTGAATAATAGATAAATAGGCAGCTGAGGTCACCTCGCGTCGTATGGTTTTATGAGTAAGAGACACGGAGTAACCAAAGAGAACCACCGAGCAATTGTTGAATAATTATTTTTTCATTTTTTTTTTTGGTGTCAAAAACATAACTTGTGATTTGTGGGGAAAAAATGAACTAAGCACGCCCTAAACCAGCAATGCGACCATTTGCTCAAAAACGAAAGTAGCTCAGTCTATGCGCCCTACACGAATAAACATTAGAATGGTAACCACAGTGGTTTCAATATATATGCCTAACCAATGAGATTTGTTTTAAAATAGGTCACTTGGATGTTTAACAGTTACCACATTTTCAACCTAATCTTTGGATCCAGATAAATACACTGCCCACGTGAGTTTGAAATTTGAAATTTAGTGCTCTAACCGGTTACATGGGCGATCGCGCTTCAATCAAAATATTAAACAATTTCACTGTTGAAGTTCTCAACATCGAACAAATCAGGGGGGGGGGGGGGGGTGGGGTGGGGGAGGTTTGCATGTTGGCAAAAGTTTCGAACGTTATTTTTCGGAGTCGCAGCCCATTTCGCACCACCCCCTCTTCTCTTTATGCATACACTATTTACACAATGCAAAGAAATCAAATATGTCAATAAACTTGCGTTATATTTCTCACTGCGCATAAAACGTCAACTCTTTGAAATTCTTCTAGAGGTCCCGAGTTAGATCCCCGTCCGGGACGAACTGCGTTGTGTTCTTGGGCAAGGCACTTTATCCCGGTTGCCTACATGGCGGCATGATGATGCCGTGTACTAAGGCGTACTGCACGTCGATTGTACACATGTCCTCAACTGCTTTAACCCTGCTTGAGAGGAGTTTCAACAGAGTTAGAATGTTGAGGTCGTCGATGCTCGGTGGTTCTCTCCGGGTACTTCGGCTTCCTCCACCCATAAAACTGTCACGGTCACGATCAGCCATTGTGTATAAGTATGTGACCCTAAACACCAATAAATAAATAATAACTTTGGAATTCTTCATTTTGCAAAACAGGAGTTTAAATTAAACCGCATACGTTCACCCAGGGCATATGATCCAAGGCCAACTTTAAAAAAATCACGACTGCGAAAATTATATTTTTTAGTATATGCGCATAAGAATATCAACTCTTTGAAATTCTTCATTTTGAAAAAAATGAGTTTAAAATAGACCGCATATTTATTTATTTATTTATTTATTGGTGTTTAAGGTCACATATTTCTGCACAATGGCTAATCATGACCACGAAAGTTTTACGGGTGGAGGAAGCCGGAGTACCCGGAGAGAACCACTGAGCAACGGCAAGCAACTGTCAGCTCCCCCAACATACTAACTCCACACAAGCAGGGTTAGCATTGGTTGAAGACAGGTGCACCATCAACGTGCAGTACGCCTTAGTGCACAGCGTCACCGTGCCCTCACATGGGCAATGGGGCTGAAGTGTCTTGCCCAAGGACACAACACGGTTGCCGCAGACGGGATTTGAACCGAGGATCTCTCGGCTTGCAGCCTGCACCTCTACCTACTGAGCCACCGTGCCCCCAATAGACCGCACACATGACGTTTGATTCAAAGCCGAGTAAAAAAAAATCACGACTGCGAAAAATCCAACGATAGGTTCACACTCAGTTATTTCAATGTGAGTTAACTGTAATTCATTGAACTTGACTGAGGACAGGACCAGACTGTAGGACCTTTCAGGTATTGGGGGAGGGGAGGGGGCAAATGGTTCTTCGTTCTTGGGCGCTAAGTATTTTTACGCTCTTGACCCATAGAACTACAAGAATCGAGGTCTGGACTTGGGGAAAAATTTAAAGGTGGTGCACCTATTGCGTTCGTAGGACGAGGGCCTCATCCAGAAAGACCTACATTTTCAAAATGTGACCTAAATGGCACCAGTTGAATGCATTCTGAGTCTCAATGGAACGTGAGGCGTTGTGATTTCCTCAGTTGACACCCAATGCAGACTGCAGAATTGAGAAATTTTAGAGTGTAAAAAGATATCTAGGTTCACCGCAACCCCGCCTCGCCCCCCCCTCCCCCCACACACGGGGATTAATGATTAGCCCCAGACCACTTCCCACAGCATTTTGTTTCCATGACCACTATTTTAACTACATAAAAAAGAACATAAATGGCGAATTCAATATACGCGTTATATACATCCATATCGAAACATGAGACTAACTTGTCCACTCTCAGTGCGCAAAAAGCGACGTATGACTGAACTGAGTAAGAAATGAGACGCACTGGACGAATCTATGTTTTTCACCCTTACAGTCCTTCTCATCTGAACGCAGATATTCCTGAATTAGGTAGTTCTCAAATCGTCTCGGGGGTGTACAGTTAAAACGTTGTTAAATTTGTTGTAAACTGTTTTTTTTGCGTGTTTCAATACCGCAAGAATATTTTTTGTTCCTTATCAACACACGATCTTCAGAAATACGTTAATTTAGCGTTGAATATAAAAGGAATTAAATATCAAACAACCGTTCATAACCCACCTCTTATTGAAGTGAGTTCAGTTGTTTATAATATGACACGCGGTTAAAACAATTGTAGCAATGCTGACCTTTGAACATAAATTAGGTGATATAAAGTTATGAATGTTTTTAACAACAATCAAGAATTCACCTCAATAATTCAGTACCCAGGCTCTAAATTAACCATTCTTGAAACACCAATCTATTCAACATCAAAATGGAATCACCACAAAGGACACAAAGATCCTGATATTCTTAAAGACCAAGATAAGATATTGGAAGAACAGATTTTCGCCTTAAATAACCACATCAGATATATCAACCAAACTTTAGAGAGTCACTAACCAGAATTTAGCTTAGACCTCAGTACAACCTCCAAATATAGATGTGGCAACACAAGAAAACTCAAAACCAGGAAGACTCATAACTTCAACCTCTACACAGACGGAATCCACCCAGACAGACTACTTGCCCAGGCTTGGCTGCGAAAGATATCGGAACAAGCCAAAAAAGACTGCTGGGAAACTAAGAATTAGCACGACAACACCAAACTAGATGGTGTCACTTGTGTGCAAAGCACACTATAGTGTATCCCCTCATTTGCATCCTTGACTTTTTATGAATGCTTGATACAAAGATGAAATGTATTATATGACACACTAAAATCATATTGAGAGGCATATGTGACACAGCTTCGTGCGCACCTACAGACTCCACTGCAACATTTGAACATGGTTTTAGCCTTTCGAATTACATACATGTACCCTGGGAGCCTTTTTGCCGGAAACCGTCTAAGAAAACATGAAACATGGCCACATGGCACCCAAAAAATCTGAAACCTTCGTGCACATCTAGAGACCCTACCGCAACATTTGAGCATAGTTTTAGCATTTCAAATTACATACTCTAGGAGCTTTTCCCCGGAAACGGTCTAAGAAAACACGAAAGCAAAACGGTTGCACTGCCACGTGGGACCTGAAAAATCTGAAACCTTTGTACGCATCTACAGACCCTACTGCAACATTTGAGCATGCGTTTAGCATTTGAATTACATACCCTAGGAGCCTTTCACCGGAAACGGGCACCCGAAATCCGAAGCCTTCCTGTGCATCTACAGACCCCATTGCAACATTTAAGCATGGTTTTAGCATTTCGAATTACATACCCTAGGAGCCTTTTGCCGGAAACGGTCTAAGAAAACGTGAAAGTGGCAACGCCACAGCCACTTGGCAGCTGAAAAATCCGAAATCTTTGTGCGCATCTACAGACCCCACTGAAAAAGTTGAGCATGGTTTTAGCATTTCGAATTACATACCCTAGGAGCCTTTCACTGGAAAGGGTCTCAGAAAATATGAAAGTGGCAACAGTGGCACAGCCACGTGGCATCTGAAAAATCCGAAACCTTCGTGAGCATCTACAGACCCCACTGCAACATTTGAGCATGGTTTTAGCGTTTCGAATTGCATACTCTAGGAGTCTTTCGCTGGAAACAGTCTAAGAAAACACGAAAGTGGCAACGGTGGCACAGCCACATGGCACCCTAAAAATCCGAAACCATCGTGCGCATCTACATACCCTACTGCAACATTTGAGCAGGGTTTTAGGATTTCAAATTGCATACCCTAGGAGCCCTTCGCCGGAAACGGTCTAACAAAACACGAAAGTGGCAATGGTGGCGCAGCCACGTGGCAGCTGAAAAATCCGAAACCTTCGTGCACATCTACAGATCATTTAGCAACACCCTAGTGCAGTTATAGAACTCTGAATTACATAGGTTGGGATTATTCGAAAGAAAAGTGAAAAATTGGCGCATTTTTCAAGTGGCTCCACCTGGTGGTGCAAAACTTTTAATTAAAAGTGGTATTTTTGAATTGCACAGACACTATTGAACAACTATAGAAAGTTACAGCGTTTCGAATTACAAAACCGGACGTATGGAAGTACGGACGTACGGACAGAGATCACGACAATATCCACGCATTTTTTAAAATGCGGGGATAACTAGCAAACAAGTGGAGTAAGAGTACTGAGAGTCAGTGTGGGTTTATCCACGCTAAACTGTCACTTAGTTTCATTACATCACAAGTGGTCAGTGTGGGTTTTTCCACGCAACACCACAATGTTTGCCCTGTCACTGCTAATACTCTTCTTAGCAATAGAAAACTAGATGGTGTCACTTGTGTGCAAAGCACACTATAGTGTATCCCCGCATTTGCATCCTTGACTTTGAGTGCAGGGTATTTGATGACTGGATTCGCATCGCAAAATGCTAGTCAAAAATGGCCAAATGCTAACCATTTTCTTTCATATTTGCCTTATTTTCACTATATATCATCACTTTTTGAAATCAAGATGGAAACTGCTAATCAAATTTAAAAAAAAAAAAAATACCCTGGAGTGGCACAGGTGACACAGCTTCGTGCGCACCTACAGACTCCACTGCAACATTTGGGCATGGTTTTAGCGTTTTGAATTACATACATGTACCCTGGGAGCCTTTCGCCGGAAACGGTCTAAGAAAACATGAAAGTGGCAACGGTGGCACCCCAAAAATCCGAAACCTTCGTGCACATCTACAGACCCTACTGCAACTTTGAGCATAGTTTTAGCATTTCAAATTACATACTCTGGGAGCTTTTCGCCGGAAATGATCTAAGAAAACACCAAAGAAAAACGGTGGCACTGCCACGTGGCATCTGAAAAATCTGAAACCTTTGTACGCATCTACAGACCTTACTGCAACATTTAAGCATGCGTTTAGCATTTCGAATTACATACCCTAGGAGCCTTTCGCCGGAAATGGTCTAAGAAAACACAAAAGTGGCAACGGTGACACAGCCACTTAGCACCCAAAAAATCCAAAACCTTCCTACGCATTTACAGACTCTACTGCAACATCTCAGCATGGTTTTAGCGTTTTGAATTACATACTCTAGGAGCCTTTTGCCGGAAACGGTCTAAGAAAACACGAAAGTGGCAATGGTGGCACAGCCACGTAGCACCTGAAAAATCCGAAATCTTTGTGCACATCTACAGACCCTACTGCAACATTTGAGCATGGTTTACCATTTCAAAATACATACTGTAGGAGCCTTTCGCCGGAAATGGTCTAAGAGAACATGAAAGAGGCAACGGTAGCACAGCCACGTGGCACCCCAGAAATCCAAAACCTTCGTGCGCATCTACAGACCCTACTGCAACATTTGAGCATGGTTTTAGGATTTCGAATTACATACCCTAGGAGCCTTTTGCCGGAAACGGTCTAAGAAAACATGAAAGTGGCAACAGCACAGCCACTAGGCAGCTGAAAAATCTGAAACCTTCGTGCACATCTACAGACCCCACTGAAACATTTGAGCATGGTTTTAGCATTTCGAATTACATACCCTAGGAGCCTTTCGTCAGAAACGGTCTAAGAAAACACAAAAGTGGCAACGGTGGCACAGCCACGTGGTACCTGAAAAATCCGAAACCTTCGTGCGCATCTACAGACCCCACTGCAACATTTGAGCATGGTTTTAGCGTTTCGAATTACATACCATAGGAGCCTTTCGCCGGAAACGGTCTAAGAAAAAAACAAAAGTGGCAACGGTGGCACAGCCACATGGCACCCTAAAAATCCGAAACCATCGTGCGCATCTACATACCCTACTGCAACATTTGAGCAGGGTTTTAGGATTTCAAATTGCATACCCTAGGAGCCCTTCGCCGGAAACGGTCTAACAAAACACGAAAGTGGCAACGGTGGCGCAGCCACGTGGCAGCTGAAAAATCCGAAACCTTCGTGCACATCTACAGATCATTTAGCAACACCCTAGTGCAGTTATAGAACTCTGAATTACATAGGTTGGGATTATTCGAAAGAAAAGTGAAAAATTGGCGCATTTTTCAAGTGGCTCCACCTGGTGGTGCAAAACTTTTAATTAAAAGTGGTATTTTTGAATTGCACAGACACTATTGAACAACTATAGAAAGTTACAGCGTTTCGAATTACAAAACCGGACGTATGGAAGTACGGACAGAGATCACGACAATATCCACGCATTTTTTAAAATGTGGGGATAACTAGCAAACAAGTGGAGTAAGAGTACTGAGAGTCAGTGTGGGTTTATCCACGCTAAACTGTCACTTAGTTTCATTACATCACAAGTGGTCAGTGTGGGTTTTTCCACGCAACACCACAATGTTTGCCCTGTCACTGCTAATACTCTTCTTAGCAATAGAAAACTAGATGGTGTCACTTGTGTGCAAAGCACACTATAGTGTATCCCCGCATTTGCATCCTTGACTTTGAGTGCAGGGTATTTGATGACTGGATTCGCATCGCAAAATGCTAGTCAAAAATGGCCAAATGCTAACCATTTTCTTTCATATTTGCCTTATTTTCACTATTTATCATCACTTTTTGAAATCAAGATGGAAACTGCTAATCAAATTTAAAAAAAAAAAAAATACCCTGGAGTGGCACAGGTGACACAGCTTCGTGCGCACCTACAGACTCCACTGCAACATTTGGGCATGGTTTTAGCGTTTTGAATTACATACATGTACCCTGGGAGCCTTTCGCCGGAAACGGTCTAAGAAAACATGAAAGTGGCAACGGTGGCACCCCAAAAATCCGAAACCTTCGTGCACATCTACAGACCCTACTGCAACTTTGAGCATAGTTTTAGCATTTCAAATTACATACTCTGGGAGCTTTTCGCCGGAAATGATCTAAGAAAACACCAAAGAAAAACGGTGGCACTGCCACGTGGCATCTGAAAAATCTGAAACCTTTGTACGCATCTACAGACCTTACTGCAACATTTAAGCATGCGTTTAGCATTTCGAATTACATACCCTAGGAGCCTTTCGCCGGAAACGGTCTAAGAAAACATAAAAGTGGCAACGGTGACACAGCCACTTAGCACCCAAAGAATCCAAAACCTTCCTACGCATTTACAGACTCTACTGCAACATCTCAGCATGGTTTTAGCGTTTTGAATTACATACTCTAGGAGCCTTTTGCCGGAAACGGTCTAAGAAAACACGAAAGTGGCAATGGTGGCACAGCCACGTAGCACCTGAAAAATCCGAAATCTTTGTGCACATCTACAGACCCTACTGCAACATTTGAGCATGGTTTACCATTTCAAAATACATACTGTAGGAGCCTTTCGCCGGAAATGGTCTAAGAGAACATGAAAGAGGCAACGGTAGCACAGCCACGTGGCACCCCAGAAATCCAAAACCTTCGTGCGCATCTACAGACCCTACTGCAACATTTGAGCATGGTTTTAGGATTTCGAATTACATACCCTAGGAGCCTTTTGCCGGAAACGGTCTAAGAAAACATGAAAGTGGCAACAGCACAGCCACTAGGCAGCTGAAAAATCTGAAACCTTCGTGCACATCTACAGACCCCACTGAAACATTTGAGCATGGTTTTAGCATTTCGAATTACATACCCTAGGAGCCTTTCGTCGGAAACGGTCTAAGAAAACACAAAAGTGGCAACGGTGGCACAGCCACGTGGTACCTGAAAAATCCGAAACCTTCGTGCGCATCTACAGACCCCACTGCAACATTTGAGCATGGTTTTAGCGTTTCGAATTACATACCATAGGAGCCTTTCGCCGGAAACGGTCTAAGAAAACACAAAAGTGGCAACGGTGGCACAGCCACGTGGCACCTGAAAAATCGGAAACCTTTGTGCACATCTACAGACCCTACTGCAACATTTGAGCATGGTTTTAGCATTTCGAATTACATACCCTTGCAGTCTTTCACCGGAAGTGGTCTAAGAAAACACAAAAGTGGCAATGGTGTCGCAGCCATGTGGCACCTAAAAAATCCGAAACCTCCGTGCGCATCCACAGACCCCACTGCAACATTTGAGCATGGTTTTAGCATTTCAAATTACATACCCTAGGAGCCTTTCGCCGGAAACGGTCTAAGAAAACACAAAAGTGGCAATGGTAGAACAGCCACGTGGCACCTGAAAAATCCGAAACCTTCGTGCACATCTACAGACCCTACTGCAACATTTGTGCATGGTTTTAGCGTTTCGAATTACATACCCTAGGAGCCTTTTGCCGGAAACAGTCTAAGAAAACACAAAAGTGGCAACGGTGCCTCAGCCACGTGGCACCTAAAAAATCTGAAACCTTCGTGCACATCCAGAGTCCCTACTGCAACATTTGAGCATGGTTTTAGCGTTTCGAATTACATACCCTAGGAGCCTTTCGCCGGAAACGGTCTAAGAAAACACGAAAGTGGCAATGGTGGCACAGCCACATGGCAGCTGAAAAATCCGAAGCCTTCGTGCGCATCTACAGACCCCACTGCAACATTTGAGCATAGTTTTAGCATTTCGAATTACATACCCTAGGAGCCTTTCGTCGGAAACGGTCTAAGAAAACACAAAAGTGGCAACGGTGGCACAGCCACGTGGCACCTGAAAAATCCAAAACCTTTGGGCGCATCTACAGACCCCACTGCAACATTTGAGCATGGTTTTAGCGTTTCGAATTACATACCCTAGGAGCCTTTCGCCGGAAACGGTCTAAGAAAACACAAAAGTGGCAACGGTGGCACAGCCACGTGGCACCTGAAAAATCCGAAACCTTCGTGCGCATCTACAGACCCTACTGCAACATTTGAGCATGGTTTTAGCATTTCAAATTACATACCCTAGGAGCCTTTTGCCGCAAACAGGCTAAGAAAACACAAAAGTGGCAATGGTGGCACAGCCACGTGGCACCTGAAAAATCGGAAACCTTCGTGCACATCTACAGACCCTACTGCAACATTTGAGCATGGTTTTAGCGTTTCGAATTACATACCCTAGGAGCCTTTCGCCGGAAACGGTCTAAGAAAACACGAAAGTGGCAATGATGGCGCAGCCACGTGGCAGCTGAAAAATCCGAAACCTTCGTGCACATCTACAGACCCCACTGCAACATTTGAGCATGGTTTTAGCGTTTCGAATTACATACCCTAGGAGCCTTTCGTCGGAAACGGTCTAAGAAAACACAAAAGTGGCAACGGTGGCACAGCCACGTGGCACCTGAAAAATCCGAAACCTTCGTGCGCATCTACAGACCCCACTGCAACATTTGAGCATGGTTTTAGCGTTTCGAATTACATACCCTAGGAGCCTTTCGCCAGAAACGGTCTAAGAAAACACAAAAGTGGCAACGGTGGCACAGCCACGTGGCACCTGAAAAATCCGAAACCTTCGTACACATCTACAGACCCCACTGCAACATTTGAGCATGGTTTTAGTGTTTCAAATTACATTCCCTAGGAGCCTTTTGCCAGAAACGGTCTAAGAAAACACAAAAGTGGCAACGGTGGCACAGCCATGTGGCACCCGAAAAATCAGAAACCTTCGTGCGCATCTACAGACCCCACTGCAACATTTGAGCATGGTTTTAGCGTTTCGAATTACATACCCTAGGAGCCTTTCACCGGAAACTGTCTAAGAAAACACAAAAGTGGCAATGGTGGCACAGCCACGTGGCACCTGGAAAATCCGAAACCTTCGTGCGCATCTA
This sequence comes from Pictodentalium vernedei, assembly GCA_031216915.1. NCBI lineage: Eukaryota > Metazoa > Mollusca > Scaphopoda > Dentaliida > Dentaliidae > Pictodentalium > Pictodentalium vernedei. The sequence goes on from CM062296.1 coordinate 569,868,199, forward strand.
CAGACCCCACTGCAACATGTGAGCATGGTTTTAGCATTTCGAATTACATACCCTAGGAGCCTTTCGCCGGAAACGGTCTAAGAAAACACAAAAGTGGCTACGGGTGGCACAGCCACGTGGCACCCGAAAAATCCGAAACCTTTGTGCGCATCTATAGTCCCTACTGCAAGATATGAGCATAGTTTTAGCATTTCGAATTACATTCCCTACGAGCCTTTCGCCGGAAACGATCTAAGAAAACACGAAAGTGGCTACGGTGGCACAGCCACGTGGTACCCGTAAAATCTGAAACATTCGTGTGCATCTATAGACCCTACTGCAACATATGAGCATGGTTTTAGCATTTCGAATTACATACCCTACGAGCCTTTCGGCGGAAACGGTTCAAGAAAACACAAAAGTGGCTACGGTGGCACAGCCACGTGGCACCCGAAACATCCGAAACCTTCCTGCGCATCTATAGCCCCTACTACAACTTCTGAGCATGGATTTAGCGTTTCGAATTACATATCCTACAAGCCTTTTGCCAGAAACGGTCTAAGAAAACACAAATGTGGCTACGGTGGCACAGCCACGTGGCACCCGAAAAATCCGAAACCTTTGTGCGCATCTATAGACCCTACTGCAACATCTGAGCATGGATTTAGCATTTCGAATTACATATCCTACGAGCCTTTTGCCGGAAACGGTCTAAGAAAACACAAAAGTGGCTACAGTGGCACAGCCACGTGGCACCCGAAAAATCCGAAACCTTCCTACATATCTACAGATCATTTAGCAACACCCTAGTGTAATTTTAGAACTCCGAATTACATAGGTTGGAACTATTCAGCAAAGAAGTGAAAAAATAACGCACTTTTTAAGTGGCTCCACAGAAGCCACCTGGTGGCACAAAAATTTAAAAGTTGTATTTTTGGGTTGCACAGACCCTATCGAACAACTGTAGAAAGTTACAGCGTTTCGAATTACAAAACCGGACGTACGGAAGTCATGACAATATCCCCGCATTTTTTAAAATGCAGGGATAACAATAAAACAAGATACCAAAGTCTCGAATACCAAGAATCTATAAATTCGATACTACAAATTCCATCGCTACATATATCAAAATATCACCATCCACCATGTTTAACAAGCCACTACAAGAAAAATGTGACGGTAATACTACTAGCATTGATACTATCAGGAGACATTGAAACAAACCCAGGGCCAAGGGCGAAATATGCCAGTGCATACCCCTGTGGCCTATGCGAAATACCTGTAACCTGGACATGCAAAGGTATCTGCTGTGATGGATGCAACATCTGGCACCACAAATCATGCATCGAACTCTGCTCCCATGATTATGAATTGCTAGAAAAATCAAATGTGCAATGGCTGTGCTTCAAGTGTGAAAGTATAAAAGTATCCTCCTTCACTTTTCGCAGCTATGAGGTGAACCAAACCAACATCTACGAACCATTATCCAACCTCGAAAACAGCATTAGATCCATTTGCACAGGGACTCGCTTTAGCCCACTGAAAACAAGCAGCCTCAAAACGGACTCGCAACACAGTTCAAATCTCCGGACGTCCACCTCAAGGAGCATCAACCGAGCCAACACCAGAAACCATACCGAGGGAAGTGACATCAACCCATACGAGTCTCCAATAAAACAAAACCTCCGCATCATGAACATTAATTGCAGAGGAATCAAAGAAAAAACCCAGGAACTAACAACAGCCTTACACTATCTGAAACCTGACATCGTATGTGGAACTGAATCGTGGCTAAAAGGAATGCAACCAGGCCAAAACCCCCACAAAGATGCAATTAAATCAAGTGAAATATTCCCGCCAAACTACAACATGTACAGAAACGATAGAGGCACTCTCGGGGGCGGAGTTTTCATCCTTGTTAACAAGAACCTAATTTCAGAAGAACAACCCAACCTAACAACAAACTGTGAAACTGAATGGGTAAAAATCAAATTAATAAACAACAGGGACCTACTAGTTGCATCATGCTACATACCACACAGAGACCCAAAGCATATCAGAGAACTGGAAAAATCATTAAAATTAGCAACTGGAAAGAACCACAAAAACTTAGTACTAGCAGGAGACTTCAACTGCCCCAACATCGACTGGAATACCAACACTATACAAGCTGGACCAGACAGAGACACTCAACAACTACTAATAGATGTAACAGGAGCAGCACAACTTATACAAATCCACGACCAACCCACTAGAGGTGAAAACACACTAGACCTAGCGTTTGTGTCCAACCCATCACTTGTAAAATCATCAGTGAGCCTACCAGGCATCTCCGACCACGATATAGTAATAACTGACATGGACTCAAAGCCACACCACCAAAAAACACCTCCTCGAAAAGTCTTTCTCTACAAAAAAGCAAATTGGCCTAAAATGCAAAAATCGCTTGAAAACCTCAACACCACTATTACATCACTTTACCAGAAAGGAAACAGCGTTCACAAACTCTGGGACTCCTTTAAAGAAGGCTTAAATACAAGCATGATAGAAAACATCCCCCAAAAAGAGATCAAGACAAAACAATGTGTGCCATGGATAACCTGGAGAGAGAGGAAACTTATCAAAAAGAAAGCCAGATTGTACAAACAAGCCAAAAAAACAAAGAACTGGTCAACCTACAGACACCACCAGAAAGAATGCAAAAAACAACTAAGACGGGCGGAGTGGAACTACATAAACGAAAGAATAATAGACGGATTAAACAGCAACAACTCAAAACCATTCTGGCGATACGTAAAATCAAAACGCCAAGACTCGTTCGGAGTAGCACCACTGAAAAAAGGAACCCAAATGATAAGCGACAGCAAGGGGAAAGCAGAAATATTAATCGATCAATTCCAGTCTGTATTAAAAGTCGACTGAGTACAAAAACTGCTATCTGCTGTCAAAAGTAAACCCATATAAGGCATCAGGACCAGATAATATCCCTAATACAATCTTGAAAGAATGCTCAAAACAACTAGCGCCATGCCTCACACAAATATTCCAACTATCAATCAACTCCGGGGAGCTCCCAAAAGACTGGAGAGATGCGAACATTTCCTGCATATTCAAGAAAGGAGACAAACATGCAGCCGAAAACTATACGCCAGTTTCACTAACTGCAGTCATCAGTAAACTCCTCGAACATATTCTGTGCAGGCACATCTTAAAACATCTCGAGAAAAACCACATCTTAACATCTTTAAACCACAGCTTTCGCTCAGGTTACTAATGTGAAACCCAACTACTCACAACACTGCACGACTTTTTGGGACAGTTTGACAAAGGAAACCAGAAGGATGTAGCCATTCTGGATTTCTCCAAGGCCTTTGACACAGTGCCCCATGACAAACTACTGCACAAATTGTACCAATATGGCGTCAGAGGAAATATACTGTCTTGGCTAACAGCTTTCCTCACAACAAGAACAATGAGAACAGTTGTAGAAGGGGAGAAATCAAGCGAAAAACATGTTGACTCGGGAGTCCCACAAGGAACAGTACTAGGACCTCTTCTATTCCTTTGCCACATAAACGATCTCCCAGACACAGTTACATCATCAGTCTGGCTATTCGCAGATGACTGCCTCCTATATAGAACAATAAAAACATTTGAAGATCATGTCCAATTACAAGACCTTGAAAACCTAGAGAAATGGGCCAAATACTGGGGTATGCAGTTTAATGCCAAAAAGTGTTACATCCTCAGCATCCACAAACGGAGTAACAAATTTTACACTTTAAACAACCACATACTCGAAGAAGTTCAAGACAATCCATACCTAGGATTACAAATATCATCAGATCTCAAATGGAGCAAACATATTTCATCAGTAGCAAAGAAAGCAAACTCAACACTCGGCTTCTTGAGACGAAACCTCCGGCATTGCCCCCAACATTGCAAGAAAACAGCATATATCTCCTTAGTAAGATCCGTTATGGAGTATGGTGCAGCAGTGTGGGACTCATACCACCAGGGGGACATAGACAAGCTCGAAAGAACACAAAGAAGGGCAATCAGGTTCATAAAAGACAACTACAGATCCAGAGAAGAAGGTTGCATACAAAAAATGGCACAAGACCTGGATTTACAGAAACTATCCAACAGAAGGAAACACATCCGGCTTGTGTTGTTCTACAAGGTGGTTGAGGGACTGGTACCTGTGCTACCGACTTCAGATTTCTTCACATCCTCAAAACCAAGACATAATATCAAGGTCAAAACATACGACAACTGCACCACATCAAACATCTTACAAAAATTCACGCAAAACAACAGTAGGTGCTATAACATCACACACACATCAACCCCTCAGTTCCAGCATTCATTCTTTGTGAAAACAACAATCGACTGGAACGCATTGAGAGAGGACATAGTAGCCTCAACGACACTAGAGGCCTTTAAAATCAAGTTACTGAGCACATAGAATCCACCAGCTCCTCTCCCATCATATAAAAGCCAGAAGTGGTACCTACGACGTACAGATACAGATACAGACAACCTTCAGATTGCCGTAAGAACAAAATAATATTTTTAACAAAACCTTTGATTCAGCTGAATAATTTTTTCAAGATAAAACAATTACTTTCGAGTGATATTGAAAGTCGATACAAAAGTTCACGGCCAATGACCTGAAACAGAAATATTTGTTACCTGCCAAAGTTTATGCAAGAACATCTGAGAATCCAGTTTGCGTGCATTGGAAAAATGATCAAATACGCATATCCAAATATAAATTCTTGATTTTTTAAAAATGTTCAGTTGAAATGTTCGGACCAAGCCTTAACTGAAGTAAATGCAGAGCAATTAGAACTGATTTTAATAAAAAAGTACTCATTTCTGTAGCCGGTTGTAATGATTTCTCCCCAATTTAGAAAAGGCTCACAGTAAATCTTCCCTTGAAAAAAAAGCAGCCACATATAGTAGAGTGGGGGCTCTTAGGGGGCCCCCGCAATAAAAAAGTTCTAGCTTGAAAACCGTGAGAGGAGTTAGCAAGACAAACAATGTACCCTAGATGTGGACGGATGGACAGCGGACAAACGGATGGACAGGGGTAAAACAATATGCCCTCCGACTATTCGTCGCGGGGGCATAATAATGTTATGTAAACAAAGATTATGAAAACCTTCTTTCGTAAAATTGATGTATAACTAATTTTATTGAATATTTATTCGCTTTCCTCCAGAACAACATATTTTCAAACTCTTAATTGCAGATAAAGTTTGTTAAGAGAAAAATAAAAATGTTCTACAATGCAATATGTTCAAGACAACCAGTTCTTGGCCTTTATGTTTTCAAAGGGGTTAAATTATTGACTTTTTGCATTCAGGATTGAATAGATCGCCAGCTGCAATGTTATCTATCATCAAGGAAACAAGAGTTGCTTAGAACAGAAAAATGAAAAGAGAAAAAAAAACATTGTGCATATGGAAATATAATTTAGCTGTCAAATGGCAGACCTATAAAGTTTATGCATTTCCTCTCTGCAGACAAATTACTTTCAACTCCTCCCTTGTGGGAAGAGCAAAAATTAATGAATAAAGCAACTTTGCAAACCAGAAACAGGCACATGATGTTTTAATCATTGCATGTGTTCTTCAAGAGAAACACTCCAAGCAACAAGATTCCACATACATGTAATAACAAACATTCTTTACAATGATCAGAAGAATATTATGGATATTTTTTCTGTTAATTTACTATTTATTTGAACAAATCTATCCAATTTTATTTATTTTTAATCTTTGATCTCAATAATATCTCTTATTATTATTTATTTATTGTTGGTTAAGGTCACACACTTCTGCACAATGACTTATCATGACCACATCATGGAGATAAAGTCAAGATCAGTCAATTGTTTATACCCCATGTTGCCTATTTTAGAGGACTCCCACCCCAAGCATTAGTGACTGAGGCCTATTTTACCAGTGAAACAGAGCTTGTTTCTCTTATTTAACAACAAAGATATTGTCTCTTGAGTACAACATGGCACCTTCTGCAATGCTAATGCATTGCCGATGGTGCCTCATTGCACTCACGAGATGATGTAATGTTTATCTTACATAATAGATTACCTATCTTGGATCTATTTTAAATCACTTTCAGACTTTTACTGCCAGGTCAAGTGGCAGCGATGGAAATAAGTTTTATGGGTAGAATAATCACAAATACTCTCATTGACCTTCAATGACAATACCAATCTATGGAATTCACTGTTGGAAAGTTCCTGCAGACAACTTTCCAACAATCAGAATCGAGGCGGTATAATGAGTGTAGGAAAAATAATTTTAGGATGTGATGACATGCCAATTCCAAATCTTTTTAATTTTACTTCAAAAATATTATACAAATAATCTCAAAAGATATCCAAGATAATTATTTTATTCACAGTCATTCCAGCAAGAGCAGAAGTGAAAACTGGTCTCAAGAAATAACAGTTGGGACAAGTTTTGATAAAATATTTTACTTTTTGTAAGCAAAAGTTGTCACAATTTGATTTCTTAGCCGTCCTGATTTCAGTATTATCACAATTTAGATGAAGATCCCTCAAAGTAGCCCACCCAGAATCCTGCATTTCACTCATTCTTGTTATATTTATATTTATTTATTGGTGTTTAAGGTCACATATTTCTGCACAATGGTTAATCATGACCGCGACAGTTTTATGGGTGGAGGAAGCCGGAGTACCCAGAGAGAACCACTGAGCAACGGCGAGCAACTGTCAGCTCCTCAACATACTGACTCCACACAAGCAGGGCTAGCATTGGTTGAAGACAGGTGCACCATCGACGTGCTGTCCGCCTTAGTACACAATGCCACCGTGCCCCCACGTGGGCAATGGGGCTGAAGTGTCTTGCCCAAGGACACAACACTGTTGCCGCAGGTGGGATTCGAACCGAGGACCTCTCGGCTTGCAGCCTGCACCTCTACCAACTGAGCCACCGCGCCCCCACTTATTCTTGTAGTTTCTAGTGAAAGCAGACAATATATTAATTCTTTACCTAGTGTAATGGCCATATCTGATCAGTGCTTTTCCCCAAACCTGACATTCAAATATTATTATTTTTTCCAGTTCTAGCCTCCAAGCCAAGCTCATTCCAATGAGGGGTCATGCATGAGCTATGTTGGTGAGGAAAAAAATTTTTTTTTTTAGTTATTCAAGAATTTTTATGCAATTGTCTCTTTTCATTGTGTGAGGTTAAGATTAGTAATATTTCACAATGTTGGAAGTTGGAATATATTCTTACCAACTGGTAGTTCATAAGCAAAGGCAAACATACCTACACTCCAAGTTCTTGTCACCATTATAAAATAGGTCACAAAAATAGAACCATCAAGGAAGTGAAGAAGAAACTCCAAATTTCATTTGAAAACTAATTTTTTACAAACTGTCACAAAGAAATATTGTTGTGAAAACTGATAGATTTTCCAAAATGCTGAAACAATATAAAGCAGAATTTAACTGAAATGTCAAAACTGATGTACAGCCATCCTAGATAAAAAAGGTAACAAAGAATATTTCAAGGATTCTCTGTTAACTACAAGCCTGCGCATATTTTATTGTGGACCTTATTGACTTTGTGGTTTTTAGAAAATGTAAGACATTCAACAAAGGTACACCAGCAAAAAAAAACTGCTGAATAGAAAATCCATAGGTGACTCGATCCCCCTCAAATGTTTGTTTCCAGTTATCCACCCAACCTAGATATCATTGGCCAATTTGCTAACCTTGATTTGCTTTGGCATCCACTGTTAAAAAAGTCACTCTAATTAACAGAGTTGAAAATTAATGAATTCCTCTATGACACAAGGCAGAAGTCTCTTTGTTTAATGGAATTTAACAAAACTTTCAACAGACAGTGTCATAATGTGTTGGACAGTTTTACAGGTGAAGGAAGCCAGAGTACCTGAAGAGAGCCTCGGAGCAGCATTGACCAACTGCACGCCAAATTACTAACACGACATAAGTAGAGTTAGCACTGGTTGAAGGCAAGTGTCCAATTGACGTGCAGTATGCCTTAGTACACAGTAGCACCATGCCTACATGTGTGCACTCTTTGTGTATGCATAAATGTGTCTACGTTATGTATAGATCTGTTTTATTTGCTTACATATATGTGGTACATTTATATAGCATCAATTCACAACAGAATAACGACTGACACACAAGCAAAAGGGAGCACAGCTGTGATATTGGATGTTGCTGGTCCTTGGACGTGGGAAACATATAATTATTATTATTATTATCATTATTTTGCTGACTATGATTCTTGAACTACCAAATGCCCACTCCTCCTCCCCACCAACATTCTTCACACACAAAACAACAGTTGTTGTGCTCCGCAGGATTCCTTATCTACCATAGTCTGGTCAAATACTGATTGTAGCACTTTCCAACAACCCAGTTCTGTACTGTACTTACTTCTATGAAAAAAAAACAAAAAACATTTACAAAGATTCTATGTCAGACACCAGAGGGCCCTCGGAGTGATGTAAAATGGCTGGAAAGAAGACTGAAACAATATATATGGTATCGTGGAACTAAATATTGAAATTAGAGTTAACCGCCTTAAAATGTTGCACTCGGAAATGATGCAATCTCTAAAAATAAACAGCCTTGGGAAAATATATTGTTTCAATAAACGATTGAAACATTCTATTGACATCTTGCATTATTGTTGAATATTCCTGATAAAAAAGAGGGTTATTTGATGACTTTTGGACCTAAAACATACAATTTACTTTTTGTGTGTTTTTGTAGGGAATTCCCTGAAAAATATGTGCACATGACCAGTACTTCCCTTTGTGTCAGTTTTTCTCTCTTATTTGTTGCATGACCCCCTGTTTTCGGATCAGAAAAAGTTGTCTGAAGGGCTATACTTGACAGAGATATTTGAATGCCAAAATTAAAGTGATGCTATCATATTTTTTTTCACCTGAAAGTTATAATGGTCGCCTATGGGAAAATATTTAGTTCCGTGATACTTATATGGTTCCGCTCCACAGTTTCGCACTATTGCACAGGGGGGAAATTCTAAACATAGGGCATATGTTGAAACTAAGGCCATGTAAAATAGAGATATATTTTTAGTATCAGATATATGATTACATTAGGTTTTTTATTGGACAAGAGAATTTGAAGTTTTGGTCCCAAAGTTGGAGTCTGATACATAGGGGAAAATTACCAGATGAATTATGGGAAACAGTGGCTTCGAAAAATTGGCTATTTTTAAAATGTAATTTTTACACGGGTTTGTTACCAGACAGGTAACTGAAAAAGGAGACGGAAACATATAATTTTTTTTTTGCATTTTAGAAACAGGGGATGCTTTGTTCCAGGGGTGGGTAGGTGAGGTTGGTGGGAAAATTCTGCTTTTGAGGCTGCTAGGTGGCTGAAAATGACTGGTTTCGGCATTTTTTCATGCAATTTTTCAGGTTGAAGTCTGGCCTTTGACAATAAATTATTCCACCCACATTCAGATTGTTTATTTCTATTTAGTCAGATAGTGTTATATGTTTTTTGTGGATTTCGGAAATGTAATACATGTTATGAGTTAGATAACTAAGCTACAGAATATTTGCATTTGAAGAGAGTGTATGGCATGTCATATTTGGAAATGCCTGGAAAACTGTGGAACGGAACCTTAAAGAGCATTCTGCCGTCGGTGTCAATTTTTGAATCAGGAAGTTCCTTATTTGTGTTTGAGTTATAAATATACCATTTTTCAAAAAACTTTTCATTATTTCTGGTTTGTGTGCAATTGTTAGTAGTAGTTAACATTCATCAAGTGATATCTCAGCACAACTGGATGGAAATAAGTGGCAATTTGGAGAAATTTATTGAAGTAGCCTAATTTCGCACTTGTTTTGAATTTTTGTCAAGATTTCGAAAACATTAAGGTAGATCACTGCCTTTCCTAAACACCAAGCCTTGTGTTCATGGCAAATATATGCAGTTATGGACAGCCTGGTTTTTATTGTTGACCAGAGATTTGCAGTCATGGTGTCAACTTTTTCATTTTGGTCATTGGTGTAATGTCTGTGTGTCATCTGTCCCGCCAAGCTGTTTACGCTTTCATATCTAAAGAGCAACACCCCCCCCCCCCCCTGCCCCCTCAAGCTATGGTTATCACTGCTTATTGTTTACATTTTGATTGTATTTAACAGTGCTATTGGTAGGACCTGGTTAGTCAATGTGGCTGGTGGTAATAACAAAAATGCTCTCTGAAGTGGCTCAGAGAAATGTGTGGGCTGATGTGGTCTGGTGTGGTGTGGTCTGGTGTGGTTGTGAAAATCAGACAAAAACTGCTGCAAAAGCTATTCGGCAATCAGAAAGGCCATGCTGGATCTTTTTACTGGTTGAAAATAGAGACTTGTGGTTTTTGTTCATTCAACTCAGGATAGACTCCAGATTCTTTTGCCCTGAGTGAAATCCAAGGGGAGATCACTCTTGTTTTCTCTTTAAGGTTCCACTCCACAGTTTCGCACTATTGCACAGGGGGGAAATTCTAAACATAGGGCATATGCTGAAACTAAGGCCATGCAAAATAGAGATATATTTTTAGTATCAGATATATGATTACATTAGGTTTTTTGTTGGACAAGAGAATTTGAAGTTTTGGTCCCAAAGTTGGAGTCTGATTAGATAGGGGAAAATTACCAGATGAATTATGGGAAACAGTGGCTTCGAAAAATTGGCTATTTTTTAAAATGTAATTTTTACACGGGTTTGTTACCAGACAGGTAACTGAAAAAGGAGACGGAAACATATAATTTTTTTTTTTCATTTTAGAAACAGGGGATGCTTTGTTCCAGGGGTGGGTAAGGTGAGGTTGGTGGGAAAATTCTGCTTTTGAGGCTGCTAGGTGGCTGAAAAATGACTGGTTTCGGCATTTTTTCATGCAATTTTTCAGGCTGAAGTCTGGCCTTTGACAATAAATTATTCCACCCACATTCAGATTGTTTATTTCTACTTAGTCAGATATTGTTATATGTTTTTTTGTGGATTTCGGAAATGTAATACATGTATGAGTTAGATAACTAAGCTACAGAATATTTGCATTTGAAGAGAGTGTATGGCATGTCATATTTGGAAATGCCTGGAAAACTGTGGAGCGCAACCTATAGGAAATATGTTTTTTGGCTTCCAAACCAGGATTCAATTATTATTTTGGGGGATTAGTTCACATTTAGATATTTATTTGGGGACCACACACCTTACCAAACTATTTTATTGTTTTGAAAAGTTACATTTTTGTCACAGTCAGCAATAAAGGCCATATATTGCCAAAACTAAGGCTGTTCATGCAAGCAAATTCACATCTTGAGCAAGTGTATTCCCCAGAAGCACACTATAATCTCTGGCAGCTGCTAACTAACAGCCTATCTTACCCTATTAACATATTTATTTAAACCATGGTTTCCCCTCATAGTACTAGGGGTAGGGAAGATTCCAAATCTTCCAACCCCCTACAAAATCACCATTCAAACACAGACAGAAAACCTACACTGCACTTCTATTCACTAGTAGTATTTAGAAGTTTCCTCTTCTATCAAAATGTTGGAAAACAATTCCTTCATTGAAAGAGTATCCTGGAACACAAATTTGGGGAGGGGGTGGGGCTACAGTGTAAAATAACATAATAAAATTACAAATGTGAGAGAATGGCATTTGTGCATAGCCACCATTATAGTTGTCTAGTACTAGTGCTGTCATGGTTCCCCTGATACAGCACAAATTTACAGTGACAGTTGTGAAATATTGCTCTTCCCCTGAACCAAGTCCCCCCTCCCACACATATTTAATCCTTCTGCGGATCATAAACATTTGCAAAGACTGAACAGCATGTTTTTAGAGGCTGAAGTTAATATCATACACTTTCAGTTTCTTATGATACATTTTGAGTTTGAGACTGCAGCACTCATGGTCCACTGTGTTATTTTTCAATTTAACAACCTTGCCCTGGTTCTTCCACTATATTTTTCATTGTATGTCATTCAGTACTCTCATGTAGACCTCCTACATGTGTGACTGCAAGCTTCTTTGTCTGTCTGCGTGTCTCTCTTCATCAGACATGGTGTTTCTTTGCTTTTCATTTGGCTGGATCTACATTTTCAATAATTGGCAGCTGACTAACTTTCATCCCCCCCCCCCCCCCCCCCCCCCACACACACACAAGTATATTAAACATCAAATATCACTATATTCTTGAAGCAAATGTCTGATTCATCCTCTTTGGAAACATATTTTCTACAATTTCATGCTTTTTGCCAGAATGGGTGTCTGTGGGGATTAAAACAAAGGTTATGAAAGTGCACTTATGGGAACTTGCCTATAGAATCAATATTTGATGGTTTTAGGCATCTTACCAGTGTTGCGAGATATCACATTAGCAGGTACTGGTCATTCTTTTGGAAAAAAACACTGTTTTACGTTTTGTCAGTGCCATGCCAATGACTCTATGTGCCTTTACTGAGAAAACTGAGGCTTTTCCTTTACAAAAATTGCAAAATATTCAACAAACACAATGTGAAATGTCTTCAGAAGCCAGAATGTGATTTAAAAACTATTACAGATGGGAAAGTTCATATCACAGTAGGTTTGTTTTGGGTCAATATCAATTAATTTATGAATTATATCATAGATTTTGATGAAAAGGGGCATACAGGGGTGTCCTATTCAGGGCTATATTTTACTACATCAGAGGGTAGAATAAAATTTGACATCAGTTGTTAAGATAAAAAGGCAGAGTCCTTTTATATTGGTGAAATATATAGCTGAATCCCCAATTTTGGAAACAAAATTGACATCCATATTGTTCCATCGGGGCTGGGACACTGTTTTGCTTGCAATATGGTTAAATGAGACAGATTTTTTCTCAAAATATTTTGTGCTGATGCAGATTTTAGTTTTATTTTGGGATCAGGGTAGTTTTTTAAAGAAAGCTGTAAATTATCATCCCTCTCAGTTAATTTATAAAGTAACAGGATAGAAAAATCTTTTGGAGGCAATACCAGTTTTCAAGACCATTTGACAAAGTTTGGACACTTTTCCTTAAAAGAGCAAATTTTCCATGTTTTTGACTCAGCCAAAGCCAAAAGTTGGATTCTAATGCAGAAATGACTCTTTTATCTCATGGAAGTGGTAAAATGTCTCTTTGGTGGGGTTGGGGATGATTATAGGTATCGCGGAACTAAATATTGAAATTAGAGTAAACCGCCTTAAAATGTTGCACTCGGAAATGATGCAATCTCTAAAAATAAACAGCCTTGGGAAAATATATTGTTGCAATAAATGTTTGAAACATTCTATTGACATCTTGCATTATTGTTCAATATTCTTGATAAAAAAGAGTGTGATTTTTGTAGGGAATTCCCTGAAAAATATATGCACATGACCGGTACTTCCCTTTGTGTCAGTTTTTCTCTCTTATTTGTTGCATGACCCCGTTTATGGATCAGAAAAAGTTGTCTGAAGGGCTACACTTGGCAGAGATATTTGAATGCCAAAATTAAAGTGATGTGATATTTTTTTCTACCTGAACGTTACAACAGGGAAATATTTAGTTCCATGATACCATATATATATATTATATCCAATGTCAGGTAAGAATTCAGCTGGGCTTGGTCCCAGGACAATGCCTGGTGGAGTTCCTGCTTGACATGGGCGATATATAATTAAATTAAAGCAGTTGCATCTCCACAGATCTTCCATTAATTGAGATTCCCGTGTCTAAATTAGAGACTGGCGGGTAACCAAGGCCACAACTCAGTTTCGGTTGTGAAAAAAAACCCACAAGTTGCACCGAAATTGTAGTCATACAACCGATGTTACGTTTTTTTTAATTAATCATTAATACAACGCATATGTATCCTGGAACAACAGTCAAGCTAATTTGAAAACACAGGTGTTATTTCTTAGAACTAACCCATATCATCCACGATGGGGTGGGGGAGGGGAGGGAGGGGAGGGAGGGGGGGGGGGGGGGGGGGGGGGGGGTTGAAGGCACCAAGCGCCATGAACGGATATCTACTGATTACAGAAATGTAAAGTAGAACTTGGTAACCAACCGTTGTCCCACAAGAGAGTTACAAGTTTTCTTGAGTTAAAATGGCGACTAAAGATTCGAGTCCCGTGTACTATAATCGAAATGTCCCGAAATCAAAATTTTGCACCTCCAATATTTGCAAAAGAGAAATAGCTTCTGAACACGTAAATACGACCAACCTAATTCGACATATAGAGTCGAAGCACAAACATTTACCTGAAGCTTAAAAAGTCACTGGATGAGAGATCGTATGCAAGAAATCGGCAAAAACGATCATCTGAAATAAGTACTAAATTAAAGTTCGTCCGAATGTATACACACACAACATGTAAACCCAGATGTGTTAGTGGTAAGATAGTTATATGGAATATATAAGAGTTTTAATGCAACATTCTACGCTAAAATCGTCTCCGAAACCCTTGTCATACATTGCGCTATACATTTATTTATAGCGCAAAAGCACATTTTGTATACACACTCATCAAAGGGGAATAATTCTCTTTCTATAGATGCCTATGAAGTAATGGTTACAATACTCTAAATGATTTGCATTGGTGACAGTGTTAAAAATTTTCCTGTCTCCAAATCTCATCAAGCTTATAACAGTCCTTGAAAATCATGGCCAGAGGCCTACAGGTGCTTAAATTTGATTGTCTGATACCCTGCAATAACAATTTTGAATTATGAACAACCAATGAATTCAAGTTCACCTGGAAAAAAACATTCTGAGACTATCACTTCACACTTGAACATGAGTTCACTAGTTCTTCATTTCCAAATTCCCAAAATTAGTTGCGAATGCATAAAGCAGAAAAAAAACGTAACCGAAACCCGGGTATTCACCCCGCAAAAAACTGAAACCGAAAACCGAAACCAAAGTGAAAAAATCACAACTGCCAATCTCTAGTCTAAATGCTGAGACCATAGACCATTATTGGAGCGACATAAAGTAATAGTGATGAGTCAGGCCATTTAATTAATTACATGTGGACAAACTGGGCACCAAAAAGAGCAAACAATTCATATTTATTTATTTAATTTTTATTTACTTATTTATTTATTGGTGTTTGGTATTTAAGATAACATTCAGCATCTATGGGTGAATCAAACAAGAGGGGAGGTGTCCATCGTAATTAGCTCACCAATGCATGGCATGCAATAAACGTAGGCTTATTACAAATCTGCAAAAAATGTCCGGTCAAGGGTTAATGTTAACTTATATTGATGCATTTAACACATATATGAAATATAAAAGCCACAGCAAACTGGTGGTAGCCGCCACTCATGTACATGTATAGTAAAACAGGTCGGAAATTTTCTAAGTCCACACTTACAAAAAAGCTAAACATTGTATTAAAAAGTCCAAAATCTTCGAGAAATGTCCGGTCAAGGGTTAATGTCATCTTATATTAATGCCTTTAACACATACATGAAATATAAACAAGAGGCCCCAAGGGGCCTGAGGGCGCTCACCTGACATGGTAGCCTGAATATCAACCCAGAGAATTGATTTCAACAAGTTGCATCTGCTCCTCCTAAGAAAAGCTTATACCAAATATCCAAAGATTCTGACCAGTGGATCTAAAAAAAAAAAGAGAATATTCCTCATACTGAACTAAGTTATAATTCGGGCTCCCACAGGGAGCCGATATATGAACCCAGGGACTTGGCTTTAACAAACTTGAATCTCACCCCCCTAAGGATACTGCATACAAATATCAAAACATTCCGACTGCTGGATCTGAAGAAGATTTTTAAAGAAAATTCCTCATTTTGAACTAAGTTACAATTTGAGCTCCCACAGTGAGCCCAAATATGGATCTAGGGACATGGCTTGAACAAACTTGAATATTACCCCCTAAGGATGCTACATACAAAAAATATCAAAAGCATTCATCTGCTGGATCTGAAGAAGATTTTTAAAGAAAATTCCTCATTTTGAACTAAGTTGTCATTCAGGCTCCCATAGTGAGCCCAAATTTGAACCAAGGGACTTGGCTTGAACAAACTTGAATCTCACCCTACTAAGGTTGCTGCATGCCAAATATCAAAACATTCCGACTGCTGAATCTGAAAAAGATTTTTAAAGAAAAATTCCTCATATTGACGAAGTTATAATTCGGGCTGGGAGCCCAAATTTGGACACAGGAACTTGGCTTTAACAAACTTGAATCTCTCCCCCCTTCTCCCCTGCCCCCCCCCCCCCATCCCCCTCAAGGATGCTGCATACGAAATATCAAAACATTCCGACTGCTGGATCTGAAGAAGATGATTTTTTAAGAAAATTCCTCATTTCGAACTAAGTTACAATTCAAGCTCCCACAGTGAGCCCAAATATGGACCTAGGGACATGGCTTGAACAAACTTGAATCTCACCCCCCTAAGGATGCTGCATACCAAATATCAAAAGATTCTGCCTGCTGGATCTTGAGAAGATTTTCAAAGAAATTTGCCTGAAATGCACTAAGTTCAAATTGAACAAACTTGAATCAGATCCACCACACAATGTTGCATACCAAATATCAAAAGATTCTGCCTGCTGGATCTGGAGAAGAAGATTTTTTAAGAAATTTGCCTGAAATGCACTAAGTTCGAATTCGAGCTTTTATAGTGAGCCCAAATATGAATGTAGGGAGCCGATTTGAACAAACTTGAATCAGATCCACCCCACAATGTTGCATACCAAATATCAAAAGATTCTGCCTGCTGGATCTGGAGAAGATTTTTTATTGTTTTTCCCATTGCCTACAGTGTTAAAAAGTGCTGACTCAGATGTATACCAAACATTAAAAGATTCTGACTGGTGGTTCTTCAATTCTACTGGTCCTAAGGATTCCCATGGGGATACGGGAATTTTTTGTTTTGCATGGGTCAAGTACTTATGACCCAATAATACCACAAACCAAATTTGGTTCTTACCAGACCATCGGTTCAGAAAATAGAAATTTTGGGCGGGGCCAAAAATCTTACCCCTCCTATTACAAAGCCAAATATTACTTCACGAACTTCATTTGAACAAACTTGATTCTACACCTCATATGGAAGCTCCATTGCAAATATCAAGTTATTGTACACTCTGGTTCTTGAGAAAAAGATTTTAAAAATATTTTGGAGTATTTTCCCCCACTCCCTCCCGATGGGGCTGGGTATGTTGAGTTGAATAAAAATGAAATGCCCCTTTGTGACCATCACTCACACAAACTTTCACTTGAATTGGCCCAGTGGCTTTGGAGGAGAAGACCAAAACATGGTGTTGACGGACGACGGATGGAGAGCGATGAGATTAGCTCAGCTTGACTTTGTCAAGATGAGCTAAAAAGTCCCAAATCTCCGAAAAATGGCCGGCAAAGGGTTAATTGATTATATTGATGTGTTTAACATATATATGAAATATAAAAGTGGCAGCATACAAGTCGTACCCTCCACTCATACACATGTATAACAAAACAGGTCAGAAATTTTCTAAGTCCACACTTACAGAAAAGTACAAAATCTCCAAAAAATGTCTGGCCAAGGGTTAACGTCATCTTATATTGATGCATTTAACACATATATGAAATACAAGAAGTTCCTGGGGCCTGAGGGCGCTCACCTGACATGGTAGCCTAAACATCAACCAAGGGAATTGATTTGAACAAGTTGCATCTGCCCCTCCTAAGAAAAGCTTATACCAAATATCAAAAGATTCTGACGAGTGGATCTAAAACAAGAGGCCCCAGGGGGCCTGAGGGCGCTCACCTGACATGGTAGCCTAAATATCAACCCAGAGAATTGATTTCCACAAGTTGCATCTGCTCCTCCTAAGAAAAGCTGAAACCAAATATCCAAATATTCTGACCAGTGGATCTTAAAAAAGATTTTTAAAGAATATTCCTCATATTGAACTAAGTCATAATTCGGGCTCCCACAGGGAGCCCATATATGAACCCAGGGACTTGGCTTTAACAAATCTGAAACTCACACCCCTAAGGATTCCGCACACCAAATATCAAAACATTCCGACGGTTGGATCTGAAGAAGAAGATTTTTAAAGAAAATTCCTCATTTTGAACCAAGTTACAATTCGAGCTCCCACAATCAGTCCAAATATGGACCTAGGGACATGGCTTGAACAAACTTGAATCTTACCCCCCAAGGATGCTGCATAAAAAATATCAAAAGCATTCATCTGCTGGATCTGAAGATTTTTAAAGAAAATTCCTCATTTTGAACTAAGTTGTCATTCAGGCTCCCATAGTGAGCCCAAATATGAACCAAGGGACTTGGCTTGAACAAACTTGAATCTCAGCCCCCTAAGGTTGCTCCATGCCAAATATCAAAACATTCCAACTGCTGAATCTGAAGAAGAAGATTTTTAAAGAAAAATTCCTCATATTGACTAAGTTATAATTTGGGCTCCCTATGGACCCATGGACTTGGCTTCTGCCTGCTGGATCTGGAGAAGATTTTTTAATGTTTTTCCCATTGCCTACAGTGTTAAAAAGTGCTGACTCAGCACTTTTTCAAAGTCCCGAAAACTGTGCCCTATGATAAAACCGATGGCAATTTTTTTTTACCAATCCTTTCTGTTGGTCCTAAGGAAGCTGCACACCAAATAAAAATTCTCGGTGCCGTGCAGTTTTGGAGATATGGACGTTTTAAATTTTTTCTATTTTTAGCTCCTGCGGTTCCCACGGGGCTGCAGGAAATTTTTTTTTTGCATAAATCAAGTACTCATGACCCAATAAGCCCTCACATAAAATTTGGTTGAAATCGGCTTCTCGGTTCAGAAAATAGAAATTAGGAGCGGGGCCAAAATTTTTGCCCCTCCCATAACAATGCCAAATATTATCCCTCAAACTTCTCTTGAACAAATCTGAGTCTACACCTCAAAAGGAAGGTGCATACCATATATCAAGTCTCTGCTACTGCTGGTTCATGAGAAGAAGATTTACAAAGATTTTGGTGCCCCTTGGGGGCGTGGCACCACCCAGGAGGAGGGGCAACTTCATTTGAACAAATCTGAATTGGCATTAGGTAATAAACATTTAGCCAACATTTGAATAAAATTGGTCTAGTGGTTTAGGAGGAGAAGTCAATAATGTAAAGTTAACGCCGGCCGGACGCCGGACGACGGACAGATCACGATCAGTAAAGCTCCCGCTGAGCTTCGCTCAGGTGAGCTAAAAAGAAGATTTTTAAAGAATATTCCGCATATTGAACTGAGTAATAATTTGGAATCCCACAGGGAGCCCAAATATGAACCTATGGACTTGGTTTAAATAAACTTGAATCTCACCTCTGTAAGGATGCTGTATACCAAATATCAAAAGATTCTGACTACTGGATCTGAAGAAAAATATTTTTAAAGAATATTTCTCATATTGAACTAAGTTATAATTCGGGCTCCCACAGGAAGCCCAAATATGAACTCAGGAACTTAGCTTGAACAAACTTGAATCTCCCCCCCCCCCCTCCCCCCAAGGATGCTGCATACCAAATGTCAAAAGAATCTGATTGGTGGATCGGAAGAAGATTTTTAAAGAATACTCCTCATATTACACTCATCTGAACATTTGGGCTCCCATAGAGAGCCCAAATATGGCTCCTGGAATTTGATTTCAACAAACATGTGAATGAATCTTCTAAAGATGTTATATGTGAAAAATGAAAGCATTTGGAGCAGTGGTGTGGGGGAAGAAGATTCTTTAATGTTTTTCCCATTACTCACAGGGTTAAAAAAATGCTGACTCAGCACTTTTTCAAAAGTCCTGGAAAAGTACCCTTTGATAAAACTGATGGCAATTTTTTTTGGACCATTCCTTTCTGCTGTTCCTAAGGAAGCTTCACACAAAATAAAAATTCTCAGTGCCGTATAGTTTTGGAGATATGGAAGTTTTGCATTTTTTTCTATTTTTAGGCTCTGCAGAAGCGACAGGAAATTTTTTTTTGCATAAATTAGGTACTTATGACCCAATACACCCTCATATCAAATTTGGTTCAAATCGGCCTCTCAGTTCGGAAAATAGAAACTTTGGAACAATTTGTGCTCCCACAGGAAGCCCAAATATGAACTCAGGGACTTGGCTTTTACAAACTTATATCTCACCTCACTGAGGATACTGTATACCAAATATCAAAAGATTCTGACTGGTGGATGTGAAGAAGAAGATTTTTGAAGAATATTCCTCATATTGAACTAAGTTATAATTCGGGCTCCCACAGGGAGTCCAAATATGAACCCAGGGACTTGGCTTGACCAAACTTGAATCTTACCCCCCTAAGGATGCTGCATACCAAATATCAAAACATTCCGACTGCTGGATCTGAAGAAGAAGAATTTTGAAGAATATTCCTCATATTGAACTAAGTTATAATTCGGGCTCCCACAGGGAGTCCGAATATGAACCCAGGGACTTGGCTTGAACAAACTTGAATCTTACCCCCCAAGGATGCTGCATATCAAATATCACAACATTCCGACTGCTGGATCTGAAGAAGAAGAATTTTGAAGAATATTCCTCATATTGAACTAAGTTATAATTTGGGCTCCCACAGGGAGTCCAAATATGAACCCAGGGACTTGGCTTGAACAAACTTGAATTTCACCCCCCTAAGCATGCTGCATACCAAATATCAAAAGATTCTGATTGGTGGATCTGAAGAAGAAGATTTTTAAAGAAAATTCCTCATATTGAACTAAGTTATAATTCAGGCTTTTTCAAAGTCCCGAAAAAGTACCCTATGATAAAACTGATAGCAATTTCTTTGGACCATTCCATTCTGTTGGTCCTAACGAAGCTTCACACCAATTAGGAATTCTCAGTGCAGTGTAGTTTTGGAGATATGGGCGTCTTAAAAAATGTTTCTATTTTTAGCTCCTGCGGTTCCCATGGGACAAAAGGAAAAATTATTTTGGCATAAATTAGGTACTTATGACCCAAAATGCCCTCATATCAAAATTGGTTCAAATCAGCCTTTCAGTTTGGAAAATAGAAATTTTGGGTGGGGCGAATATTCTTGCAAATATAGCTCCTTGAACTTCTCTTGAACAAATCTGAGTCTACACCTCAAAAGGAAGCTGCACATCAAATATCAAGTCTCTGCTTACTGTTTGTTCATGAGAAGAAGATTTTTTAAGATTTAAGCACACTTTTTGGGCGTGGACCTACCGAGGGGCGAGGCAACTTGATTTGAACAAAATCAAAATGCGATGTCATAAACTATTATCTCAAATTTCACTTAAATCGGTTCATCGGATTTGGAGGAGAAGATGCAAACACCATGTTCATGGACAACGGACAGTGAGTGATCACTATGGCTCCCCTGACTGAAAGTCAGGCGAGCTAATAAAAGCCACAGCATACCGATGGAAGCCTCCCCTCATATATATGTATAGCAAAACAGATCAGAAGGTCCACACTTACAAAAAGGTCAAACATTGCATTAAAAAAGTCCAAAATCTCCGAAAAATGTCGGGTCAAGGGTTAATGTCATCTTATATTAATGCATTTAACACATATATGAAATATAGAAGCCATAGTAAACTGGTGGTGTCCTCCACTCACGTATAGCAAAACAGGTCAGGAATTTACTTACAAAGAAGTCTAACATTGCAAAAACACTCTATTATTAGCCAGTAAATTGTGCATTTGTAAGTTGTTCTCTGTTATTAAGCGACTAAGGCACTTTGAGTAAATAATCTGTGCAAGTTACTATCCGTTCAAGTTACTAGTGCTTCCTTAGCTGCCATGATTTTAAGTTTGTTTTGTTTACTGATGTGTGGACGCCTGAAGGGTATAAATGTTTCTTTAGTAACTGCAGCTTCACACTGGGGGTGTGCAATATTTTGGATTATTTGGCATTCGCTGTAATGCACTCTGTGCATTCCATTGAATGTCAAATGATGCAAAGTATGGTATAGGATTTCATTTGAGCACTTATTTTTGTATAGCTGGATGGAATGAGCTCATAGCTGTTGAAGATCCAAGTATTAAATAAACCACTAGTTTTAAAACCAAAGCAGTTTAGCTGATGGCTAATAAAGTTATATTTCAGTTTCGGAATGTTTTGTGTGCCATGTTGTTTTACGAGTTGTTGGAATTGGCTAACCAAGGTGATTCCACTGTTCATAAAAAAATGTAATATAGCACCCAAAGTAAACAAACTATGCACCACAGGAACACTCGCCAGCAAATCAGTTAAATGCATTTCGTGGTGTCTGGCAGGTTATGTTAGGATTAACATGGCATATTCTGTCCATGATTTGTATCTTCGTGGCAACTGTCATATGTGACCTTAATCAGTTATGTTTACGGTTGTTAGTTGGTTGATTGTGACAACTGATGCGTGCAAGGTACATACTCGATTGTGACTAGTTTATACTTTGGAGGAAACATTATATTTTTATTCAGTTGTAAGTTATACATATAATGGTTTTAATAGAAATATCTACTGTAAATATTTACTTCATATTATTATTATTATTAACTGTAAATTTGAACACACTTGAGTCATGTAATTATTATTTACGGATGTTTAAGGTCACATATTTATGCACAATGGCTAATCATGACCGTGACAGTTTTACGAGTGGAGGAAGCCGGAGTACCCGGAGAGAACCACCGAGCAACGACAAGCAGCTGCCAGCTCCCCAACATCGTAACTCCGCACTGCAGCACAGGCCGGGTTAGATTGGTTGAAGACATGCGTACCATCGACGTGCAGTACGCCTTAGTACACACCGTCATCGTGCCCCCGCGTGGGCAATGGGGAAGAAGTGTCTTGCCCAAGGACACAAAGTGGTTTCCGCAGGTGGGATTCGAACCCAGGACCTCTCAGCTTACAGCCTGCACCTCTACCTACTGAGCCACCACACTCCCCACTTCAGTCATGTAGAAGAAATATTCATACTGCTCATTTGTCTATACTTCAGGCCTACCGTAAGCCCATGGAAAGTGTTCCAGTCGTGCTAATTGCTTCTCCAAGTTAAAATACAGGCATGTCAAGAGAGTTGTAATTCCCAGCCAAAATTGCCCCATAACAGCAGGAATACTTAAACAGTTTGTTTTTTTCTGTAGCCAAATGCAAATGTCAAGTGAACTTAATTCAGTGTCAGTATGTACTCTAGGATTAAGAGTTAGGGACATCATTTTTATGTCTATAGTTTTGCTGATAAAATGCTGTTATGTGAAAAATTTTTGAAGAAGGCTTTTCCATCCGCTATCGTAAGCTTAACTCATACAAACCTGGGATATAAGAGTGAATTTTTTGAACATCATATACTGCTCAAGAGTTTTTCTGGTCAGGTATTGTCTGCATAACACTTGACTAGACCTAGACACAGCTGTTAAGATTTAATGACTTCATGCTGACGACTGTCCAGAACCAAAAGTGCATATATTATATGTAAAGTACATATAAAGTGGTATATTACATCTTGAAGACTTGACTTCACACTTCTATGTTAACCCTTAATGCAACGCATGCGATATCAAAATTTTTTCAAATTTTTCCAAAAAATGTCAGTAAAACCATGTCATGTGACAGGATTTCTCTTACAGCTGAAAAAAGTATAAGTTGGGCACATTTAATCAAATTTGCTGCTTGTAAATGGTGTGGATTTTTTCACCAATGATGTCTTGAGTTAAATTTAGTTAAATTTTTCATGAAATATAAGTTTGATGAAAATTATCTTGAAAGTACTCAACGGATAAAATGGTTAATGAATGAAATTGTAGGAAAAGGATGGAATATAATGGTATGATTATCTCAGTGGACCTTATAAAATGGTCAAATTCAGTATGTGTATTTGTGTTGGAAATGGACAGGTAAAAAAAATGATAAATATTCTACAACTAATTCTAGCTTCATTATAGCTGTCAGTAATATAACAAAAGTTGTTAAGAATCTACAAGTTGTATAACACCCTTCTCTGCTTTTTTTGTAATTAATAACAATGAAGGAAGACTAAATTAGACAGTTCTAGGTTACAAGCTCTAATGATCATAGTTCTGTATCATTGACACCAACTGTATGATATGTACTGTTTTGTTTTCTCTTTGGATGACTAATTATACCTGACTGAAAGTGTGCCAATTATTGACTTATGGGGGATGCCTTATCTTAATATGTTGACTTTCGTTTCATCTGATTATACTGACTTTCCACTTTGTTCAGTCTGTCCTCAATAATTTCCCACTACCATGGAATTGTTTTCTTTTACCAGACTATTCACTAGATTACAAGGAGATAATGACAAGGAAATACTGAGACTGAGATAATTCTACATGAAGCAACTTTAATTTCTGAACCGTCTTTGTACAGAAAGCCACAAAGAAGGATCTGAAGTGCAGCTGTAATTGCTACTGAAAATTGTTGTTCAATATTTTTTATATATTGGACATTAACCTTTTCACTAACGAATTGTCTGCACCTGCCTGAGTAAATTACAATTCGAGCAGTTGAAAAAAAAATTTCAACAAAACCATATCATGTGATACCTCATTGGTACAAGGACATCAAGCTTGTTCCAATGAAAGGTTACCCGATATGATTTTGTTGAAACATTTTAAAAAATCTTTTAAAAATACAATTAAATTTTAATATCATGTGCATTGGGTAAAGGATTTTATTTTTATTTAATATTATTTGTTTTACAAAGATTGGCAAACAAGTTATGCAACTTATATTAACACCTCTCCTTGGCCCAATGGTGCAGTTGTGTTGAATGACCTTTGTAGTGGCAACTTTGTGGCCTCGTTCTTCATGAATACTACGAAGGGATCTTTAGCCTTCACAGAGTGTCTCTCTCTCCACACATAGGACAACCTTTTAACGTCCTCCACCTGATAGGGCAGTATGATGTGACAGCATCAACCCCATAATTGATGTTGACAGAGAGTGTTCGGTTACCTCAAGAACTTTCCCCGACCAGGAATTGATCAAGGGACCTCTGACATGAGAGGCCAGTGCACTTATCCACTTGGCCACTATTCTCTAACGGATTCAGGACACTATCAACATCTAGGATCATATCAGTGTAGTTTCACAGGTGGAGGCATCTGGAGTGCACAGAAACTGATTGAATAGTAGCATACAACTGTAAAAATTTTGAACAAACTGGTCAGCACAAGAGAAGGTTGATCTTGATTCACATGTTGAAAGATATGTGTACTATCAATGTGCAACATGCTTTAGCACAAAAGGGTGACAAAATTTCCTGGGATAACACCCACTCCTCTCCTTCATTCCCTGACAATTATGCCATCTCATTTCCTTTGCTGTGAGGGTGACACTTTAAAATTGTTTCATAAATATTTTAACAAGAGCACCAGCACCGCCTAGCGGGGCAACATACGCCCGTCAAAATTGGAACATGGACAAGTTTCTCTGGGGTAAAGTTTGAAATTTTTGTTGTCTCCACTATGTCTCCCTCCCCTCCAATCATTGCCCATTCCCCTGCTCTGTCTCGGGTAAAGGGTAATTCACCTATTTTCATATTAAGCAATCTGAGGTCTTCACAAAATAAAAACGAGATATCATGCTCATATTAAATTTCAAAAGAATCTGATTAAGTTCACAGACTGTAGAGCACAGAAAGCATAATTTGACCGATTTCTAAGTATGAAAAGGGCAATAACTCCTACGGAAATCGGCAAACATGACCCAAATCTGCACTTGTGTGAGATACCATGCTCATGAAGCCGCATATTAAATTTCAAAAGAATCCGATTAAGTTCACGGACTGTAGAGGACAGAAAGCATAATTTGACTGATTTCTAAGTATGAAAAGGGCAATAACTACTAAGAAAACATCCGAACACGGCCCAAATATGAACTTGTGTGAGATATTATGCCCATGAAGCTGCATATTAAATTTGAAAAGAATCTGATTAAGTTCACGGTCTGTAGAGCAAGGAAAGCATAATTTGCCTGATTTCTAAGTATTAAAGGGCAATAACTCCTACGGAAATCAACAAACATGACCCGAATTTGCACTTGAGCGAGATACCATGCTCATGGAGCTGCATATTAAATTTCAAAAGAATCCTATTAAGTTCACGGACTGTAGCATAATTTGACTGATTTCTAAGTATGAAAAGGGCAATAACTCCTAAGAAAACAACCGAACACGACCCAAATATGAACTTGTGCGAGATATTATGGCCATGAAGCTGCATATTAAATTTGAAAAGAATCTGATTAAGTTGACGGTCTGTAGAGCACGGAAAGCATAATTTGCTCGATTTCTACGTATTAAAGGGGGAATAACTACTAGGAAAACTGTCGAACATGACCCAAATTAGAACTTGCACAAGATCTTATTCTGGTTTTGCAGTATATCAAACATTTTTTAAATCCGATTGAAAGCACGCTCTGTAGAGCATGGAATACAACTGTCCCCGGACGGACATATGGACAACGGACAGATGGACAGATGGACAGCGCCATAAGATAATAAGAAAAATTATTACAATGAACCCTTTGACGATGGAAAACAGGAGGTTACATCACAATTTAAAAGTGTTCTGTACTAAAAATGCTGCCGTCATTGTTTTAAATGTGTAAATTTTCATCAACAGAAATTACTGTCATTTTTAAAACCAGAGGATCAAGTGACCCTAAAACACTCACCTGAGTCAAGTTTTCTACAAGAAATAGGGTTATAGTGTGAGGAGATTAGAAAGACATAGTCAAAAAGAAAGTGTCACCGTGTACATTGTGTGCATATCGCAATGATGAACATCAGCAAAAGCATGCTGAAAAAGGATGTCAGTTTTTCAAGCCTCACTAGCCTTCCCAGCACACAGCCTACATCAGGCTTGAAATTAGGTCGAAAAATGTCAAAAGACCCCCTCGGTTGGTTAAAATTTGTGGTTGAAAATGAGGGAAATATTAAGTGTGCTCGAAGTCATCAGCTGTGTAAAGAAACAAGTGAAATGGCAATCAACAAGGATATGATTGAGATAGTTGTTTTCTGACAAATTAGGAGTTTTCTGCTTGTGTATCCTTGCACACTCACAAATAGATGTAATCATTAATGAAACCTGAGGCTCAAGTGAGCTTAAACGCTCACCTGGCTCAGGTTGTCAAAAGAGATGAGTGTATCAGTAAGTGACCGGCATACAGAGCCCAAATATTAACCCAGGGACTCGATTTGAACATACTTGAATCTGACACCCCTAAAGATGTCACACACCAAAT
This sequence comes from Pictodentalium vernedei, assembly GCA_031216915.1. Classification (NCBI taxonomy): domain Eukaryota; kingdom Metazoa; phylum Mollusca; class Scaphopoda; order Dentaliida; family Dentaliidae; genus Pictodentalium; species Pictodentalium vernedei. The sequence goes on from CM062296.1 coordinate 569,895,456, forward strand.
ATGAGAAGATTCTAACAAGTGGATCCCAAGAAGATTTTTCAAGAAATTTTCTCACATTACACTGAGTAAAACCATGGGCCCCAATAGAGCCCAAATATTAACCCCAGGGAGGGCCCAATTTGAACAAACTTGAATCTGACCAAAAAATTGACCCAGGGACTCGATTTAAACAAACTTGAATCTGACCCCCTAGAGATGTTGTATACCAAATATGAAAGAATCCTGACTGGTGGATCTGAAGAAGATTTTAAAAGAAATTTTCTCATATTGCACTACATTAAACTTTGGGCTCCAATAAAGAGCCCAAATACCAACCCAGGAATTCAATTCCCCAAGAGATGTTGTATACCAAAGATCAAAAGAATCTGACTGGTGGATCTGAAGAAGATTTTTAAAGATTATTCCCCATATTGCACTAAGTTAAAATTCAGACCAACATGGGGAGCCCAAATATTAACGTAGGGACTCGATTTGAACAAACTTGAATCTGACTCCACCTCCCCCCCCCCCCCCCCCCCAAAGAGCCTGTAAATGCTCACCTGGTAGAACTACATATAAAAATGTGATTTCCCATAGGCTTTCCATAGTAACTATGAGCTGCCATTGTGGCCATGTTTGCAACATTACATCAACATTACATTAGGGTCATTGGTAGAAGATGTCCAGTCCTCAAGCATGTGAAGTTTCAAAACATTTGACCTTGTAGTTTCTGAGAAGAAGAGTTTTCAAAATCGACCAATCAGAATCAAAGAATGCTTCTGGTGGGCCACATTTTGCATCCAACAGGAATAAAATGAGTAACAGTTGTAGAGAACCTCTCATAGATCATGCCTGCCAAGTTTGGTTCATATTGGCTCAGCAGTTCTAGAGAAGAAGATGAAAATGTGATTTCCTATAGGGTTTCTATAGTAACTATAAGCTGCAATTGTAGCCATAATTGCAACTCAATGAAGATTAAATGAGGATCATTGGTAGAGGGTGTACCAGTCATCAGTCACATTAAGTTTCAAAACATTTGGCCTTGTAGTTTCAAAGAAGATTAAATATTTTGAAATTTACAATTTTTGCAGACAGTATTCTCTTTCAAATAGCTTTGGATAGGTAGAGAGTTACAGGAAACACAATATTTTATTCAAATAATTTGTCATATCTTAAAAGATATCATAATTGACTGGTCAGCTCTACATGATGGGAAAACAAAATAAACAAAACTTCCATGCTTTACAAACACCTGTCAGCAATCAGTATTCCTGATAAGTAACTTGAGAGTAATTCATGTATTAACATAATTACAGCTGAATACTTATTTATTTATTTATTGGTGTTTAAGGTCACATACTTATGCACAATGGCTGATCATGACCATGACAGTTTTACGGGTGGAGGAAGCTGGAGTACCTGGAGAGAACCACCGAGCAATGATGAGCAGCTGCCAGCTCCCCAACATCGTAACTCTGCACTGCTGCACACGCAGGGTTAGATGGGTTGAAGACTTGCGCACCATCGACGTGTAGTACGCCTTAGTACACGGCATCATCGTGCCCCCATGTGGACAATCGGGGTAAAGTGCCTTGCCCAAGGACACAACGTGGGAGTCTGAATCAGTCGCTCAGACGGTCACCCATCCGAGGACTAACCGGGCTCGACGTTGCTTAACTTCGGTGATCTGACGAGAACCGGTTACCACAATGCCACTGCGCACCTGAAAACTTATTTACATGTATACACAATATTTTGGGTTTTTTTCCTAGTTTTCAGTGGAGAAAAGTGGAACCAACCCTTACCCGATTCTCAAAAAACAAGTATTTTGCTGACAGTACTGATCTTCGTGCAGACAGGAGAGGCATCGGGTTAAGCACTAGAAAATAACCTCTGGCGGCCACATATTTCCATCCTCTCATAGACCATTCCTGTCAAGTTTTGGTCAGTAGTTCCAGAGAAGAATATGTGATTTCCAGGGGGCACGATGACGCTGTGTACTAAGGCGTACTGCACGCCGATGGTGCGCATGTCTTCAACCAATCTAACCCTGCCTGTGCTGCAGTGCGGAGTTACGATGTTGGGGAGCTGGCAGCTGCTCGTCGTTGCTCGGTGGTTCTCTCCGGTTTCTCCCACCTGCAAAACCGTCACCGACACGATATGACCTTGGCTGTTAATGTGTCATTAAACCCCAGTAAATAAATATAAATAAATAATGTGATTTTCCATAGGGTTTCTGTGGTAACTATAAGCCACAATTGCGGGCATGTTTGCAACTCATGCAACATTAAATGAGGATCATTGGTAGAGAGGGGTCACAGTCATCGACCATGTGAAGTTTCAAAACATTTGGCCTTGGGGGTTCAGAGGAGAAAATTTTTTCAAAATCCATCAATCAGAATCAGAGATATCTCTGGTGGCCATATTTTCCAACCAATGGGAACAAAAAGAGGATCGTTTCTAGAGGTCCTCCTACATACCATTCCTGCGAAGTTTGGTTCACGTTGGCTCAGTAGTTCCAGAGTTGAAGATGAAAAGGTGATTTCCCATAAGGTTTCAATAGTAACTATTAGCCACAATTGTGGCCATGTTTGCAACACGATCAACATTAAATGAGAATCATTGGTAGAGGGTGTCCCAGTAATCAAGCATGCAAAGTTTCAATACATTTGGCCCTGTGGTTTCAGAGGAGAACATTTTTCAAAATTTACGAATCAGGATTAAAAAATGCTTCTGGCAGCCATGTTTTTCGATGCACGGTAACAAAATGAGGAGCGTTTGTAGAGGACCTGCCATAGACTATCCCTGCCAGGTTTGGTTCAGTCGGCTCAGTAGTTCCAGAGAAGAAGATGAAAATGTGATTTCCCATAGGGTTTCTATAGTAACTATAAGCTGCAATTGTGGCCATGTTTACAACCCGATCAACATTAAATGAGGATCGTTGGAAGAGGGGATCCCAGGCATGTTTTATGTAAAGTATCAAAACATTTGGCCTGGCAGTTTCAGAGGAGATTTTTGAAAATCCACCAACCAGAATCAAAGAATGCCTCTGGTGGCCATGTTTCTCAACCGATGGGAACAAAATGAGGATCGTTTGTAGAGGACCTCCCATAGACCATTCCTGCCAAGTTTGGTTCACACCGGCTCAGCAGTTACAGAGAAGAAGATGAAAATGTGAAATGTTTACGGATGCCGGCCGCCAAGTGATGAAAAAAGCTCACATGGCCTTTTAGGCCAGGTCAGCTAAAAATGAAAAGATTCTGACTGGTGGATCTGAAGAAGAGCCCAAATATCAACCCAGGGATCCAATTTGAACAAACTTGAATCTGACCCCCTCAGAGACATGGTATACCAAATATCAAAAGAATCTGACTGGTGGATCTGAAGAAGAAGATTTTTAAAGACCATTGCACTAAGTAAATTAACCCAGGGTCTCAATTAATAAGCTAATTCCCCACATTGCCCTATGTTAATTATTTTAGGCTCCTTATTAAGATTTTTAAAGATTATTCCCCATATTGCACCAAGTTAATATTTGGGCTTCCACAAGGAGCCCAAAAATTAACCCAGAACTCAATTTGAACAAACTTCAATCTGACCCCTGTAGAGATGTTGTATACCAAGTATTAAAAGAATCTGAGTGTTTGATCTGAAGAAGATTTTTAAATCTTATTTACCATAGCACCCTAAGTTAATTATTTGGGCTCCTCTGTTGAGCCCAAATATGAACCGAGGGGATCGATTTGAACACACTTGTATTTGACCATCTTATGGATGCTGTATATCAAATATCCAAAGATTCTGATCAGCGGTTCTGAAGAAAAAGTTTTTTTCAATTTTTGCAAATATGCTGACTCAGCATTTTTTCACACGCCCCTACAGAACACCGACACAACCGATGGCCTTTTTTTTTTAATCCATTCTACTGGTCAAAAGGATGCTTCATACCAAATAACAGTTCTCTGTTCTGTGCAGTTTGGAAAATATGGGCATTTGAATTTTTTCTATTTTTAGCCTATAGGGTAATAATAATAATAATAATAATAGATATTTATATAGCGCTCATTTCACAATAATAAAAAGTTCCATGGCGCTTTACAAGAAAAATCATGGTTACATGTGACAGTACTTCTGTACTGTAGATTTGCATAGTGCTACGCGGAAATCACTCCGAGTATGGTTTACCAAAAAGATAGGTTTTCAGTACCGATTTGAAAGCACTTGGCGCAGTCTGTCGCACTGAAATGGGTAGCTCATTGAAAAGCCTAGGTGCACTATGAGAGAAGGAGCGGCCACCATATGATACCAAGTTGCAGGTAGTCTCTTCAAGCAAGTCATGCATAGAAGACCTTAACGTGCGTTTAGGCTCATACGGAACCACTAGGTCGCTTATATAAGCCGGGGTCAGATCACAGCAGCGAGCCCTGTGTGCAAAAAGTAAGACCTTGAACTGAATCCGTGATGAAATAGGAAGCCAATGAAGATCTTTCAGGACTGGAGTTATGTGTTGGCGCCGCTTCGTCAGTGAGACAATACGGGCAGCTGTGTTCTGTATTTGTTGCAACCTTTGTATCTGCTTGCCTGGAAGCCCATACAACAATGAGTTGCAATAATCTAAGCGTGATGTGATAAATGCATGCACCAGGCACACTGCAGCCTTCTTCGTCAAAATTTTTCGAGAGCGACCCAGTTTACGGAGGTACCAGTTGGCAGACTGACATATTTTGGTAATATGATCAGCCATAGTTAGGTGTCTGTCGAAAGAGACACCTAAATTCCGAACCTTAGTTGACGGATTAATCACTACATCACCAACCATGAGCCGTGGCAGAGTGTCTGGTGCGGGTCTGAATCTTGAGGAAAATACTATCAGCTCAGTTTTTTCGTCATTTAATTTAAGTTTGTTTTGTAGCATAAATGCTCTCACTTCCTTAATACAGTTTTCGAGACGCATAAACTGTGTGGCTGTATCTTCATAATCAATGGGGTTAAATTCTACATATAACTGGGAGTCGTCAGCGTAAAAGATGCACTCAATACCGTGTGAGCGAATAATGGCGCCCAGAGGCTGCATATAAAGGGTGAATAAAATTGGGCCGAGAACGGAACCCTGGGGTACCCCAAATTCAAGTGAGGCTATTTCAGATTTGTTGCCATCAACGGTAACACACTGGGTTCGGTTACTCAAATAAGATCGAAACCAATCTAGTGCTGATCCTTCTATTCCTAGCTGAGAAAGTCGTTCAAAAAGAATTTCATGGTCAATCGTGTCGAATGCGGCTGAAAGGTCAAGTAGCACCAACGCAACACCTTTTTTGTTGTCAATAGATTCCAAAACCGCATTTTGGACTGAGAGAAGGGCAGTCTCTGTTGAATAACCAGGTCTATATGCAGACTGCTTAGGGTCAAGTAAACAATTATCGTCCAAATGCGCACGCAGTTGTTGTGCAATGACTTTTTCTATAATCTTGGAGATAAAAGGAAGATTCGAGACCGGGCGATAATTTTTCAGCATTGTGGGATCAAGAGATGTTTTTTTAAGAAGTGGGGTAACAAGAGCTGTTTTCAGACTAGGCGGTAGATAGCCAGAACTCACTGAGTTGTTAACAATTTCTGTAATGCTGCCAATGAGTACGGGAAGAGATGTTTTAAGGAGTGTAGTTGGTATCGGATCCAGATCACAAGTTTTTGATGGTGAAGACATTATGATTTTTTGAACAGTCTTCTCTGAAACCGTGTGAAAATGAGTTAGTTTTGAGGATGGGTTGACAGTTTGAAAGGGCTGGTCAGGTTGCCTATTCTCCGTATCTGCCTTATCCAAAGACTCCCTGATGTTTTTAATCTTTGTGATAAAAAACTCTGAGAACGCATTTGCGACCTCTGTTTTGGAAAGATGATCGGAGAAATTATGGGTTTCTTTGGCTTCCAGTGACTTTAGGATCTTGAAGAGCTGTTTTTGGTCAGATTCACAAGCGGAAATTTTCTCACTCAAATATTGCTTTTTTAGGTGGTTTATCAAGTTTTTAACTTTTTTACATTGTTGTTTAAACAACTCATGATGCACAGTCAACTTAGTTTTACGCCATTTCCGTTCGAGTTGATGGCGCAAACGCTTAGCCGACCGTACTGCAGAATTGATCCAGGGACGAATGGCTTTTAGAGTAAAGGTTCTTGATAAAATGGGGGCCATTTCATCAAGTACCCACGAGGTTACGAAAAAAACTTTTTCAGGCATCAATCAAGTACTTTGGACCCACTTATGCTACATGCCAAATTTGGTTCAAATCGGCCCATCAGTTCTTGAAATAGAAATTTTGGGCGGAGCCCAAAATGGGTATGTGCCCACAGAGAGCCCAAGTATTGATGTACCAACTTCTCTTGAAGTTCATGAGAAGATGATTTTTAAAGATCTTTAGGCTTTGGAATCATTGACCAGAGCCCGAAGAAGGCAGCCGCTTCATTTGAACAAAATAGAAAGGGTATACCCCAGGGATGGTTTGTGCAATATATTTTTGAATTTGGCTGAATGGCCAGGAATGGCCGTGAAGAAGAAGCCAAGTTTGCAAAAGTTAACGGACGACGGACACCAGGTGATGGCAATACCTCACACTGACTTGCAGTCAGGTGAGCTAAAAATTCTCTTTGGTGGATCTGAAGATTTTCCTCAAATTACACCAAGTAAAGATTCTGGTTCCCATAAAGAGCACAAATATGAATCCAGGGCCCTAATTTGAACAAAATTAAATCTAACCCCACTAAGGACACTGTATACCAAATATCAAAAGATTCAGGCTCTCAGAGGGAGTATAAATAAGAACCCAGGGACTTGATTTGTACCATCGAATATAGGATCCTCCTAAGGATGGTAACTGCTAAATATCAAATAATTCTGATGGGTAGCTCTAGAGAATTTTTTGAAAAGTGATAACTCAGAATTTTTCCTTCATACCTCCCCCCCCCCCCCCCCCCCCCCACCCACCCCCATGACACAACTGAAAACTTTTTACCCCGTGCAAATCTACTGGTTCTAAGGATGCTTTACAACAAATAACTATACTTTGTCTCGTGCAGTGGGAAAATATTGGCATTTGAATAATTTAAATAAATAAATAATACATATCAATCACATTTGGTTAAAATTGGCCCACAGGTTCGGAAAATAAAAATTTGAGGTGGGGTAAAAAATATTGTCCCTCCCAGCACAAGCCCAAATAATGGTGAGAAACTTTCTTTGAACAAACTTAAATTTTGAATGCACAAGGAAGCTGCATACGAGATTTCAAAGCATTGTGACTGGTTGTTAATGAAATGATTATTGAAGAATATCGTGTTTTGGGGGTATTGCCCCATCCCATCAGATTCTGCAACTTCAATTGAACAAGCTTTAAAGGGTATCCCCAAAGATAATTTGTGCAAAGTTTGGTTAGGTTTAGTCCAGTGGTTTTGAATGAGAAGAACTAGATGGTATCATTTGTGTGCACAGCACACTACAGTATATTCCCGCATTTGCATTCTTGATTATTGGTTAATGCTTGATACAGACAGAAATGAAAAGGTATTATATAAAATTTGAAACCTTTATGCGATTCTACAGACCCTACGTGAACATATGAACACACTTTCAATGTTTTGAATTAAGCCCCTAGGAGCGTTTTGCAGGAAACTGATTCTCTAATGACAAAAGTGGCACAATGGGAGCCATATGGGGCCAGATACAAAATTCAAAACCTTTATGCACATCTAGAGACTCTACCTGAACATATGAACACACTTTAAGCGTCTTGATTTAAACCCCTTGGAGTCTTTTGTCAGAAACTGATTCTCTAATGACAAAAGTGGTGCTACGGGCACCACATGGGCTGAATTAAAAATCCCAAACCTCTAAGCACATCTAGAGTCCCTACCTGAACATATGAACACACTTTCAGCGTTTCAAATTAAACCCCTAGGAGCCTTTTGCTGGAAACTGATTCTCTATTAACAAAAGTGGTGCTACAAGTGCCACACGGGGTCAAATCAAAATTCCAAAACTTTTATGCACATCTAGAGACCCTAACGGAATTTATCAACACACTTTCAACGTTTCAAATTTTAACACCTAGGAGCTTTTGCCGGGATACTGATTCTCCAACAACAAAAGTGGCGCTACGGGCACCACTTGGGCCCAAATTAAAAATCCAAAACCTTTATGCACATCTAGACATCCCACTGGAACATATAAACACACTTTCCATATTTTGAATTAAAACCCATGGGAGCTTTTTGCCACAAACCCATTCTCTAATAACAAAAGTGGCGCTTCGGGTGCCATACAGAGCTGAATCAATTGAAAGTGTCAATGACACTGTAGCTCAACTTGTTAAGACATGTACATGTATAGTGTGTGACACAGAAATGACAAACATCTAGGTAATGACCTGATAACAAAGATACATATAAAATATTATAACAGTCTGTACATAAATACTGACCGTAGCCTGTAACAAACGTATAGGTAAAGAACTGTAAAGGTGGGCGGCAGTCAGATGCTAAACTAGAAAAGAAATCTTTGGAGTCCCAGAGTGGGTCTGACTGAACCCCAAAATATTTGTTCTCATAGCACAGTGATAACAAAGGCACCCCAAAACACTTGTTCCTGTCCCAAGGTGATAACAAAGGTACCCAAGAAGTTTCGTGAAGATCGGTTCATAAGTACGGCCTCTAGCCTGAGCCGTATAGAAGTTGTGTACAAAAAACTGATTGGACTTAATTTCGGTACAAAATGGCCACTGACAGCCATCTTGAATTTTGGACCGCACCCAGAAACACTCGTTCTCGTCCCAAGGTGATAACAAAGGTACTCAAGAAATTTCGTGAAGATCGGTTCATAAATACAGCCTCTAGCCCGAGCTGTATTGACATGTGCACTTACTGTGTATAAGTAGCACTGAATAATTCAAAGTTCATCTAATCTGCACGAGAAAAAACCTCGTATTATATGTGATGTATTCCATGTTACTAAACCTTCATTCAAAAATTTATTCAAATCAGAACCTTCATATAGAAGTTCTGTACTAAAAACTGATTGTACCTAATTTTGGTACAAAATGGTCGCCGACAACCATCTTGAATTTCGGGCCGCATACAAAAACACTCGTTCTCATCCCACGGTGATAACAAAGGTATCCAAGAAGTTTCATGAAGATCGGTTCATAAATACAGCCTCCAGCCCTAGCCGTATTGACATGTGCACTTACAGTGTATAGGTAGCACTGAATAAATCAAAGTTCATCTGATTTGCATAATTTCTGCACGAGAAAAATACCTGTATTATATGTGATGTATTCCATGTTACTAAACATTCATACAGAAATTTATTCAAATCAGAACTTTCATACAGAAGTTCTGTACAAAATCTGATTGCACTAATTTTGGTACAAAATGGTTGCTGGTGGCCATCTTGAATTTTGGACTGCACCCAAAAACACCCGTTCTCATCCCAAGCTGATAACAAAGGTACCCAAGAAGTTTCGTGAAGATCAGTTCCTAGCCCGAGCCGTATTGACATGTGCACTTACTGTGTATAAGTAGCACTGAATAAATCAAAGTTCATCTAATCTGCACGAGAAAAAACCTTGTATTATATGTGATGTATTCCATGTTACTAAACCTTCATTCAAAAATTTATTCAAATCAGAACCTTCATATAGAAGTTCTGTACTAAAAACTGATTGTACCTAATTTTGGTACAAAATGGTCGCCGACAACCATCTTGAATTTCGGGCCACATACAAAAACACTCGTTCTCATTCCACGGTGATAACAAAGGTACCCAAGAAGTTTCATGAAGATCGGTTCATAAATACAGCCTCCAGCCCTAGCCGTATTGACATGTGCACTTACTGTGTATAAATAGCACTGAATAAATCAAAGTTCATCTAATTTGCATAATTTCTGCACGAGAAAAAAACCTGTATTATATGTGATATATTCCATGTTACTAAACATTCAAACAGAAATTTATTCAAATCAGAACTTTCATATAGAAGTTCTATACAAAAAACTGATTTCACTAACTAAAGTACAAAATGGCTGCTGGTGGCCATCTTGAATTTCGGACCGCACCCCAAAACACCCATTCTCGTCCCACGGTGATGACAAAGGTACTCAACAAGTTTCGTAAAGATCGGTTCATAAATACAGCCTCTAGCCCAAGCCGTATTGGCATTTGCAGTTACAGTGCTGAATGTAACACTAAATAGATCAAAGTTAGTCTAACTGGCATAATTTATGCACGAGAAAAAAACCTGTATTATATGTGATGTATCCCATGGTACTAAACATTCACACAAAAAATCATTCAAATCAGCGCTTTCATATGGAAGTTCTGTGTAAAAATCTGATTGCATCTAATTTTGTACAAAATGGCTGCCAGTGGCCATCTTGAATTTCAGACCGGACCCCAAAACACTCGTTCTCGTCCCACTGTGATAACAAAGGTACCCAAGAAGTTTTGTGAAGATCGGTTTATAAATACGGCCTCTAGCCCGAGCCGTATTGGCATTTGCACTTACAGTGCTGAAAGTAACACCAAATAAATCAAAGTTATTCTAAGTTGCATAATTTACGCACGAGAAAAAAACCCGTATTATATGTGATGTATCCCATGGTACTAAACATTCATACCCAAGAAGTTTCGTTACGATCGATTCATAAATACGGCCTCTAGCCCGAGCCCTGTTGACGGCGCGACGGAGGGCCAGACGGATGGACAGACAGACGGACAGATGGACGGACAGACGACGGGCCATGACAATACCTCATATTTGGCTTCGCCAAAGTTGAGCTAAAAACAAAAACCTTTATGATCATGTGGAGACCCTACCAAAACATATTAACACACTTTCAACATTTCGAATTAAAACCCCCAGGCACCTTTCGCCACAAACCGATTCTCAAAACAACAAAAGTGGCGCTACGGATTCCCCACGGGGGCCGAATTAAAAATCCAAAACCTTAATGAACATCTAGAGATCCTACTGGAACATATTAACACACTTTCAACCTTTTGAATTAAAAATCCTAGGAGCCTTTCACCACAAATCGATTCTCAAACTGGCGCTACAGGTGCCCCATGGAGCTGAATCATAAATCTGAAAGCTTTATGTACATCTAGAGACCCTACTGGAACATATTAACACACTTTGAATGTTTCGAATTAAAACCCCTAGGAGCCTTCCCCTGTAAACTGATTTTCTAACAATAACAACAAAAGTGCTGCTACGGGCACAACACGGGGGCCGAATTAAAATTCCAAAACCTTCATGCACATCTACAGATGCTACCTGAACACCTCAGCATAGTTTAAATGTTTTGAATTACATACTCTTGGTGATATGAAGTTTGGACATAAAGACGAGACAGATGGGGTGGATGGGATGGATGGGATGGATGGGATGGACGGGATAGACGGACGGATGGAGATCACCAAAATATCCCCACTTTTTTTCAAATATGCGAGGAGAATAATATACAAAATTAACAGACGACATATGCCGGACGCAAAATGATGGCAATAGCTCACAATGAATAGGTAAGGTGAGCTAAAAAGGGTTTTCTTTGCCATTTTAAGTTATCAGAGTATTCTGTATTAAAAAGAAAATAAAAAGGATAGGTGAATGTGAGTGTTTGGGCTTGGTGCATATGTATCTATGTAACTCTGTAGGTAAACGCTGCCGTGGATACAATTAGAATGTTTATAACACTTGTATTACAGCTCCTTTGTTTTCTATTCACATTTTCAATGTTACTCAACCAACAATGGTCTATTGTGCACATATACTACTCAAAGTTTGCTGAGCACCAAGTACATCCAACTACCTGTTTTCCGTTTTAGTTGAAATATTGTAATGAAAAGTGTATAAATTTTTTATTTAACCACAGTTACTGGAAGTTGTGGATACAACCTCTTTTTTCACTGATAACAATGAAAGCACCACGTCAGTCCTGACCCCGTGTTACACATCAGTAGTCTATATAGTTAATAATAGACAAGTAATGAAAGCTTTTTTGCCCTGACCGATACCCCCTTCCCAGTTCATTTGTGAATTCGTTCATTGAACAAAGATTCATCAACACAGTTTTCTTGTACAGCTATCCACAAGGTATTTAACTTCATGTTTATCATGCATTAATAATCAAATCATCATGCTACGGCTTCTTTATTTGATAAAAAAAACTCTCTGTTCGACTTTTTTGTCCGCGACTCGACGCCATTAGAACAACAATGATGGCGTGACATTTCGTTGCTAGGCTGTACAAAAGTTAACCCGGAAAGCAAAACTACGCACTGCGTTGTTCTTGTGCTGCAGACGACTGAACAGAAGAATAATGGATGTGGGCTATAATGTAAGAGTCTTCCCTGCAAAACAATTGTTGCACCCCTGTACTCGAGTTCTATTTATTGTCAAGGCACAACCAACCTGTCCGAACTTAAAAAAACAACTGGTGGTTAATTTAAGACAGCGCTACCTTGTTGTCAGAAGTTGAAAATGCAGGAAGCTTTGAAAGGAATATGTATTGGCGGGCGGAAAGGATATTAGATGTAGGCTATGGGCCTATATGACAGACAGGGAGGGGTCAGAGTGATCTGTATAAAAAGGAAATTCTATTGCATCTCTTTTTTACAATGCCAGCTAGGAATCGTGACATTGACAACATTTAAATTTAATGCTGAACAACCTTAATCATATTAGTGTATTAGGCCCACTAGCCTACATGCTGTTTGAAACGTGGAGCAGGGGGGGGGGGGGGGTGAATGGGTTGGAAGCGGCGAGGCTTGTTGTAGGCATATATTATTCAGACGAAACACTTGGCCGATTAAGCGTAGTTTCGCTTTCCGGGTTAACTTTTGTACAGCCTAGCAACGAAATGTCACGCCATCATTGTTGTTCTAATGGCGTCGAGTCGCGGACAAAAAAGTTGAACGGAGAGTTTTTTTTATCAAATAAAGAAGCCGTAGTATGAGGATTTGGTTATTAATTAATGATAAACATGAAGTTAAATACCTTGTGGATAGCTGTACAAGAAAACTGTGTTGATGAATCTTTGTTCAATGAACAAATTCACAAATGAACTTGGAAGGGGGTATCGGTCAGGGCAAAATAGGCTTTCATTACTTGTCTATTCTTATATAGACTACTGATGTGTAACATGGGGTCAGGACTGACATGGTGCTTTATCAGTGAAAAAAGTGGTTGTATCCACAACTTCCAGTAACTGTGATTTAACTTTCTCTTTAATGATTTAAGTACAGAAATTAAGATTTTGTTTGTGTTGGACATTATTTTTTAGCTTTTGAATACGATAACCATGGAAAATAGATATTATTGGTCAAAGAAGAAAATTTTTCAATATGCCAAAAAGTTGATGGTGAGAACTGGTATGGCTTCAATATCGAGTATGAGACCCATTACTGTTAATTATAGTTTGACAACACCTTCTCATGCTCCCAATCAGGTTCCTGGTGGTCCTTTGTGGGATGTTGCTCCATTCTTGGACCAGCATGGCACCAAGCTCCGGGACACTTCTTGGATGGACTGGACGGGCTGAAATTGCAAGCTGCAACTCATTCCAGACATGTTCGATTGGATTGAGGTCAGGGGATTTTGCTGGCCAGTCCATACGCTCAATCCCCTCCCTCTGTCGGTACTCCCCGAGAGCATGGACAACATGAGGACAAGCATTATCATCCATCAGAATGAATCTATCACTCACTGCACCTGCATACATTCTGACGTGGACATCCAGGATCTCATCAATATACCGTTGAGCAATCAATGTACCACATTCAAGGACACAGAGCTCTGATTCCGCCCCAGACCATGAATGACCCTCCACCGTGGTGGTCATGTTCAGCAATGTTGGAATCGCTCTCCTGGTCTTCTCCATACCCTAGAACGCCTATCTGTGTGGTCTAGGCAGTACCTTGACTCATCTGTAAAAAGAACTGGTCGCCAATCTTTTCTGGTCCATCCAACGTGGTCCATGGCCCATTTATATCGTGCCTGGTGGTGGTGGTTCAGGGACAGCGGAATGCGAAACATGGTCTTCTCGATCGGAGATCATCTTCGTGCAACCTTGCCCGGATAGTCTGCGTCAAAACATTTACCCCGGATGCATTCTGAATGTCACTGCGAAGCTGGGTTGCTGTGGCAAAGCAGTTCCTACAGACCTGAATGATCAAAAACCAGTCTTCAGCTGCAGATGTTGCCTTGTCTCTGCCACCACCATGCCGTCTCACTGATGTGCCATACTGCTGAAATCTTGCCCAGACTCTGGTGATCAACGTATGGTGCACACCAAGGGCTTCACCAACGTGATGATGGGTAGCCCCTTGCTCCACCATCCCTACAGCCCGCCACATTTCTGCTTCAGACAAATGTCTTCTTACATTTGCATTTGCCATATTCAATCATTAAATCACAAGGGTTTGTGTTGAAATGAAGATTGAATACCCTACACATGTCATGTACATGTAGACAGTACACGAAAACATCATGAAAATCAAGGGGTACATGCTTTCCATGACTGTCACGAAAAGTCTCCCTGTCAAGAGAGCTAAAGTAAACACTGGGGACCATCTCAATACATTCCTCAATCATATCCACCAAAAATATCGCAAATATGTCACAAGCAAATTTCACTATGATGTGTCAAATATTTGGTGCTTAGCAAACTTTAAGTAGTATATTTGTACAGTCCAAATATCTGAAGCAGCACAAATATCTTAATATCTCAACTTTAACTGTACAACATGCCCTTTCATATATTGGTACATTTAAACAACCTCATAATAAAAGAAAACTAGAGTAGCTGTTATTATTGGTCCATTATTGGTCCCTTTTATATCAGAATTGATATGTCCATAGTTAAAAATTATAAACAATTAATATTTTCTAAAATTATTTTGATTTTAAAGAAGACAATTCTTTGGTTGGGCTGATAGCTTATTTGCACTGCGTGACCTTTGAATTTATCTATCAACATGTTTATAGATACTATTACACAGAATCTATTTTAGCTCACTGATTGTTTATTTGGGTCACACTTGGTTATCTGAAATAAGACAGAGACTTTAGGAGGTGATTTAATTTATCAATCAGCAATTGGTAGAATAAAAAGAACATTGGAAAATTTCTCATTCTGGAACTTTCTATTTGAAGACTATATAATAACCTCTCTCAACAGACTTCAGCCACTCTATTCATCTCACCCAGCATATTGAGAAGTGACTTGTTAATGGATTCAGCATCCATTGAACATGGGTGATTATTATTACAGGACAGTGCATTATTATAGTCAGCAGTTGACTTTATTATATATATTCTACAGAATGTTTTTGTGATCTGTGCATCTTTGTGTTTTGGAAAAGTCTTTCCAAATTTTTTAAGAGAATTTATACGACCTGTGAACTAGAATTTATTTTTGTGAAAAGCCAGGATTCCACTAGATTATATTAAAACTATCTGTGAAGCCAATACTTATTGGATATTAAATACATTTGAATTTTGCTGAATGCTTTATTGGAATTCATTGGAGACTGCTGAATTTTTAAGTGAACATTTCATTGCATTTTATTGGATACTGTTTCTGCAGACACAATCTTGGACATTACAATACCAGCTGGAAAGTTTCTTCATCACTGGATTCTATTGAACTTTATTTTGGACCAACTGATCAGTATTTCTGTTTTATTTTCTGCAAACCATACAGTGCAAAAGATACTGTATCATTTTCTTTTCGTATTATTTTTTTTATTAAATTTCAGAATAGTTAAATTGGGAGTTATTGTTGTTGTTTCTTAGATTTCTTTCTGTTACCATTATTATTACACACCATAACACTGTGGATCAATCGGAAGAACGTAATCATTGAAATTAAGCACCCAGCAAAAAAGTTTTTTATTTAAAAAAAAACACTGAAGAATTCTATTAAATTTTTAAATCACTGCAGAGTATTCAGAAAGAATATTATATTTTGGAGTTTTTGATATCTGATATATAAGTGGTCACCTTGGTGGCAGGGTAGAAATACAATGCACAACACTATGTTTACACTAATGCACATCTGCAGTGAGAAAGTGCACATTTTTGGCTCCATATTTAACAAATTTCCCCAATGGGATGATTGCAATGACAGGAATAAAATGAAAGTGTCAATGACACTGTAGCTCAACTTGTGTAAGACATGTACATGTATAGTATGTGACACAGCAATGACACACATCTAGGTAATGACATGATAAAAGAACATATAAGGTACTGTAAAGGTCTGTACATAAATACTGACCGTAGCTGGTAACAAGTGTACAGGTAAAGTATTGTAAAGGTGGGTAGGTGACAGTTAGATGACTCTAACCAGAGCTGTATTGAAATGTGCACTTACTGTGTATAAGTAGCACTGAATAAATCAAAGTTTGTATAATTGGCCGCCAGCAGCCATCTTGAAATTTCGGACCGCACCCAAAAACACTCGTTCTCATCCCAAGGTGATAACAAAGGTACCCAAGAAGTTTTATTAAGGTCGGTTCATAAATACAGCCTCTAGCCCGAATCGTATTGACATGTGTACTAACTGTGTATAAGCAGCACAGAATAAATCAAAGTTCATCTAATTTGCATAATTTATGCACAACAAAAAAACCTGAATTATATGTGATGTATTCCATGTTACTAAATATTCATACAAAAATTTATTCAAATCAGAACCTTCATACAGAAGTTCTGTAAAAAAAACTGAATGCACCTAATTTTGGTATAAAATGGCCACCGGCAGCCATCTTGAATTTTGGACCGCACCCAAAAACACTCGTTCCCATTCCAAGGTGACAACAAAGGTACCCAAGAAGTTTTGTGAAGTCAGTCCATAAATACAGCCTCTAGCCCTAGCAGTATTGACATGTGCACATACTGTGTATAAGTAGTACCTCCCGTCCGTATAGAACACCTCCTCCCCATAGACTCTGTACAAAATCTGCCATCTTGTTTTGAGGAGAGAATTTTTTCCTATATACTCTATACAAATCCGCCATCTCGGCCTATTGTTCTGTTATTCTCCCATTGTTTGCCTGTTGTATGGGGGCTTCATAGGTGTTCAAGAGGGTGAGTCACGGTTCTGACTATTGTCTGAGGATAAATCCTATTGTTTTAGAGTCTTGACATGCCGCGTCACATATTGTACAACGACCTTACCCCAGTGTTCTTGGTAATTAAACTTTCAGGAGTTCAAGATATGGAGGCACTGACTCATTGGAATTATCCATTTTTATGACCAATTTCATACCATTGACCAATTTCATACCATCGATAACAAACAAATAAGATATATGTTTATTTTTTTATTTACTATTGGTTATTTTAATTACATGGAAACATTTTATGCACAAGATATTTGAGAAAATATTTACAAGTTTATTGTTATATTTCAGAACATGATAAAGACTAAAATAGGACACATAATTCTCTCTAACAATTCGTTTATCGAACACTATAAACTCAAAAGAAACTGTTGTTTAAACTTTTCAGACAAATGCGCTATTGATGTAGGTTTTCTAAAAAATATGGATTTTATATCCAATAAATATGACAATTCATGAAACAATTCTCCCTATTCCGACAGATAATATCTAAAGCGAAATTGTAATAAACAACCTTGTGGCATATAATGCCAGCTTGTGTGCCCTATTTGTTGGTGGTGGCGGACATTGAGACCAGGTGTTTCCAACAAACAGGATAATTCCTTTTCATTACATTTTTAATATACATGCAGTATGCCTTTTTTCTAAATAGTGTGTAATATTCATAATATTCAAATTTCTTTCGGAACTGACACCAGAGGTTAGCCACTGAATCGGTTTTCCCGGAAGTATACAGAGCTGACTTGTATACCCATCTAGGCATGAACGTGGACATTGAGGGTCAGGTCCTTTGGGCCAGGTGGGGAGATTCCAACTCAGTCTAACCTATAATGCCTCGTGGTGATAATGGGCGGTTCCCAGCACTGTTTCGTACACCACCTTACAACAGCACTAAGTCGGTCTATTGACACCTCCATACCCATTGTAGATTCCATAAAAGCCAAAACTTCGCTTTTATGCGCCTGGATATTGAACGTTAATACATGCCAAATATTCCATTTTTTTCTAAGTTTGTCATAGTGGCGTAGACAGGGGGAGGCAGGGGGGTGCATGCCCCCCCCCCCCAACACTTCATGCTAATTTATACAGGGAACATCAGGCAATAAAATTTTAATATCTGGATATTTATACCTGTAAGATGTTTGCCGCATCGATAGAAAATGCAGCACATTTGGACTCAAGAGTCAGAGAAATTGCTTTTTTTCATTTCGAATTTCATTTTTTTCCCAGCACTCCGGATGACCTCCAACCAGAAGGGGACACCCCCTCTCATGATCGCCGCCATCTCGCCGCTGCATGGCTCAGATGATGCTACACATTCTTTTTCTGTATGACCTCCCCACCCCCCTCCCCCCCCACCCCCCCAGACATTACTCTTGCCCCTCCCCTAACTTTGATATCATGGCGACGCACCTGATTTGTCAACCAGTGGAGTTTTCACTTCAGGTATAACGTAATATATATTAAACATTAATAATCACTGCGCTACCAAATAATACAACACACACTGCAGATTAGCCTTATACACAAAAACCACAGTCGATGAAAAATATAATGAATGCATTAAGTGAAAGTCACGGATTTCATCAATCCATTGAAATGTCCTTGAATATTACTTCAGAGGGTAATCAGCTCATACCGTTGATTTTCACTAGGGTTCCAATCGAGGTGGAAGTGCCTGGAATTCAAACGGAATGCCTGTGGAAGACTGACCTTGTTCACTGGACTAAATTTGATCTGGAACATATTACAAATTGCTAATGACTTGAAACACCTAGACTAAATATTTCATCATTCATTTTAAAACTTACCATTACTCCAAATTGTAAATAACATCAAGAGAATTTTTGCAAATGTTATCACAAGCACCAGCGACAGCTTTAGATGAGTCTTTTTCGAAATAGGTCCAATTGTTTCATGAATTGTCATATTTATTGGATATAAAATCCGTATTTTTTAGAAAACCTACATCACTAGCACATTTGTCTGAAAAGTTTAAACAACAGTTTCTTTTTGAGTTCATTGTTAGAGAGAATTATGTGTCCTATCCATATGGGTTTTAGTCTTTATCATGTTCTGAAATATAATGATAAACTTGTAAATATTTTCTCAAATATCTTGTGCATAAAATGTTTTCATGTAATTAAAATATCCAATAGTAAAAAAAAAAATAGGCCAATGAAATCGTCAGATGTGTACCCATACGCGCAACTAGTAGAAAGCTGTATGACGGAGGGCCACCACGGATGCCGACATTATGTACACCATACAAGGTATGGGTACATATAGAAATGGATTGGAGGAGTGTCTAATTTGATGGATAAAGGGTTAATATCTCCGGATCAAATTATCAGATTTACATAAAAAACTATACAGCACAGCACACCAGTAACCTGAATAAATATATAAAGTAACATGACAATCGGATTGATATTTTTTGAGTTATCTCATGCCAAAGGGATTGGAGGAATTTTCAATTTGAAGGATAAAGTGTTAATATCTTGGGATCAAATTATCAGATTAACACCAAAAACTATACAGCTCAGCACATCAGTAACCTGAACACAATTGTAAAGTAACTTGACAATCCAAGCAATATTTTTCAAGTTATCGAATGCCAAAGGGATTGGAGGAATTTTCAATTTGAAGGATAAACGGTTAATATCTCAGGATCAAAATAACAGATTTACACCAAAAACTACACAGCTCGGCACATCAGTAACCTGAACACAAATATAAAGTAACTAGACAATACAAGCAATAATTTTCAAGTTATCGAATGCCAAAGGGATTGGTGGAATTTTCAATTTGAAGTAAAAGGGTTAATATCTCAGGATCAAATTATCCGATTTACACCAAAAACTATACAGCTCGGCACATCAGTAACCTGAACACAAATGTAAAGTAACTTGACAATCCAAGTAATATTTTTCAAGTTATCGAATGCCAAAGGGATTGGAGAAATTTTCAATTTAAAGGATAAAGGGTTAATATCTCAGGATCAAATTATCAGATTTACACCAAATACTATACAGCTCAGCAAATCAGTAACCTGAACACAAATATAAAGTAACTAGACAATCCAAGCAATAATTTTCAAGTTATCGAATGCCAAAGGGATTGGAGGAATTTTCAATTTGAAGGATAAAGGTTAATATCTCAGGATCAAAATAACAGATTTACACCAAAAACTACACAGCTCGGCACATCAGTAACCTGAACACAAATATAAAGTAACTTGACAATCCAAGTAATATTTTTCAAGTTATTGAATGCCAAAGGGATTGGAGAAATTTTCAATTTGAAGGATAAAGGGTTAATATCTCGGGATCAAATCATCAGATTTACACTAAAAACTATACAGCTCGGCACATCAGTAACCTGAACACAAATATAAAGTAACTAGACAATCCAAGCAATATTTTTCAAGTTATCGAATGCCAAAAGGATTGGAGGAATTTTCAATTTGAAGGATAAAGGGTTAATATCTCAGGATCAAATTATCCAATTTACACCAAAAACTATAAAGGTCAGCACATCAGTAACCTGAACACAAATATAAAGTAACTTGACAATCCAAGCAATATTTTTCAAGTTATCGAATGCCAAAGCGATTGGAGGAATTTTCAATTTGAAGGATAAAAGGTTAATATCTCAGGATTAAATTATCAGATTTACACCAAAACCTATACACCTCGGCACATCAGTAACCTGAACACAAATATAAAGTAACTTGACAATCCAAGCAATATTTTTTGAGTTATCGAATAACAAAGGGATTGGAGAAATTTTCAATTTGAAGGATAAAGGGTTAATATCTCAGGATCAAAATATCAGATTTACACCAAAAACTATACAGCTCGGCAAATCGGTAACCTGAAAACAAATATAAAGTAACTAAACAATCCAAGCAATAATTTTCAAGTTATCGAATGCCAAAGGGATTGGAGGAATTTTCAATTTGAAGGATAAAGGGTTAATATCTCAGGATCAAATTATCCGATTTACACCAAAAACTATACAGCTCGGCACATCAGCAACCTGAACACAAATATAAAGTAACTTGACAATCCAAGCAATATTTTTCAAGTTATCGAATGCCAAAGAAATGGATATGGATGCCGGACGGACAGATGGATGGATGGACAGATGGACGGACAGGCAGACAGATGGACAGATGGACAGACAAAGGATGGACGAATGACGGATGGTCACCCCGGATGCCGGCATTATGTGTACTATACATAGTATGGGTACACATAAAAATAAACATATATTTGTTTGTTATTGATGGTATGAAATTGGTCATAAAAATGGATAATATAAAATTCCAATGAGTCAGTGCCTCCATATCTTGAACACCTGCAAGTTTAATTACCAAGAACACTGGGGTAAGGTCGTCGTACAATATGTGACGCGGTGTGTCAAGACTCTAAAACAATAGGATTTATCCTCAGACAATAGTCAGAACCGTGACTCACCCTCTTGAACACCTATGATATCAAACCCCCCTCCCCCCCCCCCCCCCCCCCCCCTACAATAGGCAAACAATGGGAGAATAACAGAACAATAGGTCGAGATGGCGGATTTGTATAGAGTATATAGGAAAAAAATTCTCTCCTCAAAACAAGATGGCGGATTTTGTACAGTGTCTATGGGGAGGAGGTGTTCTATATGGACGGGAGGTACTACTTGTATAAGTAGCACTGAATAAATCAAAGTTCATCTAATCTGCATAATATCTGCACGAGAAAAAAACCTGTATTATATGTGATGTATTCCATGTTACTGAACATTCATTCAAAAATTTATTCAAATCAGAACCTTCATATAGAAGTTCTGTACAAATAACTGATTGTACCTAATTTCCGTACAAAATGGTCACTGGCAGCCATCTTGAATTTTGGACAGCACCCCAAAACACTCATTCTCGTCCCAAGGTGATAATAAAGGTACCCAAGAAGTTTTGTGAAGATCGGTTCATAAATACAGCCTCTAGCCCAAGCTGTACTGACATGTGTACTTACTGTGTATAAGTAGCACTGAATAAATCAAAGATCATCTAATTTGCATAATTTCTGCACGAGAAAAAAAACCGTACTATATGTGATGTATTCCATGTTACTAAACATTCAAACAAAAATTTATTCAAATCAGAATTTTCATACAGAAGTTCTGTACAAAAAACTGATTGCACTAATTTTGGTACAAAATGGCTGCCGGCGACCATCTTGAATTTTGGACCACACCCCAAAACACTCGTTCTCGTCTCACGGTGATAACAAAGGTACCCAAGAAGTTTCGTAAAGATCGGTTCATAAATACGGCCTCTAGCCCGAGCTGTTTTGAATTGTTCATGGACGGAAAAATTCCAGATGGACAGATGGACTATGTCAAAGTTGAGATAAAAATAGAGATGCAAGCTTCAGTGACAGCATTTGAGTCATGAGGGATCCCACCCATCCATGAATCTCTGAAAGTGTATTATAGTGTAAAATTATATTGGAAACGATAATGTTGGCCTAATCTTTCATCATCATCTTATTTCTTTCAACTAATAATGTTGGGGGGGGGGGGGGGGATGCCACTGTGCCCACCACCTCCCTAGTACCTATATCTCTGGGTACTTTATTTTTTTCATAAATACAGCCCCTAGCCCCCGGACCGTAATGACATGTTTACTTACTGTGTATAAGTAGCACAGAATAAATCAAAGGTCATCCAATCTGCATAATTTCTGCATGAGAAAAAAATACGTGATGTATTCCATGTTACTAAACATTCATACAAAAATTTATTCAAATCAGAACTTTCATACAGAAGTTCTGTACAAAAAATGGATTGCACTAATTTTGTTTACAAAATGGCTGCCGGTGGCCATCTTGAATTTTGGACCGCACCCCAAAACACTCGTTCTCGTCCCACGGTGATAACAAAGGTACTTAAGAAGTTTCGTAAAGATCGGTTCATCAATACAGCCTCTATCCCCCTGTGTCCACCACCTCCCTAGTACCTATATCTCTGGGTACTTTATTTTTTTCATAAATACAGCCCCTAGCCCGTGCCGTATTGACATGTGTACTTACTGTGTATAAGTAGCACTGAATAAATCAAAGAGGGGGGGGGGGGGGATGCCCCTGTGCCCACCACCTCCCTAGTTCCTATATCTCTGGGTACTTTATTTTTTTCCCCACAGTGTAAATTGATGGGTTCTTCTGTACTTCTTTTGCTTTTCACAGTGAGAGTTGGGGCGCGGTGGCTCATTAGGTAGAGGTGCAGGCTGCAAGCCGAGAGGTCCTCGATTCGAATCCCACCTGCAGCATCCGCGTTGTGTCCTTGGGCAAGACACTTAACCCACATTGCTACGTGGAGGCATGCTGGCGTTGTGTACTAAAGCGTACTGCACGTCAATGGTGCATGTGTCTTCTCTTCAACCAATGCTAACCCTGCTTGTGTGGAGTTAGTATGTTGGGGAGCTGACAGTTGCTCGCCGTTGCTTGGTGGTTCTCTCCGGGTACTCCAGCTTCCTCCACCCATAAAACTGTCGTGGTCATCATTAGCCATTGCGCATAAATGTGACCTTAAACACCAATAAATATAAATACACAGTGAGAGTTACTGTCAGAGTGGGAACTCCACTGGACAAATGTTTTAGTTGTAATCTACTCGATGTTATGTACACACTAAGTTCAGGATATTAAACAGTTTTTAGTGGATTACATAAAAAAAAAACCCATTCATTCTGGTATTTTGTGGCGAGAGAGGCTAAACATTGCAGAACAAGTAAACAGCTGTTGTTTCTTTGGGGTTGAAACATGCCACATTTAGCTACAAAGATCTGTATTGTTTAAAAATTGCACTCATCTGGAAAAATCAAAATAAGAAACATGCTTTACCATATGTGGTAATTATTTTGATGTTATCCATACCTACAGCTGTTGATATGGGCATACCTAACCAACTGAGTGTGGAAACATGCCCACATCTCATATAAAACCAGTAAAATGCTATCTTACTGAAACCTCATCACATGATCAATCAGTTAGAGCATGCTGAAGACAATGAGGGTTGATTGCCGCTAAATCACTCATGAAGCAGACCTTTGAAAATTGAAAAATTAATAACTTGACAATGGGTAAGGCCCAAAAAATTCAAACCCTCTTTCATTTCTTTAACCCATTCTCAAGTAACAGGATGCGCCTTATTTATTTATTTAATTATTTATTTATCAGGGTTTAAAGACACTTTTGGGGTCACCATGTGTGTCAGACAGTTTTACGAATAGTGGAAGCCTGTGTACCTGAAGAGAACCACCATGTAGTGGCAAGTAACTACCAGACTCCCCAATGCACTAATGCTGCACAATGGTTGGCATTGGTTGAAGGCCAGTGCACCATCAATGTGCAGTACACCTTACTACACAATGCCACCATGCCCCCACAAGGGCAATTGGGATGAAGTGCCTTACCCAAGGACACGACACAGTAACCAAACTGTGGACCTTTTGGTTTGAAGTCCAATACCCCAACCACCGTGCTCCCCAGGATCTTCCTTCATAATTCCCTGAAGATGGTAATATTGTAATAATTGTGTTTTGTATTGTAGAAATAAAACCCTGTTAGACAGATGTTAGCTGTGTTCCTTCATTCAATGCTGGCCATTCTTCTCCCTTCATACTGGATACATATTTGCATGTCACTTGAGTGATGTACCTAAGTATTAAAGTCCTTTTTCAACTGATGCTGTGAGAGACATTATTCAAGTGACATATAGCTAGGCCCTTGCAAATTTCTACCTTCAAATCGAATTTTGAATTGAATCAGGGATCCGATATTTGAATCGAATCAGAAACAGCCCGAAAAGAAGAGCCTGAACAGGATTTTATTGCAAAATTATCGTCATTTGACCAAATTATCTAAATACAATATCCTTCCCGATTGTAAGTGCCACTGGTTTCTAGAGTACATGGATCCAGAGGTTACAAGTTACATTGTCACAACAGTACTTAATAAAATGGAGAGCGGAATTCTTCTGGATTGTAAGTGCCAATGGTACATGGATTCAAGTTACAAATGTTACAAAAAGTAGTTATAAAGTGGAGCAGGGGATTCTTCCAGCTTGCAAGTCCCGACAGTTTCTACGAGTACCTGGATGCAGAGGTTACCAGTTATATTGTTACAATTGTATTTGTTAAGTGGAGTGCAGGATTACCAAGCTCCACTTTATAAGTACTGCTATAACAATGAAATTTGTAAGGCAGATATGCCGATAATCCGATCAAACTTAGAAGGTAATAGGCAACTATTTGTTCATTTCTGCTGCATAATTCTGCAGACAAAAGACATTTATTGATATTTGCCACTGTTTACTTATGAAAACTAGAGGTGTGACTGTCTCAGATGGGCCTATTTAATATTTATACCCCCCACCACCATGATTATTCTAAGACAAAAAGGGGCACAACTTGGATCAAAACTATAATTGCAAGTGCACAGGTTCCCATGGCAGTAAACATCCATACCAAGTTTCCAAGGAATTGACCCATAAATATCTGAGAAAATCTCCACCCTGCTTTTTCAACACGAAAAGGGGCATAATTCTAGCAAAAAAATAATCTGACCGGAACTTTAATCGCAGGTGGTGAACATTCCTACCAAGTTTCGAGCAGATTGGTCCATAAATGTCAGAAAATCTGTGGACAAAATTATGTCGACGGACAGACAAGGTGATTCCAGTATAAACTCTCCCCACCCCTCGTTGCGGTTCAATGTCGATCCTGAATCAGGCCATGGATGTCAACAATGAATCGAATCTTTGAAGCGTAACAGGGCCTACATATGGGTATCCATGTATTATGACTGAGATCCCATTTGATTTACTGTGGCAGATAGTGGATTGTGATTCACATGAACACTTTTGTATGCAATACTGATTTTTGATGTGCATGTATAATTTTCTTCTGAGTATAATGATATGATGTGATCAAAAGAGGCATAGTGATAACCAAGCTAGGTGACATGCTTCTGGTATGGGCATCTTGTAAAGTGCAGATCAGAGTGATAGCCTGATGGCTGTATGATCTTTAATTGTGGCAGCTGTTCCGATAAAAATATTCGGTAATATCAGCTTGTAGTGTAGCAATTAACTCACAGAGAGCTGACATTGGTGTGGTTTGACTTGTATAGATGTAAGAATTGCACAGTGCTAGGAGGAGTACCACCTATATCCAAAGTAGCCAGGATTGCATTTTTCGATATTTTCAATTTGTGTGTGTGTGTTTCGAAGTGACACAATTATGTTTGAGAGGAATTTAGAATGTTGGTTTCTGATCCACTGTCGGGAGTCAAACCCTCAGCCACCCCATATGGCAATCAGGAGTCTAAATGAGGCCAATGCACATGGGAAAAAATATCAAATCATTTAATTCATGATAATGGTATGGACAAAATGCCTGATTTTTGTGGCGAAACGCACTCAATTTTGTTGAGCAATGCAGGGAATACGTGTGGCTTGACCTGGCTGCACACTGGCTCGTAGCTGACAAACCTTACTAATATTTGATTAGAATGGTTTCTTCAACTTGCACAAACACAAAACAACATTTGCTTTATATATATACTTTATAAGCAAAAGGCTTGATGGTGCATATTAAATTGTTTTCAATTCAAAACATGCAAAGGAACAAGAACTAGAAAAGAAGAATGCTCAGTGATTGTTCCTGGTTAATAGAACTGCTTCAGTGCGTATTAAAGAAAGTTAATAATAAATTCCTGCTTTTGTGGATGGAAGCATTTGATTGGCTCTTTTTATGAACTGTGTGATGTCAAAATGATAATGCACAGACAGAATCAAATTAAGCAATGCAGTTTTTCATGAAGAATAGCATGTTGAAAATTGATCATTTTTTCGCCTTTTTTACAAACTGATGTTAGTTAATTCCACTTAATATTGATGTTAAATATGAGATACTCGTTTTCAAAAATATTTTTAATGAGGTTTGATGACCCATTTTTTGAAAAGCTGTATTTGGAAAAGTAAAAAACTATTGTGGCTACAGTTTGCGACTGCAAAAAATGATGCCGTCAAGCTCAGTTCAGTGTGGTATTATATGTCACCTATTTTCTATGTATTCAATAAACTAGAGGCTCAAGTGAGGCTAAAAAGCTCACCTGGCTCAAGTTGTCAAAAAAGATGAGTGTGTCAGTAAGTGATAGAGAGCAAGAGCGATTTTTGGATTTGACATGACATAACCTAAAGCAATTGTTTTGGCCATTCGTTCATGCTGGTCCAAGGATAGCTTCTCAGGCAAAAACAAAATTCTGTTCTGTGAAGTCTTAAATTGTCTGTATGAAATTCTTTTTTTGTTTTTAGCTTCTGGCATTCTCTCTACCCCACCACAAGGGGAGTAGCAACGTTTGGGGAAAAAACTCAGAAGATTAGATTTGGCCCAATGGTTCTGAAGAAGAATACTTTGTTGATGGAACACAAGAAACATGATGACTCAGCATTTTCCCACTGCCGACAGTGTTAAAATGGGCATCCCTATATGGCAACTCATGACAAAACTGACTGCAATTTTTTTGGTGGTGAATCTGATTTCATTGGTCTAAGGAAACTTAATACCAAAAAAGAGGTTCCAAAGAGCCTGTAATCGCTCACCTGGCAGAACTACATATCCCTCAATTATTCTACTCAGAATCAAAGAATGCAGCTGGCTGTCATGCTCATTCATCTAAGTGAAACAGAATGATGACTGTTTTCAGAGGACTTTCCACACATTATTTGTGCCAAGTTTGGTTCACATTGGCCTAGTAGTTTCAGATAAGATGAAAATGTGATTTTCTATAGGGTTTCCATGGTAACTATGAGCTGCCATTGGGGCCAGACTTGCAACCTGATCAACATTAAATGAGGAACGATGGTAGAGGGTGTCCAAGTCATAAATCATGTGAATTTTCTCAGCAAGTCTTCAATGCCTACATCAGCAACCAAGACTTGTCGCCAAGAAACAACTGCCAAAGCACTGTGAATATAACTTGCAAACATAAACAAAGACTGCATGTTGGGCATCAGCTTTGTTGTAGACAAAATTGGTTAAAGTAAAAATTAGACCTTGAAAATTGACCAATCAGAATAAAAGAATGCCTCTGGTGGCCATGTTTTTCATCCGACAGGAACAAAATGAAGAAAGTTTGTAGAGAATCTCCCATAGACCATTCCTGCCAAGTTTGGTTGACATTGGCTAAGTTGTTCCAGAGAAGAATGTGAAAATGTGATTTCCCATAGGGTTTCCATGGTAACTATGAGCTGCAATTTCAGCCATGTTTGCAACCTGATCAACATTAAATGAGAATCGTTGGTAGAGGGTGTCCCAGTCATCAATAATGTGAAGTTTCAAAACATTTGGCCTTTAGGTTTCAGAGAAGATTTTTGAAAATCCACCAATATTACTTGTAACCAAAGAATGCCTCTGGCATGTTTTTCATCCGTCGGGAACAAAATGAGGATCGTTTGTAGAGGATCTCCCATGGAACATTCCTGCCAAGTTTGGTTCACATCAGCTCAGCAGTTCCAGAGAAGAAGATGAAAATGTTATTTCCCATAGGGTTTCTATGGGAACTATAAACCACAACTGTGGCCATGTTTGCAACTTGATCAACATTAGATGATGATCGTTGGTAGAGGGTGTCCCAGTCATCATTTATGTGAAGTTTTAAAACATTTGGCGTGGCAGTTTCAGAAGATGATTTTTGAAAATCCACCAACCAGAATCAAAGAATGCCTCTGGCAGCCATGTTTTTCATCCGACGGGAACCAAATGACGATCATTTGGAGAGGACCTCCAATAGACATTGTGGACAAGTCTGGATTACAATCGGCTCAGCAGTTTCAGAGAAGATGATGAAAATGTGAAAAGTTTACGGACGACGGATGCCGAGGTTCAAGTGATGGCAATAGCTCACCTGGCCCTCTGGGCCAGGAGAGCTAAATAAAAATGGGGTCAAGGGTGTAAATTTTCCCCTTTAGCAACAAGAACAAAATATCCTGAGATATTTCCTTTGAAAAAACTTAATATTAACTCTATTTTAGAAATATTTTTCATCAAACACAGTCATGGCTAGATTTGATGAAAGATACATGAGAATTTAACAAAATAAATTGTTTCAATTTACAGGGAAAACTTTGGTCAAAAGTTCTCAAATTATACTTTCATTTGTGCAAGAGATATTCTGTCCTGGGCAGGAACATCTGCAAGCAGCAAACCTGATTACACACCATTAACCCTTAAGCTTCCATATAGCCCCAAACCGCCACTTTTATATTGCATTGAAGCAGGTGCTCCCTTGTGTAATCTTTTTTATTACTCTTGTGTGTAGACTGAATTTTCCCTGGCAGTGGTTCTACATCACTGCTGGCTGCCTGTATAGGCAGCCAGCAGTGATGTAGAACCACTGCCAAGTCATCAATAACTATGAAAGCAGAAAAAGGCTATAAATACTTTAAAATTAATCTGAGGACTTAAGGGTTAAAGGGGATGCATACCAAATACTGAATCACTGTAGTAATTCATCACAAAACTGTTTTAGCCCAGATGATTCCACTAAACCTAAGTGTAGTTCTCAAAATATGGGTGTTTGAATTTTTTCTATTTTAAGCTTCCGACGTTTTCAAGGGGAGGTGAAAACACCTTTTTCAGCACAAATCACATGTCACCAAATAGTGATGCATGCTTCATTTGGTCCAAATTGGCCAACTGGTTCTAAAAATAGAAATCTTGGGTGGGCCATGAATTTTGCCCTATCCATGTAAAGTCTGAATTGTACGCGGAAAATTTTCTTTCAACAAAATTGAATTCACACCATTAAAGAAGTCTACAAACCAAATATCACACAGTGCATCCCAAAGATCATGAGAAGAGGATGGTTCAGTGTTTTTCTTATTACCAACAGTGTTAAATAGGGGATCCCCTATGATACTCCTTGAAGCAACTCTTGGGGTTCTCATGGGGTACATGGGAAATATTATGCCTGAATCAACAGGCTGAAATATTGCCAGAGAAACCTGTTTGGGACCAACATAAATCTACACCATTGAAAGAGGATGTATACCAAATCATTGCAGCCATGAGAAGAATGTTGTGTTTTTTCCATTACCAACAGAGTTAAATGAGATCACCTTAGGGAGAAGCTCCGCTCCCCCCCCCCCCCCCCCCCCCCCCCCCCCCCAATAAGCTGATATGTTTTTTTTCTGCCCAACTCATCATACTACTCCAAAGAAAGCTTCATACCAAATGTCAAACGTTTCATTCATGTAGTTCTAGGAATATGGGAGGGGGGGTTAATTTTTAAAGCACCAGGTTCCCATGGGACATGAAAACAATATTTATGATATAAATCAAGTACAGGTCACCTAATACCACTGCTTAAATTGCCTCACCAGTTCAAAAAATAGGAATTTTAGACTGGGCCATAAGTTTTACTCATTTCAGCACAAGCCTAAATACTGTCTGAGAAACGTTCTTTGAACAAATTTGATCCTTGGAAATTTCAAAGCATTGAATTTGTAATCAGTGAGAAAAGTCTTCAAGAATTTTGGGCTTTTCTTCCACTACCCACAGTCCATCAGGCTTTGCATGTTTTATCAAGCAAACTTGAAAGGTTATCCCCAAAGATATGTGCCATGTTTGGTTGAATTTGGACCAGTAGTTCTGAAGGAGACATACAATGGACATGTAAAGCTGATGATGACTTTCAGTCAGGTGAACTGATAAATCAAATCATTTGTTGTGCTATGGTTGCACATACCTCTCCAGTTCTGTAGTACAATAATGAAACAATTTAATGCTTTCTAATGAACAGAAGTCTCATCCACAAGACAAAGTTATCTGAAATGTGAATTCCAAAACAGCTTCTGTACATCCTCATACAGTATTATCTATGAAAAAATCTTTTTAGAGAACAGCTGCATGGATACAAATCCTGTTTGCAGTGTTCATACAATTTTCAACAATTTTTAGGCTTCAGTTCAGAAAAAAATGTTTTCTATGCAAATGACATAAGTGAGGAAAAAATTTCCTTTTTTGTGTATTTTCCTACTTCAGGAAGCTTCATGTGGAATTATAATGGATATGAGAACAGCTTAAGAAAAATTATACTATTCACAATTGCCCCTTATCATGCAATATTACCTAGGCCTTAACTTTACATGTATCTCAAGATTGGTGAGGTGTAGCTCATTTTTTGCTCAATGAGATTAAACCTGAATTTTCCATTAACTGGTAGCATGCTAGATTAATTTTGATAATGAGAATTTAATTTTGTCTTGCATTTGTTTCATTACAATTGTAACAAGAGGCCCCCGAGGGCCTGATGGTGCTCACCTAACATGGTAGCCAAAATATCCACCCAAGGAATTGATTTGAACAAGTTGCGTCTGCCCCTCCTAAGAAAAGCTTATACCAAATATCAAAAGATTCTGACCGGTGGATCTGAAAAAAAAAGATTTTTAAAGAATACTCCTCATATTGAACTAAGTTATACTTCGGGCTCCCACAGGGAGACCAAATATGAACCCAGGGACTTGGCTTGAACAAACTTGAATCTCAGCTCCTTAAGGATGCTGTACACCAAATATCAAAAGATTCTGACTACTGGATCTGAAGAAAAATAATTTTTAAAGAATATTCCTCATACTGAACTAAGTTATAATTTGGGCTCCCACAGGGAGCCCAAATATGAACCCAGGGACTTGGCTTGAACAAACTTGAATCTCACCCCCCTAAGCATGCTGCATACCAAATACCAAAAGATTCTGACAGGTTGATCTGAAGAAGATTTTTAAAGAATATTCCTCATACTGCACTAATTTAAACATTTGGGCTCCCATAGAGAGCCCAGATATGGACCCAGGGATCTAATTTCAACAAACATGTAAATAAATCTTCCAAAGATGTTATATGTGAAATATGAAAGCCTTTGGAGCAGTGGTATGGGAGAAGAAGATTCTTTTAATGTTTTTCCCATTACTCACAGTGTTAAAAAATGATGACTCAGCATTTGTTCAAAGTCATGGAAAAGTACCCTATGATAAAACCGATGGCAATTTTTTTTAGACCATTCCTTTCTGCTTTTCCTAAGGAAACTTCACACAAAATAAAAATTCTCAGTGTCGTGTAGTTTTGGAGATATGGGTGTTTTAAATTTTTTTCTATTTTTAGCTTCTGCAGTTCTCCTTGGGCGACAGGAAAATCTTTTTGGGCACAAATTACGTACTTATGACCCAATAAGCTTTGACTCTCAGTTCAGAAAATAAAAATTTTGGTACAATTTCGGGCTCCCACAGGAAGCCCAAATATGAACCCAGCGACTTGGCTTTACAAATATGAACCCAGGGACTTGGCTTGAACAAACTTGAATCCCCCCCCCCCCCCCCCCCCCCCCCCACAAGGATGCTGCATACTAAATATCAAAAGATTCTGATTGGTGGATCTGAAGAAGATTTTTAAAGAATTTTCCTCATACTGCACTAATTTAGCAAAATATGGACCCAGGGATTTGATTTCAATAAACATGTGAAACAATCTTCCAAAGATGTTATATGTGAAATTTGAAAGCTTTTGGAGCAGTGGATTGGGAGAAGAGTCTTAAATGTTTTCCCCATTACCTACAGCATTTTCTCAAAGTCCCGAAAAAGTACCTATCATAAATTGGACCATTCCATTCTGTTGGTCCTAAGGAAGCTTCACACCAGAATTCTCAGTGCTGTGTAATTTTGGAGATATGGGCGTTTTAAATTTTTTCTATTTTTAGCTCCTGCAGTTGCCATGGAGCGACGGGAAAAATTATTTTGGAATAAATTAAGTACTTATGACCCAATAAGCCCTCGTATCAAATTTGGTTGAAATTGGCCTCTCTGTTTGGAAAATAGAAATTTTGGGCATGGCGAAAATTCTTGCCCTTCCGATAACAACGGCAAATATAGCCCTACAAACTTCTCTTGAACAAACTGAGTCTACACCTCAAAAGGAAGCTGCACTCCAAATATCAATTATCTGCTACTGCTGGTTCACGAGAAGTTTTTTTAAAGATTTAGGCACACTTTTTGGGCATGGCCCTACCGAGGGGCAGGGGAAAATGCAATGTCATAACAAAAAATCATCTCAAATTTCACTTAAATCGGTTCAGTGGTTTTGGAGGAGAAGACGCAAACACCATGTTCACGGATGACGGACGGTGAGTGATCACTATAGCATACCCTGACTTTCAGTCAGGTGAGGTAACAAGAGGCAGGGGCACCGAGGCATTCGTTTGAATGATGCGATTTCAATCTCAAAAGATGCCAAACAAATAACAACAAAAGACCCCCATGGGGCCTGAGGTGCTCACCTGACCATTGTTGTTTAAAGGATTTAATTAGCATCTATGGCTAGTTAACACTACAGAAGAATGAAGTTATTTAATTATTTATAACTCTGTTATCCATGCCAGATGATTTTTCTCCAGTATTGGGATATAATGCCAAGATTTTTAGTAATGCAAAACTGGGAGTGCAAATATCAACCTAGGGACTTAACTTGAACAAACTTGAAGGATGTTGTATACCAAATATAAAAAAATCCTGACTTGTGGTTCTGGAGAAGATGATTTATTTATTTATTTATTAGGGTTTAACGACACATTAACAGCCAGGGTCATATCCTGTTGGTGACAGTTTTATGGGTGGAGGAAGCCGGAGTACCCGGAGAGAACCACCGAGCAACGGCAAGCAGCTGTCAGCTCTCCAACATCGTAAATCTGAACTCTCCACAGGCAAGGTTAGATTGGTTGAAGACATGCGCACCATCGATGTGCTGTACGCCTTAGTACACAGCATCATCATGCCCCCATGTAGGCAATCGGGGTGAAGTGCCTTGCCCAAGGACACAACGCAGGAGCACGAATCAGTCGCTGAAATGGTCACCCATCCAACTAGTAACCGCGCTCGACGTTGCGTAACTTCAGTGATCTGACGAGAACCGGTTACTGCGATGCCACCACGCACCCTCTGGAGAAGATTTTGAGAATATTACCAATTTTGCACTATGTTAAAATTTGCCCCCCCTCCCCCCCCCCCCCCCCCCCCCCCCCTTTTCCGTAGGGAACACAAATGACAAATCAACGCGGGTACTTTATGTGAACAAATTTAATTTGATCATTCTAAGGATGCTGTAAATGAATGAAAGTGTCAATGACACTGTAGCTCAACTTGTCAAGACAAAGACATGTACATATATAGTATGTGACACAGCAATGACAAACATCTAGTTAATGACCTGATAACAAAGGTACATATAAAGTATTGTAACGGTCTGTACATAAATACTGACCATTGCCTGTAACAAATGTATAGGTAAAGTATTGTAAAGGTGGGTGACTGTCAGATGCTAAACTAGAAAAAATCTTTGAGTCCCACAGTGGGTCTGACTGAACCCCAAAATATTTGTTCTCATAGCACAGTGATAACAAAGGCACCCCAAAACACACTCATTCCTGTCCCAAGGTGAAAACAAAGGTACCCAAGAAGTTTCGTGAAGATCAGTTCACAAATATGAGCTGTGTAGAAGTTGTGACAAAAACTGATTGGACTTAATTTCGGTACAAAAAGGCCACTGGCAGCCATCTTGAATTTTGGACCGCGCCCAGAAACACTCGTTCTCGTCCCAAGGTGATAACAAAGGTACCAAAGAAGTTTTGTGAAGATCGGTTCATAAATACAGCCTCTAGCCCAAGCCGTATTGACATGTGCACTTACAGAGTATAAGTAGCACTGAATAAATCAAAGTTCATCTAATTTGCATAATTTCTGCACGAGAAAAAAACCCGTACTATATGTGATGTATTCCATGTTACTAAACATTCATACAAAAATTTATTCAAATCAGAACTTTCATACAGAAGTTCTGTACAAAAGACTGATTGCACTAATTTTGGTACAAAATGGCTGCTGGTGGCCATCTTGAAATTCGGACCACACCCAAAAACACTTGTTCTCATCCCACGGTAATAACAAAGGTACCCAAGAAGTTTCGTAAAGATCGGTTCATAAATACGGCATCTAGCCTGAGCCGTATAGAAGTTGTGTACAAAAAACTGATTAGACCTAATTTTGATACAAAATGGCCACTGGCAGCCATCTTGAATTTTGGACTGCACCCATAAACACTCGTTCTCGTCCCAAGGTGCTAACAAAGGTACCCAAGACGTTTCGTGAAGATCGGTTCATAAATACAGACTCTAGCCCGAGCCATATTGACATGTGTACTTACTGTGTGTAAGCAGCACTGAAAAAATCAAAGTTCATCTAATTTGCATAATTTCTGCACGAGAAAAAAACCTGTATTATATGCGATGCATCCCATGGTACTAAACATTCACACAAAAAATTATTCAAATCAGCGCTTTCATATGGAAGTTCTGTGCAAAAATCTGATTGCACCAAATTTCGTACAAAATGGCTGCCATCGGCCATCTTGAATTTCGGACCGGACCCCAAAACACTCGTTCTCGTCCCATAACAAAGGTGATAACAAAGGTACCCAAGAAGTTTCGTAAAGATCGGTTCATAAATACAGCCTCTAGCCCGAGCCGTATAGGGATTTGCACTTACAGTGCTGAAAGTAACACCAAAAAACATCAAAGTTAGTCTAATTTGCATAATATAAGCACGAGAAAAAAACCCATACGATATGTAATGTATCTCATGGTACTAAACATTCATACGAAAAATTATTCAAATCAGAGCTTTCATATGGAAGTCTGTACAAAAAAAGATTTCTGCATCGTCGGTACAAAATGGCTGCTGGCAGCCATCTTGAATTTCGGACTGCACCCAAAAACACTCGTTCTCATCCCACGGTCATAACAAAGGTACCCAAGAAGTTTTGTAAAGATTGGTTCATAAATACGGCCTCTAGCCCGAGCCATAGCAGCTTGGCACTTACAGCTCTGAAAGTAACACTAAATAAATCAAAGTCAGTCTAATTTGCATAATTTACGCACGAGAAAAAAACCTGTATTATATGTGATGTATCCCATGGTACTAAACATTTATACAAAACTTTATTCAAATCAGAACTTTCATACAGAAGTTCTGTACAAAAAACTGACTTTTGCATCATCGGTACAAAATGGCCGCTGGCAGCCATCTTGAATTTCGGACCACACCTAAAAACACTCGTTCCCGTCCCAGGGTCATAACAAAGGTACACAAGAAGTTTCATAAAGATCGGTTCATAAATACGACCTCTAGCCCGAGCACAGGGAGCCTAAATATCAACCCAAAGACTTGATTTGAACAAACTTAGAAATGACTTCCCTAAAGATGCTGTATATCATCCACCCCCTGTATGGATTCTGTATGCCATATATTAACTGATTCTGATGGGTGTTTCTGGAAAAGAAGAGTTTTAAAGATTATTCCTCATATTATACTGTTAAAATTCTGTCTCCAATAGGGAGCCCAAATATTAACCCAAAGACTTGATTTGAACTAACTTAGATCTGGTTTCTCTAAGGATGCTGTATATCAAATATCAAAAAATTCTGATTGGTGGATCTGAAGATTTTCAAAGATTATTCCTCATATTGCACTAAGTAAAAATTTGGGCTCCCTTGAGTTGAACAACTTAAATCCAACTCCTGAAGGGATTCTGTATGCCATATATTAAATGATTCTGACTGGTTTTTCTGGAGAAGAAGAGTTTTAAAGATTATTCCTGATACTGGACTAAGTTAAAATTAAGGTTCCAATAGGAGCCCAAATATTAACCCAGGGACTTAGTTTGAACAAAATTAGATGTAACCTCCCTAAGGATGCTGCATATCAAATATCAAAAGATTCTGACCAGTGGATCTAAAGAAGATTTTTAAAGATTATCCCTCATACTGCATTAAGTTAAAATTCAGGTCCCCATAGGAAGCCTAAATATTAACCGAGGGACTTAGTTTGAACAATCTTGAATCTGATCCTCATAACAATGATGTATACCAAATATTAAAAGATTCTGACTGGTGGTTCTGAAGAAGGCTTTTAAAGATTATTCCCCATATTGCCCTAAGTTAAAATTCGGGCTCCTGTGTTCAGCGCAAATATGAACCAAGGGGCTTAATTTGAATAAACTTGTATCTGACTGACCCCCCCAGCCCTGTATACCAAATATAAAAAGATTCTGATCAGCGGTTATGGGGAAGAAATTATTTTTAATTTTTGTATATATGTTGACTCTGCATTTTTTCGATGTCCCCCCCCCCCCCCCCCCTACCCTTACAGAACATCCTGATACAGCCAATGGCAATTTTATTTTACCATTTCATTCTAATGGTCCTAAGGATGGTTCATACCAAATAACAGTACTCTGTTTTGTGTGGTTTTGGGAAATATGGGCGTTTGAAAATATTTCTATTTTTGAGCTCCTGAGTTTCCCACAGGCGAAAAATCTTGCCGCCCCCCCCCCCCCCCCCCCCCCCCCCCCATTACACAGGCAAATATTGCTCCACGAACTTCGTTTGAACAAACATGGTTCCACACCTCAAAAGGAAGCTCCATACCAAATATCAAGTCATTGTACCCACTGGTTCATGAGATTTTTTTTTTAGTTTGTGAATTTCTTTCCTCCACAGCCTCCACATTGGGGTCCAACAGAGAGCCCAAATATTAACCCGATTTGAACAAGAGGCATCTCGGCCAAGATAGCTCCACCCAGGGCAACTACTTTCAGGGGCAGCCATATACAGGATAACATTTGATCCCCAATCTCTGATTCTGATAACCCTTTACCCAACACGTATAGTACACAAAATCATCATTTTTTGTCTCAAAAACATAGCTTATGGCCCCTCATTGGAAAAAGTTTGTTGAGCTTGTTCAATGAAAGCTCATTAACTTTGTTTATTAGGCAAAAATTTAAAACATAATAAAATTTGGCAAATACATTGGTGTTACTTTGACCAGGTAGTCTGTGACCTTAATATTGATGGATACAGACCTTATTGTGATTCATGGCACACTGTCTATTGACAATACAAACTGTTATAAATTTTCATTAAAAAATATGCAGTGGTTTAGAAATTATGGCTCGGAGAAACAAAATGTTGACGCCGGATGATGGATGGATGGACGGCTAGATGGACGGATGGACAGAAGGATGATACAGACCTTATTATGATTGATGGCACACTGCCCAGTGACAATACATAATTATGGTAAAGAAATTATGGCTCAGACAAACAAAATGTTGATGTTTTCCTGAGTGTTACCTTTACCATGTCGCCTGTGACCTTGACCTTGATGGATACAGACCTTATTATGATTGATGGCACACTGCCTAGTGACAATACATACTGTTATAAAATTTTGTTAAACAAGAGGCCCCAAGGAGCCTTAATCGCTCACCGGGCAAAGTGATTTAAACAAAGTCGTTCAAAGAAGTATTTGGGATCACATTCAGTTAGGCATGGTTCATCAACACTACAAAGGAATGAAGTCATGAGAGACAAATTTTAAGGAACTAGGGACATGGCTTGAACAAACTTGAATCTTACCCCCCTAAGGATGCTGCATACCAAATATCAAAAGCATTCAACTGCTGGATCTGAAGAAGAAGATTTTTAAAGAAAATTCCTCATTTTGAACTAAATTTTCATTCGGGCTCCCACAGTGAGCCCAAATATGAACCCAGGGACTTGGCTTTAACAAACTTGAATCTCACCCCCTAAGGATGCTGCATGCCAAATATCAAAACATTCCAACTGCTGAAACTGAAGACGAAGATTTTTAAAAAAAAATTCCTCATATTGACTAAGTTATAATTCAGGCTCCCACAGGGAGCCCAAATATGGACCCAGGGACTTGGCTTTAACAAACTTGAATCTCACCCTCCTAAGGATGCTACACACCACATATCAAAACATTCCGACTGCTGGATCCGAAGAAGAAGATTTTTTAAGAAAATTCCTCATTTCGAACTAAGTTACAATTCAAGCTCCAACAGTGAGCCCAAATATGGACCTAGGGATATGGCTTGAACAAATTTGACTCTCAACCCCCCTAAGGATGCTGCATACCCAATATCAAAACATTCCAACGGCTGGATCTGAAGAAGAAGATTTTTAAAGAAAATTCCTCATTTCGAACTAAGTTATCATTCGTGCTCCCACAGTGAGCCCAAATATGGACCTAGCTAGAGACATGGTTTGAACAAACTTGAATCTCACCCCCTAAGGATGCTGAATACCAAATATCAAAACATTCCAACTGCTGGATCTGAAGAAGAAGATTTTTAAAGAAAATTCCTCATTTTGAACTATGTTATAATTCGGGCTACCACAGTGAGCCCAAATATGAACCCAGGGACTTGGCTTGAACACACTTGAATCTCAACCCACTA
This sequence comes from Pictodentalium vernedei, assembly GCA_031216915.1. Lineage (NCBI taxonomy): Eukaryota > Metazoa > Mollusca > Scaphopoda > Dentaliida > Dentaliidae > Pictodentalium > Pictodentalium vernedei. Next base: position 569,935,034 of record CM062296.1, read on the forward strand.
AGCATGCTGCATACCCAATATGAAAAGATTCTACCTGCTGGATCTTGAGAAGAAGATTTTTAAAGAAATTTGCCTGAAATGCATTAAGTTCAAATTTGGATAAACTTGAATCAGATCCACCCCACAATGTGGCATACCAAATATCAGAAGATTCTGCCTGCTGGATCTGGAGAAGAAGATTTTTTAAGAAATTTGCCTGAAATGCACTAAGTTCGAATTCAGGCTTCTATACTGAGCCCAAATGTGAATCCAGGGGGCCGATTTGAACAAATTTGAATCAGATCCACCCCATAATGCTGTATACCAAATATCAAATGATTCTGCCCACTGGTTCTGGAGAAGAAGATTTTTGAATAATTTTTCTATAATTCATAAGGTGCTATCAGAGTTATGCCCCATACAGAGCCCCCAAGGGACATGGCCATTTCATTTGAACAAACCTGAATTGCCACATAGTAATGAACATCCACATGAAGTTTTGTGAAAATCGGACCAGTTGTTTCAGAGGAGAAGTCGTTTGAAAAATGTTCACGATGACGGACAACAGACAACGGACGACGGACGGCAAGTGATAAGTTGAGCTCCCTTCAGTGAGCTAAAAATATCCAGTGGTAAAGAAATTATGGCTCAGACAAACAAAATGTTAACGTTTTCCTGAATGTTACCTTTACCATGTCGCCTGTGACCTTGACCTTGATGGATGCAGATCTTATTGTTATTGATGGCACACTGCCTATTGACAATACATACTGTTATAAAGTTTTGTTAAAAAATATCCAGTGGTAAGAAATTATGGCTCGGACAAACAAAATGTTGACGCCGGATGACAGACAGACGGACAACTCAATATCAGAAAAGCTCTACTGACTTTGTCAGGCGGAGCTAACAAAGTTGAATCTGACCCCCCTAGAGATGTTGTATACCAAATATAAGAGCATTCTGACAGGTGGATCTGAAGAAGAAAATTTTTAAAGATTATCCCCCAAATTGCACTAAGTTCAAATTCGGGCTTCCATAGGAAGCCGAAATATTAACTGAGGGATTTGATTTGAACAATCTTGAATCTGACCATCATAAAAATGATGTATACCAAACATTAAAAGATTCTGACTGGTGGTTCTGAAGATTTTTTAAGATCATTCCCCATACTGCCCTAAGTTAGAAATTTGGGCTCCTGTATTGAGCCCAAATATGAAAAAGGGGCTTCATTTTAACAAACTTATATCTGACCTCCCTATGAATGCTGTGTACCAAATATCAAAAGATTCTGATCAGTGGTTCTGGAGAAAATTGTTTTTTTTTTTTTTTTTTTTTTTAATTTTTGCAAATATGCTGACTCAGCATTTTTTTCGAAGCCCCCTCCCCTACAGAACACCCTGACGCAACGGATGGCATTTTTTTACCTTTGAGATTGAGTTCCAGTGGTCCCAAAGATGCTTTATACCAAACAGTAGTTCTCTGTTCAGTGTGGTTTGGGAAATATAGGCATTTGAAAATATTTCTATTTTTAGCTACTGGGATTCCCACTGGGAGATGGGAAATCTTTTTTTGCATGAGTCTAATGCTTATGACTCAATAATACCACATACCAAATTTGGTTCAAATCGGACAATCGGTTCAGAAAATAGAAATTTTGGTCAGGCTAAAATTCTTGCCCCTCCCATTACAAAGGCAAATAATATTGAGCCACCAACTTCGTTTAAACAAACTTGATTCGACACCTTAAAACGAAGCTCCATACCATATATCAAGTCACTGTCCCCACTGGTTCATGAGATTTTTTTTTTAAATTCTGAAGCATTTTCCCACCACCCCCTCGAGATGGGGCTGGCCAAATTTATTTGAACAAAAATCCAGCAAGAGGATCACAGATCCAGAAGTCGAGTTTTGACATTAAATTCTGAAGAAATAAGCTATTTGTAGCAACAGTGACCTTGACCAACAGTGATGACTGCAGTGTTTGTGCATGAAACTCTACCCATGGCAACAAATCAAACAATGAAATTTACTTTTCTAAAGAGGTTAGCAATTTAAAATGTGAAGTCTGCAGCCTCCACATCAGCCGATTTAATATTTTCAATTGTTCACCCTTTTGATCAGACAATGGACTTTTCCCAACAGCAGCTGTGTACAAGGATGGATCTGACCATTCAAAATCTCCAGTAGTGAAAGAGTTAAAATGGCAGTAAAAGTTCATGGATACAAAAGCTGCAGTCTGCTTTCTTAATTGGTATAATTATCTGTACACAGTTAACCTGTTCTCCTGGACTACACAAGCAATATAGGCAACTTTTGTCCAGGCTTATGTGGAACCTTAATTTTTACTCAAGTAAGCAACAAAAATATGGATAAAACTGGAGCCACCTCAATGTGCCAATTGCAGTGATATCAATATTAGTGTTGCTAACTTAACCACTGGCAAATTTAATGTCTCCGAACAGCAGACAGATAATTGCTGCTGTTAGACAATTTGAACAGCACCGATTGATTGGTGTTTAATGTCACTTTTAACAACTAAGGTCATAAGACATTGAGTAGCAATAAGGACAGGCTGAAGCGATCACCTATTACCGCACACAGTTTTAGAAGATTTTTACTTGATACAGTTTCTACCATGGCCTTATTCTCACTGCATACCAGAACATGTACCTGGTGCTGCACCAGGGGCATGTTCTAGGATGTACGCAGGGCATCACACAGGGTCATTTGAAAGACAGCTGTTTGTAACTGGCAGCAAACATTAATACCTGTTTAAAACAGATGTATTCTACAACTAGAACTGCATCCATAGCATTTCATGGTCTGTCCAATAGCATTCTTGAACTCCACTTGTAGCCGTGATGTTTGAATAAATATGGTCCAAGCCTGAATGATAATCAGTAGTTTCTTGCTGAATAATTGGAAGAAGATTAAATGATGTCCTCAGGAAATCCTTAAAGTTGTGTAAGTCTGCAGAGGGGTTGACAATATCCTCATTAAAATCACCAAGTACTATAAGTCTTTTTACCATGATGTTTGGGCTTTGTTTCAACATAGAAACAGGACATTCTTTGACCTTATGTAGCTTTTGTCTAGGATTTGTATACACTGAGATTATTGAGAATAATGCAGTGTTCCCAATCAGTATTTCGATTCCATCTGATGAATTTCTATTAACTGAGTGATATTCTATGTTGTCATTTTTAAGAATTATGGATCCTCCACGACGTTTGGTATGACAGTGACATGCAGCAGTGTCAATCCAATCACAAATTTTCAATTTTTGAATTTGGTAACATGTGTTCTCATCTGATGAATTGAAAAATGTCTCTTGGAGCACAAGAATATTTGCATTGTCTAAAATGGCAAATGATTGTAGATCTTTGACATGGTTGTGTAAGCTTCTTGTATTAATAAGTGTTATAATGGTAGTTGATGGATTAGACATGGGAGATGAAGGTTGAAGCACCAACGGACTATTTCTTAGTCTGTCCATTTCAAACTTAACTTCTTCATCGACTTTAATTTGCGATTTTTTAAAATGAAGGAGAAAAACATTTTCAATGTCAGTGCATCAACTAATAGCCACATAAACTGCATGTGGGACAGAACATCCTTCAAACGAAACAACTATCTGTTTCAGATTAGCACCCTGAGCTTTGTGAAGAGTCATTGCAAAACATGGTTTTAAAGGAAACTGGTCACGAGAAGCACTGATATTTTTGCAGTTATGTTATATTATTTTGTTATCCTAGCTATTGGTACCCATTCTTTGTTGATACCAGGTGTATACAAATGTTTCATCTTTTGTTTCAGTTTCAACCAATGTTGTTATCATCAAATTTCACCCACACAAGATAAGATGCCCCTGAAGGGAGTGCTAAAAAGGATTTCACTTTGCATGGTACACCATTTGTGAGTCCATCAGCAGTATCTACATTATGTATAAGCATGAAAAGAGCATCTACCTTTAACACAAGTTTATACATTAGATTTTGTGCCGGCTGGGTTGGGTAATCTTTGACTTCAGCTAGTAGTGCATCTTTTTGTGCTTTTGATAACTGTCCTTGAACTGTGTCAATTGCATTAGAGACATCTGAAGGTGTGTGTAGATTTCCTAGGATGGTATCATTGTAATCATTAATCTTGCTTTTGAACTCATTAAATGTGGAGCAGTTGGGTGAATATATAAGTTTGTGACAACTCTTTCATGGAGGCGTTGAATGTCATTATCATTATGTTTAGCCTCACGTATTCTGTTAAGCATTTGTGCAAAATCAATATTTTTCTGTCTCATTATCGTTGTTAGTTCATACATGTGGACATTTTCTAACAAAAATGTAAATATTCTATTGATAGTAACAGTGACCTTGACCTTGGGGCCCCAGACTCCAAAATCGATAGGTGTCTTCCCTTCCTATAGGGTAACCTGTGGTATAAGATTGGTGAAGATACACGGAATAGAACTAAAGTTATTGCTCGGAAACCAATTTGTCACAAAATATTCTATTTATAGAAACAGTGAGCTTGACCTTGGAGTCCCAGACTCCGAAATCAATAGGTGTCTTCCCTTCCTATAGGGTAACCTCTGCTATAAGTTTGGTACAGGTGCGTCAAATAGAACTAAAGTTATTGCCCGGAAACCAATTTGTCATAAAATATTCTATTTATAGTAACAGTGACCTTGACCTTGGAGTCCCAGATTCCGAAATCAACAGGTGTCTTCCCTTCCTATAGGGTAACCTCTGGTATAAGTTTGGTAAAGGTGCATCAAATAGAACTAAAGTTATTGCCCGGAAACCAATTTGTCACAAAATATTCTATTTATAGTAACAGTGACCTTGACCTTGGGGCGCGAGACTCTGAAATCGATAGGTGTCTTCCTTACCTATAGGGTAACCTCTGGTATAATTTTGGTAAAGTTGCATCAAATAGAACTAAAATTATTGCCCAGAAACCAATTGTTTACGCCCGCCGCCCACCCGCAACTTCATCAAACTATAAGTCGTGTTTGACTTCGTCAAAACTCGACTAAAAATGCAATGTCAGTTCGGCACCATCAATCACACAAACTTTCACTTGAATTGGCCCAGTGGTTTTTGAGAAGACTCAAACACAACTTAACAGAAGATGGACAACAGACAAAAAGAGATGACAAAACCTCACCCTGACTTTCAGTCAGGTGAGCTAAAAACAATCAAAAGAAAATGAGAACCAAAAGTATGTACAGCTAATTTCCGGTGAAGTCATGATGGCTCGATACAAAAATAAAATTTGAAATGAAATTCCTAGGATAATGGTGATAATGATATTAAATGCCAATATCAAAGTACTTGAACCAGGTGACAAACCAAAATATGGGCACTTGATAATTTTTAGCTGCTAAGGTTTTAAGGCAGAAGTGGGAAAATATTCTGGGATGAATGTAGTACACATGACCAAATTTGGTTAAAACTGATCCGTCGGTTCTGAAAACAGAAACCTGCAAGAGTTACCAAGGGAAACTCAGGTAAGTTTCCTTGCAGAAATTTAGTGCATATGTATGTCATTTGCCTATTCTGAGTACCAAATTTCATTCAATTGGCTCAAATGTTTGGAAAATTGAAAATTTGAGCAGGGCAAAAAATCTTGGCCCTACAGAACTGCAAATATTGCCCCTCAAAGTTCCCTTGAATAAACTTTATAGAGGACTTTCCTCCACCCCCACTCCATGCATTGCAGTAACTTGATTGGAACAAAATCAAAATGCAACCTCATAACGAACAACACTTCCCTCAAATTTTATTGAAATTGGTCTGGGGATTTTAGAAAAGCGGAAAAACAATATTAAGCTTGATGACAGACAAAGGATGGTAACTCAGTAGTGTTGAAATGATTAGTCGACTAGTTGAAGTCGATTCGATTTTCGGAAAAATCGACTCTGAAATCCACCAGTCGACTAGTCGGGAAACTCAAAGATGAAGTCGTAAAATGCCAATAGTAGGGGTTAATGATTACAAACATCAGACGTTTCTGCTTCATGTTGGACCAATTTTAAATTGTATTGAGAAGTGGATATCAATGCGATCATTGTCGTTTGTTGATGCCGATAATGTTACAACTTAAGATTTCAGCAACATTACAAGCACTGATTTCACCTAACCTAATCACTGGCACGCGGTGAAGAAAAATACTTTGATGTACAACTTCAAAGATGCCGTTAATTCATGCAAGCGTTCTGTCCCTCACCCAAGTCGCCCACACTTTTTAATTGATATAAAAATAAAATACATGCCCGAAACACCCAGAAAGCTGCTACATATTCTATGATATTACTGTACTGGTTTGGGTGCGAGCTGGCGAAGACTGGATATAAAGGTGAGGAAACTGTCCATCACAAAATTTGACCTGGGAGTTTTTAATTAATTGCACCGGGCGAATGGCGACACACTTCAAAACACTTCCAACATTTTACAAATTCACGAAACTTCTGTTTTAACATCATTGGGTACTTTTTCCACTGCACAGACAGAGGACTATAAGGCACACAATTCCCAGGTATCCTAATTTTTTTACTGAATGGTTAAAGCTATAATATGCACGACGTTTTAAAAAACTCAAAATACGAAAAAGAGACAGCTACGTTCATGACTTTGACAAGGAAACTTCATCAAACACCCATCAAATGAGTCATTAAACGAAAGGGTTATCAACTTACATGTAACAGTCTCTTATCACCTAATTTACTGAGACAATTATGTTTTCAACAGAAAAGCCGACTGGTCGATTTTGAATCGATTACTCCCGTCGACTTTGAAAAATAGGTAATCGTTTCAACACTATAACTCAGGTAAGGTAACAAGAGGCCCCAGGGGGCCTGAGGCCGCTCACCTGACATGTAGTCTAAATATCAAACCAGGGACTTGACTTGAATAGGCTGCATATACCCCTCCTAAGAAAAGCATATACCAACTAGATGAAGTGATTGTGCCCACACAATACACAGGATTTTCCTTCTATTTTCAGTTCCTGCACTTTTACGTCCCAAAATTGAGATAAACGCATAAAAAACAGATTTTTTTTCCCAAACAAAATATTTCAGCCTAAATTTTTTTTTTCGTCTTAAAACGCATAAAAAAACAAAAAACTAATTTCCGGATTTTGGTCCCACCCGGACCCCAAATTTTCAGTGTTACAAAAAAAACAAAAAATATTTTCCGGATTTTGGTCCAAAATTTTCTAAGTCCCGCCCAGACCCCAAATTTTCAGGGTAAAAAAAAATTATTTTTTTTTGTCTTAAAATTGACCGAAACGTGTAAAAAACAAAAAAAAAATTCTGGATTTTGGTCCAAAATTTATAAGTCCAGAACAGAGCCCCAAATTTTCAGCCTAAATATGAACCCAGGGACTTGGACTGAACAAACTTGAATCTCACCCCCCCTAAGGATGCTGCATACCAAATATCAAAAGATTCTTATTGGTAGATCTGAAGAAGAAGATTTTTAAAGAATATCTGCACTAATTTAAACATTTGGGCTCCCATAGAGAGCCCAAATATGGACCCAGGGAATTGATTTCAATAAACATGTGAAACAATCTTACAAAGATGTCATATGTGAATTTTAAAGCTTCTGGAGCAGTGGTTTGGGAGAAAAGTAGTCTTACATGTTTTTCTCATTACCTACAGTGTTAAAAAATGTAGGGCATGCCAAAGGAAAATATTGATGCCTGACTAAAATAAGTTCAAAGGCCATTGCCAGCGGTAACATTTTTTGATAGAACAAGGGGCCTGAGGGCGCTCACCTGACATGGCAGCCTAAATATCAACCCAGAGAATTGATTTCAGCAAGTTGCATCGGCTCCTCCTAAGAAAAGCTTATACCAAATATCCAAAGATTCTGACTAGTGGATCTAAAAAAAAAAGATTTTTAAAGAATATTCCTCATATTGAACTAAGTTATAATTCAGGCTCCCACAGGGAGCCCATATATTAACACAGGGACTTGGATTTAACAAACTTGAATCTCCCCCCCCCCCCCCCCTCCCCAAGGATGTTGCACACCAAATATCAAAACATTCTGACTGCTGGATCTGAAGAAGAAGATTTTTAAAGAAAATTCCTCATTTTGAACTAAGTTACAATTCGAGCTCCCACAGTGAGTCCAAATATGGACCTAGGGACATGGCTTGAACAATCTTAAATCTCACCCCCAAGGATGCTGCATACCAAATATCAAAACATTCCGACTGCTGGATCTCAAGAAGATTTTCAAAGAAAATTCCTCATTTTGAACTAGGTTATAATTCAGGCTACCACAGTGAGCCCAAATATGAACCCAGGGGCTTGGCTTGAACAAACTCGAATCTCACCCCCCTAAGCATGGTGCATATCCAATATCAAAAGATTCTACCTGCTGGATCTTGAGAAGATTTTCAAAGAAATTTGCCTGAAATGCACTAAGTTCAAATTTGGGCTCCTATACTGAGCCCAAATATAAACCCAGGGGGCCGATTTGAACAAACTTGAATCAGATCCACCCCACAATGTTGCATACCAAATATCAAAAGATTCTGCCTGCTGGATCTGGAGAAGAAGATTTTTTAAGAAATTTGCCTGAAATGCACTAAGTTCGAATTCGAGCTTCTATAGTGAGCCCAAATATGAATCCAAGGGGCCGATTTGAACAAACTTGAATCAGATCCACCCCACAATGTTGCATACCAAATATCAAAAGATTCTGCCTGCTGGATCTGGAGAAGAAGATTTTTTAAGAAATTTGCCTGAAATGCACTAAGTTCGAATTCGAGCTTCTATAGTGAGCCCAAATATGAATCTAGGGAGCCGATTTGAACAAATTTGAATCAGATCCACCCCACAATGTTGCATACCAAATATCAAAAGATTCTGCCTGCTGGATCTGGAGAAGAAGATTTTTGAAGAAATTTGCCTGAAATGCACTAGGTTCAAATTTGGACTACTATACTGAGCCCAAATATAAACCCAGGGGGGCCGATTTGAACAAACTTGAATCAGATCAACCACACAATGTAGCTTACCACATATGAAAAGATTCTGCCACCTGGATCTGGAGAAGAAGATTTTTTAAGAAATTTGCCTGAAATGCACTAAGTTTGAATTCGAGCTCCTATAGTGAGCCCAAATATGAATCCAGGGGGCTGATTTGAACAAACTTGAATTAGATCCACCCCACAATGTTGCATACCAAATATGAAAAGATTCTGCCTGCGGGATCTGGAGAAGAAGATTTTTGAAGAAATTTGCCTGAAATGCACTAAGTTCGAATTCGAGCTTCTATAGTGAGCCCAAATATGAATCTGGGGAGCCGATTTGAACAAACTTGAATCAGATCCACCCCACAATGTTGCATACCAAATATAAAAAGATTCTGCCTGCTGGATCTGGAGAAGATTTTTGAAGAAATTTGCCTGAAATGCACTAGGTTCAAATTTGGGCTCCTATACTGAGCCCAAATATGAATCCAGGAGGCTGATTAGAACAAACTTGAATTAGATCCACCCCACAATGTTGCATACCAAATATGAAAAGATTCTGCCTGCGGGATCTGGAGAAGAAGATTTTTTAAGAAATTTGCCTGAAATGCACTAAGTTCGAATTCGAGCTTCTATAGTGAGCCCAAATATGAATCTAGGGAGCCGATTTGAACAAACTTGAATCAGATCCACCCCACAATGTTGCCTACCAAATATAAAAAGATTCTGCCTGCTGGATCTGGAGAAGAAGATTTTTGAAGAAATTTGCCTGAAATGCACTAGGTTCAAATTTGGGCTACTATACTGAGCCCAAATATAAACCCAGGGGGCCGATTTGAACAAACTTGAATCAGATCCACCCCACAATGTTGCATACTGAATATGAAAAGATTCTGCCTGCTGGATCTGGAGAAGAAGATTTTTTGAGAAATTTGCCTGAAATGCACTAAGTTTGAATTCGGGCTTCTATAGTGAGCCCAAATATGAATCCAGGGGGCTGATTTGAACAAATTTGAATCAGATCCACCCCACAATGTTGCATACCAAATATCAAAAGATTCTGCCTGCTGGATCTGGAGAAGAAGATTTTTTAAGAAATTTGCCTGAAATGCACTAGGTTCAAATTTGGGCTACTATACTGAGCCCAAATATAAACCCAGGGGGGCCAATTTGAACAAACTTGAATCAGATCCACCCCACAATGTAGCTTACCAAATATGAAAAGATTCTGCCTGCTGGATCTGGAGAAGAAGATTTTTTGCGAAATTTGCTTGAAATGCACTAAGTTCGAATTCGAGCTTCTATAGTGAGCTCAAATATGAATCTAGGGAGCCGATTTGAACAAACTTGGATCAGATCCACCCCACAATGTAGCATACCAAATATAAAAAGATTCAGCCTGCTGGATCTGGAGAAGAAGATTTTTGAAGAAATTTGCCTGAAATGCACTAGGTTCAAATTTGGGCTACTATACTGAGCCCAAATATAAACCCAGGGGGCCGATTTGAACAAACTTGAATCAGATCCACCCCACAATGTTGCATACCAAATATGATAAGATTCTACCTGCTGAATCTGGAGAAGATTTTTTGAAAAATTTGCCTGAAATGCACTAAGTATGAATTCGGGCTTCTATAGTGAGCCCAAATATGAATCCAGGGGGCTAATTTGAACAAATTTGAATCAGATCCACCCCACAATGTTGCATACCAAATATCAAAAGATTCTGCCTGCTGGATCTGGAGAAGAAGATTTTTTAAGAAATTTGCCTGAAATGCACTAAGTTCAAATTTGGGCTCCTATATTGAGCCCAAATATAATCCCAGGAGGCCGATTTGAACAAACTTGAATCAGATCCACCCCACAATGTTGCATACCAAATACGAAAAGATTCTGCCTGTGGGATCTGGAGAAGAAGATTTTTGATTGAAGAAATTTGCCTGAAATGCACTAAGTTCGAATTCGAGCTTCTATAGTGAGCCCAAGTATCAATCTAGGAAGCCAATTTGAACAAACTTGAATCAGATCCACCCCACAATGTTGCATACCAAATATCAAAAGATTCTGCCTGCTGGATCTGGAGAAGAAGATTTTTGAAGAAATTTGCCTGAAATGCACTAAGTTCGAATTCAGGCTTCTATAGTGAGCCCAAATATGAATCCAGGGGGCCGATTTGAACAAACTTGAATCAGATCCACCCCACAATGTAGCATACCACATATCAAAAGATTCTGCTTGCTGGATCTGGAGAAGAAGATTTTTTAAGAAATTTGCCTGAAATGCACTAAGTTCGAATTCAGGCTTCTATAGTGAGCCCAAATATGAATCTAGGGAGCCGATTTGAACAAACTTGAATCAGATCCTCCCCACAATGTTGCATACCAAATATGCTGGATCTGGAGAAGAAGATTTTTTAAGAAATTTGCCTGAAATGCACTAAGTTCAAAATCCAAATATGAGCCCAAATATGAACCCAGGGGGCCGATTTGCACAAACTTGAATCAGATCCACCCTACAAAGTTGCATACCAAATATCAAAAGATTCTGCCTGCTGGATCTGGAGAAGAAGATTTTTTAATGTTTTTCCCATTGCCTACAGTGTTAAAAAGTGCTGACTCAGCACTTTCTCAAAGTCCTGAAAAAAGTACCTTGTGATCAAACCGATAGGGATTTTTTTTTAACTGGATAAAAGTAAGCTTTATACAAAATAAGAATTCTCTGTGCCATGTAGTTTTGGAGAAATGGCAGTTTTAAGGTTTTTCCTATTTTTAGCTCCCGAGGTTCCCACGGGGCAATGAGAAACACTTTTTTTGCATCAATCAACTACTTATGACCCATTATCATCGCATATCAAATTTTTTTTTAACTGGATAAAAGTAAGCTTTATACAAAATAAGAATTCTCTGTGCCATGTAGTTTTGGAGAAATGGCAGTTTTAAGGTTTTTCCTATTTTTAGCTCCCGAGGTTCCCACGGGGCAATGAGAAACACTTTTTTTGCATCAATCAACTACTTATGACCCATTATCATCGCATATCAAATTTGGTTCAAATCGACCTCACGGTTCAGAAAATAGAAATTTTAGGCGTGGCCAAAATTTTTGCCCCTCCCATAACGAAGGCAAATAATGCCCGACAAACTTCTCTTGAACAAACTTGATTCTAAACCTCAAAAGGACTCTGTATACCACATATCAAGTCTCTGCTACTGGTGGTTCATCAAAAGAAGATTTTCGAAAAATTTGGCCATTTTTTCCCCACACCTCTGCTCAATATGAGCCAAAACCTAATTTGGATAAAAATCAAAATGCCCCTATATAACCACTACTTACATGAAATTTAATTAAAATGTGGCCAGTGGTTTAGGAGAAAGAGGCTCAAACACCACCTTCACGCAGGACGACGGACGACAGACGAAGAGTGATAAGAAAAGCTCACCCTGACTTTCAGTCAGGTGAGCTAAAAATCGGTAGCTCCCATCTAGAGGTCACAAAGAACAAGCAAAACAAGTTTCAAAGCGATCAAAACATAAATATGCCCTGTAGGGCATGCCAAAGGAATATATTGATGCCAGATTGAACCAAGTTCAAAGGCCCTTGCCTGTGGCAACATTTTTCAACAAAAATGGAAGAAGATCAATAGCTCCCATCTAGGCATCACCACAAACAAGCATATCAGGTTTCAAAGCAATCCAATCATAAAGATGCCCTGTAGTGAAATAATGAAGCCGGACTAAACTAAGTTCAAAGGTTGTTGTGGCTACATTTTTTGATAGAAATGGAAGAAAATCGATAGCTCCCATCTAGATGTCACCCCAAACAAGCGTACCTAGTTTCAAAGTGATCCGATCATAAATGTGCCCTGCAGGCTGTGCCAACAGGTAATATTGATGCATAAAAATTCATTAAGTTCATTGAAGGTCATTGCCAGCGGCAACATTTTTTTGACAGAAATGGATGAAAATCGATATCTCGCATCTAGAGGTCACCCCAAACAAGCATACCAAGCTTCAAAGCGATCTGATCATAAATGTGCCCTGTAGGGCGTGCCAAAGGAAACTGTGGACTTACTAAAAATGGTGTGATTGATGTGGCACTAAGGCAGCCACATGGAGCTGGTAAAAAAATATGAACCCTTCATGCAATACCAGAGACCCTACCTGATTGTTTGTTGGTGGTTAACGTCACATAGTTATGCACTATGGCTAATCGTGACACAACATGGAGATGAAGTCAAGTGTAGTCAATCGTTGATCAACATGTTGCCCATTTTAGAGGACTTTCACCCCAAGCATTGGTGACTGGGTCCTATTTTACTAGTAAAGCGGAACTGGTTTACCACAGTAAACAAGTGCTGCTTACTTCCCGGGGAGAGACCCTACCTGAACATATGAACACACTTTCCATGTTTCGAATTGAAACTCTAGGAGCCTTTCGGGGAAATTGATTGTCTAACAACAAAAGTGGCACCACAGGACCAATTGGGGACTGTATCAAAAATCTGAAACCTTTATGCACATCTGGAGACCCTACCTCAACATATGAACACACTTTCTACGTTTTGAATTAAAATACCTAGAAGCCTTTCGCTGGATACTGATTCTCTTCTAACGACAAAAGTGGCACTACGGGCACCACATGGGGCCGAATCAAAAATCTAATACCTTTATGCACATCTAGAGACCCTACCTGAACATATGAACACACTTTAACCCTTAAATTACATATCTTAGGAGCCTTTCATCGGAAAGCAGTGTTTTAGCTCAGTCTTTGATGCTGCCATTGCCACCTGGTGACAAAATTCAAAATAAACCTATTTTGGTCATGTCTATACCACACTTAAGAAGTATGGTAAGTTTCATAATTATAGTTAAACTAGAGGATGGCCACCAAAGGGTGGCTGATTCCCCCGAAAAAAGCCTTGATAGCCATTCCAACCTTATTCGCGACACACCCTCTGGTTGTGGGCAATAATAATACCAAGTATCATTAATATCCTTGAAGGCTGTAAGAAGTTATGAAGCAGACACGAATTCCGTCTACAGCCGGATGGACAGACGGACAGACAGACGGACGACGTCACGGCTAGATTCCCCCGAATTTTTTTCGGGGGAAGAAAAAAACGGACGTATGGACATACAGATGTACGGACAGAGATCATCATTATATATCTGCATTATTGAAAATGCAGGGGAAAAAAGGCAAATCCTTTTAGACAAAATAATTTCACTTCCAAGATAATATAACGCACATCAACTCTTTGCCTGCTACAGGTGGATTATCCTTCCCAGTACCAAAATAATCTGATTTCCTAGTAGCATTACAATCCAGGATCTTTTTTCAATTATACCTCAATGAATTATCCTCTGAACAATGATTTACTGATACATGTCACAATGAAATTTCCCATTAAATCAAGCCATGGCTGCTTTACAGCAGCCACAGCTTGATTTGATGAAAAAGTTGAGAAAAATACTCAGCAGGTAAAGAGTTAAGTTGCATTAACTGAACTTGAGAATAAAGCCTAAATATGGGTTTACACTAGTCAAAACAGTATCCAGTTGAATGGTAGAGTGCTAGATTAATTTTGGTTGGATTTATCTTGTAACATTTAAAAGCAGAGAGCATATGTGCACTCCCCAGCAAATTTCGATAAGGCAAATCAAAAGACAATTTTTACTTCAAAGAGAATATGAAGTGCATCTAAAAAAATAAAAAGCTTTTCTCACTGAGGGGCCAACACTTTTCAGTAGACCCCAAATATGGGCGTTTCAAACCTTTATCTTTTTATTTCAATTTTTGTCTTCAAAACATAGCTTATGAGCCTTCAATGGAAGAAGCTCACTGAGCTCATTCCAATGAGGAACCATACCTGTTAGTTAGCCAAGAAAGCTTTCTCTTCAAGTGTTATCTGCTAGTCATCTTAGGTAAACAGTTAATAATTGTTTGCCATGCATTATGTTTTCCAGCAAATATCTAGTTGATGACAATACTTTTGATCAGCTGAAAAGGCAAAAAGGGAATAACTTAGTACTGAAGTACTGGTACTTACTGTTTGTGGACACTGTTGAGGTTTTGTAATGTGACGGGGTCCAATCAGACCATGGCCTTGATGACAGCTGTTTACAGTTCTGTTCACTGCACCATTTATTTCATCCATATCAAATATGCATAAAGTAGAAACACTTGGCTCAACTTCAGGAGAATTGGATTTGGATTTGGAAAAAGTAACGTACAGCTTTTGAGTGGACTCCTGAAAACCACTTGCTGTTGCCATGTTGAAAATACCAGCTTTCCCTCGACACTGCAATGGTATTTCCACATAGGAATGATAATATTTGTCATTTTGACATATTCTGATTACTTTTGTCCAATACTGTTGAGAGCTCACAGACTTTTTTTGATTTGTTATAAAATACACAAACTTTCCACTAGAAAATCCATCCACAAATGTTACCAGGAATTTAGTCCTAAATTCCCTGAGAATGTTGATCTTTGTTCCACCTTCAGAATCACGATAAGAGTATTCAAAAGTTGATGTATCCCTACTACTAATACCTGGAACTAAATCTCTGTAGTTTTTAGCACCTAAATTGCTATATGTAGCACCAATATACAATGCTGAATTGGACTGAGGACCATCATCAATAAACATCACAGATGACAAACTCACCTGATTGGGTACCAAAGGCTTCAGAATCTCCCTTGTTATATTCTGAATGTCAGACAGGGACCTTCTTTGACAAAATCCATGAAACAAAGTGAAGCACGATATCAAGTTATGTGTGCGGTAGTCTATTGCTAATCCTTTTGCATAACTGTTTGTGAATTGAATATTCTGGTGATCACAAGGCAAGATGGGTGGGGGGCAGTCAGGACTGTCTGCCCTTGGACCAGTTTTGGCACTTTCTAACAAGGCAAGAGTGGAAGACAGTTTGAGGAGTTTATTTGTTCCCCCAATGTAAATGTCACCTGAAGTTTTGTGAAGGACGTACGCTTGGAAATGACTAGCATCAGGATCTCGAAATGACTGTTCTATGTGTAAAGATAAAACAGTCATTTGACAAATAAAGGTTAGTTTGAGACAGAAAACAATACACAAATACTGCCAACTCCTGTGTAAATTAGCTGCCATTTTCACATTCCTGAAAAAAAGAAAAGTTTATCAATTGAAAACCCATATCACAAAGACAACGTCTTTAAGAAAGAAGGATGTGATCACTTGGGCACATTCTAAATTCAGTCTGAAACAAGATTTGACAAAATGATTAATAACCCATTTCTGTTTTTTCAGACTGAATCTCTGAATGTTGAGGTTAGAAACTTTGGAATATTTTGACATTCACTTGCTGGTGAGCATGTCTGAAAAGTTCATCAAAATCAGTTCATAAATGTATGAGTTACACACCAAAAGTTTCATACACAATCTGTATTAAACTTATGTTCAAGTGGAGATGACTTGGACAAAAATATCGCAACTTGAAAATTTGGAAATATGCACATGTCCACCTGCAAGTTATCAATGTAAACAGTTCATCAAAATTGAATCATCAATGTAGGATGAGTCACTTGCACAACAATTTCAAGTTCAAGAGAAGATAACTTGATCAAAAAGACTGCAGATCAAAAATTCTGGAATATGTGCATGTTCACTTGTTACTACGGAAATCCTGGACTGACATTCGACATGCGAGATACGATATACGACATACAACATATGCTATAAAATACCCGTGATCAATGCGACCAATCAAGTAATTTGTGTTTTGTTTGGCCAATCCAAATGCTTTTATTCTGACTTGTTCATTATTGGGATCATGGGAGCACAGAGGTTCGTTTCAAACAATGATTGAGGAATAAAATATTATTATAAAATAAGTATAACTGGATTTTATAATATTATTTTATTCCTGAATCATTGACTTTGTTTGAAACAAGCTCCTGTGCCGTAGTGTGATGGACACCCGTGGCATTGGAGAAGACACAATTTTTTCACCAACATCCATTGTATCTAGGCCCATGGGCATTGCCATTATGTATCAAAAGGGGTTCGACTTTGATTAAAAAGGTACACCGAGGGTACGGCAGGTGCACAAGGGAATCCGGCTTATTAGGACCATGGTTCTTTCGGGCCTTGGTTTGTTCGGACCCTGGCTTTTTTGGCCCTCCGGCTTATTTGGTGAAGGAATTTGTTGTGATTGCCGAAGATACGAGCATACTGGAGGGGGCGAGACATGTTCCTTGGGAAAATTTTTAAATTTAGTATTAAAAGGAGCTTTCTGGTGGACTTTTGGTGATTTATTAGCATTCTTCGTTTTTGAAAAAAAAAACGTAAAAGGGGGTTCATTCTCAGCCTGACTCCCCCACAATGGCCGATCCCACCCGACAGCACCTATGAGGTACCATGTCTTAACACCCGAAACAATGCCATGATGGCCAACAACCATAAGGACAAGTCCATGTTTTTTGTTGGTTTTTTTTTTTTTTTTTTTGGTGGGGTGGGGGGGGGGGGGGGGGGGGGGGGGGGGGGGTGTGTTCGGATTTCATAATTTATGAACAGAGGCCACCAATTCCAATTTTAGCAACTACTTTATGGGGCTGATTGAAGATAGCCGACTTCCCTTGTGACTTGCGTTGTTTTGGATGGGCTATTTACTTAATCACCACTTGTGCAGTTTATAAGACATTTACACCGCTTTTTCATATCCATTACCATTTGGCCTACGTAGGCAACCTTTCGCGGGTTTTGCCTATATCTTTATGTGATTGTGCAAGAGGGATAAAATAGGCCTTCATGTACTCTTTAAGTTAAATTTTGAAGTTGTTTAGGCCTAATTACTCTTTAAAACACAAGGTCAGAAAGTACATTTTGATCCAGTGATGGAGTTTTGAATTCCGAACACAAACCTCCCATGGACTTGTCCTTATGGTTGTTGGCCATCATGGAATTGTTTCGGGTTTTTAGACATATGGCCTAGATACAACGAACGCTGATGTAAAAATTGATATTCTTCCCACGATCCCACCATCAACCAAAAAAAAAAAAGTTGTTCAGTTCATTACCAAAGGGACATAGGGTAAAAACTGCCCCTCCCAAAAGACGAATAGTCCAAACGAAGAAATATATCAAAACAAAGAAATATGGTTTCGACTTGCGCCATTTGCGATGGCGCGAAGTAAGCCAACGCGTAGCCAGGATATCAAAGTTAGGTGGGGGAAGAGTAATACCTAGTGAGAATAGTTCAGCAATCTCAACGTAGCAGCTACCCCTTCCCCTACAAAAGGGGTAGCCGCTACATTCAGATCACTGAAGTACTAGGCAGTATACAGAAGAGGATGTGCAGCATCATCCAAGCCACGTAGCAGCGAGACGCAAGGCGAGCACAAGAAGAGGGGGTGGGGGGATGGGGGCTCCCCCTGGACAAAATTGAAATTCGAGACAAACACAATTTCCTTGACTCTGAGTCCGTATGTGTCCTAATTTGTAAGTTGTAAAGGCATCAATAATTAGGCCACGTCACGTGTGTGTGTGTGTGTGTGTGTGTGTGTGTGTGTGTGTGTGTGTGTGTGTGTGTGTGTGTGTGTGTGTGTGTGTGTGTGTGTGTGGGAGGGGGGGACTCAGTTTTGGGGCATGTGCTCCCCCTTCCCCCCCCCCCCCCCCCCCCCCCCCATGGCTATATGGCTATGCAACAGGAAATAAGTCAGTAGTACCCGAACGTTCATCATTACCCAGTTTCCCAGACTTTTGGGGGAGCAGGTGGTGGAAAATTCCCAAAGGAACCAGACTTTGGAGAGAGCAAATGTTTTCTGTGCAAAATTTCGACACCATTCCAAACTGCATATATAATAGCGGTATGTTATGGACCCCACGAACGGTTGACGTTGCTATTGAAGTCGCCATGATGCACACTAGACGTCATTGGAAATGTTGACCACTGTTGTTGTCCACTATACAATCTAATATGACATAAGGGTGGCCAGGAATATAGGAATTATATCCCCCTGTAGGTCTCGATTGGCTCTTGGTACTCCTAATCAACCTAATGCTTCATATTATCCCACAACTGGTTTTGGTAGTACGTACTGCTTGTACGGCTAGTATTGTGACGTGGGGTGGAGAGTAATTCATGGTTGTCTACTATGGTAGTAAAAGGGTGTGCGGTTTGTACTCCTGTTGTTTAAGTGTTAGCTTTTGGTACTACTATCCTATCTAGGGAGGTGTGCTAGCCCACAGATTTTTATGAGTAGTACGTGATGCTAGGTCAAGCAGTAGAGTGGGGTGGGGTAATGCATGGTTGTCTGGTGTGGTAGTATATGGTCTGCACCCCCCAGTTAGTCTACTGTTACTACTAACCCACTGAATGTATTTTACCGTCGGAGGTGGTGTGGGATAGTGTGTAATGCTAGGTTACGCGGTATTACAAAGTATGTTTAGATGATAGTATGGGATGTAGTCTGTATCCCATAGGCCTACAGACGTTTCTCAAAAAGGGATTCTCTTAGTGGAATTCAAAGCTCTAAAACAGCTCCAGAGGGTCTTACCACCTGCTTCCACCATGTCTTCAACAATCTGTCCCCATGATTATCCGCTATTGTATTCATCATTATTATAGTGTTCTACCAGTCTTGTGCCATTACTATTGACTTGTAAGATTACTCCAGACTTGCTAAACTATCTCAGATCTCTATATACCTGGGGTATGTAGTGCCCTCGGCCAAGTCTTAGAATGTCAAAATATCATCCATCCTCTGCTACGAAACTAGAAACCAATCATGCACCACACAGCACTGCATGACCTAGCATTCCTGAACGACCCACGGGTAGTACAAACCATTGGGTGGTTTTGTAGTACCATGGACAACACTAGACCTATGGGATACAGATCGTACAACCCATACTACCATTTTAAACATTCCTTGTAATACCGCATTGCCTATCATTGCACTCTACCTACCAGCCCCCAATGGTAAAATACATTCAGTTGGCTAGTAGTACCAAATACTAAGAGTACAGACAATACACCCTATACTACTGCACCAGACAATCATGCATTGCCACCCCTCCCCCCCCCCCCCCTCCCCCCCCCCCCCCCCCTCTACTGCTTACGTACGTACCAAGCATTACTCACGAACTATACCATCTGTGGGCTAACACACCATCCTAGATGGATAGTGGATATTAATACCAAGGGCTAACATTGAACCAGCAGGGGTATATACAGCACATCCTGTACTAATGCATTAAACAACCATGCATTACCCCACCCCACATCAAAATTCTGCCGGGACTGGCATTACGTACTACCTCTACCAGTCATGGATAATATGAAGCATCAAGTCAGTTAGTAATGCCCAGAACTAACAAGGGACCTACATGGGGTATATAGTGCTCATACTATACTACGATATCACTCCCGTACAAGAAGCCTGACGCGGGGCGGTGGATGGCAGTGTGTCAGTAGGTAGAGGTGGAGGTTGCAAGCCAAGAGGTCCTTGGTTGGAATCACGCTGGTGGCAACCACATTGAGTTCATGGGGCAAGACACTTCACCCCCATTGCCCACATGGGGGCACAGTGGCGTTGTGTACTATGGTTTACTGCACATCAATGGTGCACTTGTCTTCAACTAATGCTAATCCTGCTTGTGTGGAGTTGGTATGCAGGGGAGCTGACAGTTGCTCGCCGTTGCTTGGTGGTTCTCACTGGGTACTCCGGCTTCCTCAACCCGTAAATCTGTCGTGGTCATGATTAGTAATTGTGCAGTAATATGTGACCTTAAACACCAATAAATAAATAGAAGCCTGACACACTCTATCCTAGTAACGTCATGTCAGATTTACAGTGGACAACAACAGAGGTCATCGTTTCTATGATGTTGCGTGCACATCATGACATCCCAACGTTAATAGCAATGTCAACCATTTCGAGGGAAAACTTTCAACAAAAATCTTACCTTCCCCATCACTTTTCCATCATATACCCCTATAATATTATTTATTCATTTATTTATTGGGTTCTAATGACACTTACGACAGCCAGGGTCATCTCGTGTCGCACAGCTTTACGGGTGGAGGAAGCTGGAGTACCTGAAGAGAACCACTGAGCAACGGCGAGCAACTGTCAGCACATACTAACTCCACACAAGCAGGGTAAGCATTGGTTGAAGACAAGTGCACCATCGATGTGCGGTACACCTAAGTACACAAGGCCACCGTGCCCCCACTTGGGCATTGGGGATAAAGAGTCTTACCCAAGGACACAACGCATTTGCTGCAGGTGGGATTCGAACCGAGGACGTCTCGGCTTGCAGCCTGCACCTCCACTTACTGAGCCACTGCACACCCACCTCTGGTATACCCATAGTCCTGTGAGTGCATATATCACTCTACATGCCATAGCATACTATATACGCAGTACGTACAACACTTGTCAGATGCAGTTCAGAATGCTGCCGAAATTCTGCACAGAATAAATTTGCTCCCACCCCCCCCCCCCCCACCACACCCAAAGTCAGGTTCCTATAAGAATTTAACTGCTTCCCCAAATGTCTGGGTAACGAGTACGTTCGGGTACATGCTAAAGACACAATAAAATAAAAGTTAATTTACAATCTGAAAATATCCCATCATTGCACATAAGCACTGCAGTTATTTCTGCTGTGCTGTATCCTCGGTGGAATATATGTGCAATTAATTCAACCTGCTGAGTATTTTCCAGATATTTTCCATTAAATCTGGTCATGGCTGCTGTGAAACAGCCATGACTAGATTTTATGAAAAAATTATTTATTTGTTTATTGGGGTTTAACATTACTTTCGACAGCCAGGATAACCTTGTTTATTTATTTATTTAATGGGGTTTAACAATACTTTTGACAGCCAAGGGTCACCTCGTGTCGGGCAGTTTCACGGGTGGAGGAATCTGGAGTACCTGGAGAGAACCACCGAGCAACTGCCAGACTCCCCAACGTACTAACTCCACACAAGCAGGGTTGGCTTTTTTGGTTGAAGACAAGTGCACCAGGCATCCATGGGCAGTATGCCTTAGTACACAATGCCACCGTGCCCCTGCGTGGGCAGTTGGGATGAAGTGTCTTGCCGAAGGACAAAACTCAGTTCCCGCAGGTGGGATTCAAACCGAGGACCTCTCAGCTTGCAGCCTGCATCTCTACCTACTGAGCCTAATAATTCATTTAAATTCAACTCAACAAATCATTGGTGAAAAAAATCCATTCAATTTACAGGGAGGAAATTTGATTAAATATGCCCAAATGTATACATATTGCAGCGGCAAGATACATGCTGTCTTGGCAGGAATATCTGCTAGCAGCATTCAAAGAGTTAATGTTTGCATAAGACGGCAAAAATGATAAAGTATGTTGCGATACGAAATGGACTGGACATTCTGGTCGCGTTTGATATGGCACACTATATCGTATCTTGTATGTCATATGTCGTATCTCGTATGTTGTATGTCGTATCTCATATGTTGTATGTCGTATCTCATATGTTGTATGTGGTATGTTGTATGTCGTATCTCGTATGTCGTATCTCATATGTCGCATCTCGCATGTCGTATGCTGAATGTCGGTCCAGGGTTTCCGTATGTTACTGATCATGTTTGTAAAATGTCATCAAAATTGGTTCATAAACTTGGGAGGAGTTTCACACCAGAATTTCCAAGAAATCTATATTATATATTCTTAAAGGGGAGATAGCTTGGCTGAAATCAAAGCAGATTGAAAATTTAGAAATATGCACATGTTAATGGTCATGCCTGAGAAGCATCATTGAAATAGGTTCACAAATGTAAGAGTTGCACATACAAGAATCTCATTTAGAAATTTAAGTTCAAGGGGAGATAGCTTGGTTAAAAGCATCAGATATTGAAAATTTGGAAATATGCACTTGTTTACTTTTTTGGTGGTCATGTTTGTGATGTTCCATCAAAATTGTTGCTGAAATGAAGGAGGTAATGTGTACACACAAATCTCTACAGGAATCTATATCAAATATTATCAGTTTCATCACAAGTGGTTCACAAATATAGGAGTTGTGCACACAAGAATCTCATATAGAAATCTGTATTAAATTTTCAAAATTCAAAAAGAGGTAACCAAGTTAAAAAAAATCCCAGATTGAAAATTTGGAAATATGCAAAAGTTTACTTACTAGTGGTCTTGCACAGTTTCATTGAAATAAATGTAGGAGGAATTGCACTTACACGAATATCAAATACAAATCTATAATAAAACATCTATGGGAAAATAACTTTGTTAAAATCGTTGCAGATTTAAAATACTGGAATATGCGGTGGTTATGTTTGAGAAGTTTCTTGGAAGTTTCTTGGAAATCAGTTTATACATGTTGGAACTGTTGTGCATACAAGAGTTTTGAAGGTGTACTGCATATGGTTGGATGTAAAAAAGGTGATGACAATATGAACTGCATTCTTTAAAGGAGTGTTAATAACCAACTTGCCAGTGACTCTGAACATGTATGCAACAACTATTCAGCCTTCTCACAACCCTCATTACTGAAAACAAATACAACATTATTTCAAAATATGTCAAAAATTCTACAATTAGACCGCAAATATCATTGCAGGGATTTCAATACCCGTCGAGGTACCTTCGGCACAAACCATCTCGTGAAATCATACTGAACCATGTACACTACCTGGTTACCCAGAGACATGCCTATTTCAAAAGAAGTGCTAAGTTGTAATTTTTCTCTCCAAAGAGCCATGCCATAAGTAGGGCTGGGTGGTTTGTCGGTTTTTTGGTTCGGTAGGTTTTTTTTTTCAAAACCGAAACCGAACAGCTGCTTTAACAAATGAAAGTGTCAATGATTCTGTAGCTCAACTTGTGTAAAACATGTACATGTATGTGACACAGCAATGACACACATCCAGGTAATGATCTGATAACAAAAGTACATGTAAAGTATTGCAACGGCCTGTACATAAATACTGACCACTGCCTGTAACAAATGTGTAGGTAAAGTATTGTAAAGGTGGGTGACAGTTAGATGCTAAACTAGAAAAGAAATCTTCAGGGGTTAATGTTACAATGGTGATCCTTGCATGGCGCACCATAAGCCAAATGTTTTGGCCTGTTTGATTCAAACCCTTCTAAGGCTGATTCATACTAATTAATAAATATTTGTGCAGTCCTTCTTAAAATATAGATATTTGAATTTTTTTATCTTTAGCTCATAGGGTTCCCACAGGTGAGGAGGTTTTATTTTTTCTCATTGTAAATAGAAAATCGGGTTGTGCTAATAATGTTTACCCTCCCCAAACAACACCAAATATTAACACAGGAACTTGGCTTCAACACATTTGAATATACACATCCTAGGGATGCTGAATTCAAGAAACATTATTTTGTCTGGTGTCTTTGGAAAAGATTTTTAATTATCTCCCTTTTTGAGTTTCCGAGTGGGTATGACTGAACCCCAAAATATTTGTTTTCATAGCACAGTGATAACAAAGGCACCCAATAAATTTATAGCAAACATTACTGACATAAAAAATCTTCTTTACAGGTTCTGTACAAAAAATGTAATACACAGAATTCCCGTAAATATGACTGCCAACAGGTATTTTGAACTTTTGGCCAAGCCCCAAAGCATCCCACGATGATAACAAATGTAGTCCTAGAAGTTCGTACAAAAAACTGATTGCACCTAATTTCAGTATAAAATGGTTGTCGGCAGCCATCTTTAATTTCGAACTGCACTCAAAAACACTCGTTCTCGTTCCAAGGTGATAACAAAGGTACCCAAGAAATTTTGTGAAGATCGGTTCATAAATACAGCCTCTAGTCCGAGCCATATTGACATGTGCACTTACTGCGTATAAGTAGCACTGAATAAATCAAAGTTCATCTAATTTGAATAATTTCTGCATGAGAAAAAAACCTGTATTATATGTGATGTATTCCATGTTACTGAACATTCATTCAAAAATTTATTCAAATCAGAACCTTCATATAGAAGTTCTGTACAAAAAACTGATTGTACCAAATTTCGGTACAAAATGGCTGCCGGCAGCCATCTTGAATTTCAGGCCACACCCCAAAACACTCGTTCTCATCCCAAGGTGATAACAAAGGTACCCAAGAAGTTTCCTGAAGATCGGTTCATACATACAGCCTCTAGCCTGAGCAGTATTGACATGTGTACTTACTGTGTGAATAAGTTGCACTGAATAAATCAAAGTCCATCTAATTTGCATAATTTCTGCACGAGAAAAAAACCCGTATTATATGTGATGTATTCCTTGTTACTAAACATTCATACAAAAATTTATTCAAATCAGAACTTTCATACAGAAGTTCTGTACAAAAAACTGATTGCACTAATTTTGGTACAAAATGGCTGCTGGTGGCCATCTTGAATTTTGGACTGCACCCAAAAACACTCGTTCTTGTCCTACAGTGATAACAAAGGTACCCAAGAAGTTTTGTAAAGATCAGTTCATAAATACGGCCTCTAGCCCGAGCCATATTGAATTGCTGACAGATTGACAGATGTCCAGACGGACAGACAGACAGACAACAGGCCATGGCATAAGTTCAAATTTGACTATGTCAAAGTTGAGCTAATGACTACATCAAAGTTGCGCTAAAAACCAAGACTTTAGGTTTCAACAAATTTCTCAGAATTGGTAATTTATGACCTCTCAATCACCTGCATTCCGCATGCCAAAGGCTAAAATGTCGGCCAAAGGTAAATGCTGTGCCGTTTGTGCTTACTTCAAGATGATGATAACAAATCCCCCCAAAACAGTGGTAGCAAATTTCTTTTTTCTTAAAACGATATCTACAAAACCACCACCAGAAGGAATATGAAAAATTAAAAAGTCTTACGTAAGAATCTACGAATGCGATTCAAGGATCGTTAAGTAAATTTAATAAACCGGGCTCAGGCTCAATCATATTGTCAAAACAGGTATTGAAAGTTACCTGATAATATATGGTGTAAAAGTAATATAAATTATCTTTGACCCAAAATCATCTGCGTATGGCACATAGTAAATTAGATTGGAAGTAAACATAAAATTTATTGAGTTTTAAAACCTCAAAGTTCACATGGGAAAAATGACGGGTAAATTATGTTAATTAACCAACTTCTGGCACGTTATCTGAAGTCACATGCTCAGAGATAACGCTGCGCATTGGCAGTTCTGTTTTTTATCAACAATAAAATGGTTAAATTAAAATAGAACATACCCTGTTAAATGGATGGCAGGTAACTACTATTGAAAGTTTTTAAAAACTTTTTGGGAATTGTTTGTATACTATTTAAACTTACTTTAAGGAATCGCGCAGTACTTCAGGTCTGTCATGTATAAACTGTCAAGTTAAGGCTGCATTCCCAATACGCTGTTGTTATAATCGACACGTGTTTTCCCATGTGCATATTGTGTACACAACGAATCCCAAGATGCAATATTGCAGACTTTCAAATCCGATTATGCAGCCGTCTCCCTTCAAAAACATCAATTGTCTGTTTTGACTCCGATAAAATCAATGCAGGGATCAGCCAAGTGGGCGAAGTGAAGTTGGCAGTATCTTCACCTAGGCACCGCTCACTTCACCCAATTTCTATGTTTGGGAAAAATCAAAGTCAAAAATGAACCTCTATAGTCAAAATTAGGAGAGTTCTTGTGAAAACATTGGAGTGAGTGAGTTACCAATAAAAGTGATTCGTATATCACGACCTACTTCAATAATAGTTACCAAAATCGCAAGAAATATGATTTGTGTTCCTTTTATTCCACTATCATTTGAAGCAGGAACCATTAAGAAACAGCAGGCAGTCTATTTTGAAGCGATGTGATAATTACCGAAATAAACACAACAAATGCATATTATCCACAAAAACCAGGGTGAAAGTTTAGCGACTCCTTAAAAAATAAGGAAATTTTGATTTTTGCTAAAATGTAGCTTTTCTTGTAAATTTTTGCATCTTGACAAGGCCCCAATCTCACTGACAGAACAAGGCAGATCCCACCAGTGGTGGAGCCAACGTTTCAAATCCTGGGTGACCATGATGGTGAAGAGGATTGGGGGGGAGGGGGGGAATCTCAGGACCAAGGGTACTGTACTTGTACTGAGGGCAGGAAATCAAAAAGAATCTTTTAAAATTTGGGGATGGGAGGAGCAAGTGGGATTTGGGGTGGGGGGACTGGTCTCCCTAGATACCCCAGGGCTCCACAACTGTAACCCACTACAGAAGCCCACCACAATATGTCTATTAGCTGAGAAGAGTGGTGAACACTGAGTAACTCGGGTGACTCAACACACTGTATGAGCCTCATGACTTGCATGACTTGGATGACAAATAGACACATTTTATGTATACATTACCCTCTAAAATGTGGATTTCTACAATATATTTTGAAAAACAGAACCAAAAACCGAGTTTTTGTACAAAACCAAAACCGATCCGAAATGCAAATTTCAAAACCGCCCAGCCCTAGCCACAAGTGTTAACTTTTTACCCAACACACAGGATATCAAATTTTATTATTTTAAGGTCATACAAAGTAGATCTTCTCAGGGTATTTTATAAATCTATATTTTCATTTTTGTAATTATTTCTCTGCCACCAAAAGTTCATGTTCCTGGTTTGTTTTATGTTTTAGGTCTCATAATCTAAAGAATAGCATAGGTGGTGGTGTATTTCGTTCCTTGAATGCATGAAGGATTTGCAATGCAAAAGGGATAAATTTATCAGTTTTATTAACTTGGGTAAAATATCAGACATAAACCATTTAATTTTCATTTTTT
Source organism: Pictodentalium vernedei (assembly GCA_031216915.1). Classification (NCBI taxonomy): domain Eukaryota; kingdom Metazoa; phylum Mollusca; class Scaphopoda; order Dentaliida; family Dentaliidae; genus Pictodentalium; species Pictodentalium vernedei. The sequence continues at coordinate 569,962,800 of CM062296.1, forward strand.
TAAGTTTGCATGGGTTATAAAAAGAGAGCATGCGGCAGCCAAACGGATCATGAGGGAGGGCCTGAGAAACAGACAAACTTTTTCCAGCCTAATTATTGTTTAAAATTTTGCAAAATTTTTTAACAGAACAATATTATGCAACCTATCAATGGAACGAGCTCGATGTGCTCATTCATTACCAGAAAAGCTCGGCTGACACTTGTCAGGCGGAGCTAACAAACAAAGGACATTTTAGTGATCGATTTTCAATTTTAGTAACAACCCTCAATTTTAGTTACAACAATTGATCAATTTTAGTAACAACGCTAAAAAGAATACATGTGAAAAGGATCAGTATGGCCAAAAATAACAAGAGGCCCCAGGGCCTGAGGGCGCTCACCTGACATGGTAGCCTAAATATCAACCCAGAGAATTGATTTCAACAAGTTGCATCTGCTCTTCCTAAGAAAAGCTTATACCAAATATCCAAAGATTCTGACCAGTGGATCTAAAAAAAAAGATTTTTAAAGAATATTCCTCATATTGAATTAAGTTATAATTCGGGCTCCCACAGAGAGCCCATATATGAACCCAGGGACTTGGCTTGAACAAACTTGAATCTCCCCCCCACCCCCACTGAGGATGCTGCACACCAAATATCAAAACATTCCGACTGCTGGATCTGAAGAAGATTTTTAAAGAAAATTCCTCAGTTTGGACTAAGTTACAATTCGAGCTCTCATAGTGAGTCCAAATATGGACCTAGGGACATGGCTTGAACAAACTTGAATCTCACCCCCAAGGATGTTGCATACCAAATATCAAAACATTCCAACTGCTGGATCTGAAGTAGAAGATTTTTAAAGAAAATTACTCATTTTGAACTAAGTTATCATTCGGGCTCCCACAGTGAGCCCAAATATGGACCTAGGGACATGGCTTGAACAAACTTGAATCTCATCCCCCTAAGGCTGCTGCATACCAAATATCAAAACATTTCGACTGCTGGATCTGAAGAAGATTTTGAAAGAAAATTCCTCATTTTGAACTAAGTTATCATTCGGGCTACCACAGTGAGCCCAAATATAAACCCAGGGAGCCGATTTGAACAAACTTGAATCAGATCCACCCCACAATGTTGCATACCAAATATCAAAAGATTCTGCCTGCTGGATCTGGAGAAGAAGATTTTTGAAGAAATTTGCCTGAAATGCACTAAGTTCGAATCCGGGCTTCTATAGTGAGCCCAAATATGCATCCAGGGGGCCGATTTGAACAAACTTGAATCAGATCCACCCCACAATGTTGCATACCAAATATGAAAAGATTCTGCCTGCTGGATCTGGAGAAAAAGATTTTTTAAGAAATTTGCCTGAAATGCACTCAGTTCGAATTCGAGCTTCTATGGTGAGCCCAAAAATGAATCTAGGGAGCCGATTTGAACAAACTTGAATCAGATCCACCCCACAATGTTGCATACCAAATATCAACAGATTCTGCCTGCTGGATCTGGAGAAAAAGATTTTTTAAGAAATTTGCCTGAAATGCACTCAGTTCGAAATTGGGCTCCTATACAGAGCCCAAATATGAACTCAGGGGGCCGATTTGAACAAACTTGAATCAGATCCACCCTATAATGTTGTATACCAAATATCAAAAGATTCTGCCTACTGGATCTGGAGAAGAAGATTTTTTAATGTTTTTCCCGTTGTCTACAGTGTTAAAATGTGCTGACTCCGCACTTTTTCAAAAGTCCTGAAAAAAGTACCTTGTGATCAAACCGATAGGAATTTTTTTAAACCATTCTATTCTACTGGATAAAAGTAAGCTTTATACAAAATAAGAATTCCCTGTGCCATGTAGGTTTGGAGATATCGCAGTTTTAAGGTTTTTCCTATTTTCAGCTCCTGAGGTTCCCACGGGGGCAAAGAGAAAAAAAATTTTTGTATCAATCAACTACTTGTGACCCATTATCATCTCATATCAAATTTGGTTCAAATCAACCTCACGGTTTTGAAAATAGAAATTTTAGACGTGGCCAAAATTTTTGCCCCTCCCATAACGAAGGCAAATAATGCCCGACAAACTTCTCTTGAACAAACTTGATTCTAAACCTCAAAAGGACTCTGTATACCACATATCAAGTCTCTGCTACTGGTGGTTCATTAGAAGATTTTCAAAAAATTTGGTCATTTTTTCCCCACCCCTCTGCTCAATATGAGCCGAAACCTAATTTGCATAAAAATCAAAATGTCCCTATATAACCACTACTTACATGAAACTTAATTAAAATGTGGCCAGTGGTTTAGGAGGAAGAGGCTCAAACACCACCTTCACGCAGGACGACAGACGGATGACGGACGCCGGATGTACCTATGATGCAGGACGACGGATGAAGAGTGATCAAGAAAGAGAGTGGTGGTCGAGTGGATAAGTGCGCTGGTCTCTCATGCCACAGGTCCCGGGATCGATCCCCGGTCGGGGAAAGTTCTCGAGGTGTCCGAACACTCTCTGTCAGCATCAATTGTGGGGTTGATGCTGTCACAGCGTACCGTCCTATCGGGTGGGGACGTAAAATGGCTGTCCTCTGTGCGGAGAGAGACACACTCCGTGCAGGATAAAGATCCCTTCGTAGTATTCGAGAAGAGCAAGGCCACGAAGTTGCCGCTATGAAGGTCATCCCACACACCTACGCCATTGGGCCAAGGAGAGGCGTTAATATAAGTTGCATAACTTGTTCGCCAATCCTTGTAAAACAAATAAGATTAAATAAATAAAAAAAAAATAAAGAAGAGTGATCAGAAAAGCAGGTGAGCTAATAATGTCTTACATGTGAGATAGTCTTAACTGACATCATAATAGGTTGCCAATACCAGACAGATTGTTAATTTCACAAAGCAGTGTGAGTCCCGATCGATCAATTTTAGTTATAAGAGGCATCAGCTGGCATGAGCACATCCAAATGCCACCAACAGACCCTTGTACAGTGAATGCAAGTTAATCAAGAAAAAACATGGAAAGTACACAGAACGCAGGGAATACTCAATTATTGGTAATGATTAGATAAAACTGCTTCACTTGACTCTACATTTTGCACTGCACTGGAGACCTTTGTTGAGTCTGAAACACAAATACAAGATTTGAGAGAGAGATGGTCTTGCTGATTTCCAATGAAATAAAGCTTGTAGAATAAAGTAAAGTAAAGTAATCTTCTGTAATTAATAGTGACAACTGAGTGTTCCAGGTATCTGTGTTCACCCTGTATAAAGTATATCGGAAAATGAGTTGTCATTCCTGAAATAACTACAACTAGTTGGTATTTGCAATATTGTAAACATTACGACTCCATATAATAGCACATTTTCCAGGCGGAGAAAATTCTGGTCTGCTCTGATGATATCTCCCCCCCCCCCCCCTAGATAAACTGAACTTACCAAGTTTATCCCCCCTGGGGGATTGAACTATTTTATCTCCTCCACCCTGATTATCCCCTCCCACCTGGAATTTTCTTCCGTCATTACCTAATCCAAAAGTTACTTTCCATTCCTCATTCAGTGCCATTATGTGATTCAAAAAATGTATTATTGGTGGTGACAGTAGCACTTGCTTCTTCAGCAGCCACAGTGAATAGAAGTTGAGAACGTTTTTTCATGCATCATCACTTTTTCTCAAAGGAAAAATGTACCTATGACAGATAACTCATTCTTTTAAAAGCTGAAAATGCCTCCATCAACTCTTTGATAAAGAAATCACATGCAGATGCAAAGAATTAGATGACATCTTGTTGTACAATATTAATTTATTCGATGAAGGGGGAAGGGAAGATAGCCTAGTTGATCACACTCACCCTCTCCAAATGGAAATTTCTTCCCTCGTTACCTATTCTAAAAGTTAGTTTCCTTTCCTCATTCAGTGCTTTTATGTGATTCAAAAAATATATTGGTGATAACCATCGCTCATGCCACTCCAGCAGCCACAATGATTAGAGGTCTAGAAAAAACATTTATAGGGATCATCATTTTTTCTCAAAGGAAAAATATACCAATGACAGATAACTCATTTTCTAAAAGCAGAAAATCACATTTCTGTCATTTGAGGAACGAATTGGACAAAAATTGTTTTCCACAATTTATCGACAGAAACATCTGAGGCTTTACAGTAATTAATTATGGGTGTGATGCACGGGTTATTTGTTGTGGTTAACTCTGAATTCAATTGAGATCAGTGTGTGCACTGTTTATTCTCGCTTTGCAGTACTCGCCGCAGGTTTAATTTTAAGTAATAACATTAGTAAAGTCCTCACTAGTAATGTCCTCACTAGACACGTATCCCGTTCACTGATATTTCCACCGTACATAGATCCAGTTAAGGCAGTGCCTTAGTCAGAAATATGTTCGGTGTATGCATGTATGTGATATTTGCAGTCCGTTGATACTGGAGGTGAAGCTGCCATTACACGTTGTATCAGTCTTTGCACCACTTACAAACTTGTGTGCTGAATATGGATTTTTGCATGAGATCCTGAATACTTACTGCATAATCTGATATATTCGTATTCCTGCTAGTCTGTTGCACTTCTTATGGTAATGTACAGACTTAAGGTGGTGCACAAGATACGCCTTGGTTAATTCCTGGTTCTTGCATGAGACACAGAGAAAGTTTTTGTATGTGTATTGTGAAACAAATGTTGCACTTACCAAATGTTGTGTTGTTCAGATGTTTCTGTCAGGGAGGGGTTGTGAAAATACTTCTATCAACTTTTTTTTGCTTTTAGAAAAATAGGCCGATGAAATCGTCAGATGTGTACCCATACACGCAACTAGTAGAAAGCTGTATGACGGAGGGCCACCACGGATGCCGACATTATGTACACCATACAAGGTATGGGTACATATAGAAATGGATTGGAGGAGTGTCTAATTTGATGGATAAAGGGTTAATATCTCCGGAGCAAATTACCAGATTTACATAAAAAACTATACAGCACAGCACATCAGTAACCTGAATAAATATATTAAGTAACATGACAATCAGATTGATATTTTTTGAGTTATCTCATGCCAAAGAGATTGGAGGAATTTTCAATTCGAAGGATAAAGGGGGTTAATATCTCCGGATCAAATTACCAGATTTACACCAAAAACTATACAGCTCAGCCCATCAGCAACCTGAACACAATTATAAAGTAATTTGACAATCCAAGCAATATTTTTCAAATTATCAAATGCCAAATGGATTGGAGGAATTTTCAATTTGAAGAATAAAGGGTTAATATCTCAGGATCAAAATAACAGATTTACACCAAAAACTATACAGCTCGGTACATCAGTAACCTGAACACAAATATAAAGTAACTTGACAATCCAAGCAATATTTTTCAAGTTATCGAATGCCAAAGGGATTGGAGGAATTTTCAATTTGAACGATAAAGGGTTAATATCTCAGGATTAAATTATCCGATTTACACCAAAAACTATACAGCTCGGCACATCAGTAACCTGAACACAAATATAAAGTAACTTTACAATCCAAGCAATATTTTTCAAGCTATCGAATGCCAAAGGGATTGGAGGAATTTTCAATTTGAAGGATAAAGGGTTAATATCTCAGGATTAAATCATCAGATTTACACCAAAAACTATACAGCTCGGCACATCAGTAGCCTGAACACAAATATAAAGTAACTTGACAATCCAAGCAATATTTTTCAAGTTATCGAATGCCAAAGGGATTGGAGGAATTTTCAATTTGAAAGATAAAGGGTTAATATCTCAGGATCAAAATAACAGATTTACACCAAAAACTATACAGTTCGGCACATCAGTAACCTGAACACAAAAATAAAGTAACTTGACAATCCAAGCAATATTTTTCAAGTTATCGAATGCCAAAGGGATTGGTGGAATTTTCAATTTGAAGGATAAAGGGTTAATATCTCAGGATTAAATCATCAGATTTACACCAAAAACTATACAGCTCAGCAAATGAGTAACCTGAACACAAATATAAAGTAATAACTAGACAATCCAAGCAATATTTTTCAAGTTATCGAATGCCAAAGGGATTGGAGGAATTTTCAATTTGAATGATAAAGGGTTATTTCTCGGGATCAAATCATCAGATTTACACCAAAAACTATACAGCTAGGCAAATCAGTAACCTGAACACAAATATAAAGTAACTAGACAATCCAAGCAATATTTTTCAAGTTATCAAATGCCAAAGGGATTGGAGGAATTTTCAATTTGAAGGATAAAGGGTTAATATCTCAGGATCAAATTATCCGATTTACACGAAAAACTATACAGCTCGGCACATCAGTAACCTGAACACAAATATAAAGTAACTTGACAATCCAAGCAATATTTTTCAAGTTATCGAATGCGAAAGAAATGGATACGGACGCCGGATGGACAGACGGACGGATGGACGGACGGATGGACAGATGGACGGACGGACGGACAGACAGACAAACGGACAGATGGATGGACAAAGGATGGATGAACGACGGATGGTCACCCCGGATGCCGGCATTATGTGTACCACACATAGTATGGGTACACATAAAAATGAGTTATCTATCGTAGGTATATTTTTCCTTTGAAGGATTATCTAATCTGCACCACTGAGTTCATGAAGTTCATGACCGACTTTGCAGTTGATGATTTCAATGAACTGTTATTTAATATTCACTGCCTAATTGTTTTCACATTTGATTGTACTATTGACCAAATAAGCACACAGGTTTGTGATACTGAACAATCAACTGTTAATGATAACGGTACCCCTAGCCACTCCGACCAGAAAAGTGAAAACACAAGAGTGTTGAATAAACATCCACTCACCGTTGACAATGATTTTATCATAAGGAAATTGGAACCAAGTAAGTCGAGAGACTATCAAAATAACATTAACCAGACAATGATTGAACATCTCGAAAACAAACTAAATGTTTTGGAAAGGTCCAATAATGTCAATTTGAAAGATACTGAAGAAATAAATAAGGAGATCTTTACTATTTATCTAATGAGCACTAAGAAAACGCTTGGTACAGTGCAATACAACAAAAAGCCTTGGTTTAGCAAGCAGTGTCTGGCACTGCAACGTGATATTTAGCAAGCTAAAAAACGTTTTGCTTTAAAACAATCAGAAGAAAATCGAAATACTCCAGTATTGTGTAGAAGAAAATATAAACTCACACTTAGGCAAAGCAAATTTAAATATAATAACCGTCTAAAAGAAAAACTGCGGCACGCCCAAAAACAAAATAGCAAAGAGTTTTGGAAGATTTATAAATCTCTGGACAATAAGAAAATAGGCCGATGAAATCGTCAGTAGTATACCCATACGCGCAACTAGTAGAAAGCTGTATGACGGAGGGCCACCACAGATGCCAACATTATGTACACCAGACAAGGTATGGGTACATATAGAAATGGATTGGAAGAGTGTCTAATTTGATGGATTAAGGGTTAATATCTCCGGATCAAATTATCAGATTTACATAAAAAACTATACTGCACAGCACATCAGTAACCTGAATAAATATATAAAGTAACATGACAATCGGATTGATATTTTTTGAGTTATCTCATGCCAAAGGGATTGGAGGAATTTTCAATTTGAAGGATAAAGGGTTAATATCTCCGGATTAAAATAACAGATTTACACGAAAAACTATATAGCTCAGTACATCAGTTACCTGAACACAAATATAAACTAACTTGACAATCCAAGCAATAGTTTTCAAGTTATCGAATGCCAAAGGGATTGGAGGAATTTTCAATTTGAAGGATAAAGGGTTAATATCTCAGGATCAAATTATCCGATTTACACCAAAAACTATACAGCTCAGCACATCAGTGACCTGAACACAAATATAAAGCAACTTGACAATCCAAGCAATATTTTTCAAGTTATCGAATGCCAAAGAAATGGATACAGACGCCGGACAGTACACCAAAAACTATACAGCTCGGCACATCAGTAACCTGAACACAAATATAAAGTAACTTGACAATCCAAGTAATATTTTTCAAGTTATCGAATGCCAAAGGGATTGGAGGAATATTCAATTTGAAGGATAAAGGGTTAATATCTCGGGATCAAATCATCAGATTTACACCAAAAACTATACAGCTCGGCACATCAGTAACCTGAACACAAATATAAAGTAACTAGACAATCCAAGCAATATTTTTCAAGTCATCGAATGCCAAAGGGATTGGAGGAATTTTCAATTTGAAGGATAAAGGGTTAATATCTCAGGATCAAATTATCCGATTTACACCAAAAACTATACAGCTCGGCACATCAGTAACCTGAACACAAATATAAAGTAACTTGACAATCCAAGCAATATTTTTCAAGTTATCGAATGCCAAAGAAATGGATACGGACGCCGGACTGACAGACGGATGGACAGACGGACGGATGGACGGACAAAGGATGGACGAACGACGGATGGTCACCCCGGATGCCGGCATTATGTGTACCATACATAGTATGGGTACACATAAAAATGAGTGGTGAAAACTAAAAATAATCTAATTCTACACCCTTTTAATTCAATATTTTCCAATGATGTTCAACAGAATGACATAGTTTTTTGGGTTTTTTTGTCTTGAAATAACGTTTTTTAAATTAATAAAATATAAATTAAAAATCTTTTCTGTTGAGCCCAAATGGTAGCAATGTCCATAGGCGGTATATCCAATTGATTTCCGTTTCTTTTCTGTGTCCTGTTGTTGGTACTCAGTCGAGGTCGGCGTTTAAGATCTGTATGGTTCGGAAATTCAGATCATTAATGTTGTGATACGTGTGTTCTGTTAACCTAGTACAGAAGTTCTGTTTACTTTCCCCCACATATTGTTTTGAACATCGGCTGCATGTGAGCAGATTGATGCAGTTTCTGCTTGTGCATAAATACCTCTTAGGGCCCGGAGAACATTGTTTGGTTTGCATACTTTTAAACCAACGTGGGTTTAATTTTAATTTTGGGCGTATGGCGCAGTTTGACGTGGTGCATGGGAGGAATGGATTCATAATGATACCTCCACCGACTCAGTTGTTCTTTGAGGGCACTTATATTTAACTTGGAATTCCTTGGGTGTCAATTGAGGTTCATGGCACTCCGTGTAATGCTGTATGGACAATCTTGTTCTCAGTTCTTTTCCTCTGTTATTCCTGATTTGTTTATACAGAGATATGTTTTCAGGTCTTATGTTAACTGTTTTTCTTTCTGCTTGGAAGCCAATTGTTTGTCTCCTCCTTTTGTATGCTGTCGTTTCTTGGGGGGGGGACTACTGGTGGATTCAATCATCGTTACGTTCGAATCGCTATTGTTTAAACTGAGTGATAAAGAACTGCCCATGGACATGCTGTCTGAGTTAGTGGCTGCTTCTGTCATCGTGCAAGAAGCAATCGGCAAACAATGAATGTCAAACGGGTACCTCTTGGACTATATTTATTGCAACGTTTTTTAAACTGTAAACAAATGATTTTTTCCCAATCCAATTTCAACACTCAAATTTTAGGTGGAAAATCTTTCAATTTTGTTTATAGAGTTAAAAGAATCGCTGACCTTCTTCCTCGGTTGTCACGTCAAGCCAAGCGGTAAACCGTCTTAAGTCATACTCAGCAAATACAGTGAAGTTGAGAGGAGGTTTCGTCTGAAAAAATATGGATAATTAGCAATTTTTGACTTTTTCATCTGGGGGTATACTTTGTTTTAAGTCAAACTTGAGCACAAATATGTTCAGAAGACACCAACAGTGCTTCATTTTCATCAAGTCAAAGCTCGAGAACACAACAAGCTGAACTCAAACTCTATAAGTTCATTTTTTTTCAAATACCTGAGTGGTGACAGAATTTTTTTAAAATGCACTTTTTCTGAGCATCTTGCCATCATTCAATTTTTGAGCAAAATATCAGGTACCAAAACAATATTTCTAAATTGACGCAAAATATGAAAAAATTTATAGTAATTTATATATTTTTTATACTTACCAATGACCCAGACTTAGCTGGTGCTAACTCTAAATTATTCAGGGCCAAACACAAATTTTGCCAACCCAATCCCCAAAATTTGCATCCAAATCCAAAAATTCAATGTCCTATATGGTCCTCCATACTTTTGTCCACTGCGCATGCGCAGTGTCAAGGAAGTACCGAAATAGGCGCCAAATCTTCATTCTTACAACCAGTGCCTGGTAAATGTTTTATGATCAGTGGGGAGGTGTGAGTTCCCAACTCATGGGAGGGCCATCCCCATCTGGGTCATTGGTAAGTAGAAAAAATATATAAATTACTATAAATTTTTTCATATTTTTATACTGTACCAATGACCCAGACCTAGCTGAATAGAAAAAAGGCTGGAGGGCCTAGGACATCAAGGAAAATCCAATAGCAATAGGTTCAATTACATATATAGAATTATCCCCCCCCCCCCCCCCCCCCTCAAGGAGAAAAGGAGAAACAGGATTTACATATATCTTTCTTGTGTAAACAAAATAAGAAAGACGTATTACCAATCCGTAATTGGGCACAATAACATCAATGATCTCTATTAACATCCAGTATAACCCATTATACTAATTTCTTAAAGAAAAGGCAATAAATAAAGATAGTCCAGAGAATGAGACTCTTTATACTCATTTAAAAGTGTCCGAGGATTGTATATTAATGCTCGTATGGAGGATTGTATATTAACGCTCGTATGACATGTGACATATACACATGCTTCACACCGAGCTACACTTATTACATAAATGAGAAAGACATTAGCTTTACACTTTAAAACCATCCCAGCACCGACTCGGAATTACTTGCTTGGTATTCCCTTGCTTTTCACTATAAAGCAGGTGATACAAGGGAACACCACCCCCCCCCCCTCCCCTTGCTCTGGGTCCAGAACGAAGAGGGCAGCAGGACAGAGTCACTGCTGGAACAAAAAGCCTGCATAACTATAGTTGCAACTGTTTAGTGGACAACATTCTGAGCAACAGATAACGGACCCAAACATCTAAGGTCGCCAGAAATAGACTCAATATTTCAAAGGTAAAAATTTGTGATCATAGAAGGCTGAGACCAGTATGCAGCCTTCATCAAATCCATAATAGCAATACTATTAGCATAAGCCTAAGATGTAGACAGCGCTCTAACTTCATGCATCTTTCATAAGCAGTACGAATAGTCAACTGAATCCACCTAGAAATAGAATGGACTGTGATGTCCCTTCTATTAGGAAGCAGAGACAGAAAGAAACATTTTCATCCCTTTCTGATAAACTCAGATCTACTTTTGTAAATACGCATAGTTCTAACTGGACACAGCAAAGGCCTATGGCCATCTGAGGATGGAAGAGCCTTAATAATAATAGATTCAGGGTACTTATTAGGAGCCTGATTCTTAGCCAGAAATCCAACATTGGTAGTCAAAGTAATAGTATTACCAACACTACGATAGTGGGAACCATCAACAGATAGAGCATGAAGCTCACTAACTCTTCTAGCAGAAGAGAAGGCCAAGAGAAAAGCTGTCTTATAAGAAAAGTATTTGAAGTCTACCGTGTCAAGGGGTTCAAATGGCGCTTCTTTTAGCTTCAGAAGAACCCAAGCTAAATTCCACTTAGGAATTAACCTAAGGGTTCTAGGTCTATTTATCGAAAAGTTTTTAACTAACTTTGATAAAGAGACATTAGATCCAATTCGTAAGCTATCATGATGAGCATAAGTATCCGATAGCATAGACCTATAACCCTTAATAGTTATTGGCTGCAGTTTGATCTCGTCAAACAAGTAGACCAAAAAATTAGCAATGTCTGGAATGGGGGGATCATAGATATCAATTGAATGATCCCTACACCAACGAAAGAAAACCTTCCACTTTGCAGCATAATTTAGCGAAAAGGAGGTCCTCCTACAGTTAGAAATTGCATCCACTGCTCTTCCTGTAAATTGCTTGCTGTGCAAGAAGGACCGCACAATGGAAATATGTGAAAGTTGTGACCTTGCAGGTTGTGATGCAGTGTGCACGATTTCCCCTGCAAAAGAAGGTCCTTCCATGGAGGAAGCTTCCGAGGAATGTCCCATAACAGACACCTGAGTAGATTTATCCATGGTCTCTGGGGCGACAGAGATGCTACCAACAGAATCTTGCAGTGAGATTACTTGAATTTTAGCAATATCTGTTGAATCAACGGAGCTGGAGGATACGCGTATCCTATCATTCTGTCCCAAGAGATCGAGAGAGCGTCTACTGCGAATGCTTGAGGATCTGGGCATGGCGACACATACTTCTGCAACTGATTGTTGAGATGCGTCGCAAACAAGTCTATCATTGAACGATCCCATTGGTAGCAGATCTGATTGAATACTCGCTTGTTGAGAGTCCATTCTGACGGTAACATACAACCTTTCCGAGAAAGGGAGTCTGCTAGAACGTTCAGACGACCCGGAATATGACGGACCGACAGAAGAACCTGATGCTCTAGGACAAACAGAAGGATTCTTTCTGTTAAGTTGAACAACGGAATGGAATGAGTGCCTCCCTGGTTCCGAATGTACGCTACTACTGTCGAATTGTCGGACAGTATTTGAACATGTGAATTCTGAATTATGTTCATCCAATGACATAGCGCAAGCCAAACTGACATCATCTCTTTGATGTTTATGAGCTTGTTCAGACATTGCCGATCCCAAAGACCCTGGCACCTCGAATCTGTTGGGCTCAATTTCGCACCCCAACCTGTTTGACTCTCATCCGTCATAATCATAAAAAACGGATCCGGCAGTTGCAGTGGAACTCCCTGAGTTAACCACTGAATATCTGCCCAAGTCTGAATCTCTTGTTTTACTTGGTTCGACAAGACGATGTTCGTTTCGAGCGAATGAATCTTCCCACTCCAATTCTGAGTGAAAAATATCTGGAGTGGACGAGTGCGTAGAGCCCCATTGGAATAAGGTCTGCGGCGGCTCCGCACAAACCTATCAGTCGCATAAATTCTCTCGCTGTTACTACATCTGAGTGTAGACAAAAGTGAGCGTAACAACTGACTAATTTCGCTCTGGGTAACGGCAGACGAACCAGATTGTTGTGCGTCTCGAAGCTCATTCCCAAGTGAATGAACGACTTGGACGGAACTAGATCTGACTTCTTTTCATTAACTATGAAACCGAGACGTCGGAGCAATTGAAGCAGACTCTGAACATCGTTCTGAAGAGTTAATCTGTCGCCGTACCTCTGAAGAATGTCGTCCAAGTTGGCCGATGCTACCCCAGACGAATGAGCTCGGAAATGAGTCATTACCGAGTTCATTATTCGAGTGAAGGCCCAGGGCGCAAGATTCAGTCTGAAGCACACTGCTCGGAACTGATAAATGACTCCTAGGACAGCGAAGCGAAGGTACTTTCTGAACGTCGGATGTACCATGACGTGAAAGTACGCATCCTTGAGATCTATGCTCGTAGCATAATCGTTCACTCGAATGCTCGCTCTCACCGATCGAATGGTCTCCATATAAAATTTCGGAGCCACGATCAGCTTATTTATCCAGCGCTTAGATCTATAACTGGACAGAACGAGCCGCCTGGTTTTGGTACCAGGAACAGGTGACTGTAAAAACCAAGAGATTCCTGGTTTTCTACGACATCTATTGCATTCTTCTCCAGAAGAGATTGCACCTCTGATGGAAGCGAATCTCTCTTCTTAAGGTTTGACGGAAGATGAGTCCATCGTGGACTTCGTGTTAACAGAGGTTTTTCTCTGAAGGACAGTTTTAGACCTTCCGAAATAACCTCCTGAACCCATCGGTCGTCCGTAATTGACAACCAATTGGTTAAGAATCTTGACAGCCTTCCGCCCACTGGAGCGCAATAGAGGTTCTGACCTTCACCTCCTGGACCTGCGAGGCTTGCGGGAGGAGATACTACGTCCTCCCCGACCCGCACCTCGACCAGTCGACCTATGGGCATCTGACCGGTTGTCTCGGCCAGCATTACGTCCCCTACCTGAGTCGCTACTCTGACTTTCTCTGGATTAAGAACTAGAGGCTTTTTTAGATCCTCTATAGGAGCTTCCCATGGACGTACTCGCCCCAGAAGTCCCTGACTTACTCCTCTCTGCTGAGTCCGTTTTTTTAGAAACAGACTTAAAGAGCAGAGAGTCCGAAACTTTCTTGGTAATCTGATCGTAGATTAATGAAAGCTTACCATCAAAGAGTTCTCCTGAAACCGGAGCGACTCGAAGAGAGTTTTTGATCTTAGAGTCCACCCTAGTGGATGAAGCCAGGGCAGCATCGTGTCTGACTAACTCCAAATTTGCCACTGAAAGGGCGAGAGTTATACGTGGAAAATGCGATTGCCCTAGAAAGAACTCTCAAGGAAGTTTGAACATCCTGGAATTCTGTACCATCGAGACGTTGTGCTAACGCTCTGGTAAGGTGATCTGCATAAGATAAGGAGTCTAAACTGGCTCTGTTAGACGAGATTGTCATCTCCAATGTACTGGAGAGAATCGACATAGACACCGGCAATGACAACTCCAAGTCTTCTGCCTGGTCGTCTAAATGCAGAGGAACTCTCAGAACGCCCTTTCCTGCCGTTTCAAATTTATTTCTACTGTTGATGAACGGCAGATGTAGAGCATGTTGCGACAAGAAACTGGATCTGCCAGTCTTAGAGGCTAGCCTAAAAATAGCGTCATTCAGCAATTCAAACATTCGTGCGACATTTCTGGACTGGACCAGAAACTCAGGAACGACGTCCTTAATCCAGCCGAAGAAGTCTGTGTCCAGTGACATTATCAGTCTCTTATCTGGGATCGCAGCTCTCTGGTCCGGTGGAACAACGTCTGGAAGGTGTTGCTGGATAAAATCTAGAGCCACCTTATGTTGTTCCAGAAGCGAAAAATCCAGCTCCGCAGATTCCCTTTCACCATCCGACTGGACCAGATGCAAATCTCGGTTGTCCCTATCTGACACTGCAGGGGAACGTACCGACCCAGCTTCCTCAGACAGTTCCTGATCTGAAAGAGTTTCCGAAGGTTGCTGGGATGCTGCCATGAGTTGCACTATCTGCGATAGCAAGTCCGTCACGGAGGCCTGTGGAGCTGCAGTCTTACGTTGTTTAGTAGCTGGAAGCTCCTGGGACGGTACCTCTTGCATAATTCTTTTATGCGTAAGTCCCCGACTGGTAAGGACTCGTGTCCTTGGCTACCGGATGGAGTGACCTGGTCGACGTGGAATCCTTTGTCGGCGAAGCAGGCTGGATATCTGAGGTCACATAGCCAAGGTGCGGTCGTGTGTGCTGGCGTGCGGAAGAGGAAGTCAATAGACTAACCGACCCCGGCTGTCTATGCGACGGAGCGTCCCGAGCCATCATGGCGTGTGCATTGTCTATCTTAATGCTGGAAATGTTTTGATAATGTATTCTTGTACAGTGTTGAATACAAAAATGTTGTGCAAGTCAGATTTATACGGGTTTCCATGGAGGAGGACCTCAATAGTTTTGTCATCGTTTTCCAGTTTGTCAAACATCATTTGGCATTCATGTACATGAAAAGGACATGAAAGTATGTAATGACTGGAGTCTTCATAATGATAGCCACAGCAACATTCAGGATTATCCCCGATAAATCTGTCAAACTTGTGACCATTTAGTTCGCTATAGTTTAAACGAAATTTGCAATGGACAGTCTGTGCTTTTCTGCTCCCGGCATAGTAATATTCAGTGACGATGAGTTATCAATTGCTAAGGCCTTTTTCAGGACACTTACTGTTTCACTGTTTCTGATGTTCTCATGTAGGCTATTCCAGAGCCTCACTGCAGATAGCAAGAATGAGTTCGAGAACCGCTGTGTGTTGCATTTAATTTCACGTAATAAATTGGTTGTTCTTACAGGAGAAGGAGTTACTTCTAAAACTGAACGAGGGATCAACAATCGCATATAATTAGGAATCTCTGCTTTAATCATTTTAAATATAGTTATAATTTTATGCTGTTTCCTCCATTCCTTAAAAGTTATAAAGCTTGATTCTTTATAAATGAAAGTGTCAATGACACTGTAGCTTAACTTGTGTGTTGTGTTTGATGAAAAGGATAATGTTCAATGTTTATGAAAGGATTATGAAATAAGACAAGAATTGTGATAATTGGGAATATGTTCATTTCTGTTCCCTGTATGCTATGTTTATGATAAAAATAGTATGAGGTGTACACTGTACTAAAGATCTGAGGGGTGGGTTAATATGACCTCACAGTTAATATATGTGGCCCTCACAGTTAACATATATCAACAAAAGTTACCAAGTTACAGTGAAATTATTCCAAAACGAGTCATCCTATCAAGTTACATTAAAATCCCTTCATAAATATGGCTTGTAGACTGTGCTAAAGGTTTTCGGGCTTCGGGTCCCTGTAGCCGTCAGTTTCCCAATTGCGTCCAAAAGAGACGTTCTCATCTAGACATTATATGAAGTCAACCTACCAAGTTACAATGAAATCCCTTCATAAATATGACCTGCAGGCTGTGCTAAAGGTTTTTGGGCTTTAGGCTCGGGCAGCCATCATGGTTGAATTAATCGCAACCAAAAGGGGACATTCTCATCTGGGCATCATCTGGAGTGATCCTACAAAGTTACAATGAAATCCCTTCATAAATATGACCTGTAGACTGTGCTCAAGGTTTTTGGGCTTAGGGCCCATGAAGCCATCACAGTTGACCAATCACGACCAAAAGGGGATGTCATCATCTAGGCATTATATGGAGTCAAACTTATGGGTTACAATGAAGTCCTTCTATAAATATGACCAATAGACTATGCTAAAGGTTTTGGGTTCGGGCAGCCATCAAGGCTGAATGATCGCGACCAAAAGGGGACGTTCTCATCTAGACATTATTTAGTCATCCTACCAAGGTACAATGAAATTCCTTCATAAATATCACCTGTAGACTGTGCTAAAGATTTTCAGGCTTTGGGCCCCTGTAGCCAACACAGTTGCCTAATGGTGTTCAAAAGGGGCTCTTATCATCTAGACATTACATGAAGTCAACCTACCAAGTTACAATGAAATCCCTTCATAAATGTGATCTGAAGACTGTGCTAAAGGTTTTCGGGCTTTAGGCTTGGGCAACCATCATGGTTGAATGATTGCAACCAAAAGGGGACATTCTCATCTGGACATCATCTGGAGTGATCCTATGAAGTTACAATGAAATCCCTTCATAGATATAACCTGTAGACTGTGCTCAAGATTTTCGGGCTTCAGGCACCTGTAGCCATCACAGTTTACCAACCACGACCAAAAGGGGCTGTCATCATCTAGGCATTATATGGAGTCAACGTAACAATGTTACAATGAAATCCTTCTATAAATATAACCTTTTGCCTATGCTAAAGGTTTTTGGACTCGGGCACCCATCAAGGCTGAATTATCACAGCCAAAATGGGACATTCTCGTCTAGACATTATTTGGAGTCAACCTACCAAGTTACAATAAAATCCCTTCATAAATAGGTCATATTTATGAAGGGATTTCATTGTAACTTGGTAGGTTGACTCCAAATAATGTCTAGACGAGAACAGTGCTAAAGGTTTTTGGGCTTCAGGCACATTTAGCCGTCAAAGTTGCCCAATCATGTCCAAAAGGGGACATTCTCATCTAGACATTATATGAAGTCAACCTACCAAGTTACAATGAAATCCCTTCATAAATATGACATGTAGACTGTGCTTAAGGTTTTTGGGCTTCGGGCTCGGGCAGCCATCATGGTTGAATGATCGCAACCAAAGGGGACAATCTCATCTGGGCATCATCTGGAGTGATCCTATGAAGTTACAATGAAATCCCTTCATAAATATGACCTGTAGACCGTCCTCAAGGTTTTTGGGCTTCGGGCACTTGTAGCCATCACAGCTGACCAATCACGACCAAAAGGGGATGTCATCATCTAGGCATTATATGGAGTCAACCTAATAGGTTACAATGGAATCCTTCTATAAATATGACCTTTTACCTGAGCTAAAGGTTTTTGGGCTCGGGCACCCATCGAGGCTGAATGACCGCGATCAAAATGGGACGTTCTCATCTAGACATTATTTGGAGTCATCCTACCAAGTTGCAATGAAATCCCTTCATAAATATGACCTCTAGACTGTGCTAAAGGTTTTCGGGCTTCGGGCTCCTGTAGCCGTCACAGTTGCCCAATCATGTCCAAAAGGGGACTTTCTCATCTAGACATTGTATGAAGTCAACCCACCAAGTTACAATGAAATTCCTCAATAAATGACCTGTAGACTGTGCTAAAGGTTTTCGGGTTTTGGGCTCGGGCAGTCGTCACAGTTGGCAGATCATGCCTAAATAGGGAAATTCTCATCTAGACATCATAAGGAGTCATCCTACCAAGTTACAATGAAATCCCTCCACATTAAACATCACCTGCAGACTGTGCTAAAAGTTTTTGGGTTTTGGGCTTGGGCAGCCATCACGGTTGATAGATCATGCCCAAAAGGGAACGTTCTCATCCAGGCATTATACAGAGGCATCCTACCAAGTTACAATGAAATCCCTTCATAAATAATCCCTTCATAAATACGACCTGCATATGAAATTTCGTGACGATCAGACAAGAACTGCGGGGTGTAGCCTGTGCTAAAGGAAAATGTGAACAGACTCACAGACTAACAGACTTCTGCATGCGTGATGGCAATAGCTTATCTTGACTATGTCAAGTTAAGCTAATGAGATTATGACTGGGTACTCCAATTATTGTGTGTAACGCATCTAACTGTAAATTCTCGAGTATATTTTTTGTTTCACTATAATTGTCCCATACTACATCCGCATAGTCAAACATTGGAAGAATGAAATATCTACAGAGCGTTTCTAATGCGGATCTAGAGAGTCTGTATTTTAAACTTCTGAGACAGTTTATCATCAGACTAACCTTTTTCACAACCATGTCGACATGAGCGTCCCAGGAAGTGGTTTTAGAAAAAATTACGCCCAAATGTTTATGTTCACTTTTATCTCCATTTTGTTTTCTGTGTAAGTATAGACTCGGACGATCAAGGGGATTTGTTTTATGGGATATATTTATAGTTTCTGTTTTTGGGGATTAAACAAAACTTGCCAAGTTTTTGACAAGTATTTGCAAGATCGACGTTGAGAATTTTGGCCGAAAGCTTGGCATCTTCTACTGTTAAATATAATGTGGTGTCCTTGGCATATAGCCTTCTATTTGACACAATGTTATTTACAATAACATTAATATAAATATTAAACAAAATCGGTCGTAATACTGAGCCTTGTGGGGACCCCTGCCGATACTAATTTACTCGTTTTTTTATGCCAAGATGAATGCAAGAATGCATTCATCTCCAAGGAAAATGTTTCTGAAAAGTATGGTTGGTTATTGCTACATATACACTACTTTTATGCTTTGGCACTCTTAACTGGTTCTCAAATATTGACTGTTTTCCATTTATTTATTTATTGGTGTTTAAAGTCACTTTCAGCATCTATGGCTTCCTCATGACAGCAAAATAAGTTTCAAGTAAAGTTTTACCAATTGTTTATACCTTTGATGCCTGTTTTAGAGGACTTAGGCACCCCAGGCACTACTTCTGGGTAGCAGAAATTAAAATTTTATAGTAAATTTCCTTTCTTATTATACCTACCACAATTGTTCACAACAGGCTTGCACTGCAGTGGAAGTCCTTAACTTGGAAGTATATTCTCTATTTTCGTTCTTTCCCAAACAATTTGGGAAGGAAAAGGTGGTGCAAAAGCAGCAAGAAAAAATAAGCTGAAACTGGGCCGAGTGAGACCAGTGCACACCCAGCAGGGGACACTATTCTCTGTACTAATCCACGGCTTCTGGTACCAGTGCACAGACGTATAACCAACATGTCATTCTATTTGAAATCTGTCAACAATGGAATTGAGTGATCAGCGGGGAGGGAGTATTCTTTCCCGAATAAGAAGACGGATGGGCCTACAGGTAAACAATTGTGGTAGCTATAAAAAGAAAGGAAATTCACTATAAAATTGAAATTTCTTATCAACCTAACTCACAATTGCTTACAACAGGCTGAACAGACAATAGGAGGATGGAATCGCATAACCAACCCCAAATAACCCGACTGCATTGGAACCATGGACAGAAGAGTTCCCAAGGCCAAAAAGCCATCATATCACAAACATCGATACAGACAATGAGAGATAATGCGAATGGCCACAGACAAAATGCACAGAAACAAAGCAAAAGGCATGAACTGGTCCTAAAAGAAAAGCTAATGGGTAGGGTTGAGCCTGAGTAGAAGAAAGAGGTCTTAGAGAAAAAAGGTTCTCAGAATGCTCCTGTAACTGATGCAGGTAGAAGGAGGAGAAAGTAGAAGTGTTTCTCCAATAGGCTGCCTGCATTACGTCCGATAACGAGACAGATTAAGCATAAGTCCAGGAGGTAGACAATTTCATGAACCTCGTGGGCATAAAAGCAATTGGTAACACAACTGTCTCTAGCCAAACGAGCATATGACACTCTAATAGCATTGTCAGCAAGACAAATCCACCAAGAAATGGACTGAGGAGAGACCTTCTGTCGACCAGGGATAAGGGACAGAAAGAATCGCTTCATGCCTTTTCTAATAAACTGTGTCCGGTTGAGATAAATGCAAATGGCACCAACCGGACAGAGCAAAAGGGCGACTACCCTCAACGGAAGGAAGAGCCCTGATACAGGTAGGAGACAGAGATGTTTCTGGTATCTGATTCTTGGCTAAAAAGGAGTAATCAGTGGTAAAAGTAACACTGATGGCGGAGCTCCTGAAAAAAGACGGATCAACCGAGATGGCGTGATGCTCGTTAATTCTCCTGGCTGATGCAAAAAGCTGCCTTGTATGTGAGAAAATGCATATCCACCTGAGATAATGGTTTAAACCGTGCCACCAACCCCCCCCCCCCCCCCCTCCAAGCAAACAAAGCAGCACCCAAGAAAGATTCCATTTTGGGGTCAGCCACAAAACTTTAGCCCTTTTCAAAGAAAAGTTCCGAGGGAGCTTGGAGAGGTACAGATAGTGCCGATACAATGCTTTCTCACATATGAAAAGGTCTCCGAAAGCACAGACCTGTACCCCTTGATGGTAACAGGTTGGAGACTCAGAGAATCACACAGATATACCAGAGACTCCACAATCTGTGTAATCAAAGGGTGGCATAATCAACAGTGATCAGCACACCATCAACAGAATAACTTAGCCGCATAGGCTAAACCAGAAGAAGAAATGCACTCCACTGCTCGTCTTGAAAAACCTCTTTGGAGGAGACAGGACTGGACAAAAGATATGCGTGAAGGCAGTGATGTTGGGTCGACATGAAACCTCCTCGGGTGACTTTGACAGAGAAGGTTGTGATGTAGAGGGAGACCAGAACCACTGCCAACAGAGGGTGGAGCTGATTGATCCACACCCGCTGAGGTGACAGGGGAGCGATCAGAATGATTTGACAACTGCAGTTTTGTATCTTGGCTAGAATCTGAGGGAGAATCGGAAACAGTGGGAATGCATAGCAGACTAGTCCATTCCAATTGAGTGACATAGTGTCCACGGCAAAAGCCAGAAGATCTGGACACAGGGACATGAAAGTGTCCACCTGATGGTTCCAACAGGTCGCAAACAGATCGATGTGGGGATGACCCCAGAGATTGCGAAGTGACTGTAACACTGCTCAGTGAAGCATCCACATGGTGGAAATGACCCTGCCCCATCGGGACAGGGAGTCAGCTAGGACATTCAGCCAACTGGGAATGAGACGAACCACCAAACCGGAGTTGACGTCCCAAGCGAGCAGTAGAAGATCCCAAGCCAATCTGTACATGGGAACCGGGTGCATGCCGCCCTGGTTCCGAAAGTGAGCTACCACTGTCGAATTGTCGGACAACAGGAGGACCTGACGATTCAGAAGGTGGGGGATCCACTGCCGCAAACTCGGAAGAAGAGCAAGAAGAGGTTCCAACATCACACCCCATCCAAGATAGCTGACATCTGCCATCAGAACACAATCAGACGTGGGCAAATCCAATGGAACTTCCTGTATAATCCACTGAACATCCGTCCAAGGAAGACGGTGATGACCGAGAGATCCTGGCAACTGGAGCACCAGACCCAGAGGATCGACATTCGGCCTCCAACGACTTAGCAGAAAGTGTTGGAGAGGTCTGACATGCAGCCGGCCTAAAGGAATGAGATCGGTCACCGAACCATAGAGACAGCAGCCAGAGAATACTCCTGGCTGTCATGGACGTGGACTGGGTCAGAGACAGGGGAAAAGCTGAGAGAATCACCACCCTCACCCGGGGAACCACCACCAGATTCAGATGAGTACAGAAGTCCATCCCCAGATGACAAAACAATTGAGAAGGGACCAGGTCAGACTTCTACTCATTGATTCTGAACCCCAGTAATGAAAGCAGGTTCAACAGTGTGTTGACATCAGACTCCAGAAGAGCAGCAATGGAGTGCCTCTGGAGGATATTGTCCAGACAAGCCGAAGTAGTCACCCTGGACTGTGTGCGATGGAATGCCAGCACATGCGACATCTGTCGGATGAAGGCCCAAGGAGCCAGGCAAAAAATATGCCCACGGAAATTGTCTCTCCCTCGGCAATTGCCAAGGGTCATTGCATTCAAATTCAATTTAAAGAGACTGCCCGTTGTTAGTGTATTTGAATTACTCTTCTAACTTTTTTTTGGTCCATAGTATAATTGTGTTAGCATATTAAACTAGAGGTCTGACTGTCCCAGATGGGCCTGTCCATACCACCCCCTCTCCAACCCCCCCCCCCACCCCCCCCAGCTGGCATGATTATTTTAAGACGAAAAGTGGCACAACTCTTTCATCCATAACAAGTTTCAAAGAAATCAACCCATATACATCTGAGAAAATCTCCGGACAAAATTCAGGTATTCTAAGAAGAAATGGGGCATAACTCTGGCAAGAAAAGTCTGATCAAAAACTATAATTGCAGGTGCACAGGTTTCAATGGTAGTGAACACCCTTACCAAGTTTCAAAGGAATCGACCCATAAACATCTGAGAAAATCTCCAGAGAAAATTCAGGCATTCTAAGATGAAAAGGGGCATAACTCTGGGAAAAAAAAGTCCAATCAAAACTATAATTGCAGGAGCACAGGTTCCCATGGGTCTATTCAAAGGTCATTTCCGAGGTTATTGGATATCCTCAGCCAAATGGCTGTTTTGAGCTATAGTTTTAGTTTGTGGTGGTGTGGATTTAGTAAATAATTCTCATTAATAGTGATATGGCCAAAATAATCTGTTGATGGTCTTTATTCAAACTGTATGCTATCAAGTGCATTTCAGTTTGAGGGTCAAGCTCACACGGGAGGGTAAAAATACTAACCCAGACCTGTTTGGGACCTGACAATTTGCAGCTTACAAATGGGACAATTTTTTTGTAAATTTGCTTTGAGAAAGCCTTCTGAAAAAATAAATAAGAAACCCATATGTTTTTTATTTGTCAGAATGATCATCTTATGCTGTAAAATCCTCAGTGGAGGAGTTCCTATAACACAGTTTTATCACCATCGATGCACAGAAATTGGAAATTTATCCCCAAAATGAGAAAAGTTTAATCATTTTGAGCCATTTTTTTTAGCCATCAACTGTGTCATTCAGCAGAGTGTATTTGAGTAATATTTAGGGTTTTCCCTCTGGAAAAGACTATTGTTTTTCTACAGATTATTATTTTTTTTTTTTTTTTTCTTGGTTTTTTTAGGCTTTTCCCTCTGGAAAAGACTATTGTTTTTCTACGGATTATTATTATTTTTTTTTTTTTGGTTTTTTTTTTTTTTCCACACATTTTTGTCCGTACGATTCAGAAGCCATTTTCGAACCGATTTTCACACAATTTGGCACATGCATAGAGTGGCAAAAAATCTAAAAATGTACCGAGGCGGAATTTTCGATTTAACCCTTATTTCGCCAGAATTGGCAAAAAACTGCCAAAATTGGGGTTTATCGGCACTTTCTCGAAACATGTTTTTAGGATTTTTTTTAAATATTCATAATTACTAAACCTCCCTATGACACAACCTTTGATACACCCGACATATTAGGTGATGCATATGGTAACCCTCCACCGGCTGCCAAACATCGAAATTTTGATGAAATGGGCCGGTTTCAGACCCCCACAGCACCCAAACGATACCCGAGAGGTAAACATAACTTCCTTTATTGGAAGTGGAATTCACCGAGGATCATTTTTGTAAGTAATAAGGGTGTTCAGAAAACAAAGTGTTAACCCGTTTTGGGCTGGTTAAACAGCAATACCCCAAAAAAGCTCAAAACTTCATGTTTTCCGTGGATTTCTCTAAACGAGTCTTGTAGATTTTCAAGAAAAATTGGTCACTCTCAGGTCTTGGTGTGACATTACAAGTTGCATGGATAAAATATTCCGGTCAGCATTAGTTAACCCTCCCCGAGCTGCTAAACACAAAAATTGTGATAAAATGGGCTGTTTTAAGACACCAACAGCACCCAAACGATATACCACAGACAAAGGGGCCTTCATTTATCGGACGCAAAATTGATCGGAAAATATTTTTCAAAGTGGTACGGGTATTCAAAATTTGACGTCTTAACCCATTTTGGTCTGGTTAAAGAGAGATACCCATTAAAATCTTAAAATACCCATTTTCTGTGGATTTCTCTAACAACATCTTGTAGGTTTTCAAGAAAAATCGGCTATTTGCAGGTCTTGGTGTGACATTACAAGTCGCATGAACAAAATATTCCGGTCAGCATTAGTTAACCCTCCCCGGGCTGCTGAAGGTCAAAATTGCGATAAAATGGTCTGCTTTTGCACACCAACGGCACCCAAAGAGTACACCACAAAGAAAAGTGCCTTCTTTTATCGTGCGTACAATTTATACGGAAACATTTTTGTAAGTAGTAAGGCTATTCAAAAGTCGACGTCTTAACCCATTTTGGAAGGCTAAAGAGAGATATCCCTTGAAAGCTTTAAATTCCCATTTTCTGTGAATTTCCCTAACGGTAACTTGTAGGGTTTCAAGACAAATTGACTATTCGTAGGTCTTTATGTGACATTACAAGTTGCATGCAAAAATACTCCGGTGAGCGTTTTTTAACCATCTACAATGTGCCAAGCATCGTAATGTTGTTAACATGGGACTGTTTTCAGACATGCACAGCACCTAATGTATACATGAGAGATAAACATAATCTCCTTTGTTTGAAGTGGAATTCACAGAGGACCATTTTTGTAAGTAATTAAGGTATTCAAAAAGCCAAGCGTTAACCCCTGTTGGGGAGGTTAACAGGGATACCCATCAAAAGCTTAAAAAATCGTTTTCCCTGGATTTCTTTACAAACATTTTGTGGGGTTTTCAAGAGAAAATGGCCGTTGATAGGTCTTGGTGTCATATGACCAGTTGCATGGATCAATTATTCTGGTAGGCATTTGTTAACCCTTCATGGGCTGCTAAATGTAAAAAAAATTGAGGAAATAGTCTGTTTTTGGACACCAACAACATCAAATGGAAATGCCACAGAGAAACGTAACTTCTTTTTCCGGACGCAAAACTGATAGGGAAACATTGTTATTGATATTAACCCATTCTACCATTAATGATCGGTTTTACCTAAACATTTTTTTATCAAACCCAAACCGAGTCATTTAAGACTACTATACTCACCTTTCTCATAACATCAATGAAGGAACTTTAGTGAGACAGTTAAAAACAATTCATCAGACACTGTGGGGTCAAGAAAAATCATGGAATCTAATCGGGAAAAGCCATGATTCTCCAGAATCATAAAGTCTAGTATAAGATTGTTGCTGTGTGTTGTTTTCTCCAGAAAAGGCCATTATCAGAGCTTCCACAAACAAATAACAGTTCTCTGTTCATGTGGTTTGGGATATATGGGCATTTGAAAATATTTCTATTTTTAGCTCCTGGGGTTCCCACGGGGACACAGGACATCAGCATTGGGCCACCGGTTCAGAAAATAAAAAATTTGGGTGGGGCCAAAAATCTTGCCCCTCCCATTACAAAGGCAAATATTGATCCACCAACTTCGTTTGAACAAACTTGATTCTAAACCTCAAAAGGAACCTCCATACCAAATATCAAGTCACTGTACGCTCTGGTTCATAAGAAGTTTTTTTTAAGAATTTTTGTGAATTTTCACCTACCCCGTCCATATGAGGATGGGTAAGTTGATTTAAAAAAAATAAACAGCTGCGCCATGAGTGCATGATACGCCCGTTATTAATTACAAGGGGGAACACCAAAATGTGAGTATATGTGTGTACTTGTCAGGTTACAAAGACTTGCCACCAAAAAATCATGAAAATTGCTCAAAGTCCAACATGTGGAAAATTGCCTATATTTTGATGAAAAGGTCCCATAACTCTGGAATCACAAATCGGACAGTGACACAAATCGAAGGGGAGATTCCTTCTATCAACATATATTTGCAACCAAAAAATCATGAAAATTGCTCTGAGCATTTTCAAGTTATTGTTCGACATGTGAAAAATAAAGTCCCATAACTCTGGAATGACTAATCGAACGGCGACACCAACCGAAAGGGAGCTTCCTTCCATCAACATAAACCACCTACCAAAAAATCGTGAAAATCTCTCGAAACGTTCTCAGTTATCGTACGACGTGTAAAAAATCAACAATTTTCTAAGTAATAAAGTCCCATAACTCTGGAATGACTAATTGAACGGTGACATTAAACGAAAGAGAGCTTCCCTCCATCGATATACACCACCTACCCAAAAATCACGAAAATCTCTCAAATCATTCTTGAGTTATCGTACGACGTGTGGCTGGACGGACAGACGGACGGACGGACAGATGGACAGCGGTATACCATAATACGACCCGTTTTTTTCAAAATGGGCGTATAAAAACAAAATGCTATGTCAGAACAAGCAATCGCCTCAAATATAACTAAAATTGGTTCAGCAGTTTAGGAGGGGCAGGTGCAAACACCATGTTCATGGACGCCGGACGGGGAGTGATCACAAAAGCTCACACTGCCTTTCAGTCAGGTGAGCTAAAAAAAAACTGTTGTACATTATACTTGTACCAATGACATTTTCAAGACAGCGGCCCAAAATTTGGGGCTTTCGGTACCAAAACACGAAACTGAACACAATACTCATTAATATTCATAACCTGTCAAGACCAAAGGTGAAGCGTTGTGAAATGTTCATCAGTTTATCAAATGCGGCTTTCTTTGCTGAACTGGAATCAGCCACTTGCTCCTCATTTATACTGACCGATATATTTATTTCTACACGTAATTTTAAAAGCTTGAACTCCAAAATCGGTTTCAAATTTACAGATGAAGCTGAACGGAAATTTAGGGTTACAATCAACTAAATGAGCGACTTTTACTCAATAAAATGTTCAGGGTTGGGATACTTTTTTAAGGTTGGTGGGTTCCTTACATTTTACAACATTACACCCTCAGCAATTTTTTTCGTCGGCATTGCCGATTGCCGAGGTTGATTTACCAAGACTGAAAAGGCATGGCCTTGAACTGGTAAACTCATCCCAGAAAAGCAAACGCGAGATACTTTTGCGATGTCCGATGAATCGGAACATGAAGGTAAGCGTCTCACAGGTCGATGCTGGAAGCGAAGTCTCCCTGGTGAATGGAGCGGTGAACAGACCTGAAAGTCTCCATGCTGAACTTGGGAACAATGATAGACTGGTTCAGGATACTTAGATCAATAACCAGTCTGAGCCGGCCATCCTTCTTTGGCACCAAGGGCAGGCAGGAATAAAATCCCACTGAATGAATGTTCTTGAAGATCTCAATCACCCCGTTTGACAAGAGATTGTCTATCTCCGTGATCAAAAGTTCCCCCGACGTGAAATGTTTGAAGGAACTTGGGTTGGAAGCGGCACCCATGACAGAGTGGGGTGCCTCCGGAAGGATAGTCTTCCTCCAACCTGGGACGAATCGAGGTGAGGACCTTCATTTTGAGCCCCGGCAAGGCCCATGAGAGAAGAAACCACCTTCTCTGCTAGTAGAAGAGTCCAGAGACCTCCCTCTATTCTGCCAACTCTTACCCCTTATCATTTGAGTATCTGGAGGCAGATAAGCAGCTAAGGCAGAGACAACATGATCCAAGAGAGATAGCATGCCCAGCATCTCTCTGGATAAGCCCAATAGGGACTCCAAAGTTGCCATAGGAATAACAGCCGACTTGGGCTTGGAAATCCAGAGGGAGGAGGAGTCCTGATCCAAGATAGTCAAAGTCTGGCAGACCGACGGATTGGCAGAATCATCAAAACGCTAATGCACAGGTGGCAAAAAGGTATCGGTCCTAATGAAGAACAAAGTCTTCATTGCCTTGGAACTCAGCTAAGAGTCCAATGCAGCAAAAGCCTCAACCACCTGTACCGACTGGTATGGTCGAAAGCACCCAGAAGCAAGTTACTCCACAGGCTGTAGGTTCACAACAGATGATTGCGGCCTGGCTGAAAGCTCCGGCTGGTCTGATGGTTTAAGCTTCGGAAGGAACTCAAACACTAAGTCAAGAGCCGCCCTCCCCCCCCCCCCCCCCCAAGTCCGAAGACTTATGGCTCTCAACATCAGCTGTGTCCAACCCATCTCCAGAGTCAGGCATACCAGCCGAATCCTCCCATGGTGTAGGAACACCAGGGGGATCAGAAAGCAGCCTGCTTCCAATGCTTGGAGATGGCACCGCCAAGGGTGTCTGAAAACCCCCAGTAGCCTGGTTGGAGGTAACGGAAGGCTCTTGGAAAGAACCTGCGTGAGCAAGGAGAGGGCCTCCCTAAGCCCACGGCCCAAATCTGCAAGTCCGACTTGGGAAGGACCAGGCAAAGTGGCTTCACATCTGAACCTCTTAACCAGCGAAGGGTCACAATCCTCAAGAACACCAGACGCAGAACGGATGGCAGCCAAAGGCAGATGATGATAGGGGCATGAAAAACCCGAGGATCTGGAGTGCGGGAACTCAGAAGAGTTGCCATGGACCTCTGAGGGACAGATGGTCCAGGCTGCACAGACTGGGCTGGTCCAACTAAACTGGCCAAAGGACCAGAATGCGTGGATGGAAGCACAACAGAAGTCCCCTCCAAAGACATCTGAATCCAGAGCAAAAACTGCTTTGTCCGACAGCTGGGAGATCGAAGCAGAGGAAGCGGCTGGCAACCCTGTCCGTCTTCGCCAAGTTGAAGTCAGGGAAGGTTGAGGGCAGGAACCCATGTCCAACAAAGCAGAAATCCCTGCAGACCCCTGCAGGGATAAGCCGAGGCTGGCGGAAACGGAGACCAATGATGTCACCAATGGAGCAGCAGGAGTGGATACTTCAGTAGCTGTTGACAAAGGCGGAAAAGTGGAGAGAGCAACCGAGCTCAATTCCAAAAGAGGGGTCACAACCCTCGTGACAGCCTCAAATATCAACTGGAAGGGGACAGCAGTCGTGGAACCAGGCATCTCTTTGCCAGAAAGTCAGCAGCTACCGCAGTATCCACTGCCAGAAAAGACTGCAAAACCCCCCACCAAGGGGGTAAAACTCTCTCCAGAGAGAGCCGGTTCAAGAGACCCCAAATGACTGCGTTCCCCTTCCTGCGTATATGGGAGGAATGGCCATGAGCCCAAACTACACGATTGACTGAAGCCCAAAAGGTGGAAGACCAAGAACCACAGAGCCCAAAGGGTCTTTCAACGGAACACCCATATCAAGCGGAGCATGAATCATGGGAATCTTCAACGTGCTTAGGCAACAAACATTGCCTGCAAGGTATCGTCCTAGGCATGTCTGGTGAGAGCAATATAGATGGGAAGGTGAACCCAAATAAAAAATAAAACAGGACACCCCCAGCTACCAGAGTAAGGTGGCAGGAAACTAAGGCCCCATGGGAACAGAAAAATATCCCAACAGCCAAAAGGTGAAAGCCGGCAGAAATCCGACACTCAACAGAGGGGAGAGAAGCTGACACAACAGCTCCCAGTTTACACCTAACTCAGATAATAGCAGAACCCAAAGGGTGAAGCAACAGCTAGGAGTCCACAAGTCAGAACAGGAACATCGTCAACATCGAGTCAAAAGGTATCACTAATGAAGAGCAAAATCAAATTTATATTTATTTATTTATTAGTATTTAAGGTCACATATTTTTGCACAAAGGCTAATAATGACCACAACATGAGTATCAACTCAAGACCAGGGGTGAGCGAGAATAAGCCATGTTGCCCATTTTACTGAGGGTTTGCACCTCCCAAGCATTGGTGAATGGGTCCTATTTTACCTGCAAAACAGAGCCTGCTTACCGTGGTGAACAGGCACTGCTTCACTTCCCGGGTTTTCCGTGGGGAAGCAAAATCAAACGCAACTTCACAAGATGGCGGAAGAAAAAAGAATGACTAGTTGGTTATACGTCTGCACACTGGTACTGGAAGCTGTGGATTAGTACAGAGAAGAGTGTCCCCTGCTGGGTGTGCACCGGTCGCATTCGGCCCAGTTTCGGCTAAATTTTTCTTGGTACTTTTGCACCACCTTTTCCTTCCAAAATTGCTTGGGAAAGAACAAAAATAGAGAGTATACTTCTGAGTTAGGGACTTCCACTGTAGTGCAAGCCTGTTGTAAACAAGAGGCCTCAGGGGGCCTGAGGGCGCTCACCTGACATGGTAGTCTAAATATCAAACCAGGGACTTGACTTGAATAAGCTGCATTCGCCCCTCGTAAGAAAAGTATATACGAACTAGATGAAGCGATTGTGCCCACACAATACACAGGATTTTCCTTCTATTTTCAGTTCCTGCATTTTTACGTCCCAAAATTGAGTTAAACGCATAAAAACAGATTATTTTTTTTATTTTTGTTCGGAAATTTTCAAAGTCGCAAATAAAATATTTTCAGACTAAAATTTTTTTCTTAAAATTGACCAAAACACATAAAAAACCAAAAAACTAATTTCCGGATTTTGGTCCAAAATTTCTAAGTCCCAACCGGACCCCAAATTTTCAGTGTAAAAAAAAAATTTTGTCTTAAAATTTACCAAAACGCATAAAAAACCAAAAAACTAATTTCTGGATTTTGGTCCAAAATTTCTAAGTTCCACCCGGACCCCAAATTTTCGGTGTAAAAAATAAATAAATTTTGTCTTAAAATTGACCGCAACGCATAAAAAAACAAAAAACTCATTTCCGGAGTTCAGACCGAGACCCAAATTTTCGGCCTAAATATGAACCCAGGGACTTGGCTTGAACAAACTTGAATCTCACCCCCCTAAGCATGCTGCATACCAAATATCAAAAGATTCTTATTGATAGATCTGAAGAAGAAGATTTTTAAAGAATATTCCTCATACTGCACTGATTTGAACATTTGGGCTTCCATAGGGAACCCAAATATGGACCGAGGGATGTGATTCCAACAAATATGTGAATCAATGTTCCAAAGATGTTATATGTAAAGTATGAAAGCTTTTGGAGCAGTGGTTTGGAAGCAAATGATTCTTTAATTTTTTCTCATTGTCCACAGTGTTAAAAAATGCTGACTCCGCATTTTTTCAGTCCTGAAAAAGTACCTTATGACAAAACCGATGGCAATTTTTTTTTACCATTCCTTTCTGTTGGTCCCAAGGCTCACACCAAATAAAAATTCTCAGTGCCGTGCAGTTTTGGAGATAGGGACGTTTTCATTTTTTTCTATTTTTGGCTCCTGAGATTTCCACAGGACTGCAGGAAAACAATTTTTGGCATAAATCAAGTACTTGTAACCCAGGGACCAGCCGTGAGAGCGACTAGGGCGATTATGTCGCCTTCTAAGCCCAAAGTTGCCTAGAAAAATAGTCGGGGCGATCACAAGTCGCCCTCTAAAAACTGGCCAAAATGAGAAAAGGCTGAACTGAGTGATGCGAGGTTTACATGAAAACGAGTATTTTCAAAAATCGAATATGCTTGAGTGTGATAAATGGGCATTTTAATTCGTCAAATAAACGTCCATTTATTTGAAATCACACGACAATCAATTGTCCATTGTCGGTTTTGGCGGATTTTTTTATTTCTATTTTGTTGCGTTCCAGTCGGAGCTTCAAGTGTCGAAACGAAAATAGGTGACTTACGCGACTCAACAAAACAACCCAGTTTGAAAGTAGGTTACGTCGCTTAGGATGCCGAAAATGTATACACAACGGACGTATTTTATAACACATTATTTTCATTTCGATTTGCTGACGACTGCTAACTGTTGGGCTGTCTATTCCCAGAAAAACACGAATGGAATTGAAACACATGAAAAAAAGCTTTAGTGATGTCAAGAAAAGCTTTGTACAGGACACAAGTGTGCAGGTGGACGATCTTGAAAAAGGGTCCTCCTAAACATCGGAATGACATGAAATGACGTGGAATGACACCGGAATGTCATAAAAATGATGCGGAATGACATTTCTTTTACAAAATACTCGACCCCAGAATGTATTTTGTTTATTAACTAACAAAGTACTTCCCAAGCAAAAAATTCTTGCCTCTCTCAGAACAAAGGCAAATATTGCCCGTCAAACTTCTCTTGAACAACACCTCAAATGGAAACCAAATATCAAGTCTCTGCTACGGCTGGTTCATAAGAAGATTTTTTAAAATTTTGTGCATTTTGGCACCACCCCCCTCCACAATATGAGCAGAAACCCAATTCGAAGAAAAACCCAAATGCCCCTATATAACCGCTATTCATGTGAATTTTCATTGAACTGCAGCCAGTGGCTTGGGAGAAAATGACCCAAACACCATCTTCACGACGTACGACAGTCGACAGATGATGGACGACGGACGGCGGATGACAGACGATGGACAAAAAGTGATCAGAATAGCTCACCCTGACTTTCAGTCAGGTGAGCTAACAATTGTCAGGTAGGTTGATAAGAACTTGTTTACCAAAGTACACACCACTTCTTGGGGGTTCCATTCACTTAATCCACAGCTACCTTATATTTCTTTTGTTCTCTGTCATGAAAACAAGCCCTATAAAATCACACCAAGTACGGTTTTGATGAGAACAGCTCAGGAAAACAGTACCAGTATCTGGATATTGGGACGGTTTTGAAACAGTCCCAATAACTAGATATTTGTATGACTGTCACGGTACTGTAATCGTAACCATTCAAAAGTAAAGATGCTACAATGTAAAGGAGGTGTGAAAAAACTTTCTAACACATGAATTATCGACAAGCTTTTCTCTACAGAGCTACTGAATTGAGTGTGCATCGTGTCCAAATTATAATGTACTTTTTAATTTTTTGTTGCTTTTAACCCTTTACCCAACGTAACGGCCAAAACCGGCCAGCGCTATTCTCAAAAATCGCATATTAAATTTCAAAATATTTTCATTTTTTGTCTCAAAAAATGTTTTTGAGACAAAAAATGAAAAAAATTAGTTATTCAAGAATTTTTTTTGCAAGTGTCGTCTGCTTTTCATGTTAGGTAAAGGGTTAATAACCAACAGCCCTGGTAACCTAAAAAGGACTCCTGTGGAAACCTCGGAAGTGAAGCAGTGCTTGTTTGCTGTGGTAATCAAGTTCAGTTTTACTGGTAAAATAGGACCTGGTCACCAGTGCCCGGGGTAGAAGTCCCCTAAAATGGGCAGCATGGGTGTAAACGATTGGCTAAACTAGACTTTACACCTTTTTTGCGGTCACAATTAGCCATAGCTGCAGAAAAGTGACCTTAAACACCAGTAAATAAATAAACAACCTAAAAAAAAACGCCCATTTTCAAATATTAAGACGGCAATTAGGCACCACCACCCGCCACCCCGGAGGGAAAGCGAACCTCTTCTTCAGATAAAAAAAAGAATTATTCTTCCAAATGCTTTAAAAATGAACGATTATTAAATTTATCTGCCGCACTTTCAATGAGGGATTGAATAAGTGTTACACCCTTCAGTTGAGACATTATATTAGCGAGAGAAAAAATTACGTCATGATGTGAGTTCACTTCGAAGCCATAGATCTGTTCACAATATCTGAACTCCTGATGTGTGTCACAACTTCAATAGACTTTCTAGCAAGCAAACAATGGGTTATGCCCATTTTGTTTTTCGGGGGTAGAGCAAGCAAAAAGTGTTTTAAAATGTGGTTTTACGCATGTCAAACTTTCTAAAATATAATTTTTTTGACTTTTGTTAACATTAAGGGGCTGTGGATTAAATCACATATATCACTATTTTGTGTACTATATGGGTAAATAATTGTACAGTTGTGCAGGTGTCCTCCAATATTTGGACTTGGCTTCACCTCGTCCAAAATATCTCCAGACACCTGCACAACTGTACAATTATTTACCCATATAGTACACAAAATAGTGATATATCTATTACTTATTTCCAGTTCAAGTTGACACAGGAATGACAGTGTACGTCAACCTTTCAAGCTACCAGTCTAATTCTGTAAGTAATTTGATATTCTTTTGGCTGGGAACCAGTCTAGCCCTTAAATAGTCCACTGCCCATGTTGAGATTAAGTCATCTGGAATATTTCAGACGACTGAATCTAAAAATACCATAAACATTTATTTTCTTTGAATCAATGCAAGAAATGTTTCTCAATCAAGACATAATTGACCAAATCTTTGATGATAATATCATTATGAATGAAGACAAACTGCAGTTTTAGGATTATGTTGCATAGTTCCACCAATTGTGTTAATATTGTGATGTTTTCAGGGTGAATTAAGTACCAATTGATTGGAATATCTATAACTGGACTGAATATCTATAACTGGACCACAAACCAATATCTGTATATGTTTGTGAGTAAAGGAAATCACGTTGCATCAACAGTGATATGTAAACTCCACGAAAAGTGGTTAAACAAATAGTCCATAACAGTGTCAGACTCCTTGTAGTTTTAAACTTGTGGCCTGAGAGCTTGGACTGTAATTGTAAAGAGAAAGATATGCTTTCAGATCATGATGCATACTATGTACTATTAATTCTTTATCTTTGGCCAATTCCACCATGTGTTACATATATATACAAAATCATCATTCAATTTCATTATATTTGCTTCTAAGATATAGCTTATAAATATCTCACTGGAAACAAGTGATCTTGTTCCAATGAGGGACATTAGTTAGGTTTTAGAGGCAAAAAATTGTTTTAAATGCTTGGAGAAAAAAATAACAGTTGTTGTGAGTTAGTTTAAGAAGGATTAACTGGTATATGTATAATCTTTAAAGGCCTATTTCTGAGTTTTACATCCTCAGAACAGGTGGCCTCAACATGCCATCATGAGGAAATCCTGCTAACAATAGACAAATTACCTAGGCAGTGGTTTCTAGTCTAGTCTTGGCTGCCTTAACAGTCAGCCAAGACTTGACTACAAGTCACTGTTAAGCCACTGGATGTGCACAGGCTGTGGTCACTTGTGAATTAAAGATAATTATCCTGGCCCTCAAGGGTTAAGATATAAATTCAAGAGAAAATGTTAATTTCAATTAAATCTTGTCTAAAACAAAAACCATTCCAAACTGTTTCATGCCTGTTTCAATGAATTAAACTCTTTATTACAAATATATTTTACCTTAAGTTTGAAAAATGTCCAGTTTAGTCACATGTAATCACATACACCACACAAGTATCAGTGTGTGTAATAAAAGCTGCAGTTGAAATATCCACATTGTTATCTCTTGTTCTGAGTTGAAGTGAAAAACCCTTGGTAAACTATCAGGTGTGTGTCCCACCACACGATCATAAATATGATACAATGCTATCAAGGTAATAATTATTCTCCCAAATTAAGCATCTCATGTGTTGAAAAGTTATAATGTTAACAATGTTATTCAAAATTGTGAAGCAACCTGGTCGCTTTAAACTTCTGCCTATTCATCACTTGACAAAGATCAGTCAAAAGTAAATATCAGTCAAAATTTATGCAAATGAAGACACTGAAAACAAGAACACACTCTGGAAATGAAAGAATGAAATGACAAGTAAACAGCTACTGATTTCCAGATCCAGTTTCTTTTTTAACACACACTTCACTGTCTGCAGTCTCTGTAAATCAAGATATAATTAACTGAACAAAACAGAATAAGGTGATTGAGGACTGACTTTGAGTAATTTTTAGATTTCTACCATGACAGAAGCTACATGTGGGGTATGGATGGATGAAGCGGTGAATGATCATGAGAGAGGGGTACTGATGTGGCATTCCAATTAGGAATAACATGAATTGCAAAACATTGCATTTGGGAGAGTGTATCTTTCATTGGCAGGGCTTAAAAGTCCTGTGAGAATCAGAATAGATTATCACAAATGATTCTTGCATGGAAAACAGTGAGAATCAACACTGATTCTTACAAAAATATTCATCTTCTGCAAATTTCCCAAAAGGCCTGGAGAATTCTGCTTGTTTTTTTTGTTCCATCATGAGGTAACACTTTGATTTAGCAGTGGTGTCTAATGAAGTCTTGGCTGCCTATATAGACAAGCAAGACTTCACTAGAAACCACTGCCAATGCAGTGTATCTTCCACAAGTAGGACCACCAAAAGGCTGTATGTTGGAACATATATTCTACATGTGTATGTAAGACATGAAACTCACAAAAAATGTTACTAGGCCCTTAAGAGTTTAACTGCAGTAAATATATACACGTGAGGTTTTGATTTTTACTATGGAATATATGTACTGATTGCACTCACAGCGGTATAACAGTACTCTCAAATTCTAAATTATTGAAGAACCATAATAAATTATGTATGGGAGGCAGAAAGTAAAAATATTCATTTAAGCTTTTTTTTTTGCAAGTGTTGTCTTCTATTTTATTTATGTTCAAAATCAAAAT
Organism: Pictodentalium vernedei; assembly: GCA_031216915.1. Classification (NCBI taxonomy): domain Eukaryota; kingdom Metazoa; phylum Mollusca; class Scaphopoda; order Dentaliida; family Dentaliidae; genus Pictodentalium; species Pictodentalium vernedei. The sequence goes on from CM062296.1 coordinate 569,999,653, forward strand.
AAATGTTTTTTGTGCACTGCAGGCATGCAAGGACAGTGTAGGGCAAGCCCCTTTCAACCCTCTATAACAGCAGAATTTGTGTCTTGCCTGGACGTGGTAAAGGAGGAATGTGTTCGGGGATTTAGGAGGAGCTTTCAATGAAGCGGTGGAACTGCTGGTTGTGGCTTTTGTGAGCATTTAGTTGTCTTTTGGTAAAGTTTTGTAGCAGCATTTTTTGGACTGATTCTTTGTAGGTGTTTCGGATGAATTCTATATATTTCTTGTGGAGCTGATACCATTTATCTTTAGGCCCCCGTGGTCTCTAATGCTGGCTTCGTCAAGTACCTTTATGAAGTCATCCCATGGCATGCTTTTATAATCAAAGTCAGAGTCCAGAGTCTAAGGGTATGGCTTTGGTGGAGCTGTTGGAACTGCTGGAGCAGTAGCTGGATTGATCAGAGACAATAGGAAATCCAGGTCCAGATTAGTTGACTTCCATCTTGCCTTCCGGCATTTTCGGTGAAAAGGTGTAGACTGGCAAAGGTGGAGAAGATGGTGGAGAGGGTTTAACGGTAGTCTCCCTCTGTGTTTCTCTGTCTCAGCTCTTCTCCTTTTCAGCCATGCTTCCATTTGCCTGGTGTCCCGGCACCTGGCTGAGGGTGTCTTCTTTTTCTTGGTCTTTAGACCCTTTTCAGGTTTTCCACTCTTTCCATACATGGTGTCAGGTCTTCTGCCCCTTCCTCGCATGTGGACCAGTGCAGGAAGCCCTTCTAAAGGTATTATCACTACCTGAGGATGGTTCTTGCTGGTAGTTGATGTTGAGCAGAATGCAGTACACATCAACATAGACAGTCCAGTGATAGGCAAACTAGTACTCAGCACCTTTAAGGTCTCTCTAATGTGTGACAATAGGAAATCCATCTCTAATTAGGTACTAATTTGGAGCTTTTTTGTCTATGTACCACAGACGAGATTGGACCTGGGTTTAAATGCTTGCTTACATGCCTTCTAAGAATCTCAGCTCTACAAAAGTGAGGGAAGTGCTGAGAGGGAAGGGGTGGTAGGCACATTCTAGTCATACATGCAGCCCACCTCACTTTTGGGAAACAAATCACACAAAAGCTGCTGCTGAGCAATTAGGAACATTTTGTAAAATTAAGAATTCATGACACAATATTAATTTGGTCATTTCTTACAAAAAGTGATATTATTTTACAATAAGGATGAGTTGATAAAGGATAAATTAAAGTGTAAAATCATGGTTAATAGTAAAAAAAATACTTTCACAATACATTACTGAACTAGGAAAACAGAAACTAGAGCTAACTAAGAAAACTTTGAACCAGCTTACTGGCTTTTAATTTGACTACAGGTGCAACACTTATATTAAAGTCAATACACAGATTGCATGGTGACTGATGTATACTTCATATCCCGCAGCAGAGGAGTGTAAAATATTGAGGCTATATTTTCAACAAATAGAAAAAAAAACATGATGTCCCAACAAATTTACTCAGGTGTAAATGTTCATGAAAGAGCAAAGGAAAAATCTTTATAAAATGTACTGATTATAGAGTAGATAGGATGTAAATTGCCAATACTTGGCCATGAACAAGTCATTGTCAGCATGCCCTGTAGCAATTATCAACATTGTCTAGCCACAGTTAACCCTTATCAACAAAATCATCCTATGTGCATTAGAAATAGATGGACTCAATTGACATTGACATTTGTGAGCAATAACCACTCAACTAATTAATGTTGCAATCCAACAGATGCTGTTAGACAAACAGTTGTCAAAATGAATGAAACTACAGTGCAGTGTATTTTGAATACTCTCCAGTTTGCCAGATAATTTTGACAAAATCATCTTTAATTTGGTTGATCAATCTCTCAAATCACTTCAATGACTCAAATATACAAATGAATATGTACATGTCTCCAAGTATAAAACAGAGAGAAAGTTATTTATCACAACAAAGAAAATATGAGGGGGCTGGACAAGATCAGTTTCAAAATCAACTTGTCACAAATTTCGCACTTAAAATTTGGCTTTTTAAGGATTGTTTTTTCCATTTTCTAGTTTGTTTTTCGACAGGAATTAATTAGTTAAATTGATAAAACAAAACAGCATATCCTTGAGCTAACACTTTCCCTTCCCCATATGATGTAATGGTTATATGATACTATACTCTGGCTGTCACATCAATGCAAAACAACACTTTCTCCTAAGTTTTTTGGTTTTCATAAAAATGGGATTTCCATTTGTTTTTCCCAAACAAAACAAGAGGCCCCAAGGGGCCTGAGGGCGCTCACCTGACATGGTAGCCTAAATATCAACCCAGAGAATTGATTTCAACAATTTGCATCTGCTCCTCTTAAGAAAAGCTTATACCAAATATCCAAAGATTCCCACAGGGAGCCCATATATGAACCCAGGGACTTGGCTTTAACAAACTTGAATCTCACCCCCCCACCCCCCCCACCCCCCACCCCCCCCCCACCCCCCATAAGGATGCTGCACACCAAATATCAAAACATTCCGACTGCTGGATCTGAAAAGAAGATTTTTAAAGAAAATTCCACATTTTGAACTAAGTTACAATTCGAGCTCCCACAGTGAGTCCAAATATGGACCTAGGGACATGGCTTGAACAAACTTGAATCTCACCCCCTAAGGATGCTGCATACCAAATATCAAAACATTCTGACTGCTGGATCTGAAGAAGATTTTTAAAGAAAATTCCTCATTTTGAACTAAGTTATAATTCAGGCTACCACATTGAGCCCGAATATGAACCCAGGGACTTGGCTTGAACAAACTTGAATCTCACCCCCCTAAGCATGGTGCATACCCAATATCAAAAGATTCTGCCTGCTGGATCTTGAGAAGAAGATTTTCAAAGAAATTTGCCTGAAATGCACTAAGTTCAAATTTGGGCTCCTATACTGGGCCCAAATATAAACACCGAGGGGCCGATTTGAACAAACTTGAATCAGATCCACCCCACAATGTTGCATACCAAATATCAAAAGATTCCGCCTGCTGGATCTGGAGAAGAAGATTTTTTAAGAAATTTGCCTGAAATGCACTAAGTTCGAATTCTGGCTTCTATAGTGAGCCCAAATACGAATCCAGGGGGCCGATTTGAACAAACTTGAATCAGATCCACTCCACAATGTTGCATACCAAATATCAAAAGATTCTGCCTGCTGGATCTGGAGAAGATTTTTTAAGAAATTTGTCTGAAATGCATTAAGTTCGAATTCGAGCTTCTATAGTGAACCCAAAAATGAATCTAGGGAGCCGATTTGAACAAACTTGAATCAGATCCACCCCTCAATGTTGCATACCAAATATCAAAAGATTCTGTCTGCTGGATCTGGAGAAGAAGATTTTTTAAGAAATTTGCCTGAAATGCACTAAGTTCGAATTCGAGCTTCTATAGTGAGCCCAAATATGAATCCAGGGGGCCGATTTGAACAAACTTGAATCAGATCCACCTCACAATGTTGCATACCAAATATCAAAAGATTCTGCCTGCTGGATCCGGAGAAGAAGATTTTTGAAGAAATTTGCCTGAAATGCACTAAGTTCGAATTCGAGCTTCTATAGTGAGCCCAAACATGAATCTAGGGAGCCGATTTGAACAAACTTGAATCAGATCCACCCCACAATGTTGCATACCAAATATCAAAAGATTCTGCCTGCTGGATCTGGAGAAGAAGATTTTTTCAGAAATTTGCCTGAAATGCACTAAGTTCGAAATTAGGCTCCTATACTGAGCCCAAATATGAACCCAGGGGGCCGATTTGAACAAACTTGAATCAGATCCACCCTACAATGTTGCATACCAAATATCAAAAGATTCTGCCTGCTGGATCTGGAGAAGATTTTTTTTAATGTTTTTCCCATTGCCTACAGTTTTAAAAAGTGCTGACTCAGCACTTTTTCAAAGTCCTGAAAGTTTGTGATCAAACCGATAGGGATTTTTTTAACCATTCTATTCTACTGGATAAAAGTAAGCTTTATACAAACTAAGAATTCTCTGTGCAGTGTAGTTTTGGAGATATGGCAGTTTTAAGGTTTTTTCCTATTTTTAGCTCCCGAGGTTCCCACAGGGCAATGAGAAAAAAAATTTTTGCATCAATCAACTACTTATGGCCCATTATCATCTCATATCAAATTTGGTTCAAATCAACCTCACGGTTCAGAAAATAGAAATTTTAGGCGTGGCCAAAATTTTTGCCTCTCCCATAACGAAGGCAAATAATGCCTGGCAAACTTCTCTTGAACAAACTTGATTCTACACCTCAAAAGGAAGCTGCATACCAAATATCAAGTCTCTGCTACTGCTGGTTCATGAGAAGAAGATTTTCAAAGATTTTGGTGCCCCTTGGGGGCGTGGCCCCACCCAGGAGGAGGGGCAACTTCATTTGAACAAATCTGAATTGACATTAGGTAATAAACATTTACCCAACATTTGAAAAATATTGGGCCAGTGGTTTCTCCAGAGAAGTTGGTTTTGTAAAGTTTACGCCAGATGACGATGGACGATGGCGGACGGACGATAGACAGAAAGCGATCAGGAAAGCTCACCTTGAGCTTTGCTCAGGTGAGCTAAAAAGAACAAAATCCACCAAACCAAATCAAGATTATGTAATTATTGAGTAAAATGCATGAAACTGTACAGGTGTAAACAATTTTGAAATATTCATGTGAAATATTCAGAATTGAATAGTAACACCTTTATAGACTCATCAAATGTGATTACGACATTGCTTTTGGCCTTCTTGGCAGCCTTTTTTCAAATAACATGGTAATTGTGTGGTACTTGAAAAGAAGGCTGAAAGCTTGTGTTCATCACATTTAACGAGTCTACAAAGGTGTTACCATTTAATTCACATCACCTTCTATCTGAAGAATCAAACAGCTGTGCTGATTTTTTAACATTGTGGAATATTCAGGGACTGATTTGTATTGTACGTGTACATTGCCTGTATGTACTGATAATTGGGACCCCACTAAGTGCATTGTGAGGTGCGGTCAGAAAACCCAACCATGTGAAGCAAATGAGTTGGTTTTGTTGTCTATAATTAGATGTATGTTTTTTCCAGTGCCTAATAGCAGTTGGTTATTCCGCTACAAATAGTCTGTTACTGTCCGTAAATAGTAATTTTTGTTTCTAATAATTGGGGGGTGAAACATAAATTTGATACAGTTTGGATGGAAGAGCAATTAAAACAAGAGGCACCAAGGGGCCTTAATTGCTCACCTGACAAGTTGTTCAACAAAGTATTTTGGGTCACATTCAACTAATCATGGCTCATCAACACTTCAGAGGAATGAAGTCATGAAATTATTATAGAGGGCCTTTTTTTTTTTACCTAAATTCACTCTTAATTCCTTCAAAATGCATTTTGTAGCAATTTTTTTTCCTCCGCTCAATTGACCCCCGCAGGTGGGGAGTGGGGTTAATGGTCATAGGGGTATTATTTTTTGAGGGTTGCATAAAATCACTCTAAATCTTTCAAAAAATATTTTGCAGCCAAACATTTTGTTACATCTAACTGCACCCCCCCCCCTCACTGACAAGGAAGGGAGGGGAGGACTTAAGAGTAAAAACATATTCGCATAAAACCACTCTAATTCATCTAGGAACTCGATTTTGAAAATAATCTAAAAAAAAAAAAAATTCTGTTTTCTGGTCCAAAATTTTCGTTGCAACTGGACCCAAAATTTTCAGGCCATAAAAAAAATAATTTTTTTTCATCTCAAAACTGGACAAAACGCATAAAAAATCCAAACAAAAATTTCTGAATTTTGGTCCAAAATTTTGAGTCTGAACTGGTGTAACAGGGTATCTCCCCCCCCCCCAGGTATCTTCCCCCAGGGGGGAAGATGCACTAGGTTATCTTCCCCCACCCCCCATCCACACACAACACAGACCAACTTAACATTTTTTTTGAGCTGAAAAGCATTATTCATAAGAGAAAAAGTCAAATAGTAACTACTTGGTATAAGCAGGGAGCTCTGAATGGAAGAAAGAAAATAACAAGAGGCCCCACGTGGCCTTAATCGCTCACCAGACAAAGTGACTCTAAGAAGTATTTTAGGTCACCTTCACCATGTCATGCCTCATCAACATTAACTGGTTGAGTGATAGATTTTGTTTGAAGTTCAACATGTTACCTAAAATTAGTTTTATTTAAAATCATTGGTGTGTGGCCAATCTCCAATGATTTTTAATAAAGCAAATTTATCTCTGCAGACAAACTGGTTTAGCATGAAGCACAAACAAGGAATGTGAAGAGATAGCCTTGGACATCTCTCCCCAACTGTGGATATCTTCCATGTGCTACATGCATATATTTGCATGCAAGAAAACAAAAATTTTCCCAAATTTTCCAAAATATTAGTTTTTTTTATCATCATTGGAACAAGCTCAAACAGCTTATTCCAATAGGGGTATGGGAAGATCAGGTATATTTTTGAGACAGAAATGTGAATATATAAATAATGGTGTTTTTTTGTGAATGATGCTGGAGAATTTTGCGTAAAGATATGGTAAATGGTTTGTTCTAGATACAGAATGATGCAAAAGTATTTAAATTTGATTAGGCAAGTTGTTCCTATAATGCATTTAAAAATTGAAGTAACTGTTTTTTTGCTGACGAACTTTTAGATGTGTGTGTCTGTGTTTGTGTGTGTGTGTGTGTGTGTGTGAGGAGGTGTGGGGGGGGGGGGGGGGGGGGGGGATTTAAGAGTGTTCTTGCAAACAAAATTCCTGAATAAATGGAAAATTTTATTTTTTGTGTGAAAGACATAGTGCGTGAATGTTGATTGGAACAAGCTTAGAGAGCTCATTTTAATGTGAAGTCATAAAGCTGTGTTTTACGTATAAAATTCTGGAATAACTAAAAAATTGCTTTTTTGACTCAAAAAGCATGGTGTGCGACCTCTCATTGGAATGAGTTCAAAAAGCTCATTCCAATGGGGTATTTACAAGCGATAAGTACATGTATGTTTAAGAGACAAAAATTAAAATTTGAATAGCGATTTTGCGAAGAATGCTGACAAGTTTTGGCAGTTATGCTGGTAAAAAGGTAAGATATGCAAAGTGGTTGTTTTTTAGAGGCGACATTTAATTAAGGGGAATTAACCCTTGATTACTGAGGTAACTTCTAAAAGTACTGAAATTTCATGAAGCAATGTGAATAACAGACAACAGTTGCCTAAAAATTTCATGAATAACTAAAATTTTTATTCTTTTGTCTCGAAAACATGGCATATGACCTTTGTTGGAATGAGCTGAATGCGTGTGTTCCAATGAGGGGACATAAAATTTGAACGGAGATTTGTGTGAATAATGCATTAGTACTGCTAGATTTGGGTAAATGGTTCACCCTGGATACCACCCCTTCTATAGTAGATCTTTTCTGCAAATTTTGTCTAAGATTCTATCAACTTTACAAATAAATACGTTCATGAATCACAATCAGATCCACCCCACAATGTTGCATACCAAATATCAAAAGATTCTGCCTGCTGGATCTGGAGAAGAAGATTTTTTAAGAAATATGCCTGAAATGCACTAAGTTAAAATTTGGGCTCCTATACGGAGCCCAAATATAAACCCAGGGGGCGGATTTGAACAAACTTGAATCAGATCCACCCCACAATGTTGCTTACCAAATATGAAAAGATTCTGAAGCTGGATCTGGAGAAGAAAATTTTTTAAGAAATTTGCCTGAAATGCACTAAGTTTGAATTCGAGCTTCTATAGTGAGCCCAAATATGAAACTAGGAAGCCGATTTGAACAAACTTGAATCAGATCCACCTCACAATGTTGCATACCAAATATCAAAAGATTCTGCCTGCTGGATCTGGAGAAGAAGATTTTTTAATAAATTTGCCCGAAATGCACTAAGTGCGAATTCGGGCTTCTATATTAAGCCCAAATATGAATCCAGGGGGCTGATTTGAACAAACTTGAATCAGATCCACCCCGCAATGTTGCATACCAAATATCAAAAGATTCCACCTGCTGGATCTGGAGAAGAAGATTTTTGAAGAAATTTGCCCGAAATGCACTAAGTTTGAATTCGAGCTTCTATAGTGAGCCCAAATATGAATCCAGGGGGGCCGATTTGAACAAACTTGAATCAGATCCACCCCGCAATGTTGCATACCAAATATCAAAAGATTCTGCCTGCTGGATCTGGAGAAGATGATTTTTTAAGAAATTTGCCTGAAATGCACTAAGTTCGAATTCGAGCTTCTATAGTAAGCCCAAATATGAATCTAGGGAGCTGATTTGAACAAATTTGCATCAGATCCATCCCACAATGTTGCATACCAAATATCAAAAGATTCTGCCTGCTGGATCTGGAGAAGAAGATTTTTTAAGAAATTTGCCTGAAATGCACTAAGTTCGAATTCGAGCTTCTAAAGTGAGCCCAAATATGAATCTAGGAAGCCGAAATGAACAAACTTGAATCAGATCCATCCCACAATGTTGCATACCAAATATCAAAAGATCTTGCCTGCTGGATCTGGAGAAGAAGATTTTTTAATAAATTTGTTTGAAATGCACTAAGTTCAAATTTGGCCTCCTATACTGAGCCCAAATATAAACCCAGGGGGCCGATTTGAACAAACTTGAATCAGATCCACCCCACAATGTTGCTTACCAAATATGAAAAGATTCTGCCTGCTGGATCTGGAGAAGAAGATTTTTTAAGAAATTTGCATGAAATGCATTAAGTTCAAATTCGAGCTTCTATAGTGAGCCCAAATATGAATCTAGGAAGCCGATTTGAACAAACTTGAATCAGATCCACCCCACAATGTTGCATACCAAATATCAAAAGATTCTGCCTGCTGGATCTGGAGAAGAAGATTTTTTAAGAAATTTGCCTAAATGCACTAAGTTCGAAATCGGGCTCCTATACTGAGCCCAAATATGAACCCAGGGGGCCGATTTGAACAAACTTGAATCAGATCCACCCTACAATGTTGCATACCAAATATCAAAAGATTCTGCCTGCTGGATCTGGAGAAGAAGATTTTTTAAGAAATTTGCCTGAAATGCACTAAGTTCGAAATTGGGCTCCTATACTGAGCCCAAATATTAACCCAGGGATCCGATTTGAACAAACTTGAATCAGATCCACCCCACAATGTTGCTTACCAAATATGAAAAGATTCTGCCTGCTGGATCTGGAGAAGAAGATTTTTTAAGAAATTTGCCTGAAATGCACTAAGTTCGAATTCGGGCTTCTATAGTAAGCCCAAATATGAATCCAGGGGGCCGATTTGAACAAACTTGAATCAGATCTACCCCGCAACGTTGCATACCAAATATCAAAAGATTCTGCCTGCTGGATCTGGAGAAGAAGAATTTTGAAGAAATTTGCCTGAAATGCACTAAGTTCGAATTCGAGCTCCTATAGTGAGCCCAAATATGAATCTAGGGAGCCGATTTGAACAAACTTGAATCAGATCCACCCCACAATGTTGCATGCCAAATATCAAAAGATTCTGCCTGCTGGATCTGGAGAAGAAGATTTTCAAAGAAATTTGCCTGAAATGCAGTAAGTTCAAATTTGGGCTCCTATACTGAGCCCAAATATACACCCAGGGGGGCCGATTTGAACAAACTTGAATCAGATCCACCCCACAATGTTGCATACCAAATATCAAAAGATTCTGCCTGCTGGATCTGGAGAAGTAGATTTTTTAAGAAATTTGCCTGAAATGCACTAAGTTCGAAATCGGGCTCCTATACTGAGCCCAAATATGAACCCAGGGGGCCGATTTGAACAAACTTGAATCAGATCCACCCTACAATGTTGCATATCAAATATCAAAAGATTCTGCCTGCTGGATCTGGAGAAGAAGATTTTTTAATGTTTTTCCCATTGCCTACAGTGTTAAAAAGTGCTGACTCAGCACTTTTTCAAAGTCCCGAAACTGTACCCTATGATAAAACCGATGGCAATTTTTTTTTACTAATCCTTTCTGTTGGTCCTAAGGAAGCTGCACACCAAATAAAAATTCTCAATGCCGTGCAGTTTTGGAGATATGGGCGTTTGAAATTTTTTCTATTTTTAGCTCCTGCGGTTCCCACGGGGCTGCGGGGGAAATTTTTTTTTTTGCATAAATCAAGTACTCATGACCCAATAAGCCCTCACATAAAATTTGGTTCAAATCAGCCTCTCGGTTTTGGAAAATAGAAATTTTGGGCGGGGCAAAAAATTTTGCCCCTCCATAACGACGCCAAGTATAGCCCCACAAACTTCTCTTGAACTAATCTGAGTCTACACATCAAAAAGGAAGCTGCACACCATATATCAAGTCTCTGCTACTGCTGGTTCATGAGAAGAAGATTTACAAAGATTTCTGGTGCCCCTTGGGGGGCGTGGGGCACCACCCAGGAGGAGGGGGCAACTTCATTTGAACAAATCTGAATTGGCATTAGGTAATAAACATTTAGCCAACATTTGAATAAAATTGGGCTAGTGATTTAGGAGAAGTCGATAATGTAAAGTTAATGCCGGGACGGACGACGACGGATGACGGACAGAAAGTGATTAGTAAAGCTCCCCTTGAGCTTCGCTCAGGTGAGCTAAAAATGAATAAGGTTAACCTCTCCTCTCTACCCAAGATTATTATTTTTTCAAACCTAAAGACATTAGTATCAGAATGCAGGGCAACACTATAACTCTCCACCCGCTGGGTATCTTCCCCCCTGAGGGAGGTGGGGGAAGATGCACTAGGGTATCTCCACCCCCCCCCCCCCCCCCCCACACTCTGTGTAACTTCCACTGAATGTCATAAAAAATAATAAATGTGGTTAGAGTACTCAAATCTAGGGAATTCCTCCTCAGCGCCCTATATCAACACATGCCTGATGTTATCCATGTTGAAAAAAGATTAGAGGGGTAAGATAGACATGGTGGGGAGGGGAGGTGGGGGACGATACACAGGGGAAAGATACCATTGTAACTGGGTATCCTCCCCCTGGGTATCTGGGTATCTTCATTCCTGGGGGGGGGGGGGAGATGCACTTCCCTCCCCCACTCCGCATCTTCCACTGAATGTCATGAAAAATAATAAATGTGGTTAGGGTACTCAAAATCTAGGGATCCCCCCCCCCCCCCATGCCCTATATCAACACTAGGGTATCTTCCTCCCACTCTGTGTATCTTCCACTGAATGTCATAAAAATAATAAATGTGGTTAGGGCACTCAAATCCATGTTGAAAAAAAATTAGAGGGGGAAGAGGGAGATACCCAGGGTGGGGGGTGGGTGGGAGGTGGGGGTGGGGGGTAGACACACTAGTGGTTTCTTCCCCTTTGGGGGGATGCACTAGTGTATCTTCCCCTGGGGAGAGATACACAGGCGGAAGATACCGTGGGGACACCGGTGTAACAGTTTATCTTCGCTCCTATATATCTTCCACTGGGGGGGGGGGGGGGGGGGGGGGAGTTAATCTAGTTTATCTTCCCCCCACTGGTTTATCTTCCCCCCCCCCCCCCCCCCCCCCCCCCCCCCAACATGAATTTTTTTTTGTTCATCTTTCAATTTAATCACAGAACTTTTTTAAAGAATTTGCTTTAGTACCCCTCTATTATATTAAAGAGCATGAAGGCAATTTGAAAACTTGTTAGTCTGGCCTGAAAATGGTCAGGATATCTTTCCCCCCACCCCACCTAAAGAATTATCTGCTAACAAACTTCT